>CM043016.1:42664325-42865288 GCA_023690525.1 Holotrichia oblita | reverse complement strand
TGAAAAGATGCATAGCGTCTATGAAGCTGGACAAAACTTATCTTTAGATGAAGCAATGATTTTGTGGAAAGGTCGTCTTGCATTCAAGCAATACATATAAGGAAAGAAGCATAAGTATGGTATTAAAATTTACATGCTGACAGAACCGGACGGTACAGTCTTAAAAATTCTTGCATATGCAGGAGCGAATGATGAAGAGGTTGCTGGTAAGGGGCATGCGTCGAAAGTTGTAATGAAATTGATGGAGAAGAGGCTAAATGTGGGTCATAGTCTCTACATGGACAACTTTTACAATTCGTATGACCCGGCGAAAACATTGCTAGAAAACAACACACATTGTACTGGAACTTTACGTAGTAATAGGGTAAACAACCCTATTGATGTTTTATCGGCTAAGTTGAAGAAAGGTGAACTAAAGGTTTAGTACTGCAATAATGTAGTTAGCTATCGCGAAGTGGAAAGACAAGTCGGATGTGTTATTTTTAATAATAGAACACTCCTGCGAACTCCAGGAAATGTGCAATAGAAGAGAGAATGTAAAAGAAAAACTATCCACTTACAAAATACAATGAAAACATGGGAGGCATTGATCTACAAGAACAAATGCTATCCTAGTATTCTAGTGATCGTAAAACTGTCCGCTGGTACAAGAAAGTAGGCTTGCATATTTTGCAAATTACATTGTTGAATGCCAAACACTTTTACAACGAATTCTCAGGAAGCAATTCTATGATTTCCGACACTCGGTTGTGAAAGATTTGTTAACCCCTAAGCAACCATTAAGAAACATAAAACGTAAACCGTTGTCTAATATAATATAATAACATCAACCAACAAAGATATTTAGAGAGAAAAGCAGTGAAAGAGTTCATCGCAAAAAATGCCGCCAATGCACAAAGACAAAAAATGAACGAACACTATTTACGAATGCAAACTTTGCATGGGTTCTCCTCGGCTTTGTCTAGGACAATGCTTCACTGATTACCATAAGTAAAAAATTACTAGTTTTCTTGGTATAATGTTCCTTTAGACTTTTTTTGTGTATGAATTACTTTTAAGTTCTATATTCTCTCAGTATATCATCAGTTGTAATTATATAATCCACAAAGATATATAATCATACACAATAACCAAAATGGAAATTACAAATTTGGGTTGGTATTCGCAACCAACAAAAGAAAAGTAATTGGCAATGAAAGGGTTATTAAGTTATTATCAAGTTATTATCAAGTTATTATCAGGTACAGAATAATTTAAGTCAAGTTAAATGTTTCTGGCAAAAACTTCATTCACAATTTTCAAAATTGAACTTGCCTGCGCAAGAGCCAATGAAATCACTCAAAAATAAGTACCGTTTTGGCGCGGTATTTGAATCACTCCTTCTTATTCTGGAACGAAGTATAGACATGTTCGATAGGATTCAGATCCGGAGAGAGAGCCGGCCATGGAAGCATTCGTACACGTCGTGCGGTCGGCTGTAGGAACGCACAACGGATCGTAGCATTTCATCTACGTATCGGCGACCCGTCATCGTTTGCTGTACACGCAGCAGACGTGTACGTCCATCATGTGTAATCGCACCTCATACCAGAATATCTTGTTAGCGGTGGATATGGCGTGGTTGGCTGCACTGCTCAAGCTGACGCTCACCACGTCTCCGATGAACCAAAATTCGCGCTTCACAGATGCTCAATTTGAATGTGGATTCGTCGGAAAACAAAATGTAGCATTGCATTCTCGCTATAACCGTTGCGCTGTCGACAACGCCCACTCGAGATGACGCGCGATTTCATGGAATGATACTCCTAGTTCAAACTCGCTCAGGTAACGCGAACGAACATGTTCAGATTATACAGGGTGTGCTCTCTTTTGTCTCCATCAGTGTATTATGAAATAAGGTTGTTTATTTTTTAATGTTGTAAAGATGCACCAAATTTCAACTCTGTAGATGATGTAGTGATGTTAAGATTGTTTAAATTATCAAACAGTATTCAACGCTAAGAAGATGAAGAAAAGCATAAAAAGGAAGAGAACGTAAAATAACTGGAAAATAGAAGCATTAAGTGATGAATACAAATAAAGGAAGGAATACATAGAAGAAACAGAGAAGCAAATGGTAAAACAGAACATTGATGTCAGCAATGGGGATGCTATAGTATAGAACAATGGGATAGTATAGAACAAGGGGCAAGAAAATGCATTCGTAGAAGAACGAAAGAAGTAATAAAAGAATGGTACAATGAGAGGTGTAATAAAATTGTAGTAAGAAAGAAGCAAGAATTAAGTGGATAAGATCGAACAAGACGAACAAGAATGTAGGAAAACATGGGCAGACTATTTCAAGGAATTACTAACAGATGAACAAACTGACGATATATCAATAGAAATAGAGGAAGACGAAATTGAAGTACAGGAACCGACAATGGAGGAAATAAAACTAATAATAACACAAATGAGAAATGGAAAAGTCCCAGGAAAAGATGCCATTAACAGTGAGTTAATGAAATATGGCGGCGATGTAACAGTAGTAGAATACGGTAAAATGGTGACAATACATAAGAAAGGGGATCAACAGGAATGCTGGAATTATAGAGGAATAACGTTACTATCAACAGCATATAAAATAATGTCCAAGATAATACAAGAAAGAATAGAAATAGTAGCACAAAGAGAGATAGGTCAATACTAATGTGGTTTTACTCGAGGTAGATCAGCAACTGATGCAATACATAGTAAAAAGCAAATATTGGAAAAAGCACATGAACACATGATCGCAGCATATGCAGATGATGTAGCCAAAGGACAACAAATACTAACGAATGTAGTTGAGGAACTAATAAGAGAAGGAGAAAAAATGGGGTTACAACATAAATGCCTAAACTGTGGTATGTCCAGCGTTAATGTATGCCGTAGAAACAATGACAATGAGTAAGAAGTGCGAAGAAGACCTAAGAATAGTAGAAAGAAAAATAATAAGAACAATATTGGGACCAGTTAAAGTAGGTAAAAATCAATATAGAAGGAGGACAAATGCTGAAATAAAGCAAATAATTGGAGAAGACATAATCAAGAAGATCAAACTACAAAGGATAAAATGGCTTGGACATATATGGAGAGCGAATGACTCGACGATCAATGAAATGTTGGTTTGGGACCCAAATGGAAGAAGAAGAAGAAGAGGCAGGCCAAAAAATGGTTAAACGAAGTCTTGGAAGATTTAAGCAGAGCAGGAATTACGAATTGGAAAGGAAAGACCAGCAATAGAAGAACATGGAGGGAATTTGTGAGATGGTATAAAAGTAGGGAAGGGAATTGATCCATCCCGAAGAAAATGGATATACAGTATGTCCACAGATCGAGGTCCAAAGAGGAAAAACTTTTTTATTTTGCATTTTACAAGAAAAATGTATTCTTGATAAAAGTTTTTGCATGTCTCGAAACGGCCAAGTCAGTAGATTTTAATTTCATAAACTCAAAAACAAAAATGATATAACTAATAACTATTTTACTCAATCCATTCACCGCCCTTTTCAACGCACAATTCTAGCCGTCGGCACAATTCTCTATAACTTCTTCAAATTTCTTCGAGAGTTAAAGACGTCACATCGTCTCTAATCCTCTCCTTTAAATCTTCTACGTTCGGAGGAAGATTATTTTGCTTCAAACGACCCCAAAGATAAAAATCAGCCATTGTTAAATCAGGGCTCCTTGGTGGCCATATCACGGGACCATTTCGACCTATCCAATTCTGTCCAAATTGCTGATTAATTCAACAACAATCCTAGCATAATGAGCCGGACAACCATCTTGTTGGAAATAACACCTTGCGAGGTAATTAATCGGTAGATCGTCCAAACGTTCATCAACAAAATTTTGCAGCATATCCAAGTACGTATGCTGATTGACAGTATTATCAAAAAAATATGGTCCAATGATACCATGGTAAGAAATTGCACACCACACATTAACTTTTGCCGAATATTGTCGATTGTGGGGGATGTAAAAATTCGGATTGTAATCGCTCCAATATCTCACATGTTGAGATGCAACAGTACCATTAGTAGAAAACGTGGCCTTATTAGAAAAAAAAATATTTCGGTAAAAGTATTAATTATCCATGATTTGAGCGCTCATCAACAGACAATAATACAAACATTTCGCAGGATCTCCGGGTTCTAATGCATGATTAAAAATGGGCTTATAGGGATGGAACTTCCTTTGTTTCAAAATCTTTTGAATGAGCGATTTACTAATTCCCAGATGGACTGATCTGCGCCGCAAAGAAAGTTCGGGATAGTTCCGTACTGAATCCATTACAAGAAGAGTGGGGGCGTCGTCTTCATCGCGTGCTATATTGTTTTTCTTTACATCCAGTATCGAACCAGTGCAGTGGATAGGATTTTTTTGACCAATGCTCGTGCACCTCTATTTGAGATGTGAATGTCCGGGAACTGATTACATTCTTCGACAACTCGACGGATCGCTTTATTACCTTTGCCATAGCATTGAATTAGGTCAATTCGTTGGTCTTTTGACAACATTTTTAACTATTATGGTTGATTTTTCTAACTGACAGTTAATTAGATAAATAAATATCGATAATTACCATGACAACGCAATTTAATTTCTGGGACTTTTTCAGGAAAAATTCAGGGAATTTTCAAATAAAACGACCAATTTTTCGATTCTTTTGACAACATTTTTAACTATTATGGTTGATTTTTCTAACTGACAGTTAATTAGATAAATAAATATCGATAATTACCATGACAACGCAATTTAATTTCTGGGACTTTTTCAGGAAAAATTCAGGGAATTTTCAAATAAAACGACCAATTTTTCGATTTTTATCTTAAACTAAAAGAAATTTTGAAAAGGTTAAAACTGACTTGGCCGTTTCGAGACATGCAAAAACTTTTATCAATAATACATTTTTCTTGTAAAATGCAAAATAAAAAAGCTTTTCCTCTTTGGAACTCGATCCGTGGACATACTGTAGAGAGCTTCTAGTGGCGTTACCCTCCCTCCCCCACCCACTTCCGGGGGTGTTTCAGCCACTATATAATATATATATTCAACGCTAATACAACTAAAGAATTTTTTGACAGTTGCTATATTAAAGTGACGTACTCCCTGCTTATTTTTTTTTAGTTTATTATACTGTTAATGGATATTAAAAATAGTAAAGGACCTATGTGAGAGTCTTGAGGTACGCCAGATATGACTGTGTAAGCATACATCTCATAGATATTGACCACCACCAACTGCAATTGATTTGACAAACAAGACTAAACCTAGCCTAACAGGCAACCCTGGACACTGACACAATCTAGTTTTTATCGCACTTCAGAGAGGTATACACAGACATGGAATGAATCATATCTGCATACATACATATGTATATATTTATGTCATTGGCCAGTTCCTTTGTGTATTAACACAAAAGTAAATGCCTCTCCAACGTGGAAATATATTGATAAAAACTACACAAATTTACAGTTACCTAAACGCAACCACTGTAAAACTAGAGCGTAAATTGAAATTCGAATCACTTCTTTTATTATACCAGAAAAAAAGATTTAAACAGCGTATAACGCTACAGCATGAGTCATATCCGTTAACATTTATTTTACAAGTCTATACACAAATAAGTAACTGACGAACATGATGTAATGTAACGATAAGTCGTTTGTAATGAGAGGTCTTCACATCGGCAAATATGAAAATTATAGGCCTTTATAGGCTCATGAACTTGTAATTATCCGTATCGCATGTTGTTGTGTTTTGTATTCGCTTGTCGTTGGATACAGGAAACATGACAAGCATTATTTATCGGATTTATCTCCTGAAAGAACGATTTTTATGTAGACGAAACGTGAACTTTAAAGATAATTCAATAAGCACATGTACGAAATCCAATCAGATAATTATCTCTTGTTATTCAAAGAAAGATTGGTTAAATTTAAAATTTTACGTTTTCTGGAATAAATTGGTTCAACGTCCTCATTATTTATTACTCAAATGTCGCTCACCAATTTTATATACTTTACTTTATTAAAATGTCTCCGCTACAATTTCAAGGACACTAATTTTATATCTTAACACCAACCACCGTTCGAGTGTAATTCTAACGTTTAATCTATGAAGCGTACACACGTCTCACTGGCAATTTTCAATTATAAAGTCGTTAAGGTTTATAACAATAAAAAAAAATATGACAATTCGTAATGAGTTATAATTTTATCAATTATTAACGTCGTGTACGTGTGTTTCTTTCTTTTCTGCAGTAGTAGAGGTAGTTATTTTGGAGTTGGTAGCTGTCGCGGTTCAAATTACGTCGTTATTTTTTGCCATTAATATGCTAGTGTGGTCGCAAAAACACAAACGTGGCGACGTGTACCAGCGGAAGTGGCTTTCTTCGTTTACCGTAGACGCTGTGTGACTCATGCCTTAGGTGGAAGGTGCCATTAAATGGTATTGTTAATTTAAAGAGGAAAGTCTATTACAGAAGCTATTGTTATATTAAATTAAAGAGATATATTTATTGTTAGAGAAAGCAAATTTGTTTGTTAAAGGTGTATGATGACATAGCTTATTTTTGTAATTACTGTTATTAATATAAACAAAATAGAAAAAACAAAATAAAATGTGTGTGAAAAATAAGTTAATCAAATATGAGGATCTACAAATTGTGGCAATATTTACAGATAAATGTATTGTCACCATTCTTTTCAGTGCCAGCACATAATTCATGTGTCCACCATTTCATGTTATGCATCTAATCCATTGTTCTCCTGTCAAATTATTACTGCGGGCTTCATGGCAGTAAAATAGACACTCTTGTCATCATTTCATCCTTCAAAGTACTTATTTTTCTTGTTATCAGTGGCAAACTTGTAGGCTAATTCTGTCACCCCTTTTTATGTTAAATCACACTTCGTTCTAGCTACGTTTAAAGCTTGAATGAATGAAGTCCGTGTGCAAGTTCCCCTGCGGAAAAGAATTGTGACAGTTCTCCTGAACAGCTGTGTTTAATTGATTTGTGATGCAGGAGCTTGATAGTTAGTGACTGTTTCGAATTGTAAAATTTATTCGAAAATGGACAGTTCCGAAAAGAATCGTGTTAATACTCATTTCTGCGTTAAACTAGGTGCTAATTTAGTGGAAACAATACGCAAGCTGAATGCTGTATATGGTAGTGAATGCCCATATCGCAACACTATCTCCAAATGGTATCATTATTACAAACATTTTCTGCATTTCTTTTGCAGCATATGCTCAAAAATTAATGCTCTGGCCTTGCTTGGTTACAGTAATGAATGCTGTCAAAGCTTCTATATTAAGAATATTTGGGTATATCAAACAATCTCTGATCTTTGGATATCCCCAAAATCCTTAAGTCCTTAAATTCCATCTTTATTGTTTTTAATTATATTTTAGAGAAGGCATTCTATCAAACATGAGAACATCTAAACTTATTTGTGAGATTTCAATTGTCTAAGTTTAAATCTTAAATCATTGATGATGATATCATACAGTCCATACGATAGTCCTGTTATTGGCTTTAAGAAGATTTCGCCTTTTAATGTTAATCCCTCCCAAAGAATAGATCCGGGATTAAATGAAAAAATGTTTCCAGAGAATTGAACCCCGGCGCCTATCGTCCTCTCACAACAATAGTCGTCTGCGGCTTTCGACCCGTTCATTTTAAATTTCAAATCATTGATGATGATATCACTCCATAAAAATACATAAGAAGATTTGATCTCAAAGTTGATCAGAAGGTGACAAACTGTAACGTCTGGCTTTTGCTCATTTTAAAGCTAATAGAATACTAAAAATCTGATCTTTGTTTGTCACATTCAGGTGTAATATATTTTACTGTTTATTACTATTATTGTAAACATATTTTATAAAAATGATTTGTATTTTTTGTCTAATAATAATGACTAAAACTACTGCATAATAAATCATTTGAACTTGATCTGCAGGATTTCCTGTTAGTCGTTGCTGTTTCTCTCTGTACCGGGTGGCCAACTAAGAATGTCGCTCGGCTATATCTCAGGAACGGTTCACAGTGCAGCTTCGGGAAAAAAATTCGGGAAATTATTTAGGAAAGCGTAGGATGACCGGTAGAGGGCGTAACTTTTACGCAAAATTTACCAACTTAATCATAATCATCATGAAAATCGGAATCTACTAAAAATTTTGTATATTTTACGTCGGCCAACTTTTTTGTATTTTGTCAAATAAGGGGAGGGATGGAGGGGAAACTTTGTATTGAAGGAAAGCTTATAACTCCGGTTCTGTTAAACCGAATTTTGCAAACTTGGTCTCGTTGGATACAGCATTGCTCCTCCAACATAATGCTTACAAATTGGAACCAATCTAATAAGTGACGTGCATGATAGAGGGCGCTGTTTAATTTTTTTCTGGAATTTTGTTTTTTTCTCGAAAATATTAAATAGAAACATACATTTTTGACAACAAATTAAAAAAGTAGACTAAATTACCAACAAATCAGCGAAAACCGGATATCGCTATCTTTTACCAATCGGAAGATATCTTCGGAGACGTGTGGATGGTAAAAATTTTTTCTATAAATTTAAATAATTCTGCTTGCCGTGAACGGAATTTAGCAAATTTGGTCTTATAAGAAAGGATTTTTGTCGACCTCTGTTTCATGGTTGAAATTGTTTATTATTGTTTTGGTCATTGTCGCTAGAGGGCGTTAAGAAAGATTAAATATGTAAATTTTTAAGAACAGTGTGGGGAAGGTTATATTTATGCTCATACTGTAAAATCATGAATTGGAAGCTTAAGATTTTAGTGAAAAGCACAACCGTATAATTAATAGAACAATGCAGAAAAAAAAGGAAACAGCATAATAATAATAAAGTTAATATTAGTGGCGCCCTAAATCTTGAAGTTGTCTCCTATTATTTTCGATGCAAACTTTCACTCCAGAACGAGTGGATAGAACTACCGTCTCTATTTCTGTCTTAGAAATACTTTGAACGATTGCCACAACCAAGTTGTTACAAGCAGTAGATCGCGTTGCAAAAATAAAATATTTGTTTCGCCCCCTCAAATAAAAATCTAAACAAGTCAAATTTGGGGTCCTGCGTGGGGGGGGGGCAGAAAATTGCGAACATTTACAGACAAATGCCCGTATACCCATTATATTGAAAAGCATATTGTTGAAAATTGCTAGCGACATGTCTTCTATTCTGTTCTCTTTAACGCCCTCTAGCGGTGACAGAAATAAAGATAATATTCAACAATTTGAATCACTAGCAGTAGGTTTAGAAAAATCCATGATAGTCTATTTTTTTGTTTGTTGTCAAAAATGTATGTTTCCATTTAATATTTTCGAAAAGAAAAAACAAAATTCCCGAAAAAATTTAAACAGCGCCCTCTAGCATGTACGTCACTTATAAGATTCGTTCCAATTTAGCAAATAAGCATCAGATTGGAGGAGTAATGATGTTTTCAACGAGACTAAGTTTGCAAAATTTGGTTCAACAGAACCGGAGTTATAAGCGTTCCTTCGATACAAAATTTCTTCTGCACCCCTTCCCTTATTTGACAAAATACAAGAAAGTTGTCCAGTGTAAAATATACAAAATTTTCAGTAGATTCCGATTTTCATATTTGTGATAGACGTTCAGTTGGTAAATTTTGTGTAAAATAAGAATTAAAATTTATTGTGATCAGTTACGCCCTCTAGTGGTCATCCTACACTTTTCTAAATAATTTTCAGATGTTTCTCGGGGTGACTTTAGTCAGTAAATTTTTTTTCCCGGAGCTGTACTGTGAGCCGTTCCTGAGATATGGCCGAGCGACATTCTTAGTTGTCTCAGTTTTCATCACTATCATCAATGGTATCCTAGACGATATTTGTATATCTATTAGTAATACCTCCACAAAAATATTTGTAAATCTCAAAACTACAAAATTAACCAAATAATATTTAAAATTTCTTGTTCAAAATTGTAAATTTGCTCCAGAAGATAAGAAATGATACATAGATTCTAAATCTGAAAACGGAAGGTTACCTAAGAAGAAAAGAACTAAAGAGAACAGGAATTATCCAACTAGAGTACAAAATTTTCAATTATCTTGACAACCTGACATCAATTTATCATCAAGTTAGAGAGCTTGTACGTCTATTTTGTTCGCCAAACTTTACATCAGTAGAAGAAATATTCAAATTTGATTTAATCCCACTAATTCAATTTACAGAAAAATTTCAAATAACGTTCGTCTGAAAAGGTTTGGAAATTTTTTCACACAATCACAAATCAAGGAACCTAGGACCATAGATGAATATGAGGAAAGGATACAAGCAAGGCTATTTAAATTTGCCAAAAAGTGGGATAAATTTCGTAAAAATAGAGTGAGTGCAAGGCATAGGGCGGACACATCATCATGAGAGCGCGCATGCAAGAAACAATTTAAAATTTCGAAAAAAAAAGAATTGTCCATGGTACACTAGAATCAACGACGAAATCATTTTATTAATGGCAGAGTTATCATAATGGACGACAAAAAGTATTTCTCTTTTTCAAACTCGGATATGAACGGAACTGTCGCCTTTTACACCGATAATATTGAAGAGTGTCCAGACGAAGTTACTGCAAAATCGAAAAAAAATTAAAGCAAAATTCTGGTTTGGGCTGCGATTGGGAGTTGATGTTAACTTTTGCACTCAAAGATGTCTTCCAAAATTTCTTGATTTCATTGATAATCACCATCTTGATATTGACATAATTTTTGACGTGATCTGGCAAGCTGCCATTATGTCCGAATTAGACGAGATTGGTTAACCAAAAAGAAGATATTCTTTGTGGAATGACAGTTCATCAAAGCTACCTCAAGCTCGACCAATTGAAACATCTTGGTTTCTATAGAGCAGCAAAGTCTACGACAATGGTTGGAAAGCCGCAAATTAAGAATTCCAGAAATAGATATAAATTCTATCCAGCGTCTAATGCAACAAGTTCCAAGAGACCTTCGTTCGCAGTTGAAGATTACGGACCCTCGGCGGTTTGTTAAGTTGGAATTTCTGTGTTTCTTAATTTTTAGAAAAGACTCCATACAAGGAATAAAATAAGTAATACTTCGTTTCTAAAATATCCATAATATATACTTTCGTGACTATTATCATATTTACGTATGCATATCATTACTTTAACGACGACAAAATTCACAACGGGACACACAAGAAAAAAGTTGGCGAAGTCAATGTTTGGGTAACGACTTGGGTGTTCTCTTTTTCGATCATGTTCCCTTTACCACCACGCTATACTCATTCATTACAGCTGCCCAACATTGTAACTTTCACAACGTTCAGAATACATTAAATCTGTCACCCCAAGGTTCGGATCATATGCATTAAACTTGTTAATGGTAGGTATATCGAGGATTTATTGATTATGGAGCGATAAAATATGCGACGGTAATTTCTGCACGAAAGATGTTTGCTTTCTATATCATGAGATATGTACTTTAATTCTGGTACCAACGTGATTAATGCCGCCTGACCTTATAAAACTTTTATATTCTTTTATTGGTCTATCCCAATGCGATGTTTATTAAATTAAGGAGATGAAAGGAATGAGGTCAAGTTGATGTTATATACTATATATTAGTTACGTCTTTTTCCCTTTCAAGGTTCGGAAATTTTGCTTCTATATCGATCTAATTTATGACAGGTGTTTTGATAATTAATAATTAATATTAATAACATATTTATGATTAACAACAACAGAAACAAGCAATTATTAATTCATAACACGAAATTTGATTATATAACAAAATCATTACAATAATCGCTGAGGTATAATTTAAAGACATCATGTCTATCTACTAAATTAGTATAATGATCATAATATGTTATTTATTCCAATTTAGACTAACACTTAATTGAATGACCGTTTTTTTATACCCATTACTAACCGCAAGCGAATGTAATTCTTGCTGAATTCATGTGAATCAATGTTAAATAACAATACTATTATTTATCATTATTTGCGGAAAAGTTTTGCGCTGTCATGAAATATTTATTACATGTCCAAAGAGACATTTGCAATCTAATTAATCTAAATTTAACAAAATTTGTAAACGTTATATTGGGAAACGTATGCACGTTGCAGCGAAGCTTTCACCATGATGCATTATGAGCATTATAAATTAAACATCATCCTGTTAAATCATAATAAAAGATCGGATTCGATAGAATACAACAGTCTGTATTGAACAACTGTCTAAATGCATTCTATAGTATATTTTAAATAAAATTAATAGTTTATGGCTCCACCACGAGCCCTGATAACAGCTTTAATGCGTTTTGGCATGGAAGGTAAAAGATTAGAACATAATGCAAGCGAAATCGTATTCCATTCTTCGAAAACCCGTGAGGTAGCATTTCTCTGGATGTGCAATGATGTTTGGGCAGATTCCTTTTCAAGATATACCATAGATGGTCTATACGTGACAAATCCGCAGACTTGTTTAGGCCAATCAAGCAATTGGACCTTATTTTCAACAAACCAGCGCATTGTTGCATTTCACGGTGGCAGGATGCATTGTCTTGTTGAAAATAGACATTAGGGTGGTCATCCTCAAATAGTTTTAAGATCGATGGCTCATCAGTAGCTATTCCTTCATTATCGTGGTGACTAGCGAACTTGCTATTCATGTGTAAGTTGTGTTTTCTTTGTGACAGCACAAAGCTGTTAATTTCACCGAATGGCAAGTCGTTAACCAACATAATGCTACCACCAGCGTGTTTGACAGCTTTTAGAAAAAGTGAACGCCTGGTAATGTTGAAACTGAAAAAGTTTGAACACCAAATACTGCTTTATACCTGAACAATGTGGAAGAAAAGCGAACAAATGTACCGGGTGACCAACTAAGTAATAAGAATGTAATAAGTGACGTTGACCTATGTTTACTGGATTCAAACTGCTTAATATTATTTTGTTCATCACCGCTAGAGGGCAATAAAGAAATTTAAATAATTTATTTGGTGTTTATGCTATTCTCCCACAGTGTAGGGTCTCTGAAAAATGTTTCATAATTATGCCCAGTTTCTAGAATGCGATAAATAACTGTAGGATACGCTCTTGCCATGCTACATATATTCAATAGATTAAATGAATGCTAAATTTTGGGTTTCTGTAACAAACAGTAGAGAAAGTAGGAAAGCAGGAAATCGTCGTTCCAATACGCCAAAACATCTCTCAAGAAAAAAGAAATGGAATAATTACAATAGGTACCGATATGTACTGAAGTTGTCTCTATTATTTTTTTCTTTGAATATACATGTCTACTCATAGTTATCTAACAGGTAACTTCTCACTATGGAGCCCATAACCTTGATGTGTAGTTATCTGTCTGTTAAAGTTCGCTATTGTTTCAGAAACCAAATAGTTGATACTTATTTGTGCGCTACAGGACATTCCCCTAGGAAACTACACTGCGAATAAACAGTATTGTTTTTTTTTTAATTATTTTGTGATTGATATTTGCTCCACCATTTTCCTTCCAACTTGGTCCTGATACCTTCTTCAAGTATAAAGAATCTTGTTTCATAGAGACATTAATTCCTCCTACACTGCTCAAAGCAATTGGGGGATATTTGAGAAAATGGTAATAAAACAAATTAAACCTCGCAAATATTTTTATATTTAACTACAACGTTTTTAAATAAGAGATCGAACGCATTAACAAGTTTCAACTTGTTTGTGCACATTATAAAGCTACTGAGGTACTAGAGTGAATAAATATCGTTAAATGAATACACAATTATGAGACTTTAGTTTTATTGATAACATGACATCTCGTCGCCATTGATCGAATCAGGACATCAAAACATTCTTGTTGAAGATTATTCCATTCCTCTATCAGAGCATTTTGAACTTCTCGAATTGTACGCGGTGGCATATTTGTTCCTACAACACGTCTTCCCAATGCATCCCAGGAGAATTGCCGGCCAGTCCATTCTATTGATTCCCACTTGTTCAATCCAGTTCTTCACGATGTTTGTTCGATATGGACTACGATTGTAGCTTAGGAGGTCACACATAACTTTATGTACAGAACGGCACCCTGAATGCTCAGAGGTATCTGGATGAAATTTTGAGAAATTGTTCTTCCGTACGCTCGCGCTATGGGTGGAAGATTCATTTTATTGGCTGACAAAGCGGCCAGTCTGAAGTCCTAGCTTGCCGTGGATAGCCTCAATTTACTCTCCCAAATTAATCGAAATTCAGATATATATACATTCAATTTACGAATTCAACAAGAATCTTCTGATAATTATCAAAAGTTGTAACACCAACATTGAACTATAATTTCTGGGAAGATTACACAAGCAGCCAGAAGAATCCTAATACTTATCAGTCTGCCCAACCAACGCTTATGATTACTAAAACTAAAGTGAAATTGGAGCAAAGCGTCAGTTAAACCTGTTTTACATTTGACTTATCAACAATCTTTATTGAAACACAATAATTTTGAACTGGAATAAGCTTTATTAAATACTAATATGCAGACCCAGGTTACATTGGCTGCACTACTCTTATACCAACGCTAATCTGTGGACTGTCTTTTAGAAACAATATATTACTTTTTATACCAAACACCAACAATGATTCATGTGTAAAAAATGTTGGACTAGATTATTAAGAACTTCATTTATATTTGCACAAAAAGATCGGTCCCAGAGCGTATGTTTAGGGCACACATCGACTTTTTACCATTGACAATTAGTTGTTAACTCCAATTAGACCACTATGTGAATAAAGGGACATAATCAGCATTAAAACCCACAGAGGACCTGACAGAAGCATGCACTTTATGCTTAATCGTATCAAGCGCACAAATAAGCCTGGACAAGTGACTTTAGCGTCATGACAAGCATGAAATATATCATTCATCACTGCAGTTGTTGCAGTAACGTTGCTATATTTAGGTCGAAATCCTAATAAGTAGGTAATACCAACCATTACTATGTAAAAACAAAATCTGACTTGAGACGTTAAAAATAGTTTTACACCTGTCAATTTTTTCTTGATAGTACACTCAAAATTGTACAAAAATGAGTTTTTATATAATTTGACTGCAATCTTGATATTTCCACACAGATATACAACTATCACAATTAAAAAAAAATCCTTTTAAAATTTGACAGACATAAGATATTTGACAGTTATAAATTGTGACATATAATAAAAGAATATTGTTTTTATAGTTTGATAGATTTCAGCCAAATTATAACGCTTACTAGTGCTGATATTGAACTTACAATTTGGCAGCTGTCTGTAAAAATTTTGATAATTATACTGTCAAAACGACAAAAAAACTACTTTTACAATTTAACAGCTGTTAAAAATTCTGTAATAGTTAAAAATAGGACACCCAACATTATTAAAAAATTAATGTTTTTACGATATGACAACTGTCATAAGTATTTTGGCAGTTACAACTATATCAAAATTGTAGAAACATCTGGTTTTACAGCGAACGTAAATATTTTGATAGTTACAATTATCAAATCTAAAGAAAATACAACTTTCATAATTTGACTACTGTCAATATTTGACAGTGACATATGTAGGTTAATGCTGGAACGGATGATTGGTCTTACTGTTTGACAACTGTCAGAAGTATGAACATCATAAATGCATATTTATAGCTTAACAGCTTTCAGCAGAATTATTAACACCTGCAAGTGTTGGAATTGCAAAGAATGATTGTTTTTACGATTTGACAACCCTCAAAATTAGTTAATTGGCATTTACCGCATTAAGAATCGAATAAAATAATTGAACTTACAAATTCATAGCTGTGTATTGTTAAACTTGAAATAACTGATTTTTACAATTTATCTGTTATCAACTGTAAGAAAATGATAATTGACCGCATTGTTAACGAATCTACCTTTCAGTTTAAATTTCAATTCGGTCGTTTAACAGTTTCAATCACTCTTTGAGTTGCACCTTGTTAATTACAAGTCAATTATTTAAAATTAACACAGCGTTGCATTTTTTTCGCTTCAAATACTACCAATTTTGGTGATTACCTGAGATCAATTAATTAATCTACCTCATTACGTAATTTCTACTTATTTGGTCCCTCCTAATACTTCGCCAGTCGTTTTTTAAAATCTATTCCGATGCTATTTCGAATAACCTCAAATTCATAAGTCGCTTATTTATCCATAATTAAAATAGTAAAAAAAATATCCTATACGTAGCACGTCAACTAATCAGAATCGCTATAGATAATAATCTTCTGTAACGTATGTGTTGCGCATATAACCGTTGGTCATGTCGAATGTAATCTCCTAGACTAATTGGCTTGTAGAAAAGATCGGATTAAAATGATTTCTCAAGGGTATATTTCGTGTGCATTGATGTAATTTGGACGTACCAGCTGGTCAAAAATTGCAAAATGTCGTCTATCGTGTAATATGTATACCATAAATGGTCATCCGTGTATCAAATTAATGTTAAGTAGATGTTGAGTATGACAAAAATATGATTTTGTTGATGTAGGTATGGCTTTTAAGTTTCGCGTATTAAAAAAGCATTTTATTTCATCCATTTAAACGAGAGAAATCATTCAGCAAACTAAATATTATTAAAAATTATCGAAGGTATCAAGTCACAAGGTAAATTAAGGAGTTTGGCTGTACACGTGATTGAGGAATGGATTAGGTAGTAGAGTGTAGTGCATCTTAATAAATCTAATTTTCATTATTCTGCTGTGGACATATGTACATGTTTTGTTTGAGAGAAATTTTATTTAAATGCATTTATTTGACCTTTTAGGACAGTACTACAGCACTCAAAAAGTAAGTACTGTCCTATTAAAATACGTTCATAATATAGTCAATCTACGACTGTACGTATAAAGCAATAAAAAATAAATCAGATAAACCAGAATTCCATTGTCGGTCTATATATTTTGATAAATCAATCAAGATCTATATCTTACAATTCCAATTCGTGCTTAGCCAATCAGATTATGTAGGTACATACACCTCAATAAATTCTGTCGGCTTTTGATTAAACAGAGGTCGCTCAATTTTCTTAGCAATATATATTATAATAATATTATTTTAATTGTGTATATTCTTTATTACAAGGATTCTTTTATTGTTGGCGTTTATATAATACTATTTTAAATCACCTATCATCGAGCCTCCGTGGCGCAATCGGCTAGCGCGTTCGGCTGTTAACCGAAAGGTTGGTGGTTCGAGCCCACCCGGGGGCGTTCATTTTTTTTATTGAAATCTAATCGTTATATATTTTTTTATTTATTAGTATTTAACAATTTTTAAAAATAAAATTAAAATAAAACATGTCAAACATGATTTATTCAATTTTTTTGATTGCATTCTTTGATTTCAGTTGCTTCGCATACTAATGGTGGAAAATATGTACCAAGAGCAATCTTACTTGATCTCGAACCCGGCACCATGGACGCTGTTAGGTCCGGCATATACGGAAGACTCTTCAGACCGGATAATTTCGTCTTCGGCCAATCGGGTGCTGGTAATAATTGGGCTAAAGGTCACTACACAGAAGGTGCCGAACTTGTAGATGCGGTTCTGGATGTCGTTAGAAAAGAAGCCGAGAATTGCGATTGTTTGCAAGGATTTCAATTAACTCACTCGTTAGGTGGTGGTACTGGTTCTGGAATGGGTACCTTACTTATTTCGAAAATTAGAGAGGAATACCCAGATAGAATTATGAATACATACTCCGTAATGCCTAGCCCGAAAGTTTCTGATACAGTCGTGGAACCTTACAATGCAACATTGTCTGTTCATCAATTAGTCGAGAATACCGATGAAACTTATTGTATCGATAACGAAGCTCTGTACGATATCTGCTTCAGGACCTTGAAAGTACCCAATCCTAGTTATGGCGATTTAAATCATTTGGTTTCGTTGACCATGTCCGGTGTAACCACATGTTTAAGATTTCCAGGACAATTGAACGCCGATCTTAGAAAACTAGCCGTCAATATGGTTCCATTCCCTCGCCTTCACTTCTTTATGCCAGGTTTTGCCCCGTTGACATCAAGAGGAAGCCAACAATACCGAGCTTTGACCGTCCCGGAATTGACGCAGCAAATGTTTGATGCTAAAAACATGATGGCTGCTTGCGATCCACGTCATGGAAGATACCTAACTGTAGCCGCAGTATTTAGAGGTAGGATGTCTATGAAAGAAGTTGATGAACAAATGCTGGCCGTCCAAAACAAGAATAGTAGTTACTTCGTCGAATGGATTCCTAATAACGTTAAAACTGCTGTTTGTGATATACCACCTGTTGGGTTGAAGATGTCGTCCACGTTCATAGGAAATACCACAGCTATTCAAGAGCTGTTTAAGAGGATTTCAGAACAGTTTGCTGCTATGTTCCGGCGTAAAGCTTTCTTGCATTGGTATACTGGTGAAGGGATGGATGAAATGGAATTTACTGAAGCTGAGTCGAATATGAATGATTTAGTATCCGAATATCAACAATATCAAGAGGCTACTGCGGATGAAGAATATGAAGCTGAAGAGGAAGCTGCTGCAGATGATTTCAATTGTTAAAGAGGAAATATTATTATGTTACATTGTGAAGATTTGCAAATAATATAAGGAAACTGTTAAAGGGTTGATCAATCAAGAAAAAATTAAAACGAACAGAGCATTTTTTTTATATTTATTTATTTGTTTTATCTTATATAAAGATAAAATACATACCGCTATTGCATTTATTACATATATATAATATGATATACATATTTGCTAGAAATTATTATTTATAAAATATTATTTTGAATTATTGTTCTTTTATCTTTTCTGTAAGGAATTATATTGACACATAACGTAGATGGAAGACTGAATTTTCTACTTTGATATTTTAACATCAAATAAATTATTTGCCTAATTTAATTTGTTTTCTTATTTTTTTACAATTGTGTGATTGCTAGTGAAGGCCGCCAGGCTTTTGATTCATTAATAAAATATTGTAATCTAATTATATCTATTTGATAATAAATATTAAATTAAACTACCAGTGACATTTAATAAACATAAGTCCTCACTGACTAACTGACTTAGGTACATATTTGTCACAGAAATATCGCAATGGAACGATAAATAAAGAACCAGAAAGGAATTAATTCTGTTCTCTACTTTTTCCAAAAAATATAGAAAATTAAAATAGCTGAGAGACCTCTATCGGTAATATAAATAACTTCTAAACATCACTTGTTCGCTCTCGTACATGACGGTACAACGATCTATTATTTCCTTGTATATATTTGGTTGCCTATATAGTAGACATAATAATAATTATAGATTGAACCTTTCAAATTAATTCCTCTGGTGTGATTTCGTGTTTCAAAGCTTCAATCGTCTCTCGATGGTTAGCATAATATTTATCCTTAATGGCACCCCTACAAAAAATATTGGAACGGGCTCACATTCGACTTTCAAAAACGATATCCAAAGTTTTGTTAAAACCAAATATCGTCCATGTCATCCCCTTCAATTTATGAAAACAAAAATTCCTTGACTATGGCACGGTAATGGTGGCCATTGACCGTAACAAAGGCTCCTGGATCTTTTTCGAAGAAAAATAGGCCAATGATGCCACCGTTCCAAAATTCGCACCAAACAATCATTAGTTTTGGGTGCATTGGCCATTATAAATAGTTTACGTCAAGAATGTACTTAAAATAGATGGATATTTATTTAAATATTGTTGCAATCTATTGGAAATCTATTGTAAGATTGTTAATGTTGCTACATAATAAAATATTAAGGTAACTTTAAAGATGCACTTACGCAGCACCATTTTTAAAATCTATGACGTTTTTGTCTCCCTTATTTTACGTTGGACTGTATATATAAACTAAGATATGTTAATAAAATACTGAGATGTAAGATGTAAGTATGCAGAAGAATGTAAATGGTAATAGATGAAATAGATATTTACAGTACAAATACCTACTGAGTTAGGGTTTGTTAATCGAAACACAGAATATAGCTTTTGTTACGTTTCGGGTTTTATTATTTCACCCTTTTTCAGAACCTATTGACAATTAAGTAAATTAGTACTAATGAAGTATGTAAATGTGAACAAACTACTTACATACATAGCTGACGTTTTACATTAAAATTTTAATTATGACCCATAATTTGCAACAGAGAAAGTATTTCATCATTAATTAACACGTGAATAATTTTACTAAAAGAGAATTAACAAGTTTTTGTTTTAAACACTAAAATCTCATTGTGATTCTATTTGCCAATTTAAAATCAAAGTTTTAAAAATTTTACTACATTCACGAAGAGACCAGGCATAGGCGTGCGTGTGGAAGAGTAGTGGCAAAAGTTAGGTATTATAAGTAGAAAGGATTTATAATGTGATTTTCTTTTTCGCAAAGATTTCAGAGAGGTGGCATTATTGCGATTGATAGAATTCTGATAGAAAAACGTAATAAATTCTTAAGGTGGGTCCAGACTACTCGTACTCGTGCTCCTGCTCACGGTACTCGCAATGATCTACAGACTTGTCAAGCTTCAGGTTGCATTCGTCTGATTTGTGTCTAGACGGACTTTAGTTGCTCGCGGGATTTTGACTTGAAAGGATCCGTCTGTAGGAACGCGATTTTTTAAAATGGATTGCGACATTATAATCGCCAGTGCAAGTTGCATAGTTATACATTTATTATTGAAAAAAGAGAAGCCCAAGAAACGTCCCCGAAAACGTAGATGGTGGATATCATCGGTGTTCCGGAGTCGCGAATTCTACAGAGGAACAAATTTTTTGGGGGACTTAAGAGCCGATAACCTACATTTCAAGACATTTTGCCGTATGTCCCCATCAGATTTCGAGATAATATTGCATTTGGTTGGACCGAAAATTGCAAAGAAAGACACTACATTTCGAAAATCAATTCCCATTGCAGAGAGACTTGCAATTAGTCTAAGGTACCTAGCATCTGGGGATTCCTTTACGAGTTTAAGTTTTTTATTTAAAGTTTCCAAGCAGACAATATCGACCATTGTTCCAGAAGTATGTGCAGCTTTAAGTGAAAGTTTAAAGGATTATGTAAAGGTAAGATCGTTATTTATTTATGCATATTTATTTAAATAGTGACAAAGTATCTAAAACATAGTACAAAATAAAAGTACATATTTTTAATTCCATTTGAAACCACTATTATCATCTTGCAGATTAGTTAATTGGCTACTAGCATTCTTGTTTAAAGGTAACACCTCTTGAGTGTCAAGCTGTAGGTAGTGCGATTGTGAGTTTTGATTGAAAGAGTGAGATTGCGAAGTATTTTGTTGTGGATTTGCTACCGATGGCCCACTTGTAGATTGCACAGGCATATAGGATGCTTGATGGCTGTTCTCACTATCTCTGGAGCTAGGTCTCGAATAATCTGGTGATGAGAATGTATAGTAGGCCTGTGTCATTAAACGAGAAGCATATGTGCCGCTTTCAGCTTTGAAAATTATTTCCCCAAATTCTTTTTTGACATAGGCATAAGTTGATTTGTCCATGGATCGGAGGACGTTTGCGATATACTCCCCATAGGCGTCAAATTCATCCTTCTTTCTATTAAGCGCAGATTGTAGAGCAGTGTATGCTTGTCCTGTTCTCGGATCTTCATCTCCAGCACGCTTCAGCACAGTTTTTAGCTTTGGTGAAACGAACACCTTTTTACTTTTCGTTGGAGGGGGTGTTGTCATGTCTTCCTCCGTCTGAGCGACGTTAGATTCCTCTTGGCTATTGCCAACATGTAAGTTCTCTTCATTACTAGACCTACTCTCTTCATTTTGAATCTCAGGCACTTCTAAGCCTACCTGCAAAAGAACAATAATTGGTGGTTAGTGATTTAGGTACAAAGTTTATGCGTGAATTTTAATAATAATAATTATTATTAATTTAATGTAATAATATTAAATGACGTCCAGCCTACTCCTTTTAAGTATAAATATATAAAATAATTTTTCTTTTTATTATAGTTGCCACAGACAGAGCAGGAGTGGTTGAAAATAGCCGACGAATACGAGAGAAAATGGAATTTTCCTCACTGCCTCGGCGCAATGGATGGCAGGCACTGCGCGGTACAATGTCCAATAAATACTGGAAGCGACTTCTTCAATTACAAATCATTTTTTAGTATTGTTCTTTTTGCGTTAGTAGATGCAGACTACTGTTTTCTCTACGCTGATGTGGGCTGTCAGGGTCGCATATCAGATGGCGGTGTTTTTCGAAACACGACCTTATTTCAAAAGATGGAAAATGATGCTGCAAATTTTCCTAGTGCATGTAATCTTCCAGGTAGAGCAATAAAAGTACCTTACGTCATTGTCGCGGACGACGCATTTCCCCTCAATACCCACATAATGAAGCCATATTCCGGACAACATACAAAAGGTTCAACTAAGCGTATTTTTAACTACAGATTATCAAGGGCGCGGCGCATAGTAGAGAATGCATTTGGAATAGTTTCTTCTGTATTTCGAGTGCTAAGAAAGCCCATGCTACTAGAGCCACCGAAAGCCCAAATTATTGTCATGGCTTGTGTACATCTTCATAACTACTTTAGAAAAAGCTCTACTTCCAGACAAATCTATACTTCTCAAGGCGTATTTGATAATGAAGAGAATGGACAGAGTATCCGTGCATCATGGAGAACTGAAGATACGACTTCTACTTCATTTTCACCATTAACGAACATTCCACGTCGGTCAGCCCAGGCTGCTCACGACATAAGGGATGAATTAGCGGCATATTTCATGACTGAAGAGGGTAAACTTTCATGGCAAGATAACTACCAGTAATAATAAGGACATTTTTTTCCCTTTTTTTATGATGCATAACAAAAATATTTTATTTTCATGTTAAAAAACGGAATAATCCTTTTTTTGTCAAGGTGGTCATGTCTGGGGATAAGGTATACCCAGTGATAATTTATATATATAAAAATCAATGGCGTAAATTTTTAAAATTTTCTTGCTACTTTATATCAACTTCTGGCAACGTTGTATCTCCGTCCTAAACTTCTGAAGCAATAATTTAATTTCGCACAATAATCTCTATACTAGCAAGGAGGAAGGAGGGTTTAAGTATAAAAATTGTTTGTGTCTTATCATTTTCTGTTAGCAACTGTACTTATTTAAAATAAATAAATAATGGATAAACAATAATAATTACTAAGATCTTTTACTTACCTCAGTATTGATTGTCGATTTGGGTTTATATTTGGTGTGCAAAAATCCAAAAGTTTTGAATGCGAACCATACAGGAGATGAGTCGACATCATCAGCCCCTGATCCAGATTTTCCGGGAGTTGCAAGCTTTTGACGCACTTTTCGGTATGTTGCAAACAAGCTGGTCATTTTCTTTTTTAATTCTGGCACACCAATGTCTAGCTCTTCAGAAATGACCACCCAAGCTTCATTTTTTTTAGGTGTTATTTTATAAAATTTGTCTTTAGGGTCCCACAAAATTGGGAACTTTTCATACAAATTTACAAATTTCAAACACAGATCATTAGTCCACTCCATCATCCACGAGCACCAACAATCAACTGAAAACTGCCCGTCTCCGTCCACATGACTTGCGCAACTTGACGCAAGTTCCTTTGATGTACCGACACCGGGCGGATCCTCTCGAGTTAATGGCTTGCGCTGCTCGCATGGCTTGTCTCGTGACT
The DNA here is from genome assembly GCA_023690525.1 of Holotrichia oblita. Classification (NCBI taxonomy): domain Eukaryota; kingdom Metazoa; phylum Arthropoda; class Insecta; order Coleoptera; family Scarabaeidae; genus Holotrichia; species Holotrichia oblita. The sequence goes on along the minus strand of CM043016.1, from coordinate 42,841,537 downwards.
TGCATTCACGTCTACACTACTCGGGAGTCCCGCAAGTAGCGCGAGCAAGAGCACGAGTACGAGTAGTCTGGACCCACCTTTAGTGATATAATACATGTACAGCTTGTCTATTAAGTAATGTCGTCCCCTTTCAAGCGCTTATCAAACTTTCTTCCGCTCATGCCCGTTCGGTCATTTCTGTAAATGCACCTGGAGATGTATAGTTGGATCGTAGAAAGAATATATATAGAGAGCCCATTGAATAGGCAAATCAGGCAACACAAAATTTCGGGTAAATCTTTGTGTATTACCCAATAATGTGCTGGTATCTGGTGGTAGAAAGCAGAAAAGACTATAATTACCATCTATACACTAAGAGTGAAACTAAACCATACCGAATTTATTTCCAACTGTAATTGGAAAACTAAACCAACAAAACTGTGAATGAAATAACTCCATTCATAACTACATATGGTATCAAAGTGATTTATTACCTACTGTCAATGAAAAATTGTATTGCTCTTTTAAAAAAACTTTAAACATAATTCAGACACGAGTATCTCTATCTTATAAATGACTTGGTTTCTACTCTGGGAATACCTATATATTACGCCTGTAAGTAGTAACTGTAGTAATATTTTGCGACATAATTACTTTACTCTTCCAAAAATCTATGGTGATTATTTATAGATATGTATATGCATACAATTTTAGATTTTAAGCCTGTCTGTTGTGTTTTATCTAAACAGAACTTCACGGAAATCCCACGATACAATAGCGTTTGTATTTTTAGTTTTTGTAGGCAAGTTTGATTCTTTACTCTTTCGCAATATTACTTTCAGTTATTAAATACTTTATGGGAGTAATTCATGGTGTTTAAAGTTTTATGTATATTCGTTACTTTATAGAATTTCATATATTTATGTCTTTATTACTTATAACAGTTGTAACTGGAGTTTCGGATGTGGCAGCCGGACGAAATTATGCAATCGCATAGGGAGTGTTTAGATTCACGGTTTATGGAATAATATTTAGAATTGACATATCAAACATTGGTGCTTTTGACTTACTGTCAATCTTAAGCGGGCTACAGATGATGTGATTTGGTCGATCTGACCGTCGGCCCAATCAAATCAGAAGCTACAAACAGACTACCTGATCTCGTCAGTTAATTCCCGTTTCTTATACGGAAAACGCCTGTCATAATGCCTCGTATTTTATCAAAGCGCCACTGTATGTTTCGATATTATTAAAAAGTTATAAAATGCATCATGAAATGAACCTACAGTGCATTAACATTAAGAATTGGATTTGGATCGCAAATCTAAAAATTAAAATCTGTACTTTGTTTTAAACACTTAACGTACTATTTGAATATTTTTGGAATGGTAACCTTTGCGGTTTATATAATTTTGCTCCTCTATCTTCGAAGCAATTAATGCAACTTTGGTGCAGTCTATAGCCCCAATATCCCCAGGAAATCTAAAATTTCTCATGAAACATTATTTAATTTGATCTTTTTCTCTTGCTGTATTTGGAAATATAATATGTCTGTGGGAGAGATGATTTGCAATATCAGTTACCTACTTGCTTTATGCACCTAGAGATTGATTGTTGCGATAATGATAGGTACATACCTATAATGCTATGATGTATACTATATATGACTGTCCTTGGCTTTATATTATTTCTAGTGATGGGAAAGAAGGGTCCTAATTGAGTAATTAATAATCAACCATCTCTTCTGTGAGGCGAAATATTTTTATAAATTGCGTATCAGGAAGATTTTCTCATCATTCTCCTTTCATTGTTAAAATTTTTTAATGCTTGCCGTTTATTAATATCTTACAATACAAGTGATTTGCTTACAATCGAGTTAAAATTCAAAAACAAAACCGAATAAAACATGTAAAAACCCTAAAAATTTGTAGTAATTTCGCGATTAAACTATTGGCTACCTTGAAATTTTCACGTATTTTGACAAATTTGCCGAAGATTGTCGAAGCACAATTCTATAGCATAAGCGAAGTTGATAGAGTACAACATATACGATTCTATTCCAGACGATAGAATCGCTTTGGTCGAATCTACAGAACTGAATTCTATTTTTTAGAGTTCCACCACTGATATTACGCCTGATCTGACCAAATCGCCCGCTTAGTTGCTTTTTTATTATCCATTGCTCTCATCTTAATATTAATTTTTAAATTCAAATTCAACTGTTAAAGAATTTTACAAATTAAATTGGAACAGTAAATCACTTCTACTGTTTTTTTAATAGAGGTTTTAAAAATCAAATATTTTACTGTCGTAACAGATTTTATGAAACGTAATTCTTAATATTTAGGATGACCCGATTAAATAAAACAATTCTATTTTCTAACATTCTTCTATTTTGTAAATGTGCAATATAGATGTAAATATTAGCTTGAAGTTATTTTTAACGTGTGTGCAGAAAAAAGTATGATCCAATTTAAAAATAAAAGGCATTTCCAGATTAAGCTGACACGATATTTTTTAAGCATTTATTCATAATTTCTTTATATTTAAGGTTTTCGGCGTGTTTTTATATCATGCACACAATCGGTGTATTCATCAAATCTTCCGAAGCACTACTCAGTGCATACAATTTGTTTTGATGATTGGACAATTAATTAAAGGAATTAAAAAAATTAGTTTACATTTTTGGGACTATATTGCAAATAGATATTTTAAGATATAAACTTGAATATAAAGTCTGGCATTTTAATAAAATATATTATTTTATGACCATCTGTGCAAACACAAAATTGGATGTGTAAGTTCTTTATGTATTTTTTTCTTGTCAGAAAGAATCGGTCTTGATTTTACACATTCATTCATAAGTTTTTATATACCTACGTCTTTTAATCAGGTTCATAGCTTTGCTATATACATATTTTGTTGGAATTTATATGACTGAGATTGTATTCATTTTCTTTCTAAATCTAAATAATAAAATTTATTATTAAATATGAGTGTTAATACCAGTTATTAGGTACTATTTTATTATGGTTAATACTAAAGGAATATTTGAAAATATACCGCGACATCTATCATGCATGAGCTTAAGCGCAGGAGCCGGTGCTGCTGTTAGTTTTGGATGTAGCCGTCCATTCCTCCAGATCCACAATGGCGTGCCCAAAAAATAACATTTGCATGGGCTCTCTATATATATTCTCTCTACGGTTGGATATTAAGAATATTTCGGCCGAACGCAAATGACCAAATTGGCGTGAGCGGAAGAAAGTATGATATGCTCTTCAACGTGGAGACATTACTTAATACACAAACTGTATCTGTCTTTATTTGTCGCTTTCTATAGGCGAAGACCTGCTTATAAAAATTGCAAGCAAAGTAAAAATATATCGATTTCCTATGTCGTGGTATTTTATTTGAAAATTGTTTTGGGATAATATTTAGAATTCATATTTAACACTTTGTATTATTTTTTATTTGTAGGTATGAGTTATAATAAGAAAAATGAAAAAAAAATGCACAGTAAATACATTACTTAGATAACAAAATTAATGTTAGTATTAATCTACAGAAATAATTCAAAATAAAAATAAAAGAAATAAATCAGCCCCCTTTTATTAGAGAAATGGCAAATTGTGCTGTGGTTAAGTTCAAGGAATCAGTGAAACGGTTGCTGTTGAGGAAATGTTACTACTCATATAACGAATATTTGAATGATAGAATATAACTTTTAAATTGTTGTTTTGCTGTTTATTGTCTTTGTATTTACTTTGTTATACATATGTATATACATACATGTATTATACAAATTTGACTTGTCCAATACTACCATTGTAGTCCATGGATGAAATATATATTATTATTATATAATTAACAGACGATCTATTTTTTTTGAATATATTAACTTATGGTTATAAATATGTAATATAACATCGAAATACCATTATGCTATTGATATAAATATTTTGATAAATATAACAAACCGTACCAATTTGTATTCCGTCCACCTTGCCGGTTACAGAATACATAAATATAGAATATTTGGCACAGTGGACCCTAAATGCAAACTGCCAAACCGCCTTTTTAGGTCTTCCACTTTAAAAAATTCCGAAGAATTGCTAATTCTACATAAATTATATGCTACATCTTATGAACATTGTACATTATTGACACCTACAGATTTACTTAATAACGCTGTTTCTATTTTGATTAAAACTCTTCAAGACTGCTTTGATCGCATTAAATATAAAAAGAAGTTAAGACAACGCATTGCACATCGAGCTATAAAGATCCCTTATATTGTGCCTTTAATAGTGGAGATTGCAATTCTCATCGCCTGCTACTATTAAATCATGCTTTACATGCTTGATATTTAAACAATGTGAAATTGTTTCTGAGTATCCACGCGATGTAACAGGAAAGAAACTCAAAAACGTTATGCATTTGTGAAGAATTTTGTAATGTTTTAATATCTTATAGTTACTTATATTGGTTTGAATACATGCTTTTCAATTCTTATTTGTTGTTATTGTTGTTGTGACACTGTTGCCTCTGCATTTATATAGCTTTATATGTATCTAATTGAGAATCAAGCTAATTAAGCCACAATGATATTTTTAAGATAACATATTCATATTTATTGCAGAAACTTTTAGATTTCCTCTACTTTCAGATGTACACTTGCAAAATACTTACTACAGACTGTTTTTTTTCTATTTCTACAATTGATAGTTTTAGAGCCGTTTGCACTACCTTTACTTAAAAGTTAACTATACACATTATTAAAATCAACATAGTTGTAAATTTCTATTTTCATGCTTTTATTGCAGTGATTTTTTACGTATATCGAGATGCGACATTATCTCTTGGTAACTTTTGTAGTTATTGTAATACGCAATGGACTTGGTCAATCTAGTTATGGATAATCAAAGAACATGGGTATAACCATACCATTGGCACAGCTCCATAAAGTTAGCCCCTCACTCTAAGCAATTATAATAAATCTTACTTTTATTCGTTTGTAGGTCGTTTGTAGGTGTTTGATAGCGAATTTCCAACGTTTGATAGCCAATAGTTCATTAGCAAACAATAAAACAAATTCTTCAGAAAAACCTCTGTGATGTTAGCCCCTCATGTCGTCATTTTGACATCAAATTCAATTTTATTTTAGCAGAATCGTTTGTAGGTCGTTTGTAGGTGCCTGATAGCAAATTTCCAAAGCTTGATAGTTGATAGTTTATTAATAAATAATAAAACAAATCTAGTAGGATATTAGGCAGGCAACCAAAATTACATCAGAAAAGCATCCTATCCGACATATTATGTAAAAGTGGCTTCACATGCCTTTTTTTAGCGGACAACAAACAATCAATAGGATTTTAGATTTCCAAAATTTTAGAGTTTCAAAGTCAGTACGCTAAAAGTTAATTCAACGTTAACTTTTGGTGTACGAAAATGACTGAAAACAATATAAAACTGCATATATTGACAGTTGTTGTTATGTTATAGGTATATTTGGTGTGTGCTACTTGATATGTCCTACTGATAATTTAAATTTTTTTTACTAACTTTTTCAAATCCAATTTGAATCCAGTACTTCCTCTTTTCTTGGTTTTTTTATTATAATAATTTTATAAAATAAATAACTTTAATATAGGTATGTTTTTTATTTTGTATGCTTTTCGCATGTTTTTTTGGTTGCCTACACAATATTCTGCAAAACTTGTTTCATTGCTTATTAATAAATGATCAAATATCAAACGTTGGGAATTTGTTATCAAGCACCTATAAACGACGCATAAACGATTTTTCTCAATGGAATTTAAATTCAATTACATATGTTCCCGATAGGACGCTTTTCTGATGTAATTTTGGTTGCCTGCCTAATATCCTAGTAGATTTATTTGTTTTATTATTTATTAATAAACTATCAAGATTTGGAAATTTGCTATCAGGCACCTACAAACGACCTACAAACGATTCTGCTAAAATAAAATTGAATTTGATGTCAAAATGACGACATGAGGGGCTAACATCACATAGGTTTTTTCCGAAGAATTTGTTTTATTGTTTTCTAATGAACTATTGACTATCAAACGTTGGAAATTCGCTATCAAACACCTACAAACGACCTACAAACGAATAAAAGTAAGATTTATTATAATTGCTTATAGTGAGGGGCTAACTTTATGGAGCTCATTGGCACTGACCGCCAAGATTTAAAATGGAACTAGTGCAGCCCTCTATATTTTAGGGAGGCAGAATAGTTGATATTTATCACGGTAGATGGAACCCTTGAAGAATAAAATTGGAATAGATTACTATTTAGGTTATGTTATTATTATTTTTGTACTATTTTGATTATTTTTAATTGCGAACAATTCAATAATTATAGTTTAATATAAGTGTATAGGGTGTGAAAGCTGTTGTTAAACAGTTTTATAACAGTGGTTAATAAAACGGTATGCAGCATTTTAAAATATTTAAATGAATATTATAGTCTTCGATATGTGTTCATGGACTAAAATATCAAAAATTGTATACGAGAATGTAAAGAAATGAATTAATCTTAACGTGATGTGTCCTGTCCATAGTGAAACAAACAAAGAATTTTTAAAATTTAATAAGGTAAACAATATCTTCTGGGGTGCAACGTGCAACACATTTTACGGCAAGTTTTAACAGGCATATTACTTTTCTAAAAAGCAAAGGACATGATATTAATAATGGCATATAATAAATATGTTAAATCACTAAAATAATTCTTGTATGCACGAGTTGTGTAATATATGTATAATAAATCTTACAGAAATGAAACCATGGTATTGTAACCTCTCTTAACTTTTTGCCATTACATATATTAAAAACAGCTTTAATTATCTAACATGTGATTATATAAGCAGATTTGTCTTGTGAGTTTACATTACTGAATTTTATACATTTCAAATGGTAGGAAATATATCGGAATGTATTAAAAATTTGTTCAAATATGTAACCGTATTTACAGTATACATATTTCCAATGAATTTTTTATATATTTTTAATGGAATATTTCTCATTTGAAAATGTACAAAATTCGGTAGAGGAAACATTTTATTTTAAAGTTGATTTAATATTCCTGCCTTTTAGTCGAGCTACAATTCATTTATTGATAAAACTTAAATAATTACAATACATCCCTAAACCCGGTGCTCCACTCAAAGGTACTACACCGGGTTGCCCTGCTCTAAATATATATTCCTGTATATACAAAATAGTCCCTACTCTAGCTAACTATATCTAAGCTAACTTACAACTACTGCTAATGCGGACCTAGTCCGTTGCTTAACTAATTAATTACATGTCATCTCCTAATCCTTATATATTTCATTATTCCACTCAATAATTTGTCAAATACAATACATATAAAAAAAAATAATAAAGAAGCTACAAACCAATATACTACAAATTTTCAATCCTAAACTCACCCCATTGTTAGAGGGCAGCACTGACCGATAAAATTCAAATTTAGAGAGTGGCGTGTAGGTATGGGTATAACTGTCATAATATAACAGAATTATTACTACCATGCGCGCCCTCTATTTAAATAGTGTTGAACTGCTTGCACCATTACAATAGGAGTGAATAGGAGGCAACTTTTGTTACACGTAATACCATAAAGCCATTTTTGGGCAACCGGCCGCGAAGTTGTCAATTCGCGTACGCAAACCAGTACGCGAAATGCAATTTCGCGGACGCTGCCCATAGCAGCGGCCGTAAAAGTAAATAAACAAATTAACACATATTTGACATATTTCATCATATATTGTCAATAAAACAGAGTATTTTGTGTATTTATTACAAACCTTTCGGATACATATTAATATTAATTGTGCAATTTGTATTATTAGTAATATTTACACCAGAAGCAGTAAAATCTAAATTTTTATTTGAATTATAATTTGAAACCGTAGCAGTGATTTCATTTTGATTGTAAATACATTGTGATGAAGTACCGGATATTGAATTAGCAATTTTTATTTTTATTTTCTATAGAATCTTCAACATACGATTCGGCCACAGTAGCAGATTTCCAGCCACCGTGGCGCTTAAGAACTGATATTGTAGCACCACTGTTAGCAAGGAGAGTAGCAGAGCTCCTCCTAAAACAATGGCCTGTATATTGCTCACTGTTCGGCAACCCCAAATAATTTGCTATCAAACACGGTATTTTCCCTATGCTATGTACCCCAATAACTTGTGCATAGCATCTTCCTTGCTTGTATCTCAAAAACAGCCTATGACAGGTAACATATTTCGGACGAAGAGCAATATATTTGTGATAAAGTCTTATGTAATCTGGATTTGTGATTGTAAAAGTGCGGTTTATGTCCGTCTTTGTATCAGGAACAGTAATTATAAGAATATTGCTGGTGTCTTGAATGTTGTCAACGGTTATTTTTGTTAACTCGTCACGTCTCATGGCACCTGATACGCCCATAATTAAAACTACCTGTAAAACTAATAGTAAATTAAGCAATTTATAAGAGAACTTGTTTATATCTTTGTACCTTCCACAGTAAATACTTTTCATCCTCAGCATTTTCCAAAAATAATTTAATCTGCTCCATTGTTAACACTTTAGACTTTTTGGCTTTATAGCCTACTGCTTTTTTCTTCAAAAAAGGAATTAATTTTAAAAATGTCCTTATATCAATCTGTTCCTTTATATTCAGCATGCTTTTAAGCATGGAGTACAAACTCCATAAGCTGGAACTTTTTAGGGCCGCCGATTTTTGCATAAAATATGCCAATAGCACGTTTTCGCTCACAGTTTTGACCTTCTAGCGTTGCACCAGACCTTAAAATCGTTGTAACATTTTTCGTATTGCCTCTTCGATCTTTCGGGTATTAAGTTAGAAACTGCGAAATTGGCAGCATTTTTTATATCCGGAGGAGTTCCAGATATAGAAATATTATCACTTTCAGAAGTTTCAGACATTTTACGACTTATTTTGACAACTATTAAGTATTTGTATTTTATTCTAGTCGTGTCATTTCTATGGCAACGCATATAAAGTAAGTCACTTTGAAATTGGCAATAAAAATATTCCGATGTGTGTAAATTTATATAAAACAGTTTGAACAATTTTGGAACGATTTGCACGGTTGCCCAAAAAATGTTGTGTATATCTCGTCCGCGAAAACCTTTAACGTACTCGAGATTGTCCTGCCTCGGCCGCAAGCGGCCTCGGCGACAATTTCTCTCTGCGTACGTTAAAGTGTGTTTTCGCGGCCTTGATATAAAAATAACTATTATGGCAATGTGTATTCTTTATTTTCTTTGTTTAGTTTTTATATTGACAATGATTATTTTTTGTTACTGCATGTAACTTTTACTTTTGATATTTTTCTGATATAATAAAATAGTTTAGGTGAAATTGGATTTCATTTTTTAAATATTCTTTGCAATTTGTAGGATGTATTGCAGGATGTTACGACCAAGATGGGGTGGACTATTATAATTTAACGGTGAGGAATTTCGAAAAACGTTTTTGGAATTTGATTGAGGACTATATGGGCTATTTTTTTTTTGTAAAAAATGGATGACATTGTAATATAGCCTCATTAGCGATTTTTTTACGCTCTTGACACATGAACTTTTTTAATTTAAATAGCAAAACTGACTGAGATCCCTCATCTTAAAAACAAGCAATTTTTGAGTAATTTAAGCTTTTTAACTGTACAATCAACAGCAACGTTATGTTAAGAACTCTACATGGCAAAACATTCAATAACTGTGGCTCGTTTTTGATATAGGATACCTTAGTAAGTTTTGATGTATAATTGTATGCCTGACTAAAAAACTCCTACAAAATATATCATGCTATTTAAATTAAGGAAGTGGCCAGATGACCCTATCTACAAGTTTTCAGAATTGTTAGATTTCTAGAACATCGAGTTCTAAGGAACCAGTTCCATGAATAACTTTCTATATGAAAGTGTCTTCAATAGAAGAAAACACGGGAACTATGTTGTAGCAATTCAAAACAGAGTCACGTTCCAATTCCAAAAATGTTGCATGTGCGGCAGATAGAAGTTGTCAGATATCAAATTGAATGACCAAACTGTCACATAAAATAGAGAATAAGTTTAAAGCTTCTTTATTCGATTCCACATAATTTAGATCTTTTGGAGAGCTTTCAGGTGTAGCCGTTCTAAAAAGCCTTTTACTTTTATTCTCGATGGCCATAGTTCCGGTTTCGTAGCTTCTATGTTTGTCTTGATTCCACTTGATTCTTATAGGGAATTTTGCGGTATGTTGTAGATTATGTGACACATGACATGTGACAAGTACCAGGTTACACCAGGTTACCTCGCTACGTCAAAAACATTGCAATATGTAATAGCCAACGTCAACGACCAATGTTTGTTCTCAAGGCCCTTCGTACAAGAGGAAATACTAAGAAGAATATATGCGTGATTCTATGTATCGTTTTTATCGTAAGTCTCCCATGTAAAATGAACGGAATCATGAAAGTGTCGACAAATTATTTGATTTGTAGATTACGTGCGTGTTTTTACTCCTTTGCGGCTTTGTAAATACTGAGATTTGGGGTATACTGTACTCGATGCCGCATTCACCTAAGGTTGCTGTTATTATAGTATACGTTTTTGCCACTCTTCAATTGATAACGTGCGTATTTCTTTTGATTGGCGTAAAACAGGTGCGTATTATATTATAGATTGAAAATAATTTTAGATTAATAATGTTTGTTTTTTTAAATGAATAATAATAAAGCAGGTGTCTTTGTGCAGGGTAACAATCGTGAAATTCTAGTTTGTGTACTTATATTGCTGGCATTATGGCAAGTGCATTTAATTGTGACATTTATAGCCCTGATTCTGCATACGGTTGAGGATAATGAGTTTAAGCCATTTGCGGCGTTCACATCTTCTATGCCACTATTATGCGTTCAAGGTATGTATTTGTATTTAATTCAATTAAATTAATATAAAGATATTATTAATAATACATAAAATTTAAAATGTCGATCTCAGCGACCTCTACTGAATAATAGTTAATTTAAAAATGAAAGATCTTCAGATTAATACAGAAATCTATAAAACAGCTAACCTATGTTTCAACAGATGTCTTTTTATATTAAACATGGAAGTGATTTTAATTTGACTAGAGGTTCATAGATGTCGCAAGTTCATGGAAAATTGTCAATTCTTTGCAATAGTTTCTTAAATTATTCGCTATTAAATAAGATGTTTTCACACAATTATTATTTTAAGTATTTATCGCATATTTCATAACAGCTTCCTATATTGTTTTGGAATGAATATTTTATGTATTAATTCCTTGTTATATACATATGTATCAATTATTCATATACTACCACAGTAATATTCCCAGCATGTTCTAATATGTATAGGTATGTAAATAGATGTATTCTTCTTCTTTTTCTAGCAAGAATTTGATGTTGATTGTGAATAATCGATTTTGTGAGTAAGCTGTAGCTTACTTACAAAAGCCAGGCTTTGTTAAGTTTAAATTAAATATTAAACTTGTTTAAATCTTAATTTGTTCTAATTTTTCGAAATAATAAATCAATAAAATTTATTTTAAATGTTAATAAATCTGCTTCTTCTACCTTCTTATTTTTAATATAAAATAAATATGACATCTATGCCAGAATTAAAATGAATTACATACTTTCTTCGCTCGGCTAGGGAATGGTCTTGGCGCAGCTTCAGTAAACTCCTGTAGATGAGCTGGATATTCTAGTACTTTTATTACGTCTTCTGCCACAAAGATGACACATACCTACAGAACCTTTTTTAGAGATCTGGGAGCCTCAAAAGCTGTTGCGGTCTTGTTAATTGAAAACGTTGGAAAGATTCTTCCCGAAAATTTTATCTTAGAGTCATTTTTAGGCCTGGCAAGTTCATTATTACTTCTAAATAAGTAATATAGGTGCAGCCAGATAGATTGAGCAAATTAAAAATATAGTAACTGGGCAACGTTGGGAATTGGGAATTGATACTACGACTTTGTTTTTTTTGGCATGAAAGATACTACCTGCAACGTTTTTTATGAAATTCAGGCAGGTAGCTGTTTGCTTGTCTGTTCTGGGCCAACAGGTTTGGTAGGCGTAAGCATACTTACTGTCTACAAGATCAAAATCTTAATGCCATATTTTGCTGATTTGTTTGAATTATATTGTCGAAGTTGAGATTTTTTCCTAAAAGCAGTCAGTTGTTTATCAACAGTTAAACAGGAGATATTGTAAACGTTTTGAAAATTGTTCACGGCATGTTGAAAAATGTCTTTTATTGGTGCCAGTTTGACCTTGCGTTTCTCATATCAGGTTTTCATATTATCAAAGTGAAAAGCTCTCATCAGGAATTGAAATCGACTTTCTAAACATAACCAGATATATAGCTTCTATTCCATTTCATTTTGAATTGTTCCACAATTATAAAATATTTTGCCAAATAAAGAATCCCGATTAATGCTTGTAATTCTGTTTTGTTAGTGCCTTTGACATTTCTCCTTCAGCTAAATGTTTTATTAATAATCAAGTACTCTTTGCTATTAAGTCGTCATTCAAAAACATCAGAAACAATTTAGCTTGGATCATCCGTGGTAGCATCTTTTGGACCAGTTAATCGAAGAATTATGTTGTGTGATTGTGTACTTATATTTTGTGGAGCTGATGATCTCGTTCAATTTGTGCTATAGCCTTTTCCTAAAACAAAAAAAAATCTTCACTTTGATTGTCAACTGTTTCTTGCTCCATAGTCTTCTGGCCTCTTAGACTCTCTACCGTGAGTATCTAGCACCATTTATGATCTCTGGTCATCTTCCAAATTATTGTACCATTCCATAACGTCAAATCTTGGTTCAAAAATAATAAATAATAAATAAAAGCTACCACTTACCCTTGTTAATACAATACAGCTAAATAATAGCGCCAATTGTTTTGATTTCATTCTGTGCAATATCTGCCGTTGAACTATTCTTGAACTATTATTTCCTGATTGTACAGTCACAGATTTTGCTTTAGTTCTTATTCAATAAGGAGATTGAATCACTCCGTAAAATATATTTTTGAAATCTCCTAGACGGATGAACTCCGAAAGTATACAGGCTAACAACTTGAACTGTGAAAGCCTATTGATAGGAGAGGGTGGTGGGGGTTAAAACTAAATGTAGCCATTTTACTATTGTCAACTTATTATATGACAGGAATATCAGAGGTTATGTCAAATACTTTACCGAACCATCAAACTATCCTAATGGAATACACAATTAATGAAAAAGTGCAAATTATAAAGTGGTTTTATAATTTGCCATAGTATTTGACATAACCACTGACATTCCTGTCAGTGACATCACTAAAATGGGTACATTTAATTTTACCTCCCACTACCTTCTCCTATCAATAGGCTTTCGTAGTTCAGGTTGTTATCCTGTATAAGAAACTGTTGATCTTAAAAAAGAACTTTGTAAAAGTGAAGATTTAAATAAAGCAATGTTAGGAATTAAGAACTGTGTTCGAGTGAAAGATAATGAGAGCAATAAAGTAAAAGCTTCTGGACAACTAATTTGAAAGAACCTCCAGAGCAGATGGGATAATAGAAAACTATAACGATTGCTTCTTGAAAATGACCTACAATCTTACTTCTATATATTGCTACTTTCTATGTTGCGTTATTTATTCTAGCATTGATGGATTTAGAAGCCTATTGCCAATATTTTTCCTTCAAGGAACTGGAAAAGACAAACTTGAACAATATAGTTTTGTCATCACTTTGGAATGTATCTAGCATAATACTCTGATTGTCCATTTATTTCAATGAGAGCTAATCAATTTTTTAACGTCAATATTTTAAAATGAGTTGACAAAGGATTGTCATTTTTTTTCTGATATTTACGCTGTTCAGAATGACATCAGAAACTATTAAGAGAGAAGCAGTAAGGACTAGTCTACCAAGGACATGCACAAATTAAACGGTAACACCTTCGTAACTGGACAAGTGGGCAAACATGCAAAACATGACCGTATTGCTTCAACCAAAAACTTCATCCTTTTAACCTCTGAAGCTGCAAAAAATGTATGCTCAGGCTATAGGATTGCCTTAGGTTCTACATTAGCTCAAAATTGAGTGATCTTACATGCTGCAGAGAAGGATTTTAATGGATCAGAAGCTTCTCCTTCTCTTTCTTATTTATCATTGTTTGATATTCTTTGGATATCAGATTTCAGATATTATTCAGCATGTCTTAGAGGTTAGGCAAAGCTGATCTACACACTATTAAACAGAATCCAGTTGATCTAATATTGATAAAGAGGAATTAAACGGCTGCGTTTTTTTAGTTGTTCTTATTGACTGGTATATTTATTGAAATTTCTTTACGTTTAATTTTCAAAAACATGATACGCAAAATAAATTTTATATTACATTATTTTATGCTTTGTTTAGCTTAGCATAACTTTTTGACAAAGGAAAACAAGTCTTATGTAGTCATATTCTACACTTTTACATACTAAATTCTTAAATGTTTTTTTTTCTTGTTGTACAGGCTTGTGGTTATACTTTATAGCAGTAACGTGGCTGCATTGGCGTGAAAAATCTCACTATTCAGATGTACCACAGTTCATAGAAACACTGATATTGAAACGGAAACGGCGAAAAGCGATACAAGAAGATCAGCGGGAAAGACTCGGAAACCTACCTGCCAAGTTCTTAGAAGCTCTTATACCACAAACGCGGGGCATCGCTTCAGCCAATGCTCTTTAGTAGTATATTATGTATATAGTAGAGCAGTATATAGAAATTACCTCTAGTATCAAGTTTTATATAGTTATATACACATAATAAATAATTTTTTGTAGTTTTGTCAAGAAATTAAGACAATGTTGTGCAGAGTTTGTAATATTGCGATTGAGTTTCGATAAATATAATTGTTTAATATGATTGCATCGAAAAATGTCAATAGTGATTAATAGCTAAAAGGATAGTAACGTAATAATCCAGCTACTTATGCAACTAGGCAATTCAAAAGCGGCAATAAACTTCTTGAAAGATTTTTGCATCGTTATTATTTAAAACCAATATTAAACAGATTTAGCATAGCCTCTATTGAGTCCTATCTAGAATTGAGGAGTATGTTTTACGGGCTGATTCTCGTAGCACATTTTCATAACATAAATCTGTGAATTGTTTCAAAATTTATGGTCTGTACTCTGTAGTGTTTGCGCATCAGCGTTGATCATAAAGTTTGGGAGTATTTGTGTATCAAAGTAATAAGAAATGCTTTATAGGCGATCGCTTCTGCATATCGGAAAACCTAAAAATCCATTTTGAATGCATTTCACGTGACCACCAATATGTTGGTCTATCTGGCAAAGGATTAACTGAATAGCGGGCAATCCATTTTTCACCAAAATTCCCAACCATTCGCTGACTACTGCCGTTGAGTGGATTAAAGCGCCAATCTGTTAGAAATACAATTTCATACGCTGGGAGAGTGGAAGATTATCTAAAAAATTTTTGAAGAATGTGAATAAATTTGGCAATTTGGGTGTTGTCTAAGAAAAAAAAATTGTTTTACTATTTACTTCTTAAAAATAGAATTGTTGCAAACTTTTTACTATTTACTTTTTGACACAAGTGAAAGAAAACAATTTTTTTTCACTCGAACTTAAACAAAATATTGTTTATTTCAAGGATAATTTGACTCAATATTTTAAAAATAGAAAATGAAGAATGATGTCCAGGTTAATGTTATGTGCGGTGCGGCTGAAAAAAATTAATATGTTGAATAGATCCTTTGTGTTTGACTAGCATAATTGACCTGACAGTATAATAATATTGTTTTCATAAAAGGAAAAAAATATTTTAAAATGTTTGTTGATAAAGGTAAATGAAATTAGCAAAACGTTGAAATGAACATCTTTTAATTATTTTATGATTTTAAATAAATGTTAGATAAATGTAGTCTCCTCCTAAGAAAGCAGGTCCGATTGCAAACTATTTGTTATTTTAATTTTAAAAAATTTTTCAATGCCCTCATTTTTGATTGCATAAAAATCAAATTGATGTTGTTCGATTAGCTTGTATAGTTTGCACCTCTAGAATTAGTTGAACCTTATAATTTGATGGAACCTTTCTAAGTAAGGTAATTTATTTTTGGTACCACCTTTATCTAATGGTAAGTAATCCTTGATATGAGGGCTTTTAGGTTATGACTGCGTCATTGTACAGTAAATACGAGACACAATACAAAAGTAAATGGGAATGGGAATGATCAGGAGACATAAAAGTGTGTTTTATTTAATATTTAGTCTGTTGAAAAACACTTCTAGCGAGCACACAAAATAGGTAAGAAAAAGTCCAAGCTTTGTTTTGGGTAGAATTAGTATCTAGCATCATATCAGTCTTATGTTGTTAGAATTGAAGAATGGTTGAAATTAAATCTTTTTGAGAATTCCCACACGTCGGTTCTGGATCTATGAATGGTCGTTCGCTGGCACCTCTTGCTAACTTGTCAGCTATTTCGTTGCCTCGTAATTATTTCGGCTTCCAAAGTGATGGCTTTGTCGTCGGGATCTCCATCTCTCTAAATTCCAATTCCTGTGCCGTTCAGCATTTTGGAATCATCCCCAAACCAACGAGAAAATCCTTGCCTCGATTTGCGTACAAGGACTTTTGCAGTCTCTCTGCCGGAGATGCCTACATTGTATGGGTACTCTTAGTTGCCAAAATAAATCACTTGCACATTTGAACGACCGACGCGTTTTTGGTTTTCAAAAATATTATGGACTAGCAAGTTCAGAAAGACACGCAATTGTTAATCTCTTTCTGTTCCCTACCTTTGCTGAAAGTTCGAATTGAAGATGTCTCATTTCACATCTTTACGAGGTTTTTTGGTTGGAACTTAATTTTTCTAACCAGTTTTATGTTTCCCTTTCAGAAACTGTGGTATCATAGCACTTCCTCTTGTGTATTTGATCTTTTCACGAGGTATTAGCTTTTTTAAATTTAATGTCAGGGTGGGCAAATTTCGATGTTTTAATAGGGGATCTTGGTAACTATAAGAGGACCACACATCCTCGATCTGTTTTTTCGGGAAAAGAATGATGGTGAAAATCAAATTTGACTATCGGCTTTCGATTTCGAGTTCCGTGAAAATGTAATTTTTGCCATTTTCGTTTTATCATGATATCTCGGCTATTTATGAAAATTGACAAAAATGACTTTTACGTTCTTCAGGCACTTTTCTGATTAGAATGCAGTGACGTTGGTGATTTTTTGAAAAAATTTTCGAAATTCGAGGTAGTACATAAAGTTGTATTTTTTATATGGAACATATAGTTGGCTATGATATCATTAAAAAGAGGATTTTTTGCCATTTAATGATATATATCATGTGGGGTCTTTTCGTTTATTTTCGCTGTATTATAGCAAAAAATTAGCATTTTCGTTGATTTTCATCAATTCATTGCTTTTTGTTAGTAGGTGTGTGTCATTCAACATACATGAATCTGTCAGTAGGTTTATAAACAGTATCAATAGTTTAAGTTGATTATTTGATTGTTGCTTCACCTTATAATTATAAATTTGCGATGGCTTATGAAAATTACGAAAAGTATGATATGTTGGAATGCTTTATTTTCAATAATAATAATGCTGAAGATGCATATGAAACATATGTTAATCGTTACCCGGAAAGAAGGCAACCTAATAAATCTTTTTTTGAATTAATGACCTACCGAGATCCCCTATTTAAATATCGAAATTTGCCTACCCTGTACAATCAAAAGCAAAAAAAAAACTAGATAAGAAAACAGACTGTAATAGATTTTTCAAAAATAGGTGTACTAAATGGTTTCTATTCCAAAATTCTTTTTCATGTATTGTCTAGTAGTAACCTATACCTCATTCCAAATAAGAAAGGAGCGTTATGAATATATAGGGTCTAAAATAAACGTCTGTGATTGGTTAAAATCTAGTGCACATTTACACAAGAACAATTTGTCAAAATTGCATAAATGTCAGAAGCATCAAAAAGGTTATATTATGTGAGCGTCGTTTGTGTTCCATTGCGATTATTGGACTTTATTGTTTTCTTTATCCATTTCATCTTCATTCTTCATACAAAATTGTATTTTTAGAGCTTCTGAATAGATAGATGGATAGATACTTTACCATCGGAGATATAGAGTTAACTGGAAACGCCGCCAAAGAAACGGATATGTCAAATGAAATATGACAAATTGGACGAAGCTCATGAAAGTGCATTTAGAACCATTAAATGTGTTTTATTAGTGTTCGTAAAGATGTTATTCTACATAGTGGACAGTCAATTATTAGACAATCAAAAACAAATTTTAAATTTATCGCGATTTTTGCAAATCACAAACTTGTTCTTGTGTGATATGTGCTTCGATTGTAGCGTCATCTGCTCCATTCTTATTTGGAATGGACAGTAGTTTATACGATTATTGAAAAGTTTAATTTGTTTAGTTCTTTTCAACATCTTCAAATGTCTTGCCGCAAGATTCAGCCAGCTTCCCTTTTTGAAAAATTACTTTTGCAAGATTATTCTAGATTATGTTAATTGAGCTTAGAAAGTGGCGACCAATTAAGTTTATAATTTGGTTAACATGGTTTTTACTATACAACACAAATCGTTCATGGTAGAATCTTATTTTCGAAACGGACGTAAGATTGACGGACAATGGCAGTATTCGCTTTAAGATTGTTTAGAAGAATTTAGAAATGAGTTCCCTAACTTCATCTTTGATTATGACAGTTTTCGGCACGCAGTGACACATTTCGTTGTGGTTTTCAGAGGGGGAACAGGGAGTGTTAAACAGAAAGAAAGCGCAGGTCGGGCGAAAAAGCGTACAGAACTTCCGTACGAGCATTATCACAACAAGTGGGTGTATCAATTGGCACATGTCATACAATTTTGAAAAACGACTTACATTTATTTCCATATCGCATGACCTGTTATCAAGAAATCAACGAAATCGACTATCCCAGAAGAATAACGTTTAGTCAGTGGTTCTTAAATCATTTTGATAATGACCTTCTTGACAAAACCTTTTTTTCTCATGAGTCATGGTTTTATCGGAATGGATATGGTAACTCACAAAATATGAGGATGTGGACTAATGAGAAACCACATAATTTTTTTGTTGAAACCACACTTCATCCGCAGAAAATTGGTGTATGGTGTGCGATTAGTCGAAGGAGAATTATTGGCCTTATTTTTTTTAACGGAACCTTAATAGGATAAAGGTATCGACAAGAAATGATTATGTCATTTATCGAACAGCTTGACGATGAAGAAATAACACAGGGTTACTTTCAACAAGACGCAGCTAGAGCACACACAGCAGGTGAAACAATTAATATGCTGCAGCATTTTTTTCAAAATCGGTTGATAAGTTTAAACACTGAACATGAATTTCCACCAAGATCTTGTGACATTACCCCATGTGATTTCTTTTTATGGCTATTCTTAAAGAACTCAATTTATCGAGTACAGATACCTGATCTTGCAGACCTTCAAATCAGAATTGCTGAAAGAATTAATGGAATTGACAATGCGATACTACAAAACGTTTTTTCCTCCATTACAAGATGTGAGAAATGTTTCGAACAATGTGGACACTTTGAACAATTTTCATTCAAATATCATAACCAACAAAATTGCTATTAAAATTTAAGTAACAAGCTAAGTCATAATTAGGTATAATTTCCAAGGGCTACTTTGAGCTAAAATTTATTTATTTTATTTATATATTATATTCTTTGTACATAGAAATGCAAACATATATGTATGTTGTGCTGACTTCTAAACACTATTCGCCATATTGCAGTCAATTGTAGTCAATTGTAGTATATCTATCACTGTTGCCAATATAAAGAAAATATTCGAATGCGTTCAGAAAGATAGCTGTAAATGTAGTTATTGCGGCTGTAAACAGTTTTGCATAAGATGAAAGTTGTTATCAAAGTAGAATCACAATAATCCCAGCTTATGGCTTCAGTAAATGGGTATGCTTCTGCTGTAAATTATCATTTTTATTAAGACATTACAATTACGGTATTCGTTAAGAAAGATAATTTTCTCATTATATTACGATATCAGAAGAGTACTGTAGCATCAATTACACAAGAAGGATATATATTATAAGATATATAGAGATATTCACGATTTAAATACTTAATTTATGCGTAAATTAACTACAATAGTCAATACTAATTTGTCATTCTTGAAAAATACAGCTAAGTCGCTCTTAATGTAGTATAATTACGTTGGCTGCGGGGCAGCGTTCATGTAAATGTCAGTAATTATAAAAACACATGGCACCTTCAGATGGATATACGCGTATACATATATGCGTTTCTTCTTATTATACAAGAGAAGGAGGATAAGAATGCAAGATGATGGGACGCATTAAAGGAGATACTCACATGAGAACATGCTAAGGCGACTTAAACTGCGGTAAGCTTATTGTCGTAGTAATGTAGATATATAATATGTTAAGTAAAGAGATGACCTTGGCCTTGTGCGCTCTCTAACGGGCTCTGTAAGGCACATGCGCTTTCTAGCTACTATTTCCGCATTGGTATCATCTTGCGTTACGATAATGTAACTGGAGTACTGTGTGTATAGTATGTGCGATAATCTGCTATGAATGAGGGAACTTTAGCACAGAAATTAAATGTATTAAAAAAATATATTTTACTTCGTCTAATTTTATTTCGTTTTTAATTAATACACTCAGAGAATTTTCCATAGTTCCATAGCTATAAAACCCCTATATGTTTTACGTTTACGCGAATGAATTCTAATTCTTCTATAAGATTTCTGGAAATGATTCTGATAGACTTGGATGAAAATTTGCTGACGTAAAACTGGATATTTCAGCAAGAAAATGCAACTGTCCATAATTCCAGACAAAGAAAGGAGTGGTTTCATCAAAAGGAAATCAGTTTATTAGAGTGGATATTGACAAAAGAGATTATTATTATACCTTATTTTAAATTAAGGATCTAACAGCCACTACTAAGTTTAGAAAGAATTATAATTTCAAATACCCAGTTAAATTTTGAAAACCTTTAAATTCGGTAAAGTACCTGTGACTAGATGTTATTATACTTATTACACCGTATTTTCCGCGAATTAAATTTATAATTTCCATAAACTTGCTTCTATTAATAATCTATTTATAATTTCTATTTGTCAAACAACACTAACGAATAGAAATGGAAAAATATAAAACAGTAATCTTATTAACGATAAACAAAATTGTTTATAAGGATAGATAACATTAATATCAAACAACTGTGTACGCAAACGAAACTTTGTCAGTAGAAAAAAAGGAGATAGGTAAAACGTTAAATGCAAATAAACAAATAAATCCATTTAATTTGATAAATCCACAAATTGACTCGTAAAGATAAAATTTATGTATGTATGTAAAATGCAATTAAAATATGCCTCCATTATATTTGCTATTCAATATAAATTCTATGTCATCGAGTTTCATATCAAGAGTAATTCGTTTACATACGAGTATATCCACTTATTTTTTGTGTTTAAGGAAAGATATATCTGCTTTACTGTAGCATGGGGCATGTTAATTAAGTTTATCTTATGTATATACTGATGATATATAGGGTGTTGTATTGGCACTTACATTTATCGGTTAGAGTTCCTAACAAGGATTTCAGGCGATCTACTCTGCTGAGAGCATCAAAACTTCCTAATTTCTTAATTTGGAAATGGTTTCTAAAATAATGTACCAATTTTCGTTGTGTTTACAAAATGATGAGGCCTACAGTGTCCCCTACTACCACCGTCTGGATTGTTCAATCTTCAAAAGCAAGAGTTATGCTGTTAGCTTTAGGTTTGAAATATTTTTTTTTAGATTAAATTGAAGAAACATAAACGACCTTTATTTGCAGTTTTATAATTTTTACTGGCGCTGGTTTCATTTATTTAGTAATTGGAAAAACATCGCCCAAGACGATGTATACATGCCTCCGAATGTAACAGCTCTTATACAGCCCATGGATCAGAATGTCATTAGGTTAACAAAATTGTTATATAGAAGAAGCCTTTTATCCACAATAGTTGCTGCTGATAGCAATGATATTTCAGCTGTGATTAAAAACTTGAGTCTAAAAGATGCTGTTACACATCTGACATTAGCATGGATGAATGTGAAAGAAGAAATAATTGCTAAGTGTTGGAAAAATATTTTATCAGATTGTTTCAATAGCGACTCTGATTCAGAAGAAGATGTTCCATTGGCTATTCTACAAGAAAAATACAAGAACAGCGTCGAGGCAGTGACATTTCAGGAAACATAACATACAGCCGTAAAAACATAGAAAACTGGAATTCGGATGTCATAGAAGATCTTGAAGAGGATGTAGTTGAAATTGAAAGTGCGGGAGAAACAATGGATGATGAGCCAATGCCAACTACCATTCCCACTCAGGAAGCTTTACAAGGACTTAATATAGTGATTTCTTTGGCAGAACAAAACATGCTCAATTCTGAAGATCTATTAACTTTGCGAAGAATAAAAGAAATGGCAGTTCTAAGATGTTTAAAAGAAAAAAAGGTTCAAACAAAATTAACCAGTTTTTTTAACAAATAAAACTGACTTCTTTAAATCATTACGTATTCATGTATGTACATACAGGGTGCGGCATTAGTGCGAGGAAGTCCAATTACTCCTTTATAATAAGAGAAATGAGAAAATGTTATTAAGATGAAAGTTGAAGCGCATAGGGGGCTATAACCTAAAAATATTTTTAACTATACAGAGTGTCAAATAAACACAGGGTGAATCAAACTTACCTTACTTTAAATGGAACACCCTGTATATTTTTACTGTTTACGATTCTTCTTGGCATTACCTTTATTATAATATAAGGTTTTCCTATATTATTCAGTTTACTTTAGAAGATATGGGAAGTTTTGCATAAAATTAATAGCAAAGTTAACGTGTTCTAGCACGCTACAGTTTCGATAAAAAATGTTTTATTTGCACTAGAAATATTTCTAATATAGTCTGTGTTCGTTAGAAATTATTGATTTACCAAAATATTCACTATTTATATACAGGGCGAGTCAGAACTCGGAATGTTTGTTTTCTCACGTATTTCAAATGGAACATCCTGTATTTTATTAGTGTAGTAAACTCCTTCCTTCATGGGCTTTAATATTTATTAAGCATTACCTATACCTAAATCCACTACTTTTTGAGTTATTTACGATTTTAAATGTCTAAAACGTGATTTTAAATAAAAGCGGGTCTAATTTTAGTTTACTGAATAGAAAGATTAGATGAAAGCTACTGCTTAGCTTAAAAAATAATATAATGCTAAGCTAAGTCGTTAAATATTATCATTATCTGACTCAAAGTTATGTGAAAAAACCAGTACTCACGAACTGGCATCATTGACCTGTGTGACAATTATTTTACAGTTACTTAATGCTGTCATTGTTAAATTTTACAATAACATAAATAAATAGTAAACACAAAGTGATAATAAGATAACATTTAATTATAAAACTTAAGTAAATAACAAAAATAGTAGAAACTAATTACAGAATTATTTATTCTTCATTCATTTTGTCATTTTTCAAAATGATCTCCGTTGCTATCGATGCACAACTGTAAGCGATTTTCAAAAGAACGACTTACATGTCTTAACACATGTACATCTATACTTCTAAATGCATGTGTAGTTCTATCTTTCATATCTTCTTTTGTGGTAGGAGGTATTTTATAAACTTCATTTTTTACATAACCCTATAAGAAGAAATCAACCTTTGTTAAGTCCGGAGATCTAGGGGCCAATTAGCGGCACCTCCCCTTCCAATCCATCTTCCTGGAAATTCATAATTTAAATGTTCTTTGATTAAAAAATGATGGTGTACTGGAGCGCCATCATGTAAAATCCACATTTTTTTACGAATAGTCAATGGTAGGTCTTCTAACAATTCTTGCAAACGGTTTTCCATAAAATCAAAATACATTTTTTCATTTAATTTATCCTCGAAAAAGTAGGGTCCAATAACATAATCTCCAAGAATGCCACCCCAAACATTCAATGACCAGCTTGTTTGGCTTTTAGTGATGATATGGTACGGATTCGAAGTTGAATAATAGTGGAAATTATGTCTATTTGTTGTACCATTTTTGTGGAACATTGCTTCGTCTCCAGATAAAACGTTATCAAAAAAACCAGCATTTTTCGTTGTCCCCACTGAGAAAATTCAACCGTTTTATTATAATAGTTATCATTCAACTCTTGATGCAGTTGTGTATGATATGGACGCATCTTATATTTTTTTAGAATTCTCCTTATACTACGGTCACTAATATCTAAATCTCTTGACATTTCTCTGGTACTAATATGCGGATTTTCAGTAATACTAAGAAGTACATCAAATTCATTTTCATCTATTAAAACAGTATTAGTTCGGTTAGATTTTTCATAATTCACACTTCACCAGTTCGTCGAAACCGTTCCAACAAAATTTCAAAAGCTTCTGTTAGTGGTTGTCGTCTATCAGGGAATTGCTGGTAATAAAGTCGTTTTGCAAGTAAAACATTCTTATTACTTTCTCCTATTACAAAAATCATATTAATTAATTCTTCTCGAGAAAAATTCATTTTTAACCGATATAGGCAGCAGTAAAATTAATCTGTTATATCCAAACTTCAACCTAATTAATGTCAAAGTCATAGCCTGCTTGCGAATTTGTGTTCTCATTTTGTTTTGTCTCGGATAACCTTTAAGATTCTTGACTGCTAACTATTTTAATACTTTATTCATTATGAAGAAATTGCAACCGTAGTACTATACGTACTTTATCATTTCTTAGCTGAACATCAATATTTAGGCAGTGAAACAATTAAAATAAAACCCGTTTTATTTAAAATCACGTTTTCGACATATACAAACGCAAATAACTGAAAAAGTAGTGGATTTAGGTATAGGTAATGTTTAATAAATAATAAAGCCCGTGAAGGGAGGAGTTTACTACACTAATAAAATACAGGACGTTCCATTTGAAATACGTGAGAAAACAAACATTCCGAGTTCTGACTCGCCCTGTATATAAATAGTAAATATTTTGGTAAATCAATAATTTCTAACGAACACAGACTATATTAGAAATATTTCTAGCGCAAATAAAACATTTTTTATCGAAACTGTAGCGTGCTAGAACACGTTAACTTTGCTATTAATTTTATGCAAAACTTCCCATATCTTCTAAAGTAAACTGAATATCATAGGAACACCTTATATTATAATAAAGGTAATGCCAAGAAGAATCGTAAACAGTAAAAATATACAGGGTGTTCCATTTAAAATAAGGTAAGTTTGATTCACCCTGTATTTATTTGACACCCTGTATAGTTAAAAATATTTTTAGGTTATAGCCCCCCATGCGCTTCAACTTTCATCTTAATAACATTTTCTCATTTCTCTTATTATAAAGGAGTAATTGGACTTCCTCCCACTAATGCCGCACCCTGTATGTACTACGTATCTATGTAGAACATGTATATTTTTCATTTGTTAATTCTTGTTGATGTAACTGAATACATATAAATAAACGTTTTAAACTGCACATTCGATTGAGCGAACATTTCGATTCTGTGGTACAGCTAAGATTTTAATTAGTTCACATAATCGAGCGGCTACTATTGCTATTGTAGCATTGGCAAATTTTATGAAGATGAAACATTTTGTTTTCCTTAAGATGCTCGCAGATATAAAATAACATTTAAACCGACGTAGTTGTTTTAAAAACAACAAAAAACATATCTGAAAAATGGATGCAACAATTCATTTTAGAACTGGAAATTTTATCAGTAATTATCGATAATTACCATACCTAGTAAGCGCTTATTATTTTGCGTTTCATCTTCAATCATGTTTTCTTTGCGTACATGTCTATAAAACTGTCTAATCATTATGCAAATATTTTTGTCTTGGGTGATGCTACAAAAAAAATTTAAACGGTGTTATTTTGTTGGGATATACAATGTGAGACGTTACTGTTTCATGCACCTTTCCAACCGATAATGAGTGGAGACTATCAACGCAGTAACTCGTAGGCGTCGCGCAATTAACGAAGGAAATTTTCTATGGTGATTAGATATAGGATATTAATTACATAAAGATGCGCGTGCTTTACTTTGAATGAACACTTATTGTGACAGCACAAACTTTATTTCAGATTTATTCGCGTTTATTATTTTTCTTTTAGTTTTCAGCAGCTGTCACAGTTAAAAAAGCAATTTCTAGAAATAAAATACTGAATATCAACGAATGGATACTGTATTCTGTCGCTGACCCAAATTTTGCATCACTTGTATAAACGGAATTATGCAAGAACAGAGATTTTTCGGGCACTATAAAAATACCGCACAATCCGTAAAAATAACTCACAAAGATTATGGTATTTATATTTCACGAAGATACACAGTGACTAGTAGCCCGTCACGACGAACATAACCCAGTGGAAATATTCGAAATAGATTTTAGAAGATCTCTTTTGGAAAAATGAGTCATCCAACTAGCGTAGTAAACATTGTCGAAACAAGTAACGTTTACAAAATACGTTTAACGCGATGTTTTGTCGTGTTTGTAAAACGTTGAGAAGAGATCATTTTGCTCAAATATTAAACGTGAAATGTACAATGTAATTGTTATAGGAGATTTTTACTATCAATGATGTGATCTCCATAGTAAATAGTCTACGCGAATGTTGCCAGGAAATGTATTTTCAGTTAGATGGAACGCTATTTATAAATAAACGGTACGAGTTTATTTGAACAAGTTGCCTCGGTATAATATTACACGAGCTTCTTTTCGCGAGAATAGTTTCGGTTAGTTGGACTGCAATATGTTAGAATAATATGGATTCATTAAATTCAAAAGAATTACCAGCTATGCTGCTTTAAAGGTCTTTCAACCACAAATACTAACACATCAATAATGCAGAGAAGAAATAATTAACACGAAGATACACCGAACAATAATTATTATTTACGCCAAAGTAATTTTCTAGCAGAGATATGAAAATACACATACACAAACAATTTGAAAATATAATTAATCAAGCATTTAATCAATCAAATACCATGTGGGGTGTTATGTATTTGAATACGGGGTTGTCAAAAGGTGCCGAAAAACTTTTTTTCCTGGGTTCACCTTCATTTTAGATCCTTGGTCTTGTGTGAATGCGTTCCTCCCATTCTGGTGTTTTGATTTTCATTTTGTGGCTTCATTTCTTTGGTATTTCAGTGTGGTTACTGCAATGGAGTTTTGCAGTGTTTTTTTCTTCGATTATGAATTGAGGTTTGTGCAACTTCAGAGATTAGTCGAAAATATCAACTGAGAACTTAAGTCATACCTTGAGTGATGAGCGGTCCATGCCATTTATCGTCTCCTGTATAAATGGATTCGCGGACTTCTCAGCCCTCTACATAGTTAGTGTGGTTGTACTCGTAGATAGACCAACATTGACTATTGCCACAGACTAATGGGATCAACAATTTTGTTGTCATGAAATATTTTTCTTGACGTGTTGACGCCCCCCTGATTGCGAATCAGCTTAAGGTACATGACCGAAGAGCTTCATGGAAGAACTACAACATTGAAGGCGGAGGTCTAAATCTGTATGTGAATCTGAACACAGCAGTTCTTTTACTGTTTATGAACCTCCATTTAGTAGATAACTTCCGAATTGTATTTACGACAAGTTGATTCCACAGCATTATCGGTATAAGTCGCCAGGTTGCAGCCTTGAACAGATGGTAAGTCGGTGATGTATAAGGTAAAAAGCTATAGGGCTGTAAAAATTAGTCCTGAGGTACTCTTGAATTAAGATGGAAGTACCGTACCAAAGATGGAGTCAATTCCAGCCTAACAAGTTTATGCAAAAGGCCCTACAGAGTCTAAAACGCTCTATATGCTCTATAGCTTCTGCGGCATCCATAATTCTATCGAGTTATTCTCTGGTTTCAAGTTTGCTCGCATAAATTAAATCTTTCAACATTCCTTAGAAAAGAATAATCTAAGGGCATTTAAGCATGCTGATTCTGCTAACAAAACAATTGCCGGCGTGTATAATTTTTGATTAAGAAAATCTGTTACTTGTTTATTAAAAACAAGAAAATAAACACGCCAAATTAATTGACGTTTGCTGTCATAATTGACGTTTACTGTTATAATTGAAGTTTACTAACACAATTGACGTTTACTGTCACAATTGAATTTTACTACTACAATTGACGTTTTTTACTGTCATAATTCAAGTTTACTGTCACAATTGACGTTTACTGTCATAATTGAAGTTTACTATCATAATTGATGTTTACTGTCATAATTGAAGTTTACTGTTATAAATGAAGTTTACTGTCATAATTGAAATTTACTGACACAATTCACGTTTACTGTCATAATTTAAGTTTATTGTTACAATTGACGTTTACTGTCACAATTGACGTTTACTGTCATAATTGAAGTTTACTGTCATAATTGAAATTTACTGACACAATTGACGTTTACTGTCATAATTGAAGTTTACTGTTACAATTGACGTTTACTGTCACAATTGACGTTTACTGTCATAATTGAAGTTTACTGTCATAATTGAAATTTACTGATACAATTGACGTTTACTGTCATAATTGAAGTTTACTGTTACAATTGACGTTTACTGTTATAATTAAAGTTTACTGTAATAATTGATGTTTACTCTCATGATTGAAGTTTACTGTTACAATCGACGTTTACAGTCATAATTGAAGTTTACTGTCATAATTGACGCTTATTGTAGTAATTGAAGTTTCATAATTGACGCTTTCTGTCATAATTGAAATTTAATGTCATAATTCAGGTTTTTTACTGTCATAATTGAAGTTTACTGTCATAACTGATGTTTACTGTTATAATTGAAGTTTCATAATTGACATTTACTGTCATAATTGAAGTTTACCTGTCATAATTCACGTTTTTTTACTGTCATAATTGACGTTTGCAGTCATTAAAGTTTACTGTCATAATGAATAAGGCACTCCGATTTTTTAGTAACTAGGAAAAAAACAGCGGTAACTGACAGGTAATTAATACTTTAGGGTTATCTAAAAGAAAGGTCCGAAATGAAAGGCTGTATCCTGATTGAGTCACCATCGCCTGAACCCAAATTGCTAAGGATAGAGATTTGAAATTTGGAAAGGTGATTTTATATTGTAGGAAGCAATTTAAATTCCTGTTACACCTAAAGTGATGTAAGGGGTGGATGGGAAATAATATTTTTATGGTGTACACTGATGTACAGTTTGTTGATTTATTTTTGTTAGATGTGCGATATCAGGAATCTAAATTAAATCTAAAAAATTATACAAATCTTATAGTTTGTTGATTGAGTTGTTGCGTTGTGCAGAAAAGCTATAGTAATAAAATAATAATACAGGTTTATTCCTTACTAACACATACGAGACATAGTTATTGCTATTGTCCGAAAATTTTAAACTCAAATACATAATATCATAAAACACAAATACTAACATTATAATTAGAGTGTGGTTAATGAACGTCTGCATACACGAAGAACACGTGATATATTGTAACCTCCAAAGAACACATCGTGTGTATAGTTAACTGAATTATCGACAGAAAGTAGAAATTATTTAAACACATATTTAATGTTTGTTTAAAATCGTAAAAAATATACTCCGGTGTAGTTGTAAATTGGTCGCAAAATGTCACCGACAACAGCACAATATGTTTATTTGTTCTGTTCTGCGATTTTCTGATGTTTCTATTCTTGTCGCTATTGACAATTTCATTACTAAATAGATGCAAATAGAAAAAAACATAAAAATGGATGTGTTGTTTAAAATGTAACGTCGTAGAATAATGCCAGCTAATCAAATAAGAAGTGTAAACCGTAGGGGTGAAAGTGAAATGTAATGCTACAGTAGAAAGTAAGTATGAAATTCCAGCACTAAATGTTTATCTGGACGATTAAATTTTCAATTAATAAAACTTGAATAAACAGTGAGTGAGAACATACAATTTGACAAGTTGAATCATGTTAGTTTTATATTATAATTACAACTAATACGGTGTACTTGAAACGTTCATAACGCATTATCACTTATTTACAATCCCAAATAATATTCCAAAGATAAAAAAATACCCTGAAAGCTTATTTAATGGCTCCAAATCGAATAAAAGGTTGGGTTTGTCTACAACCTTATTGACACAACGTTTGACGTTTAACATTTTTACCAGCTAATAATGCATACATAGTAGATTACTTATAAATATGTTTATATTCAATATTTCGATGTTTGTCAAATATTGCGCAAAACTAGGAACTCAAAGCGCATTTTTTTCCTTTACCTTTTCGTACCTCCCAAGGTCAAATAAACACGTATCAGACGTAGATGAATTTAGCACATCGTATTGGCCACGACCTATCTCATCGTGAAAAACATACTGGTTGGCCTGCGGGTGACGTGACGAATTTTTTGGAAAAACTCCCAAAAAGAAAAAAAAAACAGAACTCAACTACGCTTAAATTTATGTGCTTGGATCTATCATTCATTCTGGTTTGCTGTTCGATTTGGTGTATTTACTCAGAGAAACGTTTATTGATTTTCGGTTATCGTCATGTTTGATAAACTATTTTTTCAAAGGTTTGTGAGTACCCACCTATAGATAAATTTTTCGACTGAGAAAAATGGTCGTTCAAAGGTTACGTAACATTTTGTTTACCGATGATAGTTTCGGCAAATTTAAATTGCACTTCAAGCAATGCTTTGAAGTCATTATTTGTTATTATGAGATATAAGAGGGGGAGAAAATTTCCATTCATCTCAGATTTACACCACACTTGAGAACTTCTATAGAGATTGCTTTGAAATTAAATATTTTTTTTTAAGTATTGTTTAGTTTGACCAATAATATTTATCGAAAATTTTTATGCCAACATCTGCGCGAAAATTATCACGTTAAGTATTAACAACAGTAAACAATTCAGTAGTATTTTTCCAATAAAATAATAACAATTAGCACAAATTGCAAATCCATGCACAAAATATAAATATATTCACAACGACATCGTTTTAAGAAAGATGATCTTAATTCTTTTTTTGCGTTGATCATTATTTTTTTCTATTAAAAGTTCTACTTTTTGTTTAAATAAGAAGTGCAAACTTTCATAATTGTTTATTCTAGATGCTGATTCAAAACATTCCTACATTAGCAGACTTGTTGATGTTGCAGTTTTTGTTTTTTTTTACTGAGTTGACAATGTCGAATAATGAATGCACGTATTCATCTTATCTACAGGGTGTTATGTAAATTATAAATTCGAGAATGACAAAAAAATGTATGAAAGGTTAAAATTATTTACGCTGAGTAGTAATTTATCATTGTTTATAACTTAAATGAACCGTTTTAATTAGATAACTGTGAATTAAACAGCATTAACTCAAAATCCGAATTACGTCAAACGTTTCGTAATATTTAACACTGGTCATCATATAAAATTGAAAGTGCACGCTACTAGTTGATAAATTAACTTTTCCATTCAATTAGTGTTGCTATTTAGCAGACGTCAAAATCCAAATAAAATTCTTATTTGTTTGGGAATGTTACGACCTAGCGACCACAAGATTTCGTGTTTATTTTTTTATATAATTAATAAAACTAATTATTATTTGAACGGTTATAAACATCGATAGGATGTACTAACAAATGTTGATCCATTGTTGCTTCTAAAGATCATTTATTATTTCTTTTCGTATCGGAAATGTCAACATTTGTAATTAATATTCAGCTATTTTAACCTCAAAATATTATTTTCTAGTAAATTTTCAAATTAAACTGATGTAACTTGCAAAGATGGGATTGGTCTTGCTATGTACAACGGTTTAAAACCCGTTCATATTCCTACAATTTAAAATATCCGAAATTAAGCCTAGAAGCAGTGAAATCTAAATAATTGATTATCCGAGGTGGTTCGGGGAACTACGTAATCACTAAAAGTTCATTGGCCAATGAGGTAAAGCAGTTGCATATGTTTAAAACGGAAGGTCAACCTAATGCCTTCAGAAGTGTTTATGAAACTAATTTAGTCGATACGAAAAATATCGGAAGCTGATGAATTTGAAGTAGCGAATATCCTGAAGGAGAAGACATAGTACGTGCAATAAAATCGGAAAAAATACGATGGTATGGACATTTTAGTAGGACGGAGGCACCAAGAGCAAAGAGAAAAATAACAGAATGGAAGCCTATAGTAGACAGACGAATAGGAAGACCAAAAAGCAGATGAGAAGACCAAGTAAAAAGAGATATTATGAGAATTGGAATTGAGGGATGGGAAGATAAAATCCAGGACAGGAAAGAATGGACGGACGTAGTGAAGCAGGCCAAAACGAATCCAGAACTGTAGAGTAAAACAAGAGTGATACATTGGAATAACTCATCAAAAAGAAATGAGTTATCTCAAATATGAGCCAGATCAATTCCACTCGGAATGTATAGCCAAAAATATGTACGCCCGAAAATGTTTCGTTAAAAATTCTTTGACAAGACATTCTCGAGAATCATCGCGACGTCTTTCTGAAAATATAAAACGCACAAGAGTTGAAATATCAAGGGAGGTAGTTTCTAAATATTCTCAAGAATTGCAGCAGTTTTTAGTTGATATTGATCCCAGCAACATACACAACTTTGATTAAACTAATTTTTATGACGATTCCAGTCTATTGTCAAGAGATCACAATGCAACTGGTGAAAATTACTGTCCTCTTAAATATGTTAAGGTCTTAGACGGATGGGAAGCTTTGACAGTGGGCAAACCTCAGCAGATGAGAGCTATTTGAAGAGGGCGCTATAGATCAATAGGTCACAGTGAAATATCACCCTCAATTAAATCTAAACTTGGACTACGTATGGTATTAATCTGGGAAACGTTACAGGACAGAAGAAAAAATGATTGGTTTAAAATTTGTTTTTAAAGATGGTTGAACTTAATGGTATTATTACAGCTGTTAGATACTGGTTGTAAAAGGAAGAATGAGAATATTAGTTTTGGTATTATTGGAAAAAAGTTAAACTTGGTAGTAGACGACGTTGAAATTAGTTAGAAGTTACCAGAGAAAATAAAAAAATTAGATTGAGTAAAAAAGTGAAATGATGAGTTTTTTTTTGAAGATGATATAACAGCGTGGTAGTCCTGAAAAACTTAATTCTTTATTAGAAGTAGAGTGAAAACTATCTGGCGACGAGGACAAGAAAAAAGGAAATTATTGGGATAGGCAAAAACAAACAAAAATCAAACTGATTATGGATTTAAGAATATTAAATGGAAATTTAAAAAAATCATCGTTTCATTTTGTTATCAATCCGGAAAACGTTGGCGCCCTTGGCAAAAATTGTATTATGTTCCGGAATACACTTCACTATTTTAGCTGGAAAAGCTACTGTTTCAAGCTGTCGTTTTAAAATGTAGTAATCCGTTGCGGTCGCTCCATAATGTTGGTTCAAATATTTGAATTTTTGCTCTCGCAATACCATAACTCGATATCCAACAAAATAGGTGACGACAAAAATATCAGTCAACTACTTTAATTTCTAAAATAAATAGGAATTTGAAAATTATAATTCATATCAATGTTAAAAATCACAGAAAGATCGAAAAATAAACTCGAAACAGCACTGTTTTTTCATGTTTCAGGAAGGTGTTGTAAATGGCATCGAAAAACAAGTGGGACAAATTTCAATCACATTTAATTTGTAAAAATATTAAAACATATACACAACAAGGGTGTCTCAAAAGACCGTTCATGAAAACAACAAAATCATTGAGAACTGCTTATTAAATGACACAACTGGATAGGTAAGCATATCGATGAGTTATCACTTGCCATTTTTAAAAAAATCGAATTATCTCCTAAACTTTGAATTGTAAATAGTACATATGGGGCATGAAAGATGTAGAACAACCCCGAACAAATGACGACTAAGTAATAAAATATGGGGGTGCTATTTGAAAAGCTTAAGTTATGGTTCTTCAAGATTTCGAAGAGTTAACGTTCTGATAGTAAAGTCCTTTCATCTATCAGTAGACCACATCGACAACGTGCGCCACAAAACGATTCAAAGATGGACAGAACGTTAGAATTTCAAATTGATATCCGAAAAATCAGTAAATCTGATTTTTTGAATCAAACTTTCAAGCTAAACAAGCAATTTTTTTCAGTAGAAAAATCGAATAATACAAATCGTCCGAATCAAATAGAAAAAGTAAAGATATTCATAAAGCTTAAAAAAGGGGAATCAAATATGTAAAAATATAGAGGGTGTTCCATTAAAAATAATAAAGTAGATGGAGACATCAAAAAATTTGAACTTGATAAGAATGACTAAAAATGACATTTTCAAGAACATAACATAATTGTTATACAGTAAACAAATTTTCAAATTTATATTTAAACTAGAACGCCATGAACTTCTAATGAACGCGAGACCTTTCATTAGAAGTTTAGCTCAAAATATAAATTTGAAAATTTATAATTATATATTAGTCGATTATGTTCTCTTAATGAAAATAATATTAGAAATTTCTAGTGCCTTCCGTGCTATATATAATTTATATTTTGACCACCTGAAAAAATTAGGATTTTAAAAACAAAAAGCCTAATTTAAACAGAACGCCCATCATCCCCAAATGATTCAAATAAAGTACAGATAAATGTAACGATTCCTGAGAAAATAGACCTAAAGGATGGATACCAAGGCTTATCTCAGATCAGAGTCAAGGTAAATGGCTGACATTTCCAGGTGCCACGAAGGTTTCTATAGGTATAAACGTGTTGAAGTTTCGTAAATGCATCTGCCGAAATAAAAATTTCTATCAAATCTCAACTGGGCTGATAAATCTTAGTGATGACATTTTGGTCCATGCCGGAATGGATTTGAATATAACAAAGTTTGAGACATTACTAACCAGATTTTGTAATTCGTCCAGATGAGGAAAGAATCAGTTTGCCTCTCCACCCAAAAATTCTACTTGCCGACTGCTTAGCAGCGGAGAGGATAAGGTGGATTTAAGAAGGGGTCGCATCATCTCTCGACAAAAATTATGGACTTTTTTGTTTGATAAACTAGGTCGAGAGGGCGAAAATTTCGACAATTTGGCAGACAACAGGTCTACGTGATTTGCACTGAAAAACGCTGAACTGGGAATGGAATGGGCACGAAAAAGCGATTTATTAAAACAAAATAATATTAAAAATACAAAGATGAATAAACTGAAATTGTACGGAGATGCTGGCGGAGGACTACTCGATTTGGCTGAAGTTTAATAGTCCGTGTTCTAAACATCAAACGATAAGCCAAATCGAATTTGGAGACAGCATGCTCCTGGGCAATCCAACATTTTCACATGTATTAATAGTTCAAATTTCGTTTTGGAACGATCATTTGCCACTAGTCTCAAAATTTTAAATTAAGAATAGAATTTTCTTTATTAGGTAGGAGTAAAGTAAAGGGCCAGTTCAAGCAGTCTTATTCGCCGGTTCCAACAATGATTGCCCGGTGATCATCAAATGTTAAGGTGTATCTTACCATGATCGCTTTTCATCCTTAGTATTGAATCCCATCCACAAAAGCAAATCCTTCTGAAAAAGGCTTTCGAACTTCGTTCGAAATTCGTTTCCAAACGTTATAGATGATAAAGAAGAATACTTTAAACGCCAATTAAGTTTTGAAGCTCTACTTTGTCTTTTTAATTATTAAATAGTATTCACGGATCTACCTCATTTTCTGTCCATCCTCACTCCAAACCAGTATTGGTATATCCTTATCTTGCGCCAATAAATCTAACGTTTCATCACTCACTATAGGAGAAGACCGTGCACTATTTTACAGTATTCTCATCGATAATAACATTTTTCTTGGTATTACTTTGGTCATCACTAAAATGCTTATCTTTCTCATTCATCTTCGAATAGAGTCTAAAAATTAATAAAAAAAGGTTTGTCTGCTATCCATTTTTGAGCATTCATTAACTGCACTAATTATACAAAAAGCTATAAGCGACGTATATTAACGTCTACAAATTGTATTCTCATAAGACAGCCAGTATGTTATAATGTGATGCAATCTAACCGGCAATAAGGAGCACACGACCCAGTTCCCTCTGTTTCTAAGCTCGGACAAACGCTGTGATATACAACACCAACAACTTATTAACATATTGGTTTGAAGTCGTGCAATATTAAGTTTCGGGTCTCATCAATTAGACAAGAAATTTAGAATTGTGATTTTGACTGATTTGAACAATATATTTATCGGTTTTGTTCATGTGATACAACAGATATTTTAGTTAACCAAACATCTACGCAAACATATACTAATCTATTCGACAACAGCGTAGAGGAATACGCGGAGCAACGTCTCAGCGATCGTCCTGAAAAAAAAACGCACTAATAATAGTTTTTTATGCGCTAAAACAGATACAGAAAACAACTGCAAACCGTCATGAACGGAAACACATCTTGCGTTCGAAAAAGTGTTAAAAATACGGAAGTAGGTCGCTACTGCTGGGGGAGATGCAATAAGCGAGGCGAGGACTCGCTCCCGCGAGAGATCGCAGTTAACTCTGTATGCTGGAGCCGAATATACACGCACAGCTGACTAAATGCCGATATTATTAGCATTGCACATATCTATTTATACGCTTTAATACGCACAGTATAGCACAGATCTGTGTATATAGAGATAGAAACACGGACGGAGTATAATGTAGAAGCGGAGAGGAACTCCTGTGGACCCGTTAAGTGTTTAAGTATAGCGGAATTCGTTCTTAGTGCGATTATAGAGGACACGTAAATGTTAAGGATAATGCAAGGGCATTAGCAGATTTTTCTCATCTATTTGATTATTTCCTTTAGCACTTAGATACCTTTTAGTTATTAGAGCATAGTGGTATATGAGTATTCGTTATTGATTTGATACAAGGAAACCAAACAATAATAATAACTTTAGAGAATATAAAAGATATATATTTATGTTTAATGGTGTTTGAATCTATTTAACTGACGTCATTTGATATAGGTTGATGATTTGCATTATAATTCTATATTATGTATTATAAAAATGACTGCTATAATGAGATATTAACAAATATAAAATTTGTCCGCTGTTAATTTCTCGACAAGGAATTGAATTAATCTTTAGCACTTTTACTAAAGGCCACCTGTATATGTACAAAGAGAATTTCCAGGCCCACTTGTACAATGCAAGTTTAAACTAAGTTCAGTACTGAACCAAGTTTAAATGACAATTGTCACTTGTACAAATCAAGTTCAACAGTTGAATTAAGTTCAAATTTGGATTTATTTGAACGGCATTCATCCTTGGTTCAAGCGTAGTTCAGTTGACTGCGGGAACAGATTTTGACAGAAATTGGATGATGGATGATATTTATGAACAGTTAACTGATGATGAAGATTTCGTGGAGTTAATACGAATAGTAGAAAATCGTAGAGCTCCAAAACGTTATATACAACGTAGAGATCATTTTAATATATGGACAGAACAAGAATTTCGGCAGAGATATAGGTTGTCTAAAGACACTGTACGTTTTGTGATCCATGAAATATCAGATGAAATTGCCAATAATACAGCTAGGTAAGTGAATGCTGTTTAAATGATATTTATTTGCAATGTTGTGAGCATTTATTATTTTTTAGGAACCACTCTGTATCTGCAGAAGATATGGTGTTACTCACGTTACGCTTTCTAGCTACAGGATCTTTCCTGAGAGTAGCAGGTGATATCCATGGAATTCACGAAAACACAGCTAGCAGAATTGTTACAAAAGTTCTCTATGCAATAGCTCGAAGAAAGCATAATGAGTATATAAAACTGCCAATGACACCTGAAGAGACTAATGCAGTCCGAGGAGGCTTTTTTGAAATTGCACGATTTCCAAGATGCATAGGTGCATTGGACTGCACACATGTAAAAATACAAGCTCCAAGTGTCGATGGCCCTGAAATATTTAGAGGCCGAAAGGGATATTTTTCTTTTAACGTCCAAGCCATATGTGATGCAAATTTAAAGTTCTCAAATGTTGTGTGTAGATGGCCTGGCTCAACCCACGATGCAACAATATTTGCTAATTCCCATGTTAGAGCTTTATTTGAAAATGGAGTTTTTCAGGACAACATGTTACTAGGCGATAGCGGTTATGGAATAAAAAGTTATTTAATTACACGATTATTAAACCCACGCAGCCCACAAGAGCATTTACTTAACGAATCTCAAATTAGAACTCGTAATCCCATTGAGCGGTGTTTTGGAATTTGGAAGCGTAGATTTCCAATACTTTCTACAGGCATCAAGTTAAACTATGATAAAGTGGAATCTATCGTGCTTGCAACAGCTGTTCTACATAATATTGCAAGGCAGAGGAATGAGCCAGAAGACCCAATAAATGCTGTACTGCAAGAGCATATTGAAATCAATGTCGAGGTGCCCCCTGGAGCTATCAGACAAAATAATGTAAATAACGCTACACGAAATAACTTAATTGATTACTTCCAAACTTTATTATAGATATGAAACATTTGGAATAAAAAATAGTGCAAACATTTTATTTAAAACTATAAATCTAATTTTTTATGCTAAATTTTTAATTCTATATTATGTTTTTGTTTTTCCCATTTTTGCCATTTTTTTCATGCTCCTCTCGAATTAACTGCAGCTGCAGGGCATGTTGCTCTTCCATATGCTTCATACGCAAAGTGTGCTCTTGTTGTAAGCATTGTTCTTTTGTCTCCTCCACTTTAGTTTTTGAAAGAGCCCAGGATTGAATCTTTTTTGAAACATCGTTTCCTAAAATCACAGTGCAATTAAAAATGCATGTTTAACTAATTATTTGATCAAAGATAACTCTTGATTTCTGCTGCAATGCAGAAGATTTGGGCTGGCGCAACTTGTCAGGTGTGTATGTTGACCAATCAGCTGCTGGCTTTTTTTATGTTTCTAAAATAAAAAAATATATCCATATTCGTTTATGACTAATTCTAATAATTTACCAATTTCATTTACAGTTACTACTTCCGATTATACCGACAGTCGCCATTAACTTCCTTATTTTAAATGGAATACCCGGTATATTATTTCATTTATGGATTCCTGAGAAAATTTCATAGTGGATTTCATCAGGCTTCCCTATACCTATTTTCATTTTTTTTTAGATACTTATCTTGATTTTTTTGAAAATTTTGACAGATGTAGCCCTGTTTTCAGCATTGCGCCCTTTAACCAATTTCGATTGGTGGAAAGCGCTTCTGGGGTAGACGGAAGCACAAGAATGATACTTTCGAATGACATATTGATTTATCGCATACAAGGTATCCAAAATTTAATGACCAATTACATCATTTTAAAAGATGAAAAAGTTCCTTTTTTCAAATGGGACACCCTATATTTTATCGGATGGTCGGATGCAGAATTTGATTCTGCATCGATTGACTATAACATTCCCTATACCTATTTCCAGTGGTTTTGTTGTTAATCCATATTTTTATCACAAGGTGATCAAGCTCTAAAAGTTCTACCTATGTAGTAAGCCTTGATTTTGATAGGAATAAAACAATGTTGATTTAATGCCAAAGCAGTATCATCGTTTGTTAACTTGCTTAAGTACAGTTTATAATGGAGAATGTTGAAGAATATTCCAATAATGATTTGTTAAATTTGTTTTACACGCACGGTGAATGTGGACGAATTGTTCGACGAACATGCAGACTGTTTAATGAACGATATCCGAACCTACCAACAATGACTCCCGGAAAATTCGCACGAATCGAAACTCGCTTTATAGCAACTGGAAACGTAAGGGCAACTCAAAATAACCTAAAGCCCGTAACTGATAATGAAGATAACGTGGTGAATGTCTTGGCGTTTTTTCAAGCTTATCCGCGGAGTTCAATTTCGACAGCAGCGCTGGATTTGGGTATTTCAAAAACATCAATCCACAGAATATTAAAAAAAAAATATGGAATGCATCCTTTTTGTGAGATAACTGTTCACGGATGACGTTTTGGTGATGAGGCAAGACATGTCAACTTTTGCGAATTTATGATTTTGAAAATGACCGAAGATCCGGGATTTCTTCATCAGATTATGTGGACTGATGAATCGAAATTCAGCAGGTAAGGAATTACAAATCGCCAAAATACTCACTACTGGGCACAAGATAATCCACATGTTATTAGGGAACATAATCACGAAGACGGCTTTAGTTTCAATATTTTTTGTTTAATTATGGACAATAGAGTGGCTTATCAAGTGTACGATGAAAATTTAAATGCGGCTAGATATCTGGAGATACCGAGAGAGTTTGTTAGTGATTTTCTAAATGCCCTACCTCCACGTGATAGAGCAAACAGTTGGTATCAGCTTGATGGTGCTCCAGCACATTCCACTATAGCTGTACACCGGCAATTGTCACTGATGTTCGAGGCTCGGTGGATTGGCCCGCGGTGACCTTGGAACTGGCTACCCAGATCACTCGATTTGACCCCCTTGGATTTTTACCTCTGGGGTCGTTTAAAAGGACTAGTATACTCTAGGCCGGTACAAACTAGAGTGGAATTATTGAACCGTATTCACCATGCGTTTACTAATATAAGTCCAGACGAACTTCGGAGGTCTGTTTCGCGAGGAGTATATGACAGAGTTATTCAGTGTTTGAACCAAAATGGAGGTCATATAGAACGATTATTGTAATTTTACATTCTCTTATTATTTTTTGTCAGTATGTTCCAATTTTTTGTTTTTATTTTATATTTCGTTCTAAATGTTATGTACTAATGTCATGTTCTAATTAAAGTAAATTTTTTACCGTTTCATTGATGTTTATTTGGCTTCGAAAGGCAAGCAATGTTTCGGTTTCTGCCGAATTAAATTAAATAAAATAAAAAATAAAAAATATGGATTAACAAGTAAACCACTGGAAATAGGTATAGGGAATGTTATAGCAAATCGATGCAGTATGTCAAGGAAATGTCTGTGTTGTTTTATTTTTTTAAGTGTGCTATGATAATAAATACCTATTTATGCGTCGATCCGGGGACACACTGTATATTAGTATATTATTATTATTGTATTTATTATTAGTTATTATATCAAAACTTAAAAGATTGTTTCATTAAAATAATGATTAAATTAAATTAATTAATTAATTTTTGAATTTTAATTTTTTTTTGAATTTATATCTGTTCTGCCTAGTGTAATATATACTGTCGATATTATTGTTGTATAAATATCTAACGGCAAAGATTTGAAAATTTTTATGAAATAATTAAGCACTTGAATACTAATTGCATCTCTTCTGGACGTAATTTCAAACGCAATTATAACTTCAAAAAAAGATATATTTGTCAATTAAAAAAATCCACAACAGAGACAAGACAAAATAAAACTATAAATAAAAAATAATTCTATAACAATAAAGATGTGAAAATAAAACCATATAAATAAAACACTAATTTTAACACAGCAATAATGAACCTGACTGAACAGCAACACCTCACACGTCATACCTAATATTTGGTATAATATCCATTATTTGCAATCACTTCGGAGTCTGTTCATTGATTGGACAAGATTCAAGATTAGAACATAGGTTGCCTCGTCTAAAAAATTGCCACCTTTCCCGCACATAATTGCCTAATTGATACCGATTTTTAGTGTTCCTTTCCTCAACAATCTGATACCACTCATGCTGTGTGAATCGCAGAATTGTCATGCACAAATCTTATATATCCGTCGTTTGCGTAAGCCAGTGGTAGTATATACTCTTCTAAAATATCGAAGTAAGAATTTCCGGTTAATCTGCCATTATGGGCCACCAAATCGCCAGGTCCAAGCAGAGACATCCATCCCCAAAAGGCCGATGAAATTCGTCCACTTCTC
This sequence comes from Holotrichia oblita, assembly GCA_023690525.1. Lineage (NCBI taxonomy): Eukaryota > Metazoa > Arthropoda > Insecta > Coleoptera > Scarabaeidae > Holotrichia > Holotrichia oblita. The sequence continues at coordinate 42,799,492 of CM043016.1, read as the reverse complement.
TGAATTTCAGACTCATATCTCACGTTATACCTGGAATTTATTGGTCTATATACCACTTTATGCACATTTTCGTTGCTTTGAAAAACTTTTTCGTCCGAAAATCTGATATTTTCCCAATTAGCGTTCAGATTTTGGAAAGCAAATTCTCTTCGAATTTGAGCGTGTTCTTTAGTAAAATCTACTACTCTTGTTACTCTGAAGCATTTCAAGCCGGCTTATTGTAACCGCCTCCTAACTGTTTTGCTACATAGTGAAACTTCTGGTTCCTGTAATAGTTTTGTAAATGTCCAAAATTGGAAGTCGTGCTTCTGTAGGACATCCATCGAAACATGATTCATATGAATTATGAATGAATAAAATATCATCTGAGTCCCAGAAAACCGTAACCATGATATTACCAATCAATTGTAGCACCTTTTGGGCCACATTTTGTGTAGTGCTGTGCCTCTTGTGCCTCTGCATGGATTCCGTTGTTACTTCTGAAACGGTGCAAACACTCTCAGTACATATCTTGCATTGATCCTACTGACCCTAGATATACCAAGATGTTGATGGAAGTTGTTCAAAGCGGTGGTAGGTGATATGCCAATCATTTCTGCATTTTGTTTTTTTCTTGAGACGAGCATCTTCGAGAGAAAGTTTTTTTAACTATTTACAGGTATGTCTGTAGAAATCACCTCAATCGGCCGGCGTCAGCACTGATCGTCATCAATGGACTCTCTGCCTTGTTTGAGTGATTATGACATTTATAAATCAAGACAAGATTTTTCAATTTTCTGTTTTCTTCACGATATCTGGCGATATCTTTAAAAAAAGAATGTCAGAATTATAGGAGTGTTTCTCTCTTGAATATAATATACAAGATAATGGCAATGCACATTAAGAAGAAATTAATGGAAAGGGCAGAGCAGGAATTAGGGGAGTATCAGTGTGGGTTCAGACAGAGAAGAGGTACAGTGGATCAGATCTTTGTTTTGGGGGAAATACAAGCAGAAAGTCAAGCGTATGGAAAACCAACAATGCTGCTATTTGTACATTTTAAACCGGCATAAGACGAAGGAACTTTACAGATCGTTAGAACAAATGAGAGTTAGCAATAAACTGATACGAATGATTAAAGTAACATTGGCAGGGACGGGGACTATGGTCAGAATAATATCAGAACAACAGCAAAATTTGAAACTAACAGGGGAGTATGAGAAGGTGACCCCCTAGATTGTAGATTTGAAATGGGGGTGATATTGCGCTGTGATGGCGGTGCAGTAAGATGTCAGGTGTTCCGGATTTTCATCCTTAGCCCCGCAGAACCTGCAGTCGCTATTCTGTTTTAGACCTATCCTTGCCATGTGTTCATCAAGGTGACAGTGCCCTGTAAGGAACCCTGTGAGGATGCGCAATCTATTCCTGCTAAGTTCCAGCGAAGTTTTTGCTCTATGCTTATTGTAGCCTCCAAGGAAGATCTTGGAGTGTCTCAGACCAGGAGGATTCCAGAGGGATGCTCTGAGCCTCTCTTCCCGCTCTTCCTTTTTGTAGGTGCTCGTCCCTATACCACAGAGCGGTTCAGGTCCCACAAACGGAGTTGTAGCTGCCTTTCTTGCTAGTGGATTAGCTTCTTCGTTGCCTCTGATTCCAGTGTGTCCTGGTACCTAGTATAGTGCAACTTTATTTTTCTTACCCAGGTTGTTGCCCAGGTGACCCCCTATCGGCGACATTGTTTAGTTTAGTATTGGAAAGAGTAATAAGAGAGGCAGATATTAACAGATCGGGAATTATATGCCAGAGAAGACATCGTGGCGTTTGCTGATAATTTAGTTATATTGACAAGAAGCAGGAAAGAATTAAGGAAGATAATGAAGAGACTAGAAGAGCAAGGACGGAAAGTTGGGTTATACATAAACGAGGAGAAGACGAAATATATGGAACGGTCTGATAAAAAATGTAGAAGAGGAGGATATCTAAGAATAGGCACGGAGAATAGGAAGGTATACCAGTTCGAAGAGGGAGTCGTATTTGGAAATGGAAATTCAAGCTAGATTAATGGCAGGAAATAGATGTATTGCAGCATATAATGGGATGCTAAGGAAGAGAGGTGTATCAAGGAAATTGAATATAAAGATATATATATACATAAGATATAAAACCGTAGTAAGACCAGTAGTTTTGTATGCTTGTGAGACCTGCATCCTATGGGAGAGGAAAGTTTGGAGGAAAATATTTAGATGGAAGAGGGAGGGAGATATATGGATGAGAGGCACTAACCAAGAGCTGAGTGAACTTTGTGGATAAGCAAATATAGTGAGAGTGGTGAAGGCGCAGGGGCTGAGATGGGCGGGACATATGCATAGAATGATGGAGTCAAGAATGCCGAAAAAGATAATGGTAAGGACAGTTGGGGGAAAGAGAAGGAGAGGACGCCCAAGGGGAAGGTGGAGGACAGATGTGAAAATGGATATAAACACGTTAAGGATAATAAGATGGAAAGAAGTAGCGAAAGATAGAAATCGATGGAGGAAAATTACCAACGAAGCTATGGGCCTTCTAGACTCGCAGTGCTGATATATACGCAATTGACTACATTGACCCTTTGTATTGACAGTTGTATTGAGTTACCAGTCCCTAACCCTTTTATTCGATGAATATTTTGACCGCCGTTTGTAAAATAACTACTAAAAAGTTAATGACCTTAATGGGAGAGATGAGCCTAATGCTTCAGGAGAAAATTTTCAATATTTGGCTTTAATTTAGTTACATTTAACTTTAAAGCTCCTCCATGAGTGATTGTTTGGTCACCGCGGTGAAACTTCTATCCACGAGATATATTTTATTTAAATGTGTGGTGGGTGCTTAGTTGCAGTGACTCCGTAAGCTGTATTACTTGTCTGGCTATCAATGCAACTCTTGCGGTGTAGTTTAGTGTGTGTAAGTTGTGTCTAAATGGCTTTGTGACACCATTATATCGCCTTTTATGATGCCGCGCTGTTAATCACTTTGCTCCCAACAGCGAATGGCAAGTCGATCCGGGATTAAACTCTCTGAAAAAATGTCACCGTCCCTCCAGAGAATTGAACCCCGGCACCTATCGTCCTCTCACAACAATAGTCAGCCGCCTAGCCACTGCGGCCATCGACCCGTTGAGGATGAGAAAGCTATCAAAAACTTTCGGGCAATAGTCCATAATGCAGGAAAAACAGAATAATTCTGGGAGTCAGCCCTGCTCGAATGGAAACTAAGTTGTGTTGTAACTTTAGTTTCAAAAGAGCAATTCAAAAGTTAATATTTCGTATGTCATTGCTTAATATTTTGTATTAGTTTATGGACGAACCCCCATACGAAGCAAAATATTCTTCATATTTTTAATACGACAATTATCCCTACCACTTGAGTTTGCAAGTTTGTAAATGGTTGAATGACCATTAAATCGAGCGATCATGGATTTTTACTTTTGAGGTGGATTAAAGCAAATAATTTATTTATTTAGTTTTGTTAGATTTAAAGAGATGTAGCATTGTTAATTACATCCCAATAGCAAACGATGAATCAAGTGTCGAAAATGTTATGGACAATTGTTGAAAATGTATTGACAGGTTGACGATTAAAACTTTAAAAACAATAATTCTTATATATTTTATGATAATTACGTTTATCTGGATGATAAAAGTATGATGTTTATATATAACGCTTTTAAGCTGTTTCAATTTGAATTCTCCGAAGGATTTCAAAAAGTAAAAACGTTAGGGGATAATCAACAATACAAAGATCTGTAAAATAAATCAGTTTGTATCGATATTTTAATACTCGGTAAGTAAAGGAACGGTAATTCAACTATTAACAAGAGTTTTGAGAAGAAACAACTATACGACCGGATCGTAGAAGGCATTGGTGGGGTACGTTCGGAACTGCCTGTGTCTGTATGCGTTGTATGTAGTAGTTGTAGTGTAGGTATTGCAAAATCCAAGTACGTCGTGGGACCCGTTCGTCCTACTAAACGAAAGTGAAATCGAGGTTAGGTTTGCACTTTCACTTGTTCGCTACGTCTACTGTATAGCCCCGGCGAAACGGCCAATCACGACGTCGATTTTGCGCCGTGTTTTTGTTGGTTCGGAATAAATTGAGTCATGGCCTACTTAGCGCCGTTGGGAGATTCGGACACTACCGATACTTCTGCGCTGGATGATTTTAAATTGTTTGTAAAACGGATGGGATTTTTTTTCGGTTTCTCTCTTTTTCAGCTCGTCTAGATTATTTAGTTATGGTTGTTATTTTTCTCTCATCTGTATCCTGCATTGTTTGGGTTTCTGCACGAAAACTTAAGTTTTTAAATATCCATAAAGAAAGTAGTATCTGATATTTTCACTAATATAGCATCGTGTACGTATAAGAAAATAAAAAAATATTAGAAATCGAATGTTAAACGATCTAACACCATCAATAACGATCGAACTTCTTCATCGAATTATCTTCACTTTCGAAGGTTTTCTCTACGATTACGGTTTGGGTTCGATTGAATGTCAAACTATAACCGCAGAATTCCGCAGGTAAGATGTTGATTTACCAGTTTGCTGTTATATAACGTATAAAAGTGTGTTATGTGCTGATTACCGTCCAACGTAAACATTCTTTTATCACGCACGCGGTGCGACCTTAAAAACAATTTCGTATTGCATAATGGTGAACCTCAATACACATGTGTGTACTTACCTACATGCATTGCGGACATATGAGGTTTCCCTGCTCGTCCTTTGCACAACTGATTAATTGTTACGTTTCTAGAAGGATAAAATTATTCGCAACTTCCTTGTACTGTAGTAATACTCTCACTTTAAACTAAAAAGAAAGGATATGTCAGACCTCAATGTGAAAAATTAAAACAGCAGTTTGAAAATAGGGAGTAGGATAAATGTATAAATTCTTGAAAGATTATGACTCATTGTAAAACATCTATGTAGGTACATATTCAATTCAGTGAGTTGATATCATTGATAATTTATACGTCTCTGGTAGCACATTAGTGCCCAGTTCAAGTTTTATAAACGATAATCTAATATAAAAAGGCAATAACTTCGAAACGTTCAAACCTGCCTTTTTCGCAGCAAAGGAATCATGTACTGCAAAACTTTGACCGACTGGATGTGCATACCTAAGAGTGCTGGTCTTGATAACATCTCTACATTATTACTGTCGCAGTGTGCTGAACAAGTTGCCACACCCCTTACCATTATTTTTAATAAATCACTTTCCCTTAGTAGAAGAAATCATTCATTATTCAATATTTAAGTCAGGTGAGAGACATGTTTACTATTCAATTTCAATTTAACCAACAATTTCGAAGTTGCTTGAATGCAGGTAAGTTAGAGTTACCTTTAACTTAAAGCAGTTATGTCACATAATGGTGTTGCAAAGTTTAAGTTAAAGTTGACTTTTTCATACCGTATCGAGGTTGGTAACGTTGGATTTTAGTTATTTTTGGTATTTTGTGTTGTATACGTTTTACACGTAATTTTGTTACGTACAGGGTGGTCAGATAAGAATGCAAAGTGCTGTATCTGAAACTATTCGTCGTAGAGAGTTGCGGTAAAATTTTTTAGTACTAAAGTGGTCAAAAGAAGACCGTGTCCTGGTCTCATTGAAAAAAATATTTATTGTTCCGTCAAACCTATCTTACCTATCTCTGGGGTCGGTTGAAAGATATTGTTTACCAAATTCCACTAACAACGAGCACGACATGAAAATACGAATACAAGAGGCCATTCCTAGCCTGTCAAGAGCAGAAATTGAAGCTGCTAATGTCTATGCATGAGCAGCTCCAACAGTGCATTGAGTGTGATGGAAGACCATTTCGAGAATTTAAGGAGGCATTAAGTTCTATTTCAAAATCAGTCCTTTTGTCTTATTATGCCCCTACACATTTTTTAAATTTTTTGAACTGGGAATAGTTTTATTATATAAAAATTATAAATTATGCAATTGAATCTTGAAACAACACCAATAAGTAACAATAAATGCCGGTGTCTTTTAAAAATTATATTATAACTAAATCTTCTTTCTGCGATACTTCAGGCTACGAATAAGATATCGAAATATGGTTTTCACTAGCCTATTTAGGTATAATTTCGCTACACGTCTATGAAAAAAAGTCACATTATTGCATTTCACTTTTTAGAGAATTTTGCAATTTTCTGTTATTATATCAAAAAGCGCGCTCTAGCGGCATCACTAAGAAATAGACATATCACAGGTAAAATCGGTTTGATGGAAAAATAAATGCTTTTTTCAATGAGACTAAGTTTATTAAAATCAGTTCAGTCGTTTAGGAGTTACAGCTGTTTATTAAAAAAAAACATTTAATTACCCCCCACCACTTTATTTTAATAGATACCTCAAAAAGTGTTAAACAAAAATTACTCGAGTAAAGCTTAGTTTTAAAAAGCATATATTTTTTGGTAACATTTACTGGGTGGATTTCAGTGAAAAATCACTTTAAAGATTTAAGATGCCGGTTACGTCCCCTGGCGACCATCTTGGAAATCTGAAAATATTTTCCACGGTCTTCTTTTGACCACTTTAGTCTTAAAAATTTCTACCACAAGTCTCTACGACGAATAGTTTCCAGAGATACAGCACTTTGCATTCTTACCTGACCATCCTGTACATACATAAACAGGTGTCCCAGATGACGCGGTTTCTTTGATAATTTGTTTATTTTACAGTATAGAGAAAAGAGTTTCAAATGAAAGTTGTTCCTATTTATACGATGCATAGCTAGAAAATATGTTCAAATATACAGGGTGTCCCAATTATAGAAAAAGCGTATGTAACTTTATTATTTTAAATAGATCATCCTATATATTATATATTTTTTAGATTCTAAATCATATTTTAAGTTACTTTTATTAAGACATTCCTAGACCTATATGCTTTTGTTTTCAAAAAATAAATATTTTATCAAAAATTTTGCAATTGCAGCGCTCTCGTTAATGAGCTGTAGGATCAAAACTAAAAAAGGTAAAAAATTTTGGTTTGCGCAAATTGATACATCTTGAATTGCTTTACTATTTCCAATATTTAAATGTACGGATCGTTTTGTTGACATACAGTTACTGGCGCCAACATTTGGAAACATTTAAATGCCAATAACTTTTTTTTTTAATGGGACATCCTATATCTATTTATAGAGTTGGATATAAAATTAAATTCTCTTTTCTTTTATATAAGCATGTACCCATTAATCTTCAACCGTTTTAGACAGAAATGTATATTTCTTCTGCTACTGTCGAAAAAATCACTTCAATTTGCACGAAGTAGGCGTATCAATTTGGGCAAACCAAAATGTTCTACCTTTTTTAGTTTTGATCCTACAGCTCATTAACGAAAGCGCTGTCTATTTCAGATTTATTGTGACACGCTGTTTTTAGTAAGATTTATTAAAACAATACATCTGATAAAATGAAAAAAAAAACGCACATTTTAGCAGAAAAGGAGCTATTTTTGAAAAAATTCGGAAGAGGGAAAAATATATTACAACCTAAATATTGAATAAAGCATCAAATATTGAAAAGGCATGTAGTGTAATAACAAATTGTTTTGGTGCTCTATCCATTTCGGCAGAATTTCTATAAATATAAATAGAATGGTTTGTCAAAGAAGTAATCGCTCTTGATGCTTTGCTGACGTGATCTCGGATGTTCCTCAAGGCCCATATATTAGTCCTTTTCTATTTACAATTTATCTAAACGACATTAATACTAGCTTTCATTATTCTAAATTTGAATTATTACAAAATCAAACTCTATCACTGATCAATTTCACATCTAATAAGAAGTTATTAGATTGGAGTAATGCGTTTTGAATAAATAATACAACCTACATATTTTCGTTCCCGTTAACCCCACCTACCCGTCTCATTCCATAAATAACAATGCCCTTCTGTTTACTATACTCGGATCGACTTTAAAAGAAGAAAAGAAAATGTTTTTTTCGATTTCTCAGAAAATTTCACTCTTGAGATAATATCATATTCCTGCTAGAAAATATACAAATTGGACTCAAGTTTTATTTAATAAATTTAACAAATAATGGTAAAATAAAATAAAATTCCTTCAGTTCACGTCATGAATATCCAAACAAACCAAAAAATCTAGATGGTGAAAGAGAGAATTATAATGCAGCTATGATCAACAATGAAATCTATATACCTCAGATGAATTATTCCAGTTCAGAGAAAAAAAACAAAACAAAATATATCGCATCGAAGAAAATAGAAAGTAGACGGTCTACGATTTATTCAGAATAGCAAGAAAGATAGCCCCCTCCTGTTTCTGAATACCTAATAGAAGGGCAAGAAAAGAGCAAAGGAGTTTTTAGGAATTTTTGGGAGAAAGAAAGAACTGTTTACTAAAAGTCAAGTAATTCAAACTAATACTAAAAGGAGAGAAAAAAGACAAAAACTCTTCAAGAAAACTTTCAAAACAGTTATTTTTCGGAAGAAAAACGTCTTGGGATAGATTGATCCAACCATCTCTCAGAACAATGGAAATAAGGATAGTAATACTATAAATTGACATGAACAGACAACAATCCCTTTTATTCACAAGTTGTCTGATTCATTGCCAAAGTTGCCATTTCATTATTGTAAAAATACTTCTAAATGATATTTGGAGCCTCTGTGGAATAGTAAAGATCAGTTACATCACACTAGAGAGTACCAAAGTTTCTGCAGAGAGTTTCATAAAAGTAGATTATCCATGAAACACTAAACACTTCAACGCACAAAAAAAGCAGCAAAATTGTCAAGTAAAATAAAATAAAACTCTTTCTCTAAACTATTAATTTTCTATTCAAATAATGCTCCTCCTTTTTCTGCACAGATTTCAATGCGAGTTCTAAATTTATTGAAATTGCGTCTTATTTTTAAGATTGATCATCATTGTCTAGCGGCTCACTGTACACAATTTGTTTTAAATGACTCCACAGATAAAAGTTGATTATTGTAAGATCAGGACTTCGATGGCCATAAAATGTGACCATCTCTTTCTATCCAGTTATCATGGAACTCTGTATTGAGCCATTGGCGATCAATGCTGGCATAATGAGCAGGACACCCATCGTGCTGGTAAAACATTTCCATTCGGTAATTTAACGGCAATTCATCTAGTTCATTAGTTAAAAAAAATATAAATATATGAATTACGGTTTAAATCTTGATCAAGAAAATATGGGCCAATAATGTCATGGTACGAAACCGCACATCACACATTAACTTTTTTAAAATATTGTCTGCGACAAGTAATTCTAAAGTTTGGATTTGCACCATACCGACAATGCTGTTAGGTGTATTTTTCAATGAAATCCGCCTACTAGAGTTCCTTCTAAAAATTATGAAAAAAAAAAACTCCAAAAGGCCAAATTTTGAAGAAAAATGATATTACCTCCAGAACCGTTCGAGTTAAATAAAAAGTAATTTGTCTTTTGTGGGTTTGAAAACAAGTAGAGTAAATCATCAAGACTGAAATTTTCTCAGAAATCAAAAACAAATAATGTTTCCTCTTTTAAAGTCGATCCGGGGACATACGTATATCAAATGTTGTGACGTTACGGACTATTAATTATTCATTTGTTTTTCTATCCTGGCTTCTTCTTTCAATCTAATGTCCTTTTTTGGTTTAAATAAAGATAGTTTTTCACTGGATCTCTTGGTACAAAAGTAGAACACTAAACACTTTAACCCACAAAACACCAAAAGAACAATAAAACTTGTTATTAAAAATTGACGCGTTTTGGCTGGCGTTTGCTCTTTTTTTTTGGTGTTTTGTGGGTTGAAGTGTTTAGTGTTCCAAAATAACCTACTTTTATGAAAGTCTTTAAGAAATGTAGATATCAACGCGCGTTTCTTCTTATTTACCCTGCAGAAGCTTTGGTACTCTCTAGTATGATCTAAGTGATTTTTACTAATCCATAAAGGCTCCAAATATAATCGTTTAGTAGTATTTTTCCAATAATGAAATGGTTACTTTGGCAATGAATCAGAGAACTTATGAATAAATGGGATTGTTGTCTGTTCATGTCGATATACAGTATTACTATACTTATTTTCATTGTTCTGAGAGATGGTTGGACCAACGTTTTTCTTCCGAAAAATAATGGAGTTTTTGTCTTTTTTCTCTCTTTCTAAATTGTGGAAATGCTTAATATTTGAAACTGTCAACTATAATAAACTGGCAAAGTTATTGAAAAAAAAGCGGTCTATTAAAACGTTTTAATAGCCCTTTTGTGTTTCCAGGTTGACAGGTAGGTACCTAGTAGAAATGTTTATTTTTGTCTATTTCGACAGTTGTAATTAGCTGCTTTCTATTTGTAAAATTTCTGGATTATGATTTGGCAAAGCGTGATCAATGTTTATTAGGAACATGTTCATCAACTAGCATTGCGAAAAGAACGCACAAAAGAAGAACCGGATTTGTTTACACCACTCACAACGCGTACTTACGTAGAAGTGAGGTTATGTTCGTTTTAAACAAACTAAACAGAAAAATATTATGTTCCATAGGGGACAGGGGATTGCAGATCGTGATCACAAATCTTGTTGTAGTGGGGATGAATCACAATTCCACATTTTTTAAATAGAACATGATCAGTGTTAAATAGAAAGTACCTATTATCAACATACTTTTGACAACTGTCATTATAAAGAACTCGTTTTTTACAGTTTGAACACTTACCTACTTGCTTGAGTTGTCAAACTAGAAAACCACTTATTTTATTAGCGTATTATCGGTTGTAACCACAAAATACTTCTGACAACTATCGAACTACAGGTACTTTCTATTTAACACTGATCAGCGAACAAAACCGGTTTTGTTCGAACGAATCATGTTCTATTTAAAAAAATTTGAAATTGTGATTCATTCCCACTACAACAAGATTTGTGATCATGATTTGTAATCGCCTTTCCCCTGTGGAACATAATATTTTCTGTTCTGTATGTTTAAAACGAACATAACCTCACTTCTTTTGTTATGTGATGGTTATGTGTGGTGTAAACAAATCTCGTTCTTCTTTTGTGCGTTTTTTTCGCAATGCTAGTTGCTGAACATGTTCCTAATAAACAATGATCACGCTTTGCTAATCATGATCCAGAAATTTTACAAATAGAAAGCAGTGTTGCATAATACCAACTTGAAGATGACAGATGCATGACCTCGTATTCATGGGCATTATTATTGACAGAGAGGCTTAATTACAAAACTAAATTAATGTCAAAATCGTGTCCCATTTCTTTTTGACGCGGACAGTATGTCTTTGCTAAAAGCTGTCCTTTTAGTATTAGTTTGAATTACTTGACTTTTAATAAACAGTTCTTTCTTTCTCCCAAAAACTCCGAAAAACTTCTTTGCCCTTTTCTTCTCGAACAGAAAATATTAAACGGATTCTATTAAGTATTCAGAAACAGGAGAGGGTCATCTTTCTTGCTCTTCTGAATAGATCGATTTCATTGTTGATCGTAGCTGCATTCTAATTCTCTCTTTCACCATCTGGATTTTTCGGTTTATTTTTGGATATTCATGACGTGAACTGAAGGAGTTTTTTGATTCTTGTCTCTCTGTACAAGTTAATATTTCAGAAAATGTATCAGTATTTTCTTCGGCAATATTAAATTCTCTCTTTCAGTAGCGTTCAGGTAAAAGTTTGCATTACCTGTTGTAAAATTGAGAAGAATGTTATTGTTATATTTTATTTTGTTTATGCACTTGTACTATTTACATAAATAGTAAAGTAAAAATGATTTTCACACCAAGAAATACTAATAAATAATGTTTCTTTGTGCTTGTTTTAACTATAACTTAAGAATGTAGTGTAAGAATCTTTTCCTGTGTTTTAATCAAAGTATAAGTAGTACAACCTGGCAAAATATACCGATAATACGACGTCTTAGCTTCAATTTTGATTAATTTTAGACAGAGAATAATTTGTACTTCTGATATTCTTCTCTACAACTGTCAAAACAACTTGCTGGCTTATTTGTTTATTGTATTTATTACGTCAGCGGCGATCGCTGTATTGAAAATGCTGTTTTAGGGCCATTTGTTATCATTGAAATATTTCAAGCAGAAAGAGGCACCAAACTCTATTCATACCATAACCTATTCTGTTAAATATAATCTTGTTTTAATTTACCATATGCGCGATGTATGCATGTCTTACTTTTACTTGCTCTTTATTTTATCTCGTTTATTTGAATACGCGAAAATAAACTTGCTAATTAATGTTGTTGACATTCTGCGGTTAGTATTCAAGAAAGAAAGTTGCAGATATAAGATTGAATTGATATAATATTAAAACGGATTAATTATCGAGGAAGGTTATCGCGTTATTTTGGGTGATATTTTCAATATCTAACGTTTGCATTTCTTATATCCAAAAAAGAAACGTAATCTTAATTGGCGATTAATTCTTAATTATGGGCGGAGACCGGCGATCAGCGGCCAGCTGGTAAACAGATGGAGATAAGATTGGTGAAAACATGTTTTTAAATTAATGACATGGATTCATATGCTTTTACAATTCTATTTGTATTATTTTAAGGGGACTTTTATAATTACATAATTAATAATCATGGAAACAGATTACATACATATTAATCTAAAGCAATTACTTAGTAATGAATAACATGAATATGATCAACGTTTCTAAGGTATATAAGACATGTTTAGGCTCTCTTTTCTGCGTGTAAGTACAACGAATCATGTTTGTTTTAAAGGTTTATTGTCGTCGTTGTTGGTGGCACACACAGGGGACACAAGAATCTAAGTGTGTCAGTCGTGACTCGAGTATTAGTTGTGTACAACAATCGTCACTTTTCCTTTTTTACAATACGTCTCCGAACAAAGTTATTATTCGAATTCGTGTCTCTTTGTTGGTAAATGAACGATTTCTTATTCTGAGAAAGTATTCGGGATAACATCGGAATTTTTTGTTTAAAATTATCAACTTGCAAAGTTCTATTTGCATTTTAATTCTAATAATACTTGTATTGAATATTTATGAAATAACTGAGAAAAAAAATTAGCAGGCGATGCTCATGAAGCATCAAATTAGCAGCATTGTATGTAGATGATTGTTTATCCTTTTCAAGTAATGATGATTGTAAATCACACCGTCAAATTAAAATACGAATTAAACTCTTAGCCTGAGATTAAACATTTGGAATATACAACATTTATTAATCTTCGATAAATACAACTTGCGACCTCTTCATTGTATGGTAACAAAATGCAAGTATTGATAATGACAAACAAAATATTTCAAGAAATTAGCATTAAATAAGTTTCACATGCGTTGCACACTTTGTTAGATATATTGTGTATATACAGAATTGTATAAGTAAATGTGATTTTCTCCGTTTTTTTTGTCACCTTGTCCTCGTGTATCGATAATGCATATGTAATATGTATGTATGTCGATGGAAAGTGTGTGAATTGAGATTTTTCAGCCCATTCCCCTAAATAATTCAACATTACAAATTTTGCTGTTACGTAAGGAACGACCAGATTGCGACACGATACCTGTCTTTTACTAGTGTATGCCTGAAAAATCGTAAACCTATTTCCTTTGATTCGTACGGCAATAAACTGAAAAATCACTAACTCCATTAATAATAATCGTAAACCGCCAAAAAGTTTATACGTGAATAACTCTCGAACCAAATTAAATTGGATTGTTTCTATGTTGGTAATAATAACACAAATTATATTGTTTTTGTTTTTACTTCAATATTGCAACTTCAAGGTTTGACAGCAATTATTAATGTTTAATACTTATTCTAGAAAATTCACCACCGTCCAAATGTAGACTTCACACATACATATGTACTTTTATGTAAAAACAATCATATTTATAAGATTATATATATGTATATAAGTTATTAAAATATTCTAATCCCATGGTGACTGAAAATTTCGGAAAAATAAATGCATGCATAATTAATTTAAATAAATTATAAATGCAGTAATACTATCAATTAAAATAATCATTTACAATTATTATGGGGTATTACGCAATGTTAGTTGCCATTAAATAACCTTGACCAACAGCTCTACTTTCACTTGATCGAAGACGAAAGAAAATACGCAGAAATTAAAAGTGAAAACGCTCTTAATAAAACAGCTAAGTCAGCACTAAGTTGCGAATGTTATTGAGAGGATGGGTTTCCTATATTGTAAATTGTAAGAGAGTTACGTATGACCTAATTCTGATTCACTAGTTTAATAATTTGATGAAATATGGTTTAAGTGGTAAATATTGTTGTAAATATAATTAAAACATAAGATATATCTGATTATACACCGTGTCCAAAGTTAGCGGTGCACTGTTGCTATCTCCGTTATTTCTTGAGCTACAGTTTTGGTAAAATTAGCAAATTAGTAAAAAACAATTGAATTACGTGTTTCTGAGAAATTTGAAAATTTATAATTTTTTTTTTAATGGAACACCTTGTATATTTGTATATATTTAGAAAGATAATTTTATTTGTGATATAAAAGCTTCAATACATTATTGTACTTAAATGAATAATAAAGTAGTTGTGTTGGAATTTAGTCGACGTCAAAGAAACTTTATTAATAGTCAGAAACAAATAGTATATCAATTAAAATTGTTAATAATGTTATGTGTCTGATTTGATCTCATAATGTGATGGATCTAGAAACTATTATTAGACAACCCATAAATATTTCTAGTCGAACTATTAGAAAAGAAGAATAGGTCATAAAAAATGAATTATTTGTTTATTGTGTTTATTGTTTTTGTACTCTGAACATTATATTTTGTTATTATTTTCCATGATCAACATGTTAACAAATTTCTCAAGCTTTAGACGCTTCTCATTTGTTTATTTTTTAGTTAAAGATAGCTATGTATATGTTTTTTTTTTTGGTCAAAACGTTATGCTCTTTCCAAATATGTACAAACATAACATTCTTTGGCTTGAAGTGAAAGAAGCCTACTATTAATAATGTTTCTATCACATCGGCTAAATTCCAACACAACTATTTAATTAAGTTTTTATAACACAAATATAACCACCAAACAGACCATTTTGAACAGAACATTTTGAACATCTACTTCATTGGCACTCATAGTTCTTTTCGGTGTTTTACATTTTTTTTTACATTTTGCATTACATTTCATTTTTTGCGTATATTGTAGCGAATTTCGATAACAACGTGATTTTATTTTATTCTATCTTAATTGTTACAACAAACTTAAAAACGATAACATTTTTGAATAGAGAATAGAAAGACCTTTCAAACGATATATCACAAGCCTATACTTCCCATTAAAAAAAAGAGGTTGTACCTGGCATTCGAAGGGGGTTGAAGGTAGGGATCGTATTTTCACGTTAAAGAATGTCAATAAATAAAATAATATATATCAATATGTACAGTAACCGAAATAATGAATTTATTCCATTTGGCTTTTACGCACTGTATAGTGTTCTATTTAAAAATATTATAAATTTTAAAATTTATCTGAAATACGTAACTGTTTTTTCAGCGTTAGAAACACTAATAATTTGCTAATTTGACCAAAATTGTAGCTCCAAAAATAACAGAGATAGCAATAGGTACTTTCTATTTAACACTGATCAGTGAACAAAACCGGTTCTGTTGTGTATAAATCGTTCGAACAAAACCGGTTTTGTTCGCGGATCAGTGTTAAATAGAAAGTACACTGGAACCTCATCTATATCCGCGCTCACTTATGTCCACCCTCACTTATCACCGCACTATAATACTCACTTATATCCGCTCGGTATCCACCACCCGATACACGTATTCACATGAGCCAATCAGCGCGTAGCACGGTGTTTCCTCTCCGCTAACGGGATAAGAGTGGGGACCCATCTTGAGAGGATATGAGTGAATGTTTACGTTTCATAATCGCTGATATAGACGAGGTTCCAGTGTACAGTGTACCTATTAGTGCACCGATAACTTTGGACACGGTGTATATGAGTATAATAATATATTTATAGGTACCAAATTTCCTTGAAGGTTCTTTCTAAATTATGGAAATGCTTAATATTTGAAACTGTCAACTATAATAAACTGGCAAAGTTATTGAAAAAAAGCGGTTTATTAAAACGTTTTAATAGCCCTTTTGTGTTTCCAGGTTGTCAGGTAGGTACCTAGTAGAAATGTTTATTTTTGCTTATTTCGACAGTTGTAATTAGTTGCTTCCTATTTGTAAAATTTCTGGATTATGATTTGGCAAAGCGTGATCAATGTTTATTAGGAACATGTTCATCAACTAGCATTGCGAAAAGAACGCACAAAAGAAGAACCGGATTTGTTTACACCACTCACAACGCGTACTTACGTAGAAGTGAGGTTATGTTCGTTTTAAACAAACTAAACAGAAAAATATTATGTTCCATAGGGGAAAGGGGATTGCAGATCGTGATCACAAATCTTGTTGTAGTGGGGATGAATCACAATTTCACATTTTTTAAATAGAACATGATTCGTTCGAACAAAACCGGTTTTGTTCGCTGATCAGTGTTAAATAGAAAGTGCCTATTATCAACATACTTTTGATAACTGACTTGCTTGAGTTGTCAAACTAGAAAACCACTTACTTTATTAGCGTATTATCGGTTGTAACCATAAAATACTTCTGACAACTATCAAACTATAGGTACTTTCTATTTAACATTGATCAGCGAACAAAACCGGTTTTGTTCGAACGAATCATGTTCTATTTAAAAAATTCGAAATTGTGATTCATCCCCAGTACAACAAGATTTGTGATCATGATTTGTAATCGCCTTTCCTCTGTGGAACATAATATTTTCTGTTCTGTATGTTTAAAACGAACATAACCTCACTTCTTTTGTTATGTGATGGTTATGTGTGGTGTAAACAAATCTCGTTCTTCGTTTATGCGTTTTTTAGCAATGCTAATTGCTGAACATGTTCCTAATAAACATTGATCACGCTTTGCTAATCATGATCCAGACATTCTACAAATAGAAAGCAGTGTTGCATTTTACCAACTTGAAGATGATAGATGCATGACCTCGTATTCATGGGCATTATTATTGACAGAGAGGCTTAATTACAAAACTAAATTAATGTCAAAATCGTGTCCCATTTCTTTTTGACGCGGACAGTATGTCTTTGCCAAAAGCTGTCGAATCTTAAAAGCACTGATTTGCTTACTGTTCTGAAAAAGGGCGAAGGGGGAAGGAAATGTGTGTAAAATTTAAAGAATTTCTGGCAGGTATCAAGCAGTTTCACTTAGTTTCTAGAGCTTTAACAGGCGTGAAAAATTATAAATTTTTTTGGAGTTGACAATTGTAGCTGTCAAAATATACCTGTCAGCTGATTTTTTGATTACAATTTCAAGCATTGTATCCATTAAAAAGTTTCTGGTAGTTAAGTTGGAAAGCAGTATATTTCAGATTGGACAATTGTAGTTGTCAAAATACATCTGAGAGTTGTAAATCTGTAAAATTTCGTATTTCTATTACAATTTAGGTGTAACTGTGAAAATACTTACGACAGATGCAAAATTGCAAATTTAGCTCTCTTCTACAGTACTAGTATCGTAACTATCATAGTTTTTCCTATTTTGACATTCATCTAGGTATTATAATTGTTTAATTCTAGCATTGAAATAATTAAAGACAATATATTAGCATTTATACCACAACATCTAACAGACTCCTTTCTTAACCTTGTTAATGACATTTTTGGAAAATCTTCGCTAGAAACATAAAAAATACTAAGAAATAAAATAGAAAAATTGAAACAACGATCTATTAATTAAAAAAAAAACAACTTACCACAAGTACAACCTGAATGGTTCTTAAATCTAACGAACACCTTTATTCCAGAAAACGTCAAAGTTATCCTAAACCTTGGTGCCAAATACAGCCTATTCCAAAACAATATTCCAATATTTGAAATTATATCTAGTATTGAAACCAATATAAAAAACCTTGATTCACATATACAAAATGATATTCGTTGTAAGTTGGTCAATATCTTAACTAATTTTCAATAAAACTCGAAAAATAATCAACTTGTACTATTACAATCATACCCTCTTTATCCTGCTATAATAGAAACAAAAACATTTATTAAGAATCACCCAGATCTATACATTCTAAATGCTGATAAAACTATACTGATGAACAAAGCTTGTTACAAAAATAAAATGCTTCAACTCCTTCAAGATAAAAACACTTCAACTAAAAACTGATCCAACAACCTAAATTCAAAAACAAATACATAATTTAATCAAAAAATGGGAAAATGATAATATAATCAATAACTTACAAGCAGGAAAGCTAAAACTTAACAGCGCTCTATCTCCGAGAATTTATGGCTTACCCAAAATGCACAAAGACAGCATTCTCCTACGTCCTATTGTCTCCAGCATACAATCACCTACTTACAATATTTCTAAATCTTTGGCCTCCTCAATTTCTAGTATTTTGGGAAAAAATAAATTTCACGTTAAAGACTCTTGGGATTTTGTTAGATTTATTAAAAACCAAAAAATACCCAATAAATTTAAATTTATTAGTCTTGATGTAATATCACTATACACCAATATCTCTACTAATATTGCTGTTCAATGTATTAAAGATAGATGGGAATGAAATTTAAGTTTATACCCCACTACCAGTCAATGATTTCATTCAAGCAGTTGAACTCTGTTTAAATACCATTTACTTCAAATTTGACAATAAGTTCTATTCCCATTTTTCGGAACCGCTATGGGCTCACCTATTTCGGCCGTCATTGCTAACCTGGTTATGGAAAAACTAGAAACCACAATATTAAACCAAATTAAACCTATAAATTCTGGTAGATATCTCAACTACTATTTTAACACCCCAATTAAATAAAAGATCCATCCGATTAACAATCTGGTTGATTGTGCTTACTCATTTTCAGAACCAGAAAATCTCCAACAAAACATTTGCAAAATCAGAGCCATTCTTACTAAAAATAGTTATCCATATCATTTTTCTAACAAATACATTAATAAAAGACTTAATTATAAATTCAAACACAAAACAGCATTAAAAAACAACAATATATTAGCTTACCATATACAAAAAATCTTTCCGAAAATCTAAAAAAAATTAGTGACACCATACTTTTGTATTGCCGATAAACTAAATTATTCACCCATCCTCCTTCACTAAAACTAAAAACCCTATTAATCAAAATAAACAAACAAATTTAATTTACCAAATTAACTGTAAAAATTGCGATGGTACATATATTGGCCAAACAAAACAGCATTTAGATGAAAGAATATACGCACACTATTACAATACTCGAATACACAATTACAACTCAACAGCACTAACTAAACACGCATTAGATCAAGGTCATAACTTTGATTGTGATAAAGTCACCATCTTAGAAAAAGAAACCTGCTATCACAAACGTATTTTTAAAGAAATGCTTTATATTAAAAAAGACAAAAATGCTATCAACAACCGAAGTGATATTCAATATCTTAGCACCAACTATAATTACTTAATATCTACACATAAAAACTAGATTATATCTTTATATTACAACTCTTTTTAAATATTTTTAATATGTAAACATTTAAATTAACGTATGTATATATTTTAAAATCACTATACAATTTAATTTGCGAACATTTTAGTTGAAAATGATACGATTGAATATGTATCAAAACGTAAAGTAAAAAAAATAAATGAAATCGAGCGTCATTACCCAATAAAATTAGGAAAAAAATTATTCTTTTGACTGGTGTAATAGTTGCATTACATTTAACCCGCGGTCAAACGGCATAGTTGCATTTTGTAAAATATGTTTCTAAAACTCTAAGTTAGTTTTTTATTCCTGACTGTATTAGCCTGTACTAGCATTGACTGTAGTATTGTACTATGGCGGAATTTATAATTGAGAATATTTTCACTGCAACTCGACTCTAACAGACTGATATCTGTAAGCAAAAATGAACCTTCTAGTCGAATCAATAGACGTATTGAAATACAATGAATACAATCGAGACGCTTACACAAACAGATTTACGTCGTATATCCTTACCTGAAAATCAAACGTAGAAAAATTCGTATAGAAAGCACATCTCAACGTAATGTATTTACATTACATTCTTTGTAATTATTTCTCCATATCAACGTACATATGTACCGCGCCTTCAAAATCTTTCCTCATTAGAGTCGGCCATGCTTTTTTTTAATGGTTGGCCAGAGTGCATGTAAATCTGTCAAAAATACATCATTTTCACAGTTTGGTTATGTCATATAAATGTGTATCTGTAATAATTATAGAGTAATTAAGTTTTTGAAAAAATATTTATTGCAAAAGCCAAAATTGAAAGAAAATAATACTAAAGCAGATGTTGGAAATGTTGACCGTTGTTTTGTAGACAAAGTTGAACTCTACGCTTCATGCTTTCAAAGCCATTTATTAAGATTTCTTCGGTGATGTCAGCACAAGAATTAACAATAGCATTACGAAGCTCTTCAATTGGTTGATATCTGATCTTGAAAATCGTATTCTTTAAATATGGAAAAATAAAATAATCTAATATTGTCAAGTCTGGAGATCTCGTAGGAAAATTAAAAATTCTTGTATCGAAAAATTGCCGTAAAAAGCCATTGTTTCTCGAGATTTGTGCGCTGGTGCATTATGTCTTGCTGGAAATATCCTACCGTAAGTTCATCATCATGAAGTTCGTTGATAAACGATTTTGTAATAATTCGTTTCGATATCTTTCAGCAGTTACGGTTTGGTTAAAAAATATAGGCCCAATAATTCGTCTTCTTGAAACTGCTAGTCAGACACCTATTTTTTGCAGATGCAATGAAGTTTCAGTGAATTCATGTGGATTATCTGCAGACCAAATTCTCATGTTTTGCTTGTTTAAATAGCCAGAGAGATGGAACCACGCCTCATCAGAAAAATAACATTTGTCAAGAACATCGTTAGTATTTACGTTATTCAAAAACCATTGACAATACTGTTCTCGTACCAAAATCTAACGTTGAATTATAAATATTTAATGTTCTACATTATAATAAAATAATTAAAAAAAATATAAACGTCAATTATTTGAATTTAAGTTTGACAACTGTCAGAATTTGAAGTTTTGAAAAGCATCGCATTTGCACCAACCTATGATAACTAAACTGACAAAAAAAGCCTACTCTGATGAGGAAAGATTTTGAAGGCGCGGTATGTATGTCTTTAAATGGTTATTTCTGTAAATACGAGTAAACTGAAAAGCTATAAAATTTAGTAACGTAATTTCTAGTCTTTATGCCTAGTAATAACTGAAGAAATATATGCATAGAGCTTAATTATTAATTCTTATTAAATTGCAATTAAAGCAGACATATTTTATGGTCATGCAAATTGGTTTGGCAGTTTATTACAAAACTAGTTGACAAAATAAATTAAATTTCTGTTATCTCAAACAAGAGTTTATTAATAGCTCCTAAGAAATGTCAACATCAGTGTGAATCACCAACTATACATACGAAATTTTAAGCATGGTTAGCATGTTCAGCAATTTTTAGTTTCAATAGGCACGTGTTTATTTTTTGATGAGAGTCCCATTATTGTCTACCTTTTATGTATTTCCAAAGCGATCTTCTTCTTATTACTATTATTCCTAATTATATACAAAGAATAGGATTTTGTTGAATATTTAGGTAATAATATTTGTTAGCTAGGTATGCAATCGTTACATTTAAAAAGAATCGCAAACTAGACAACGTCATTATGAATATCCTAAACAACGCTTTTTACTCTTTTAAACGCATACCTATAGCTAGCACTATATCTCTGGCATAACTTTTCTATTATTTTATTTATCGAAAAATAAATACTTTTTCACTACTAGCGATAGAAGACGTCATTATTTGGTATGTTTTCGGGCCGAGAAGATGAATTTCTCTCCTAGTAGTCAATAATAAAAATTATCTCCTACTAGTAAATAATAAAAACAATTGACAATAATAAAATTATGATTTATTCAATAAAAATGTATAGAATAGAAATAATTTGAATATAAAACCATAGATGTCGTATAGATGCACGAATGAAATCCGCAATTCAAGAAAAAAGGTTAGGTTAACATTTAACATAAATAAACAAAGTAGGAAATACGTAATTTGGTAAACAGTACTTATTAAAATAATAATTAATAGCGCAATTATGGCAGCTTATGTTAATTCCTGACGTACTGGCTTGTAATAAAATCTCGTACACCTAGTTTTACCTATATTGATTTCACCTTTTGTGACATTTGTAATTTGACGTTTCATTTCCAAAAGTACACTATTTTTATAAGTCACCATAACCTCTATGCATAGTGTGTCACATCCGTCAAATCTAAAGTCAGCTTACATTGAAAAATAATCTTCAAAAATTAGCTTGCTTGACATTAAGGTGTACGAGATTTTATTGCAAGCTAGTGTACCAGTATTTTTGATACTCTATTTGATTTGCTTCCTTGCGGATTTCTGAAGGAGTACAACTACTGTCTGACATTTTTTTTTGGTATTGTGACAAGACATGAATAAAATCTCAATTTGACATTAAATGTTTATTCATTTGTTTTTACAGACTAACATGTTTTCTATGGATATCTTAAATTAAACATTTATCGGAACGGCTTATTATATTACATTATTATTGAGAAAGCAGTTAAATATGCTAGTAGTGGAAAAATAGTATATAAACCACGGGAGAGAAGATTTTTCTCAGCCTTTTAGCCATTATTTCCCTCGACGCTTCGCGTCTCGGGAAATAATGCTACTCGGCTGAGAAAAATGTCTTCTCTCCCTTGGTATATAATTACTATTATCTACTAGAAGGTAAAACAAGTATGTATATAAATAAAACATTATGAGATAGTCGAATATTAGAGAACTGTTTGCAAAACAAAATTTATCAAATATAAAACTCTTTCTTAATACCATAACAGATGCGACGACTATCTGCTTGTGTCAGCGGTTCTTTTGTATTCATCATATTTCAATACCTTATTCATAAATGATACGTTCAATTTCGTTTACAGCTTGGCGAAGTTTTAGAGTCGAGTTGCAGTGAAAATATTCTCAATTATAAATTCCGCCATAGTACCTATCTATAGACTGTAGAATTTTGTCATCGAAACAATTACATACTTACTGCCAGTAAATCTTTAATATCCTTCCATCTTTATTCCAGAAAATTTGGTACTTGTTTTTGTTTACGTGTAAGAGTACATCGTGTAAATCGTCAAATAAATAAATAGAAAACAAAAATTGATCCATGTTTTTATCAATTCATATTTTTATCTTTCGACTTACAAGAGGAATTTGATACTAATATAAAATAAATAAATAGATACAATCCCGAAGTAACAACATTCAATTCTCATTTTGATGTGTCATTTTGCGGTTCAGCTATTATAAAATATGTATGTATTTTTATCCGTTTAATTTGTTGTTGTGCAGTATAAATATATGACTAATACACTACTGGATGGTTAAACCTGCCCACGCGGATAATTCGGTGGGCTTTTTCTGTAGGTATATGTGGGTACAATTTCTATAGCTTCGTATACAATTAACACGTTTACACATTCATTACTTGAAGCATCTAATAACGATTATGTATGTCATCAACTCCTGCATAAAATATCCTATGTGCATATATATGTATATACATTACAAATGATGAATTAAGAATTAAAAGCTCGCTTACAAAGATTGAAATACCAGTTAAAATTATAAATATAGCTACCTATATATTTTTTATAGACTTCATTATTTATTATTTCATTAATCACCTGTGTATAACAGGTTCGTTATATTTTGAGTTCAGTATCCTGAAAACATACACGTAACGTTTTTAGCAGCAATTTCTCGCAATGCCGAAATGTTGTTTTACATAACATTACCGTTTAGCGAAATAAATAACAGGAATTAAAAAATATATTTAAAAAATTAGATTGTTTCTTTATTCATCCGTTACTTTAATGGATGTGTTTTAAGACATTAAAACGAAAACAGGAAATTGCAGTTTATTCAAATTATTCACATAATAAATATTACTGTAAACAATGTGGTTATATACTTTTAATATAGACATTTAGAATCTTTGTATTTTCAAATTGGAAATCTATATCTACATACATATAGATATATATTTTATTATTTATTGTAGAGAACGATAATTACTGAAATAGAATCAATACGAGAGAAACTTACGGTCTTGGCACATTTTTTTCGTTTAATAAGCGGAAACTTGAACTTAAAGCCGTACATTGAGGTAACCTGGCATAGGTAAGTATACACATAAATATCAGCGTATGTTCGCGAATAACAAAGGTAAATAACAATAAACAAAGTGCGTAATTCGTGTAAACATTTACCAATTTAGTTTCGCGGACAATTTGCAAGTAACCATTGTATACACACTAATAATGTTGTGTTAGAATGAAGGAATTTGTACATGGCATTATAGGCGAAATTGTAAATACATACACACTCGTATGTATATTCAATTTAGAGTTACTGAAGGTAATTCAGATTGTGTTCCATAGAATCTACTTAGAATAGAATCGAAATCAAATACAGAAGAAGTACCTTTTGTTGTACATGTTTATTAATCGTTTGCATATTACCTTTATAACAACTTACCACAAACTACATATTATCAACTTGGCATGACATGACAACTATTGTAAAAGGTGATCCAGCTTTGACTTTAGGATTTGAATTGCGCGCCATTTTTATTCTATGAATGTTGGAAGTTCGCATTTCTACAGTTGGTAGCGAAACACATGGAAAATTCATCATGGCATCCTATCCAGTGCATCAATGCATAACTATTCTGCAAGTTTATTATGAAAACAGGAGATCAGTCATGATTACGTGAAGAAAACTCTTTGGACGCAATGATGTTCCAAGTGATCGTCCAATTGGTATGGTTATTAATACACTAAGTGTTGGCTATCAACGAAGAGGTCGTTCAGATAGAAATAATACTCGTGTACGTGATGGTGTGCAAGAAAAACCGATCACGTCAATCGGTCACCGTTCACAGCAATTAAACATTTCCTACGACACTATACTCAACGAATTTTAAGAAAGACCGGGAATTAAAGGCGTACAAAATTCAACTGACCCAAGAACTTAAACCAGAGGACCAGCAGAATCGTCGTACATTTGTGAACTGGGTTTCACAAAACAAAGAAGTGGATGCTGATTTTTGCAAAAAAATCATATGGAGCGATGATTCCCACTGTCATTTGAATGGGTATGTGAATCGCCAAAATTGTGGCATCTGGCGTAGTGAAAATCCACATGGTAAACAGGAAAAACCAATGCATCCAGAAAAAAGCACTGTTTGGTGTACACTGTGGGCTGCAAGAATTATTGGTCCATACTATTTTGAGGGTGGAGCCTGAACAACTTTTTCTTCTGTTTTTTCTTCCCTTCAAAGGAAAACTGGATATAAAACAGTATATTTGAAAAAAGCCGAACCCATGGGGTATAAAGATTTACTTGCTTTATGGTGCAAATGGTTTGGTATACAATTTGATTATTTACCAAGGAAAAACTACAATACTAGACAAGGACATTGTTTGAAATTATGGGATTACAAGCGCTATCACATTGAGATTAGCAGAACAAATTCCGAAACAGGAAAACTAGAAATTATTTGCTGATAATTTTTTTTACTACAATATCCCTGGTGAAATTGTTAGCAGAGAAGAAAATATGGTATGCTGGCACTATTCGAAAGAATATGACAGATTTATGCAATTTTCAACTGAAAAACAAAGTTGCCCGAGGATCAATGCACGAATTTGTCAATTCAGACAAGAATGCTGTCTTGATTGAATGGAAGGATAATAATATTTTCTACATGGCATCAAATTTTGTAGGAATAGGAAAATCGGATGAAGTAAATAACATTATCTTTTAGGTCAAACGCTGGAGTAAATCTGACAAATCTTATATTTCAATAAAGAGACCGGAAGTTATAAAACATTATAACAAAAGTATGGGTAGCATGGACAAAACCGATTTCCTAATTCAGCCCTATAGAATATTCATCCGATCCAAAAAATGGACCCTAAGAATTATCTTTCATTTTGTGAATCTCTTTGTTACAAATAGTTAGCTACAATATCGTCGAGATTGCCAACAAAATAAAATATCAGCTAAGGATCAATTGGATCTTTTGGATTTCACAGAAATTTCGGAATCGCTACTCAAATTTGGGAGAAAGAAAAGTTGCCGTCCTTCAGCCAAATCTGCCAAACCTTCAAAAAGGTTGAAAGCATATATTAGACCCCAGCAAGACATTAGATTTGATGGAGTTGGTCATTGGCCGGTATCAAACACCTCAAAGATGCAAAATGGGAAATTGTAAATCAAGGTCGAGGATCAACTGCACAATATGCAAAATTCATTTATGTATAACATCTGCATCTATGTAATTGTTTCTACCAGTTTCATAATAAATAAACATTGTTATACCAAATTATAATAATTTTCTCTATTGTGTATGCAATAGTGTTTTTTTGTTTAGAAATGAACATGTGACCCAATGTTCACATATGTGTACAGTTTTTTTGGTCCAAAATACATTTTAACACCCAAAATCAGGTCCGAAAGGATAATAACAAATTTAGGTTTTTTTTTCAAATATCTTGTGTTTTATTCAAAGAACAAATCCTAAAGTCCAATCTAGATCACTCTTTATATTTTTCTATTGGTACGTATACAGGGTGACGGGAATTGGACGATTTTGAAATAAGTGTTACAGAGAGCATCTTCAAGATAATAGAGATTTATAAACACCAAAATGAAATTGACAGAATGCCATTTCAGATGTGTATCAATTATGGAATGTAATGTCATTGAGATGGTGGCCATTCCGTTGGATGCGGTTTCCGACACTCTGTCTGAAATCGTTCATCAGACGCTCCAACATTGCTTGATCAATAATTATGATTCCCTGACGATTGACATCCTTCATGTCGTCCAAATTACGAGACTTGTGAATATATACAGGATTTTTTAGATAACCTCTCAGAAAAAAAGTCAGAAATTGACAGGTCTGGGGACCTTGGGCAAAACGTAAAATAAGTTTTTCTGGGAACATGTTGCGGACAACGTTCATTGATGCGTTGGGACTATGGGTAGTGGCTCGGTCTTGCTGAAGCCACACATTTCGTGGATTTATTCCTTTTCTGCGTAGTTGTGGCATTAAAAAATGTTGTAGCTTCAGACTGAATTACCGGTGACTGTGCGCTCATCCTCTTCAAAAACGTAGGGGCCAATAATGCCAATAGGGCCAATGGCGCAACACACTATGACCTTACCAGAATGGAGTGGTCGTTCAAGGATATTTCGTGGATTTTCAGGACACCAGTATCTGGAATTCTGGGTATTAAGAGCTTCATCGATCATTAAAAGTTGTAGGTCCACATTTTCTTCGATAATCATTTGCATTCTTGTAGCGGAATTGGTACGGGCTTCAAAATATCTATTGTTATTTAGTTTCTGAACAATTTGTATTTTGTATGGGTGAAATTTTAAATCCTCATGCAAAATTTTCCTAACCGATTCCCGATTCATATTCAATTCAATTGCATGTTTTCGGGCAGACCGCAATAAACTCTTATTGAAGGCCTGCCTCACCATTTCTATGTTTTCGAGGGTTCCTACCATACGTTGCGGGCAAATTATTCACTCAAATTATTCATGCTGGTGTTGCAAGATAAAACAGCTTCCCGTCATCAAATATTAAAATGAGTGCAAAATAATTGCTGCGACAATAGTACAAATGGTTATTAAATATATCTGCCATAATATTATTGTTACGTAGCCTACTTCGTGCAAATTAAAGTGGTCTGTTTCGACAGTAGCAGAAGAAATATACATTTTTCTCTAAAACGGCTGAAGATAAATGGGGACATTCTTATATCAAAAGAAAGAGAATTTAATTTTACATTCAAAAAAAAACAGAGTTATTGGCATTTAAATGTTTCCAAATGTTGGCGCCAGTAACTGTATGTCAACAAAACGATCCGTACATCTTAATATTGGAAATAGTAAACCAATACAAGACGTATCAATTTGCGTAAACCAAAATTTTCTACCTTTTTTAGTTTTGATGCTATAGCTCATTAACGAGAGCGCTGCAATTGCAAAATTTTTGATAAAATATTTATTTTCTCGAAAACAAAAGCACATAGGTCCAGGAAGGTTTTAATAAAAGTTACTTAAAATATCATGTAGAATCTAAAAAATATATAATATATAGAATGATCCATTTAAAATAATAAAGTTACATACGCCTTTTCTATAATTGGGACACCCTGTATATTTGAAAATATTTTCTAGCTATGCATCGTATAAATAGGGACAACTTTTATTTGAAACTTTTTCTCTATACCGTAAAATAAACAAATTATCCAAGAAATCGCGTCAGCTGGGACATCCTGTATATTGCTGGGTAGTGTGAGCGTTTATATTATTCTTGTAGACTTAAGTTTGAATTGCGTAGAAAGGTTCTCGACAATGGAATAACATTCTTGAGAAAGGGCCGCTGAAATGTGCAGTGTGTAAAAAAGAAGGACCATAATAATTTATTTTGTATAATGGCTCCCAGCCATTACTTTTTCCTTCTGAAAGATTTCAACTAGCTATTTTACGTGTTGGGGAGGGGGAATATAAGGGATGGGGATCTCCAAACCCATAGGAGGAAAACATTTAATTAAGTAGAGAAATATATGCATCTTTACAAACCTAATCCAGATACGCATGTTTGTTTATTTAAGGAAAGGCCTGGCATTTACGAGTAAAAATAAAAAATATTGCTTGAATACAATTATTAGAAACAAAAGTTGAATTTTTTAAAATAGAAATCATAGTTGGTTGTGACATATTCTATCGTCTATCTATGCAAATAAACAAGCTAGATAACAAAATAGATTTCGGTGAGTTTAAAAATCTTTCTTTCAATTCCTGAAATATTTCCACTTGTAGGTCAATAAAACAACAATTAATTAAATACCAATTTATTTCAATTTATTATTTATGATCTGGAATAAATTGGTATTTAATTGATTGTTGTTTTAGTGACCTACAAGTGGAAATATTTCAGGAATTGAAAAATAAGTACATAAAGGTCACAGAATAGTTATATTAACTTAAAATTTTTTGCAAATTTAACCAAATGAGTATCTCTTATGATTTTCCTATATAAATATAAAAAAGCTCAGCCTGTAGCTATCATACAGTTCATCAAAATCTTTTGTGGTGTGCCTTCGTGGTCTTAACCAGCTTTTTCAGGTTTCCTTTTTCTGTTTTTGGGCTTGTGTTTTACTGTTACTGATTTTTAACAACAAAATGTCAAAATTTTAAACACGCGCGTATTGAAATGTTGTATTCTTCTTCTTCTTGATCAACTTTCAGGTCCATTAATAATAATTCATGCTTATCAGTTCTGAAATGTGATCCTCCGAGATCTTCTTCTCTTCTATCAAAATTATACTTTATCCTCGTTCTCTTCAGTGTCATTTCGTTCAACCGTTGGCAATGGGATGTTCTTCTGCTCATTGTTCTTCGCAATGATTCCCAACCTCTGCATGCTGTCCATAGCATCTCGTAACTCAATCTTTAGATTGCCTTGATTGCATTTACAGGAACAATCTTCTGCTATCTTCTATCAATTCCTCATCACTACCCCACCCTATGTGATTTCTGACATCCTGGACATTTGAAGACTTTTTTGAAGTCTAAAGTTCTAAAAGAATTTTTACCGAACTGGGTAATTGAGGAAGAAACATGTCTTCTGTCAAAAGGTGATTTTCTCGAGTAGATAAGGGCATGGTGTTCCATTCCAAGTAAATGTAATAGTTTACTGCAATAAAATTGTTTTCAAGTTTACAGGTTGCTTGGCTAATGACTCAACAAGACAATGTTGTCAAGGCTGGATGGCGACTGGATTTATCCAATGGAGATGAGCTCGGATAGCTTCAGCTTCCGGCATTTGATTAATTCTTTTTTAATATTATAGTGGCAGCGCACTAATTTCAAATATAATTTAAAAGATTGCGTTCACGATATATTTTTAAGTTTTATAATGGCTCTACATAAGTTGCGCAATATGTTCTTGTGTTACGTAACTCTTCCTTTTTCAGATTCTTTATATTGTGCATTCTGCAACCGAACTTAAGATATGCATAATATTAGATATTAATATCTACGATGTGGGACAACCTATATATTGTAGGTTACGACTTGACCAACGCTGGTGCCTGTTAACTTGTATTAGTTAATGAAAGTGTATTGTCCTATGAAAAATAAGACAATAGCCACATACTGTTACCTATATCTTAGATGTTCGTACAGCACAAAGGATTTCGACACAGCCATCGCGTTGTAAAGCCGTATGACCGCAGAGAGCAACTGTCTATGTATATATGTGTGTAGTAGATAAAAAAAATATGATTCAAATATAAAACGTGAACACAGGAGAGGTCAATAAAATAAACTGCTTCGAGCTTTATAAGTCCACATATCTTGTGCGGTATCTCTATAGGACATACGTGTATGCGTGTGTACTGGAGTATTGTTATTTGACATACGATTTTTTTTATAACGTCGCTATGGTCGCATGTACAACGTGCCCAATAAATTACTATTGTTAAATCAGGAAAGAATAAGAGCTTATTCGTGTAAATATAATTCGTTTCGGCTTCTATTTATGTAAACGTACGGGTTATTGGATAATGTAATAAATATAAATTTTAATGAGTGATGGAGGAATTGTTTCACGAAGTTTTGGGATTTGAATATAATCTGGATTTACTATATAGGGTTTAAAGAAATATGTTATCGGAATCTGTCGATTTTTTTTTCAATCAAATTACGAAGATGTATCATCACTTACGTATGGCACTGAGAGACCAATAAAATGATCATTAACTACATTTGGAACTTTTTGCCTTTCAGATTTTGTTCGTCTTTCTATTGTATCCCTTTCTAGCAACCAACTCGAGACATTCCGAATGGTAGTGCGGGGTATTCCTAATGTACGACTCACAAACCGTTGACTACGATGACCTTCAGGTCATGAAATGCTTTGCGTAACGTTTGCTCTAGTTAATGGCACTGTCAACTGGTGAAAATTGTTGTTTGGTGTTAAACTGGCATCCATAAACAACAACGGAGTGATGTTATTTTGTCTAATAAACCTTGTTTATAAAATTTGCCAGTTTTGAATTATTTCATTTTTATATACGAGCTATAAAGCTATGATAAGAGAAGATAAGAGAAAGCGTATCCCCAAATAGCATAACTTGAGTGGCATAGACTTTACTACATTTTTATGGCATAGAGCAAACAAATCCCGCCAGTAGTCTTCCCTGTTTCATTAAGGCTGAACTTGTTGCTCTTAAGTCTTTTATACCTCAAGATTATGGATTTTGGATACTGAAAATATCAAGTCATTTCAAGAAAAAAAGAGGAATAAAAATCAGCAAAAAAGTCACTTGGTTGCAAACAAATTAATACATTTCCATGGAAATACGTTGACATAAAAAAAAACCATGAGTAGTTTAAGGGTCATATTTATAGTTTGTACTTGAGGTTGTGTCGATACTTGCGAACGCGATTTTGACATGTCATTACAAATATGTCAAAATTGCGTGCTCAAGCATCGACACGACCTCAAGCGCGAACTATAAATATGATCCTAAGACATGGAGAATAATTAGTAAAAAAACTTTTGTTAAAGGCATTTTGTTATAAAGTTCATATTTACGAAAATAAACCGCCTATTCCATACTTTTGACTAACCCTGTATAATTATTATTCTTCTTATGTACAGGCTGGCCCATTAGTGCGTGGAAGCTCGATTAATCCGACATTGTAAAAGATATTAAAAAACTTTATTGAGGAAATGTGTAGGTATTCTTAGGCTTTATATTTAAAAATTAGTTGCAATTATACAGAGTGTTCTATAACGCCGTACCAGACTTCTATTTTTTTTAATGGAATGGTATACCTTTTTTTGCATTTTTTAAATCCGCTTATTTTTACGACCCTCTTAATATACGGTTTGCTGAATCTATACCGAGTATTTAAAAAAGTTATGACCATTTTTACGTCTAAATTAAGATGTATTACGAGTGCTAGTTCCGGCGAGAAACTAAATATACAAACTTTTTTGTACCATTACATGATTTGGCTACGTCTTCTCTTTCCGCTGATTCAAAAATTTAATTAAAAAAAATGTCATTTATACAGGGTGAGTTAAAACTCGGGTCCTTAATTTTCTCATTAAATTTAAACGGAACACCCTATATTTTTTATGATGGTTCGATAGATATTTATCGGCTCTTTTATTTTTGTGAACCATTCCCTATACCTAAGCCTTTGGGTTTAGAAGATATTTTAAATTTAATATGAAAAATTGATATATTTTAAATTTAATGAATTAACAAGTTAAACAAGTTATACGTTAAGTATAACATAAAAGAAAGAATACCTATACTAAATAAAATTTCCAAAATGTTGACCCATAACGTCAATACAACGTTGCAGTCTTAGTTCAAACTATTGACTGACATTTGTTAACATTTCTGTAGCAATACTCCGAAAAGACGGTACTTGATACACACAATCTTTTACGTAGCCTCACAAGAAAAAATCAATTTTTGTCAAGTCCGAGGATCGACCTGGCCATGCCACTGGTCCTTCTCTTTCAGACCACCTGTTGGGAAATTTAGTATTGAGGTGGTTGTGGGTTACTGCAGTGTTATGTACCGGAGTACTATTATGCAGAAACCACATTCGTTGACGTGTGTTCAAAGGTACATCTTCCAAATACAGTGGTAAACTGTTTTGAACGAAGTCTAAATTAACTTGGCCATTTACTCGTCCATCAAAGAAATGTGGTCCAATAACACAATTTCCAACTATGCGACCCCAAACATTTAAAGACCACCTAGTTTAGCTGTGTTGTTGAGTAATATGAGGATTGTCGGTAGAATAATAATGGAAGTTGTGCTTATTCACGCTTTCATTTCTGTGAAACGTTGCTTCATCGCCAAAAAGAAGACATTCATCAAAATCTACCCGATCATGGATTTGTGTTTGAGCCCATTCACAAAACGCAACCCTACGGCGAAAATCTTCCAACAACTCTTGATGTAATTGAATGTGGTAATAGGGATGGAATTTGTGCTTTTTTTTAATA
This sequence comes from Holotrichia oblita, assembly GCA_023690525.1. NCBI lineage: Eukaryota > Metazoa > Arthropoda > Insecta > Coleoptera > Scarabaeidae > Holotrichia > Holotrichia oblita. The sequence continues at coordinate 42,766,199 of CM043016.1, read as the reverse complement.
TCCTTTGAATGGATGTTCCACTAATATTTTGTATGTGTGAAATATCGCGTTGACTACTATGTGGATTTTCTATAACGCAGGCGATCACATGAAATTCATTTTCCTCGGCAGTGCATTTTTTTTCGCTTTCGTGTTTTTCATACCTTACTGAACCAGTACGGTTGAAATGGTCGATTAATCTTTCCAATGTTTTCTTTTTCGGTTGGCGTCGTGCGAGATATCTTGCTTCATAAACTTTTTTTGCAAGAACGCAATCCCAATACCCAAATCATATCTATTAATTCTTCAGCCGAATAATTCATTTTGAGAATGTATTTCTACAAATTAATGCTGTTTTTGTAGTATTTGACGTTTGACGTTTTCGTGATATTGCCCCGCCAGCGCCACCAGATATTGGTCAGCTTATACCTGCTATTACTACTACTTATGTGCTAAAAAAGCAATTTTTCATATTAAATTTAAAATATCTTCTAAACCCAAAGAGTTAGGTATAGGGAATGGTTCACAAAAATAAAAGAGCCGATAAATATCTATCGAACCATCATAAAAAATATAGGGTGTTCCATTTAAATTTAATGAGAAAATTAAGGACCCCAGTTTTGACTTACCCTGTATAAATGAATTTTTTTAAAAATAAATTCTTGAACTAGCGGAAACAGAATACGTAGCCAAATCATGTAATGGTACGAAAAAGTTTGTATATTTTGTTTCTTGCCGGAACTAACTCTCTTAATACACCTTAATTCAGACGTAAAAATGGTCATAACTTTTGAAATACTCGGTATAGATTCGGCAAACCGTATATAAAGAGAGTCGTAAAAATAAGCAGATTTTAAAAATCCAAAAATAAATATACCGTTCTATTTAAAAAAAAATAGAAGATTGGTCTGGTACAGCGTTATAGAACACCCTGTATAGTTGCAACTAATTTAAAAATATGAAGCTTACGAATACCTACACATTTCCTCAATAAAGTTTTTTAATATCTTTTACAATGTCGGAATTTTGCAATTAGTTGACTCAGTTTTGTTAGAGCACGCGTCAAAGATGGATACTAGCAAAGAGAAAATCCGCTATATTTTACAGTTTTTCTTCGATAAAGGCGAAAACAACCCAGTCGACTGAAAATGTGAATAGTGTTTATGGTCCTAATATTGCAACCGTCAATCACGCGCAATTTTGGTTTCGACGATTCCGTTGCGGTAATTTCCTATATCAAAGATGGACCACGCACTGGAAGGCCAATTGTCGAAAATATCGACAAGATCATGGACATTGTCGAGCCCGACCGTCATGTATGCACTGTTTCGCTTGCCTAAGAGCTAAAGATTGCACAAAAAACCGTTTGGAACCATTTGACTAACGGTGGATACAAAAAGAAGCTCGACGTATGGGTGTCACACGAGTTAACGCAAAAGAACCTCATGTACAGAATTTCCATCTGCGAATGACTGGTGCTGAAAAGTGGATTACTTACAACAATGTCAAGCGAAAACGGTCGTGGTCGAATCGCGGTGAGCCGGCAGAAACGGTGGCCAAACCAGGACTGACGGCCAGGAAAATTTTGCTTTGTGTTTGGTGAGATTGATAGGGAATTATCTACTATGAGCTGCTCCCCTACGGCAAAACTTTGAACTCGGAATTGTGCTGTCAACAATTGGACTGTCAGAAGGAAGTAATCGCTCAGAAGCGGTCAGCTTTGGTCAATAGAAGAAGAATTGTGTTCCATCAGGACAACGTGGCATGGCGTTGTCACATTGATCGTGACTCGTCAGAAGCTCTCGGAGTTTGGTTGAGGTTCTTATGCATCGATCTTATAGTCCGAACCTGGCACCAAGTGATTACATCTGTTCCTGTCCATGGCAAACAATTTTGCTAGTGAAAAATTCGCTTCAAGAGAGGTTTGTGAAAATCGGCTGTCTCAATTTTTTGCCAATAGGGACGAGGACTTCTATGATAGAGGCATTATGAGATTACCCTTCAAAATGGCAACAAGTTATTGAACAAAACGGCACATATTTGACCTAAATCGGATCATTCTAACTATGGTAATTAAAACCTTCAATTTCATGCAAAAATAATGAATTTCTTTTTACTACACCTTATATATCCAGACGTCTTAGGTGAGAGTGTATTAGAAAGAAAACAGAATTTGTGTGTATACAGAGTAATTTAATTTTTTTTTGACGATAGTTTCGCGCCTTACTACATTTTTGTCAGGTTGACGATTTGACTTTGAATTACTTACCAGTAGCGTATCAAATAAATTTTGTATGGGTGATGAAATATTGGGTTAGATCTTCAAAAAATCATATTGATTTTCTTTATAGAAAATTAAGGCAAATGTCATAAAAAATAGAATGAAATGTAGATAATTTGATAAGTTGATAATAGACTTTTAATTAATATAAATGTCTAAAACTGAGCACAATATAATATTTGAAGGAAAACAATTTTTTTGTAAATTATATTTCAATAAAACAATTACACAGTGTTCGTTATAACATATGTTCGAAATGACCACCATTAGATTCCAAACATAAATTTATTCGTCTCTTAATACCCTCAAATAGTCGTTGTAGTTGGTTTTGATCGATATTATGAATTTCCTGCTCTATGGCTGCTTGTAATTCTTCCAAGTTGTGAAGTCGATTTTCATGAATTTTATTTTTTAAATGCCCAAAAATAAAAATCTAAAGGGGTTAGGTCAGGTGACCGCGATGGCCAACGATCTCTACTAATAAGTCTGTCACCAAAATATTCTTCGAGATATTTCAATGTATCATGAGCAACATGAGATGATGCTCCATCTTGTTGAAACTAGCCCCGTTCTAATTCATCATCGTGTAACTGGTTAATAAATACTTCCAAGATTTTAGTGCCATATCGTTCTGCATTGATGTTTTAGTGAAAAAAAGTAGGACCAATTATCCGGCGTCTTGACATTGCTACCCAGACTCCAATTTTTTGTGGATGTAAAGGAGTCTCAACACAACTATGAAGGTTTTCTGTAGCGCATGTCCTGTAATTTTGGCTGTTTATATAACCGGATAAATGAAACCAAGCCTCATCTGATATAAATGTCAGATCTAAAATATCATTAGTACGGAGATTTTCATTAAACCATTGACAATATTGAATTCTACGTGGAATATCAATAGGCAATAATTGTTGTGTTACGGTTACTCTATATGGGTGCACGTGTAGATTTTTCACCAATGCTTTTCTTGCGGTAGTGAATGATAAGCTTAAAATTATAAAAATGAAAAATACTAGATCTTAGAAGTAGAAAATCCATCTTACCAGTTTGAGCTGCTAATTTGCAAATCGATTTTTTGGGACTTGCTTCTATCCGTTGTCTAATGTCATCAACAGTCTCTTCTGTTAAAACTGTTGGTCGTCCAGTAGATTTTCCCTTACAGATGCAGTGTTTGCCTTCGAATCGTTCAATAATTCTCTCTCGATGCTTCGAAAACACTTTGTATGGTACAACATCAGGATAATTTTCATAAAATTGTTGCATGCATGATTGCAACGAATAATTTCATGATCCATCTTCATGGTGAGTACCACTGCGGAAATGCGCCTTCAAAATAAAATCGTCTTGATCGGCCGTAAACGGCATTTTAAAACCAACGAAAATTAAGTTCTGTTAATTTAATAGAAATATTTAAAAAGGTACCTGGACAATGATATAGATAAATAGTAGCTCTAAAAAGAACAGATTACAAATAAAAACGAAGTAAATAATAATAAATACAACGAATATAAATAATATGAAATAACAAAGTAACAAGTCGTACAGGCCTTTGACAGATACTAACAATGGCCACCCTCAACATATCAAATCCCCTATAATTCACGACCGGAAGTTTTAACTGTCGTCAAACATATAAACTCACTCTGTACTTTCCACACCTCAAATCATCCTTAATTAATACAGAATTGAATTACACATGGGAATGAATGGAGTGTCTTAAACAATTCAAACAGTAGGGTGACTTCTACCAATTTTATATGAAAACTGGAATTCACCGCCATTCATGGCAGTTAAAAGATTGCATTTTGTTCTTTTTCTGATATACGAGGGAGCGTTTTTATATTCGCGGAATGGGGGATAAGGGGTGGAAATAAAAAAAACAAATTATTTTTCCTTTTCAATATATTCACCTGCAAGACGGATACATTTTTCACATCTTTCAATTAATTTATTTATACCCTCATAAAAAAATAATTTCTCTTTATCTGTAAAATACGCCGAAACTGCCTCCTTGACTTCATCATCGGCAGTAAATTTTTTACCTCGCAGCCCTTTTTTCATTTTCGGAAGCAGGTAATAATCACTCGGGGCCAGGTCTGGGCTGTAGGGTGGGTGATTCGCAATTTCGAAGCCCACCTTATACAGGGCAGCTAACGCAACGCGGCTCTTGTGGACGGGTACGTTGTCGTGAAAAAGCAGCACAACTTTCGTCAATTTTCCCAGTCTTTTCTCTTTAATGGCTTCTTTTAGTCGCTCTAATATTGAAGCGTAATATTCTCCGGTTATAGAAACACCTTTATCTTTATAATCAATCAACAATATTCCTTCCGAGTCCCAAAATACCGTTGCCATGAGTTTCCCAGCTCGGGTCGTCTTCAAGAGATTCCCATTCTTGTTTAAATAAACTATGCCACTTGTACACCATGGTTTTTCCCGGGCAAGAGTCGCCGTAAACCAATGACATCTCATTCATTATGGTCGCGACTGATTTTCCATGCCTGGTAAGGAACTTTATAACGGCACGATATTCGATTTTTTCCATATTTCACTTTTCACTCCTGATTATGTTACTTGGTTGACGATAGCTCAAAGACTAACTGTCTAATAACAATGAAACTTCGTATTTATACTAATTATGAGTCGCTGCACATGTCAAGCCCCCAATGCGCCTAATCACGCCCCTACAACCCGCTTATTCCGCGAATATAAAAACGCTCCCTCGTAAATAATAGGGTTAAGAGATCTTCGAAAACCTGCATGACAACCTGCAATGGAGCACTTCGTAGATGACGTGGACGAATCAACACGAATAGCAGATGCATGTACGTTAAATTATGGTTAAATTCATAGCGTGGTTTGAAAATTTATTTTGTGACTCAGAATTCGAGGTTTCAATTCAGTTTTTTTCCTTTTGTGCTACTGATTTAATTGTTATCAATTAATGTGATGTAGCTGTTAATTAAATTTCAATTCACTTAAATACAGAGTTGTTCTATAGAGTTGTTATTTTTCAATCATCATTATTACTATTGATTGCTTTCAGTTCATATTTATTAATATATGTAGTCTCCAAAGACATTTATCGTCTGTAGTACGATTATTCGGATAATCTCATTGTTGACTCGCGCCTTATTTGCACAAAGAGAAAAAAACACAGTTTACAAGAAAAAAAAAACATTATTTACCTAGCCTAACGATCCATAATATAATCTAGAATAAATAAAAAAAATCAACGATAAGTTATTATCATACGGTGTTATTCACATTTGCTCGGAACAATAAAACATGAACCTATTTCGTTTCGATGAAAATAGCGGAAATAAAAAAAAACACAAGATTATCATACACCTACACATACGTCAGTATCGGCGGTAAAGATGATGCTATCCAGACAGGAAAAACGTCGAGTGAATCAGATCGCTAACCTCAAATTTCCGATAATTTCTTTCCATGTGAAAAGAAAAAAAAATAGAACAAACAATTCGAGTTTGTGTGAAAAATGCATACGCACGTTGTAAAATGCATACATAAAGAATGGGATTAAGTATAAATCGAGGTTAACAAACTGCAAGGTTAACGTACGATATCGGCCTGAACAGAAAAAAAGTTGAGAAAATCCGAGAAAAAAATCCGCAAACTCGAACGATTTTGTTTACAGTATAATAATAATAATGCAGAGTTTAGATAAACTTTGTGTGTGTAATTTATGTAAGTACACGAGAGGTATTGCATGCGAAAATAAATAAAACGATTATGTGAGATTTTGCAATATTTTTTATTTTTATGTGCGATGTTAATCACCCCTAGATTACGGTTTCCTTTCACTTCTGAAATATTAATTGTAATAATAGGTTTCATGAACGAGTCTTTGAAATTAATTGTAACAAATATGTGACGATAATACGAGAACAAAACAAAAGGTACTTGAAATTAAGGCTTTATTGCATATAGAATAAATTCAACAATATAAACTTTATATAAGTCAATTTTGCTTAAGGTGTTTGCCTTTGTCTTGCAAGCAATGTTAGTAAAAGTATATACATAATACATAATAATGAGTTAATTTATTTAAACAATTGTTTTTATAAAAGAGAGTTGGAAGTAACAATATAGGTCTAATACTTAAAACTTCACATGTGTGCATATTTATATAATATAGCGCTGGTAATTAAAAAAGTTAACAAAAAAAGGGAAAGGAAAATTAACAAAGAAAGTCATGTGGCATGCAGCCCCATTTTTTAAAACTATTAGGCATCGAATGGAAAGTTTTTGGTGCGATAGAATCTATTAGATACAAATGTTTCATTCTAAAATAAGGTTCTTTTTTAGCTGACGTGTGACAAAATTCATTTTCAAAGACGATAGTTTAGTAGGTCTTGTTCAAAAAGGCCGATTGTTTGGCTTAATTATAGCGAACAAATTATTATTTCACACACACACACAGGATAAGCAAAAAAATAAGCAATCATTTCCTATCGATGTTTTCTAATACGAAGATCAACCTTAGACATTCTGAAAACAGTCTTCTCCGATCCAAGCAGTTCTGAATCAATTCAAAATAACTAGTAGCGTTTCGGTGTAGTTTTATGTGTGTAAGTTGTGTTCAATTGGCTTTGTGACAACATAATATCGCCTTTTATGATGATGATTTTTAAGAAAAAGGAGTCTCCTTGTTTCATAAACTCAATATTTCGCTCTTTATTCAGAACTTCTTCAGGAGTATAAATTATAATATTTAAAAAGGAGTTTTTTACAATATTGTCCAAAAAATTCAAAATTAATTGAATACTTACAGTGGAGATGATATAAGTTGCAAACTTGATAAGAACGTAATTCAACATGGTCAACTACATTAAAATTATTTTGACAAGTTTTAAAAGTTAAAATAACTAATTCAAATTAAAAACATTTTAAACTTTACAGTAAAATTAATTCAGATTTTGAAAACGTCCACAAGACAAACAGGATCTGATATTTTAAATTGTAAAAATTGATAAGTTCTACGAAATAGGTACAGAAGTGAAAAAACCAAAACAAAAAACGAAGGCATCGAGATGGAAATAGATCGAGAACAGCTGATTGAAAATACAGGTGGTACCAAAATAATTTAACTATTGTTGCGTTGCAGAATGTTGCAGTAAATGTTACTGAATTGATTAGTGTCTGTTTTAAAATTGACTGTACTATTTTTTTGTTTGTGAAACATTTCGAGGAAAAGTCTCTTTTTGCAGTTATCTGAGTCTAATACTTTGACATTATCAAAATCAAAGTTGTGATCTTTTTCTTCCACATGATTAGCCAAAGTGCAATATCTCTTGCCCAAACGGTGTTGGCTTAAGCGGTGTTTAAGCCATTGTGATGTTTGACCTATGTAGCAGCTCTGACATCCCAAACACGGTACTTTATACACAATATGGTTTCTGTAATCTAAGGCCTTTTTTCTTTAACAACAGTGAATAAATTCCTAATCGTCAAAGTATAAGATATTGAGAATATATATTGAGAATATCAACAACTCTAAATGGTTTATCGACATTTCAGATTTTCTTTCACTTGAGCCGAAGTTTGGGGTTCCTGTTGTTGGCAGGGACCTCAATATTGGACGTTTCATTGCTAATGTAGAAGATACTATCGCTGAGGTTTCTGATGAGGTGGCTAACGTCATGCGTGCTAGGATCACGAATGTTGTCACCAATTTTTTGTTGGCTTCACCGAATCAGAAAATTAACATTTACAACTCTTGGCTCCATAAAATCTCCTCAACAGTGATCCAACTGAAACTGTACAGAATAAAGAGCGAAATATTATGTTTATGAAAAAAGGAGACTACTTTTTCTTTCAACCACCACAGACCGATTACCCGTTTTAAACCCCCTGGCTTCCAATAATAATAGCCTTTATTTTACCCACAAAAAACAAAGATATAAAGTGAATTAACAAAAGCACAGTAAAGCAAAAATAAGGTATTTATGGATAAAACCCCAAGAGGAAGTTTAGTTGTAGCCAAAGCATACAATTTAGTTCTGTTAACCGTTGATTGAATACATAAAGAGCAACCTATGCAGTTGACAGAAATCAGATCCCTTAAATGGAGATTTGCATTTTCTGACTTAACACTAAACTTAACTAAGGGTCATATTTATAGTCCGTGCTTGAGGTTGTGTTGATGCTTGAGCACGCGATTTTGACAGATTTGTAATGACATTTACGTCAAAATCGCGTGCTCAAGCATCGACACAACCTCAAGCACGGACTATAAATATGACCCTAAGTGTGCGATGGATATTGCATCACCACAAACAGCAAAAGAAAAAATTAAATAAACTTGCATGAACAATAAACATATACTTTTTATTGTAAAGTTAAATTAGATTATGCAGAAATAAATAGTAAAAGTTTTCAACTACAAAAATATATACATATACTGTATGTCCCGGGATAGAGTTTACAATAGGTATGATTGACCAAAAATTTTCGAATTGGAATTTCACATTTTGGGATTCTGCCCTGCTTGGTCTGAAACTTACTTTTAATTTACTTCCGATTTTTTAAAGTCAAGTGGGCCTTTACAGTTGAGCAAACACTAATTTTAGTTCTAGCTAAACTACCTTTTCCGTTCATAGTACGCTAAAATGTTACTAAGAAAATTTGTTAAAAATGAAAACCCATGGTATTGTAAAAATTTTCAGAATGATCGGCCTACTTTGGGGATTTGGTGGGTGGGTTGGCTCTAGTCCTCGCGTGATTGCTGATGGGATGTCCAAATCCCTATGGATTTGAAGTTGGACACCAACCATGAAGCCGCTACGATAATACGTAGGACACGGTTTTGAAGCATATCTAATCTCCGAGTCTGAGGCGCTGGACCATGTCAAGGAGTAAATAAAAGGGGTAAATAAATAATTTGAGTGTTAAGCTCAACGTCTTGTTCCTGCAGAGGGGCGGATACAAGGCAGACCTCGCACGTAGAAACCTGACAGCAATCTTACAAAAGTACTGCTTGAAGGTGAGACGCGTATCAACAATGACATCAAGATATCTAGCATTTAGTGACAAGGGAAGCCTCTCACCACCTACAGAGATGTTGGCTGGGGGTGGATTTCTCTTTCTAGAAAAGCTCACGGCCATGGACGTTTCAAGGCGCTCGGCAATATCGTTAAGGCATCGTCCCTTGAAGTGGTGTAAACAGCGGTGTCGTCGGCGTACACTACGACAGAGCGAGCGATAGCTCTCTCAACACGCTGGCGAACAATAAAAAGAGTTGTGGGTCGAACGGGGAGCCCAGATGAGCCTGGGTGTCAAGACATGACAAGCGGCTAACACAAAAAGTCCTATCAGATAGGTAGGACTGGATTAGCACGACCAGATCGGGATTTTACCGAACCTGAACATTTTATAGAGGAGACCAGACTAGACTGACAAGCCTTCGCGCAAGCCAAACTGTTCGTTGAGCAATAAGTTTTCCTCGATGATGGCGTTCTTATTTAAATGAGAAGTGATTTTCGAAAAATTTTCTCGTTATTTACTTTACGTCTTTTCTTGATTGGATCAATTGTTTATTTAAATTGACTCTTACAGACATAGAGACATACATTGATATTTTATATTTAGCGGAATTACAGATTAGCGATGTCATAGATTTTTTCTTACTGCGAGCACAAAATCTTCTTAACACCACCTACAGCAACTGAAGCAGGATTAATAGACTTTTCTCAACATGTGTAAAGGAGAACATGTAACATCAATTTTCTTCAAGGCATGTCATGTTATGGGTAGATGACATTTCTAACTTCTAATCCGTACCTATTTCTGATTGTGGCGAAGATTATGTTTTGGACTTCTTCAAGAGGTTGGCGACTACTTCATCTTCCTGTTTTCCTGTTAGAGTCCTGTCCTATATAGAGTAGTTTATTCTTCTGGCTTTCAAACTCAACACAAAAGCTATGAATGAAGTGTGGGAATGGGAATAGCATCAAAGAAATCCTCTTCGTTTGCGTCCCTTGGTTTGGACCCTGAATTTGACAAACCAGAAAATTCGACCCGGTCTATTACATTTTCCTTTTTCAAAGCTTCCCTGTCTTCATGTAGATATCTAAATCCAAATCAGCAATGGCTACTTTCATTTTTTACTGTTTCTTTAACACTTTTCTAATTTTATTTGACAGATGTGCATGTAATGAACGATTTTTCCTGACTTTCTCATGACAAACAACAATACAGGGCCCATACTAGTTTGAAGCTTGCGTTTGTGGTGGACAATAGACTTCAGTCGAGTATCATAGATTTTCAAGTTTGCTATCAGCAAACGCCATTAAATTGGTTATTGCGGATATGGACTTGAAGGTACGTAAGGAAATGGAATCTGGTGGGAGAGTAGACAGGCAATGGACAGAACATGTAGTCAAAATGGAAAAACGGCGGATACTGAAGAAATTTCTTAATAGAAGGATGCAAGAAGCGACGCTAAAGGGTAGACCAAGAAGACGATAGGAAGAAGCGGGGGAACGAGAAGCTCGAAAAGGATAACTTTTAATACATAGTCTCACTTTTGTTCATTGTCTCTATGTTTTCCCATGTCTAGATGTTATGTTTTCGACATTATAGCTGTATTCATGATGATCTATAGGAGATTGTGCAGATTCGTCTTCACGTCTTGTCCATGATTTTCTAATATTTCAAAGTTGTTAATTCCCTATTCAATAGCTGATAATTCGTGCACAATTTATACTTCAATTTAATACTTTTAAACAAATTGTACAAATCACGTTTACAAAATTATGTATATGACGCACAAGGTACATACAATAAATATTTATAATAATATGATAAATAATTCATACGGGAGTTATTGCTATAAATATAATAATAAAGGTATATACATAACTTTCTCGCCATTAAAATACATTTAACACAATGTTAAACAATAACAATTTTTTCGTGCATTGTTGGCATTGTTTTCAATATTTTTGGCATTATGTATGCATACACGTTGTTGAGTTTCCATGACAACAATTCTGCATTTTATCTTAGTGGTAAGGTAAACAATCCACTAATTGCCATGCACTTTAATACATGTATTACTCTGAAATAATTACACATATGTAAGTACTTTGCTACATAGTATCGACTTCTGTTTAGTCATCCTTATTTATTATTACGCTAGAATTGGTAGCCCACATGTATTTCAATCAAATATAAGCAATTTTGTATAAAACAATATAATAAACAATATTTAATTCCAAGTGTAGCATTACTTGATTAAATTAGCATAATTCAATCTTTAAAAAGTATCTCATTTGTAACGAGCTATTCTTGAAGTGCAACACATCATTCTATGGTGAATTTGCATCTAGATTAACCACTTAAGTAGATAAGCAATGCAGTAGTTAAAGCAAGTGCACGAAAATAGATAACTAGTTAATTTGTTTGAGGAAAAACGCAAAGAAATATCTTGATAAAATTACGTTCCACGTAAATAGAATTTTAGAATCAATAACCTTCTACGTCGATTAACATTTAAAGAAAAACACCGTGGTAGTAATCTGTTTATTGAGTCAACCAGCGATAATCCTGCATTTCCAATGAATGTCTTTCTTCAGTTGCTGTTGGATTAATAATATTTATTAATAGATTTGAAGATTAATAGATCCTTGTCGTACACGGTTAGCTGTAACGGATTATTTTATAGCATACTTGTAAAAATTAATTCAAAAGCGAAACGGAAAGGAGCAGTTTCTTTATTGTATACCTTATTTGTTCCTCATTACCGGGAAATGTCACTATAAATCACATCCATTGTTCCAGTTTTGCAGTTTCTTGTTTAGCAAGAAGTACGTTTATAGATTGTATATGTATTGTATTTGTTCATACATTCGTTCGGGAGATATCTTTACTTACTGCGTGAGATATGTACAATGAAGAATAAGAGTTTCCGAACAGAATAGAAGACTTTCTGTTGTGTGTGAGCTTAAAATTTGAATACAGTTTTTAACAGTTTTTTAACATATTAAGGTAGGCAGCATCCTATTCCTATATTTTGGTGAAAACATTTCGGATTGAAACCGACAAAGAGCAAAAATATCTACAGAAACCCAAAATATGGGGATTTAATGCAACTTCCTTTTAATTAGGTTGCATTCCTTAGGAGTTATAACCATTAAAAAAATCTACTTCTTCCTGTAATCTAAAATTGGTTGGTTTTCCAGTTAAATTCTTCCATACCTCATGATCTATTTTTATGTCTCTCTTTATTCATAATATTTTGTTCCTTTAATGTCCGTGTTAATTTTTTATTAACATTTTTGTAGTCTTTGTTTAGTTCTGATCCAATTTTTTCTCAATTTCTTATTTTCTCTTCCTTTACTGCTTACCTGACTTCCTCTTGCATTTTATTATAACATGTGAGTCATTTAACATAAGAGATAGAGTCTCTGTCTTCGAATTTATGTTGTTAATTTGATAAACATCTGATTTAAACCAAACTTTAAACACATAACCTCCTTGACCATATTTTTATTAATACATTCATCAGAGTTAGCAATGTAAGGCTAGTGACATTAACATATACAGGGTGCTTTATTAATTATGGGAAATATTTTAACTGGAGATACTATGTATCAAATAATGATCATTGGCCAAAAATAGCCTTATTCAAAATCGCACTGTTTTTGAGATGAAGAAAAACAATCGTTTTTTCCATCTTTAAGCTAATCTACCTGAACGATGAAATTAAAATTTGGCATGACGATTTAGTATTATTAGATGCTTCTTATGGTGAAAAAATATCCCCTTGTGTTAACATCAATAGAACTTTTTTATTTTTTGATTTACAAGTACGAAATTAGCATCATCTAACAGACCAGTTAACATGCCAAAAATAAGGTTCTCTTGTAGAAACTTCGTATTATGCTTGGTTTTCGAGAAAAAACGAGAAAGTTCGGAAGGATTTAAGACTAAAGATAGTTTAAACAGCAAAAATCCGGATAGGCCAACAATCAAATTCTACGTCACTGGCGGAATTGTCATTTTGGGACAATTTTTCGATTATTCTTCAATATGTAAACAACATATTATTTTTTTTCTGGAACTTTGATGACCTCCAAAGTTCACCTTCATCTCGAAAACGGTGCGATTCTGAATAAGGTTATTTTTGGTCAATCGTCATTATTTGATAAGTAGTATATCCAGTTAAAATATTTCCCATTATTAATTAAAGCACCCTGTATAGGCAGTTTTTATTTTGGTTTAGTTTTCATTCTAATTATCAAATCAATACAGGCCTTGGCTCTTGTTAAATCGGTTTGGTTGCCCTATGTAACAGATCACTATCAGTCCCAATTTAGTTCTCTGATCAGGTACTGTTCTGCTCTACCAATTACATGTACTTCAAACTGTTTACTCAAAAATTGTCTTACAGGTAACTCAAAACATCTATCCTAAGTAGTTTGATCAATAGAGGGATACCTTTGATCAATTTTCCAAGATGCTTTTCTAAAAATCACTTTTACAAGAGCAACTGTCTTGATAATGACAGCTGGCATTGTTGTGCAATGTGTTGGCTTCATATTGAACGTTTAGCGTTTTGTGAGTGAAATTGTGTTTTCTGTGTTCTTCCCAATTAATCATTAACAATTTTTAAAACTGTTTTTCAACGTTTTTGCTTCTTAGACTTTGCTTTAAATATTAATACTTTGTAAGAGTAGTATTATTTTGATTCTCACGATATAGCTTTTCTATTTTCATATTTTCGTAATTTTTGGAAAGGAATTGCTAAAATGATTGAAATTTGAACATGCAGACAGGGACTGTGGAAGTCATAGAATTGAAATTTTGCCAAATGGGTCTGTCCGAAAGCTTGTTCCTCAGACCAGAATAGTAAATCTGCCTACCGTCCCTTCAAACTGTTGAAACTACATCTTTACAAAAGTTTAGTGGTCGTCGAATCAACACAACTGGAAAAAATACCGAGAAAATATTACGTCATTGCACTGTTTTTTTAAGGTTTGCATTCCATAGTATTTTATTTTTAGGTTTCGCCAGTGTGCCAGGATCAATTAAGATGTTGAAGCAATTTATTGAAAGGAAAATTCGGCTGCGTAAATATGTAATGTAGGCATGAAAGTAATGGCCATTTTCAATATAATTTATAATTAATAAAGAAACACTGAACATCTTATCATGAAAGTGGGAGTCCTTTCCTTAATTTTACAGAAGTCTTTTGCCTTATTATCTAATAGTTGCTTCGTTTTTCATTTATGTTTCACTTAGTTCTATAGTTTTCTCCTTCTAATTACACTATTGTCTATTCTATTTCTGTTCTGTACTGTTCCCCAAATACATTATTTTAAACTTCCTTAATCTGGAATTTGATTACCACCATTTAAAGGTTTGACGCTATTTGCGCGTTTGGTTTATGTTTGAACTGTTTCTATATTGCTTCTAATGTAATCTATAGTACTATTGGCACTTCTTTCTGCAGCTGAAAAATTATATCTCTCGCCTCCATTTATTTTCTATGCAGAAGGTGGCATCTTTTCTCCATTTCTATTTTTTGTTGTTTCTTCACAGTGTTTGCATTTCACTTATGTCTTCTATTTAATCTATCTCTTTCTGCTTTCCCACCTTAATTGGTAGGCAAATTTTGGATGAGATTTCTTTGCTTGTTGGTCTTCTGAATAATATATATAATATATGGTACTTACTTATGGTTCCTTGTTTCTTTATTTGAAAACATGGTCACCAGAAAATTTTATTCATATTTATTTTTAGTAACTCACAGGGTGTGTTAACTTTCTACTTTGGGATTGCTTTTAATTATTTACTGAGAGAATTCCATTAATTACAGGATTTACAACCCATGCGAATTTAATATTTGCTTTCTACGTTTTATCGCTGCGAAGCGTGTCTATTTTATTTTTCATGCAGGTGATAATTTCACATTCCAGTTTAAGAATATATAACTTATAAATCTCTACATCAGAATTTTGTACGACTACTTTTGTAGCTTGTTGTAACTAATGGACTTATAACAGATAATATAACCCGAACACGTGGTAACTTTCATGCATTTGCACGTATACAGCATTAGAACTAGAGATTGAAACTGAGATTGGCAATGTAAATATCTTTATACTGATTTATTAGATTCTATAAGCTACCTCCACCTATTGACAGGATTTATACATGTATTTTTGATTTATTTAGCGGACATGAACTGAAAATAATATCTAGATATGCCTATCGTACAAATAACGTATTACATCGTAGTAAGTCGTGACTTTAATGATGCATAAAGTAATAGAAATAAGTTTCACCAGCGTAAAAGTTTTTTAATTGATGTCTGCAGAATTTATTTGTTTATCTTCGATTGCTTTATGAAATGACTTGCACATATTTTATTTAGGCCGGAAGTGGTAAAATTACTACTACTTACTGAAATTTCTTTTGGTAATATGGGGAAATTGATACATCTAATTGAGTAGTAATTATTCGTTAAATATGTGAAACTTTGCGGTCTTGCGAACGTCATATTCAGCCTTGATTTTACCCTTACGATGCGTAAATCAAAATCGTGTCACGTGAATTTATAATTTCCTGAATTTTGACCTATTTCGTAAAGGTAACGGGAAATTATGAAAAACTAAGGTTCAGGAATATGTTCTTGCGGTACGCCTCGCATGATATGAATGATTTATGAGCTTCCTGGAGGCATGTTTTCTTTGTTCTTTATTATTAGAGAAAGTATGAGTTATTTAATTAAGAAATAGTATATTGAAATGAAACAATGACTTTTTTATTATAATGTAAAATGTACAAATAAGCACTAACCGATTAACGAGTGAATAGTTTACATTTACTAAGTTGTAATTAAAAAAATAGCATTGGTTTTATGGAATCAATAATTATCAATATAGTCATAAAAAAATGTAAAAGAATCTTGCAACAAATTAGATTATTTTCAGTGTGAATAGAGCATTTATTATATTTTAATAGATATAGATATTTGGAGAAGAGTTACCTCTCATTAGGTAATTTAACTGTTGTTTCTAGCTACAAGCCAACTGTCAATGGTAACAATATCAGGTTTTAAATTTTCATAACTATTTTTCACTAATCACGCGTAAAATGCGTGGAAATTTTGACTTGCCAAGGGGGGTTTATCAATTCGTCAATACAACTTCATCGGTGGAACAGAACGATCAAATTTATTAACAAGTAACAACATGTAATTATTGCATCGTCAGCATGTTGCCCTTTCAAAGAATCCGTTTTTCAATATGAATACAAAATTGTCATTAATAAAAATGCGAAACCTCGTTGGTCGGTTCTATTACATAAAAAATGCTGGGTCTTAGACTATTGTCAATCGCCAGGATCTAATAACATGTAAATTTAAGACAAGGAAAGTATCAGTTTGAGTTGGTATTTTTCTAAATATAATAACCCTGTCAACTGGGCGTCTTTTTAGTATCTGTTTCAGTTTATAAAAATGGTAACAGCGTGATTATCTCAAACTATATGCCGATTTTCATCTGCCCAATGGTGAAAATTATGAGTATTGAGTACATCATCTCTGGTAAACGTAGACTCACAAATCACTAATATCTATAGATACTTGACGCCCATGCATTAGGTTTAAACCGAATACTTGAGTGCTTCTGGTGTTTGAAGGAAAGAAGTAATTAAATTTAGCGGTAAATTCAAACGGACTTATCATGTAGAAGTTATTATAATATAAAATTATTTATGTATTAGAGTTGAAAAGTCATTATTTTATTTTTCGAGGGAAATAATTTCTCTCCTAGTAGTCAATAATAAAAATATTTTCTACAATCAATAATAAAAACTAATTAAATCATTAACTTTATTTTAACACTAAAAATGTCTAAGAAAAAATAATTTGAATAAGTTAAGTCTTTACTAGATGTCGCTTTAGATGCCGGCAACTGTTTTGCAATCTCAAGAAAAAAGATTGGTTTTTTTTAACATTATGACAATGCGAAATGGAATTTGGTTAAAAATATATTACAAATTTTATGTTTGGTAATAAGAAGGAAATATTTTAGTTAAATAGAAGATTTTTGGAAGTTTTTCAGCGGGTATATTCTAGTTCGGTGTTTGATTTCATGAATTTAGTTATTATACCTCAAAAAGACTAGTGCTACTTAAATCAGGTTACATAATTAATTAAATCTCGAACTATACTCAATCTATTTTTGAAGGAACAAACCACCTACATATCAATTTCGGCTACTGGAACTTTTCCACCCTCCATGGCATTTAACTGATGAAACGTTTTGTAAGTGTAAGCGGTCTCCTGCATGACTCGTGTAGTTGTTTGATCCTTCAGTTTCAAGTCGCATCTCATTTTCTTGGATCCTATTTAAAAGATGTTATGTCCCATGATTTTGTTAGCGACAGTAGCTTTTAGATGGTATGCCAATAAAAAGTTTTCTTGAGAATCAACTAAATGGTCTTATCATTAAGATATTGAATTTCGTCTTCCAGTTGTAATAACAAATTTTCTATGTCGATTAGCGTTGGCATTTTTTTTTATTAAAGGAACCAATTTCAGATAGACATTGACTTTCAAAATAAATAGTTCGTTTCGAGTTCGGATGCCTCCAGCAAAACCTATTATAAGAATAGCCTAAAAATATAAATGTAATTTCCTGATGTTAGAAATATGGTCAAATGAAAATAATTACTTTAAATAAAACTTATTGTAAATAAACAAAACAATAACACAAGAACGATACAACACAGAAACAGAAAGAAACTAATCAAGAGAATCCGAAAAATCCTGCATCAGAATAAACTGCAAGAAATTATGAATTAATTCAAATAAATGTCAACATTTGACAGTAGTGATTTTGATTGAAATCAAATTAGAATATAAAGTTTTGATATGTGACAATTTTCTTTGAATCTGAAATGATGCTAATGAAGAATTTAGACCCAAAGGAATAGGAAGATATCCGAATTCCGCTTGACAAATACCGAACACACGAAACACTAGCTTTGTTTTGGTTTGTTGAATTCACCAATCTTTAAAAATGTTATAAAGTAAAGTAAATTTTTTTGATTTTTAAAGTCATTTTAAACTGTATTTGATTTGTTTCCTTGCGGATTTATTCCTACTGTTTGACATTTTTCTGTTGTGACAAGACATGAATAAAATCTCAATTTGACATTAAATGTTTATTCAACAGACTAACATGTTTTCTATGGATATCTTAAATTAAACATTTATCGGAAGGCTTAATATATTACATTATCATTGAGAAAGCGGTTAAATATGCTAGTAATGGAAAAAATAGTAAAGTGCCATCGTTATAATAACAATAATTGGTGTATATGTAATGCTTTTCAATAGCAAAAGTAGAACTATAACATAATGAAATTTATTATTTGCAATTTTATTGTAACAATAGTTTAATAAAAAATGGTTAATAACCTCAACAATACAAAAGTAGTATAATAATTCATTAATGAAATGGTATTGTTAATAGCAATAGCCTACTCTAAGTATAATTTTTTAGTTATAATATAAAATGGTTATAAGATTTTTCTCAGCCTCTTAGTAATGATGACAGCAATAATTAGCAAAAATAGTCACTCTCCTTGGTATATAATTACTATTATGTATTAAAAGTAAAAGTAACACATTATTGAACGAGGGAAATAATGTCTCTTTTTGCTCGTAATACATACATGTTTTCTACCATCAATAAACGGAAACTACTTAAATCATTAACTTTATTGTAACACTACTTCGCTAACAAAAAATTATTTCTTATAAGTTAAGTCTTTACTTTAATAGTTATAATAACAGTAATTGTTATTTAACTGTGGCTTGTAATAGTAAGAGCAACAACAGTAGCAAAAGTCTTATAATAATTATAATAAAACATGTTTGTAAAAGTAGAAGGAAATAACATTAAGAGCAAGATTTTTTAGACTTAGAATTATACTAGCCGCCACTGATTTCTGATTTAGTATTATAAGTAAAGATAGTCATTCATAACTAGTAAATCTCGAACGGCTTCATCTATTGTTTGAAGGAACAAACCACCCAAGTTCACAAATTTTGTTAAAATTTGACTAGCTATTTAACTGATGAAACGTGAAATAAATTGTAAGCAGGTCTGCGCATTCCAGAAGACTCGTCTGGCCAACGAACATTCTTACAAATCGCCATCTTCTTGGATCCTATTTAAAGGATGTATGTTATTTTTAGATACAGACTAAGTTAAAAACCAACAAAATATCAATAGTTTTCACAACAATCAACTAAACATCAAATGGTCTGAATTTCGTCTTCCAAATGTACACCATTGTCTTAGGTCGATTAGCGTTCACTTTCCATAAATTTTATTCCCAATTTCAGGTAATTAAGCTGTAAAAAAAAATCGGATACAAACAGTTTGGAAAAAATTTCCATTTAAAAAACCTTATGCCATAAATATCAATATTCATTAAATGTAAAACTTATTGTAAATAAACAAAACAATAACACAAGAACGATACAACACAGAAACAGAAAGAAACTAATCAAGAGAATACGAAAAATCCTGAAAAAGAACAGAGTTTGCAAAAAATTAAGAATTAATTCAAATAAATGTCAACATTTGACAGTAGTGATTTTGATTGAAATCAAATTAGAATATAAAGTCTGTGTTACAACGTTTCAATTGAATTTGTCATGAAATGATGCTAATGAAGAAAATAGACTCAAAGGAATAGGAAGATATCCGAATCTGTAACGACAAATACCGAACACACTAAACACTTATTAAGGAACTAAAAAACCGAACTTCAATGACCTCGTGAAGACGTTTGAAGTATACGATACAACATTTTCCCATTTAGATGTTCAACAGACAACCTAGATTTCTCAAAAGTTAACAGGAATTAAACATTTTATAAAGGATTGAGATCGCCGGTAAATGAAACAGAAATTATTTTTTTTCAAAGACTTGTGCTTTTCGAGATTTTTTGAGTTGAAAATGCTCGAGGAAGTCACGTGATCAAAACGCAAGGTGACGTAGAAAACAGTATAAAACTTGTAAGTCAGATTATAAGGTTATGACATCACTAATATGATAACACGAATGTAATATCCTTTTTTAACCATTAATACATAGAATTAGTACTTTGTGTACTAATTACTACTACTATTCTACAAGTAGAATATCACTAATTTTAATACCATACTACTCGTAAAAGAGATTTATAGGTTAGGTACTTGTACTTAGATAAAATTGATCAGAACAACAATATCCTGTAGTCTTCTCTGCCAAAGGTACATCTCTCCTCATGACAGTGAACCATTTTTTTTAAGTAAAAAGAAATCGTCCGAATACAAGGCACAAGTAGTCAATGCATTGATTTCGATAACATAAATCAGACATAAACACTGTATCATACGTCACGCATGTAGTTCACGTAAACGCCGCGTTTTGGGAGAACGCTGTAATCGTGCTTCTTTCTTCCCCGATTTCTAGGTGAAAAAATATATTTTTTCGTCTGGGAATAAAAGAAATGGCTTTTTCTCATAATTATCTTTAAATTTAAAGAATAATTACAAAGTACATAGGTTCTCTATTCAGAAATGAACGAACTATCATGTCGCTACGTGCTAACTTTTGCGACAATTTATACATATATTGTAGGTCTGAGTTTGAAGCTATCAATTTTCAATCATATTGATTGTATTGAATTGATTGTGTTGAAACAAACCTATTATTGTGTTTTATTATATTTATTTTTAAAATCATTGATTTCGTCGACTTATCTCTTTGTTTCAAATACGTATATTTAAACTTTAACTCCATTTTTGACTAGTAGTTACGTCAGATACGTCATAGTATAAAAGCTGAATTTTTTTCTGTGTGAAGACACTATAGTAGGTAACAACGTTTGGCTAGTATGAACTTCGAGTCGTAAGCCCTTCGACAGGTAACAGGTAGCAAAGGTGTGAAAAATCGCTATTTAATTACGTCATAGTATAAAAGCTGAAAATTTGATATGTTGTAGGGATAATTATAACAAACCACCATCCGCATTGCCAGACACTTTCCCTCCGCTAGACACCTTTGAAGTTCATTATGACGTAATTGTACTTACGTCATAGTATAAAAGCTGAAATTGAAATATGTTACTTCAGCAACTATTTGAAGATGTTCCCCAAGCAGCCAGACACTTTCCATGGTCCTAAAGCCGTGCCAGACACAGTAAAAAAAGACCCAACTTAGTAGTATTTAATTTTCTAGAAAAACGGTAGGTCATAGAGACAAATTTTATAAACAAAAATTATAAAGAACGACTATATCTACAATTTATCTCATAGAAACCTTGAGCTGCGACCAAAATTGCACGAACTAGAGGGCGCTAGAATTTCTAAAAATCACTTTTTTCGTTTTTTCACGTTAAAACATGATTTTTGAGGTATAATTTGAATGGGAAGGTTGTAGAGCTAAGGAATATCTACAAAATCGTGTATATACTTTTTCTCATACGATGCACCATTACAGAGATACAGCGTTTTTATTTATTTTTTCATTCTTTTCATGTACCATCGGTGGTTTTTCGTGTGTCGACTGAATAATAAAGAATATAATAAGAAAATAGTATTTATTCATATATACAGTAGAATCGCGATAAGGTGAACACCCTATAAGATAAACAGTTGGGTAAGCTGAACAAATAAATTTGTATACACAGTATTCTATAAGACGAACAATAGCCAACTCAATAAGATGAACCAGTTACATATTCTAGATGTGTACACCTATATTTAGTAGCGAGTGCGCGCACTTAGATGACTCTATCGGAGGAACCCTCGAATTATGATGGTACAAGGTGTTTGTGATTGAACGCCTGCATTTTACTCGTGTATTTTATTGAGTTATTGTGTAGTTAGGTAGTTAGTAAAGTGTACTAAGAACATTAAGTGCGAAAGGTGAAATAATAAAATAACTGAATGATGGTAGAAGTGCAAGTTCGCTTTCACGTGAATATGGAGTTGCCAAATCCACTCTATGCGGCATTAGAAAAATTAACAAAAAATTCTAAAAGCTCTGTCAAATACATACGTCGGAATTAGTAAACGTAGAAGAATGAAACGAGCAGAAAATCCCAAAATGGAAACTGCTTTGTATAGATGGTTTCTGAAACAACGAAGTAAAAACTTACCGATTTCTGGTGCAATGCTAAAAGAGAAGGCGAAACAACTGCACGAGACCTTAGAAGAAAGTACATCT
Source organism: Holotrichia oblita (assembly GCA_023690525.1). Taxonomy (NCBI): domain Eukaryota; kingdom Metazoa; phylum Arthropoda; class Insecta; order Coleoptera; family Scarabaeidae; genus Holotrichia; species Holotrichia oblita. The sequence continues at coordinate 42,743,675 of CM043016.1, read as the reverse complement.
TTTGCTAGTAGTCAAGGCTGGTTGCAGAATTTTAATAAGAGATACGGTATTCGACACTTGAAAATTTCGGGTGAAAAACTTTCATCAAATGTCCTCGCAGTGAACCCTTTCAAGAAAATTTTGAAGCAAAAAATTGATGAATTTGGCATTTCACGTGATCAAATATACAACGCCGACGAAACCGGCTTATTTTGGAAACTGCCTAAACATAAAACATAAAACATTCGTGGCTTTAGTTGAAAAAATTGCTCGGGTCGAAAAACTGAAAAAGCAAGAAAATAATGAAAATTATGAAAATTATTTTAAGCGAAATTTGTATATAATTTTATGCTCTACAACTCTTTTAATATCTCGAAAAGTTGTTCAGAGCATAGAAAACGACAAATATACGAAAAATCGTCAAGAGATTGCTCGATGGTACATGAAAAGAATGAAAAAATAAATAAAAACGCTGTATCTCTGTAATGGTGCATCGTATGAGAAAAAAGAATATAAACGATTTTGTAGATATTCTTTAGCTCTACAACTTTCCTATGCAAATTATACCTCAAAAAATCATGTTTTAACGTGAAAAAACGAAAAACGTGATTTTTAGAAGTTCCAGCGCCCTCTAGTTCGTGCAATTTTGGTCGCAGCTCAAGGTTTCTAGGAGATAAATTGTAGATATAATCGTTCTCTATAATTTTTGTTTATAAAATTTGTCTCTACGACCTACCGTTTTTCTAGAAAATTAAATACTACTAACTTGGGTCTTTTTTTACTGTGTCTGGCACGGCTTTAGGACCATGGAAAGTGTCTGGCTGCGTGGGGAACATCTTCAAATAGTTGCTCAAGTAACATATTTCAATTTCAGCTTTTATACTATGACGTAAGTACAATTACGTCATAATGAACTTCAAGGCTGTCTGGCGGAGGGAAGGGCCCACGCAAAGTGTCTGGCAATGGGGATGGTGGTTTGTTATAATTATCCCTACAACATATCAAATTTTCAGCTTTTATACTATGACGTATAATTAAGTAGCGATTTTTCACACTTTAACTACCTGTTACCTGTCGAAGGGCCCACGACTCGAAGTTCATAGTAGTCAAACGTTGTTACCTACTATAGTGTCTTCACACAGAAAAATATTCAGCTTTTATACTATGACGTAAGTCTGGCGTTCACGGGCTCTTGGACTATAGGTCTAACTCCATTTCAACGTATTTAATAGCTTCTTCAGAGATGTTTATGGAAGTAAAGGATTAGGATTAATGTGTTGGTTACTGCCTTATTGCTATAGATTTTAAGTTTTCTTGATTTTATTCTTGAACAGGAATAGGCAGGATAAAACTTTCAATCCAAAAGTAGTACCATACCAAAAATAAATTAACAACAGTTGTTTATCTTTTATTGATTCAATGATACAGAATGTACAAAATGCGTCGAACAAATCATAGCTTAAGCTACTTAAAGTAACACCATATCATAAATCGATATACATACATATGTATTGCATACTATAGTATGTTCGAATGTTCACAATTCATACAAACGTAAACACCCGGTAACTTCACCTTGTTAGAATACTATTCTAGTATAACAAATCTCGTAATCGCTGCTGCATTTTCGCTTCTTACAGAAACATAAACTCATAAATTAACAATGCATTAACTTGGACGTACTTCTTTAATTTGTCGAAACATATTTTGATCACGTTACCGACCAAGGAGACATTTCCTAAATCGTGAGCGATAATACTAAATTTTACTGGAAAAAAATGGAAAGTTCGGAACGGAGCATCATCACCCGAATAATACCACCGTTAAAAAAATATTAAAATTCATATTATGTTCCATTAAAACTGCTTTCGATTCCTGCGAAATAGGTTACGTTTCGTTACGAATGTAGTATACACAACCACGATGCTTACTTACCATGTGTATCTATGTATATCTATGCTGTAGCATCCATTGTTTTCACGTTGTTATACCGTTGTATGTTTGTATTGTGTTCTATTGTGCATGTGTGTTTATAGTATGTGAGTACGTGTGCGTGTATGCCGTAGTAGTATTGCACAATGCTAAAATAGGATACGCATAAGTAAAAGTGAATATAAAAAAAGTAGAAATTCAACATGTGTGTATGTGACTCACATACGAAACAGATCACACTTGCATATGATTGTGTATTATGTATACATGTACTGTAGTATATACAGTTAGGCAGTTTAAAAGTATTCTGGTAAAAGATATGTTTTTTTTAAATATAGAAAACAGTAAAACAAATCTTAGAGTTCATTGATGTACTTAATAAAATGTGGAAGGTAATTGTGTGTAATTGCCGAGTATAGTTTCAATATCCATAGTCCTTCATTTCGTGAGAAACAGAGACTGCGTGTACTTATCGAGCAAAATGCAATCGGTGCCAAGATTTCTTCGGCAAAAGAGGAAACCATACCAGAATCTTCAACTATATCAAACAAACGCTACTACTGTTCATAAAGGTGGGTACGATCTCAACCATTTTCAGTTTCGCTGGGGGTTGCAATATAGACATTTCCAGCAGACAGACTCCATACATCCATCTTCATCCCCAAATCGAGGCTATGAATATCCTGCTGGCTTGTAGATGCTTCTAAAACGTCGAATGGCACAGGTATTGGAACTTGGGGAGATAGAGAAGCCATAATTCGAATTAATCGTGGAATTTGGGGAGATGGAGAAGCCATCATCCGAATTAATCGTCATTCAAACCTGAGTAGAGTATTTATAAAGGTCTGCATGAAAATGGATCGGTCGAAATTCCGTCAATCTGACAGTTAAGTTGTCCTCAGCAAGCAGTCAAATTCGATTCGAAGGTGGTAGGTGGTAAACAAGAAGCTTGAACAACTGGTGTACCATCACAGTATTATATTAAGATGAATACCAACCCACTCTGGCTCCAGAAGCAATAAAACTGCTGACATTTAGCAAGAGTTAGATTTGGACTTGCTGCTGGGCACTGCTTCTACTGGAATAGACTGAGACACTGTAAAACTTTCACGATTCGTCCAAATGGGAAAAGAGTCCGTAAGGTAATCTTTATGAGTTAAGACAAGAATCCTAAACCGCCACTGCGCATTGAATAAACACATGCACCGCATGGGCCTTGTTAACTCTCTTCAGCCCACCAGCTTGCCGACTGCCCAGCAGTGGAGAGGAAGAGCCGGATTTACTTTGGGGTCTATGAATTAGATGAATCAAATTAACTTTCGATTAAGTGGTGGACTTTCTTGTCAAGGTGCGATCATGTTGAGACGGCTAAAACGACATGGAGTGAATTCCCCCTGCTTGATAACTAAAATTGGAGCAATTCTTTGTAATTTGAAACTTATAATATGTTAATATGGAGAAGGGTTATTTTGAAACTAAAAGGTGTATTTGGCTCGTTTTGAAAAATAGATGTAATTGTTTTGATCACTTTGGGATACATTAAAGTAAAAAAGTTTCTTAATTTTTTTGCTGATCCTCAACATTAAACCGTTTATCCTAAATATTTCTATAAACTTTCTATAAATTTTCTAAAGTTATCCAAAAATGTTTACCTAATGGCACAGTTATGTCCTGCAGTTTTAATTGCTTTTCTGAAAAGATTTCCATTGTCTGACTGTCAGGATTACTATGTGGCTTAGTCTGGCAATTTTGGCAATGGTTGATTCTTTTGACAGTCAAAGAAAACGTCTTCATATGTGTACGTTCTTCTTTGAACAAAGAATGAAAAGCCCTTAGCTTGCTTAATTTGTCTTTCTTTCTGTATGTTCCTTTTCTTAGTTTCAACTTTTGATACTATAATTTTCTCTATGACCTGTAGGCTTCCAGAACAGACGTCAGTTTGTGGCAAACCGTAGTCGATATTAAAGTTGGTTTTAAAGACAGATCGAAAGTATGACCACAACTCACACTCAACAGATGATCAATATATCTTCCACGTTTTCGTTATATTCTTCTTTATAAAATTTATTTAAATTTTTTTTTTCTAGCGTGGAATTTTGTGGAATGTTTGTTGCCTCCATGATTTTCGAATACTATTCTCTCAATCTGGAAATGTCTCTGCAAAACACTCGGAACTATCGTCCTCAGAACAGTGCTACACTTAAGGATAAACTTGTCCTGGTGAATTGGTTTTGGAATTGTGTCCACACTGAGGGTATTTTGACAAAAATGGAGCAAAGGACCTAGAAAAAAATTAATGTGTGAATAATCTAAGAAATCGAAGTACCTCTTCCTTTTTGTTTTTTTTTCTATTTGCCACATTATTGTATCGCCAGATCCACTACTGTTGTTATTTTCCACAGGCTCCATTGTTTTACAGTTCCAACTTTATCACCCTGCAAAAGAAAGATTTGCCGGATTTTGAAATTAACCTATTTAATTAGAAAAAAAGGAGCCTAGTCCGAAAATCAGAAAAAAAATATTTCAAATGGTATGGGGAGTTTGTCAATCTTCCAGTTGGTATTGTCAATTATAGATCATCCGAAAATGATGATAAACTGTTACATTAAAGGAATTGTGTTGTGATCATAATTTTTCAAATCAACAAGAAGACATGTTAAGTAAATATTTCATTAAAGCTAGGCAAAGGCATTTTCTACTTAGAATTCTTGCCTTTCAGTGCGTCAAAGGTTTATATTTAAATTATCCACACTCGTCGGAAGAGAAAGGTATACCTGGATTGGTTTCATTGCTTTAGGGGTAAGCATAAATACCTTTTTTTGCATAGTTTGAGCCCTCGAAACAAGGGTTTCAGTTGTTTAATTAATAGCTTAATCTAATAACACATAACTCTTATAATAAATAATTAATATAACAACTCTTTAAAGTAGAATGACAGAAGAATTTCATTGCCAATTTTATAAGCTTGTAATAGGGAAGGTACTCGGCGAATTACGTTGAAAAGAAATCATTAGTAACAGTGTAGTAAAACTTCTTTAAATTCTATTTATATCGATGCTCACATAATATCCAGGGCACAACTTTTATCTTCTGCAACCTACGTTTTACATACGAACCGCCCGAAGACATTCTATGCAATTATTTAACATCGTAAAATGAGAAGCTCGCAAAACCAGAACCAGAAATACGATCTCCGTCACGCCAATTACTTTGTACACGTTTTGCTATCCGCAAGAACCGTACAAACTTTACAGCTATATACTATACTATACCATACGTGTGTGTAGTCAGATATCGCAAAGCGAGATAGCCACACAAACCTATTAACATTATTCGGCGTTACTTTCGATTTTTGCGCACATAACCTACTTTATCCGATTCATTCAATTCTCTCTCGCTGGGTTTGCAATCAGGATCTCTCGATGTATGTTATGGTGTTGTTGGCTGTATGTACAGCTGCAGCAGGAGGTAGTATACGTATTTACGTTTGGTATGAATAAATACTTTCGCTTTCCGAAACTCGCTTTCAGACTGTATTCCACGATGGTAAAATATGAGGCGTATTTTGTTTATGTTAATGGTGGAGAATCGCTAATGATGGTTGTTTTGTTATGCGGTGGAAAATCACACAGAAATTTAATTAACATCAGCATCTGTATGTAGGTACTACAGAAAATGTTTCATTTCGGTTTACTTATTTTAGGAAACTTTATGAGCAATATTATTCGGAATGCGTATTCAAAATTCATCGAGAGTCCTATAGGCTTCGCACCTAGGACCACTTAATTAAATGTGTTCAAATATCGTTCGTTAGAAATACAGAGATTTGTATGTTCCATTCTTCGAATTTTACAATAATAACCTTTAGTTCTATAATTTAATTCCATTACATACTAGACGTATAATTTTTCCGTACAAATTGTGGAATAACCTTGTTGATTCGTTTGATCTTGTACCTCGAATTTCTATTACAAGATTTGCACTTCCTTACAATGAACATTGCTCTCTCGATATCTTTTGCCACAATCTTGTACTTTTTCTTGTATATGCTCTAATGGGTTCATTTGTTTCCTTGGCTTTTTTTATATTTTTTTCTAGATTAAGGTTAATTTATTTATATTTTCTGTGCCACATATAACTAAGTTTGATCATTTACCCTTATAATTTAGTTTTTACATTTTTTGTATACTTACCTGTATACATAGGGGAAAGTGGTCAACATTCGGCCATAGGGAACATTCGGCTATCTTCAATAAATCGCAATATCTTTTGAACTTGGCGCTCAAACCTGCCAACCCAGGCAGAACTTTTAGTTCCTCGTGTTTGCAACCTGTGAACGGCCAGACGCTTTATTTTTTTTCACCATTGTGTTCTTTATTGCACTCAAGAATATCAATTGAAAAGACAAACCCTGCAGTCTAGGATCAAGATCCTTTTGAAGAAAAAGTCCAAAGAAGAGCTGTTAGCTAGGTGGGCCGATTCAGGCAATGAAAGTGAAGAAGAGGTTTCTTATACAAGCAAATACACAGCTCGACAAGTTTTCTCAAGTCAGGAGTTAGAGCTTGTAACTTATATAAGGAAGTGCTCAAACTTGAATTATGGCCTTAACTATAAGCAGATAAGGAAACTGGCCTACGATTTTGCTAGCGTCCTACCGGACTCTAGGGCGCCACCGAGTTGGGAGTCTAATAAAATGGCCGGTTAGTTTTTCTTTTTTGAAAGAATCAAAAATGTACATCTACAAATAATATTTTTCCAGGTCTTGATTGGTTACAAGGCTTTATAAAACGGTATCGCAACGACATATCCCTTCGCAAGCCCGAAAATACTAGCATAAGTAGGTCTATGCCTTTTAATAGGCCGGCGATCGAAGACTTTTTTGACAAGTTCGCTAATGTTCTGGAAAAACATAAGCTCAAGCCAGAACAGGTCCGAAATCTAGATGAGACTGGAATAACATCAGTTATGCCACCTGCTAAAGTTGTTGCTCCCAAAGGCAAGAAACAAGTGGCTCATATATCTTCACAGGAGAGGGGTGAGCTTGTCACAATTGTGGGAGTGATAAGTGCAGCTGGAGGAATAGTGCCGCCGTGAGAAACCCAGATGAATATTTAGGCGACGAATACCCAACGTCTGCCATTGCTCTTGGGAATAAGAAAGGGTGTATGACCTCTGAACTTTTTCCAAAAGTTCTCGAGTATTTTGCAAACACTGTTAATTGTTCTGTGGATAGGAAAGTGCTTCTTCTCTTAGATAACCACGAGTCGCATATTTATGTGGAAGCCATTAAATTGTGTGGAGAAAAGGGGATAATTCTATTTTTGTTTCCGCCCCATACGACGCACACGACTCAGCCTCTGGATGTAGGGGTATTTGGCCCATTTAAATCATACTTAGCTCAGTATGACTGGATTCTATCGAATCCCGGAAAGGCTCTCACAATCCGACATCTGGCGCGTTTGGCAAAGCATGCATATGAAAGTGCGTTCACAATTAAAAATATAACCAGCTCATTTAAAAGCACTGGTCTGTGGCCAATGAATCGATTCGTATTCAGTGATGAAGATTTTATCCCAAGTGAAGTAACTGACCAACCACTGATGGACAATGGAGACGATGTTAGCACCACACAGATGAAAATGGAGACCAGAACAATCTCACCAATTCCTTCAACATCAAAACAATCGCAGGAAATTATAAACAAAACGCCCCCAGCCTCGCCTGCAACGTCGCCTACATCATCTTTTGCATTGTGTCAAATTAGGCCATATCCAAAAGTACAACTTGTAAAAAAGAAAAAAACAGAGAGGAGAAAAGTGAAATCAACAATCTATGTATACTGACACGCCGGAATACGAAAGAAAGCTAAGCTTAGAAGCAGAACGAAAGAGAAAACTAAGTTTGAAGCAGAAAACGGCATCAGTCAAAAAAGACTTGAGAATGGACGATCTACCTTCTTTTAAAAAAGACTTGATCGCTTTGGGTAAAAAACGAAAAATGTCTACATCAAGCGAGTCAAACACTGAAGTTGTTTTGCAAGATCGGTCGTCGGAGGACGTGGAAGATTTCGAAGACTTGAAATTCATAGCTGACAGTGAGACTATTATTGACGTGGGAAATTTCGTTCTTGTGAAATTTTTGGTTTCCAAGAAAGAAATTTTTTATGTTGGTCAAATAATTTCTCCTCAAGATGAGGAGTTTGAAATCAAGTTTATGCGCCGTAAATGCCATACCAACAGCTTCCTATTTCCAACTGTCGAGGACATATCAATAGTGCAGAAAAATGACATTGTAGCTGTTTTGCCCTCCTCTTCCAGCCATGGAACTGCAAGAACCGCGAGTGTGTTCAAATTTAATGTCAACTTTTCCAACATTAATGTAAGATAGGTGTTCATTGGAACCTCTACCATATCTAACGTGGTTTCTCTGTTTGCTCACACCTTAATGACGTTAATATTTATTTTAACGTATAGCCGAATGTACCCCTGCACACAGCTGAAAGTACCCCCTCAGTGGGGTACTTTCGGCTATTTATCAAAAAAATAAAAGAAAATAAAAAGTCAACTTACATTGTTACAACAGATATTTTGCTGCTCAGGTTTCCTTAGATAGTTTATTAAAAAATATTTAAGTTTTGAATAATGTGCTCACTTTTCTCAGATTTGTCTTTTTAATGTCAATATGCCGAATGTTGACCACTTTCCCTATATATGGATACTGTATCAAGTTGATCTCTGTTTCGTCCCAAATGTCAATAAATAAATAAAGTTATTTTCAAAAAGTCGTATCATAACTATTAACCAGGCAAAAGCCAGATTGATTATAAACAACAACTTGGATGTTTTCAATGAGATCTAATATCTCTAATCATTTAAGATGCTAATTAAATGTACACATTATATTTCCATTGGAAACTAAGGAAGAATAAGTCAGATTGGGTTAATGTTGCTATTGGCAAGATTGTAAACCAGTTCGTAGAGAACTTAATAGTGTTGTGTCGACATGTCAGTGATTAGTGATCATTTTGTAAAATTTTGTCATTAATTATACTAAGACGATTTTTAAATTAACACAGCTAAAAATTGCATATCACGAGGTAACGAGGTTATAATGGGACAGAGACCGATTGCATCGATTGCCGTCCAAATTTATTTAACTGCATCTATATAGGTCTATAAAAATTTGTTTGTAATAATTATTAAACAGGAAACCATTGTATTATTTTATTTACAAATTGAGTTATATGTTTCTTAGAGGTTCAAAAATACTAAGAGTGTGTAACAGAACAATTAGCCAGCAAAGATCAATTTTCCATTATGGAACAAGCCATCATGACTCTGAAATACAACAACATACAATACCTTTTTGCAATTGCAGTAATCACATTCATCATATCTCAAAACACACTTAAACTGCTAGAATTAGGTAAAACTATACATTTAGAACCAAATAAATCCTACGAAAATATTGATTTGTCTTTAAATTCAGGAAAAGAATTAGTAAACTATCTCTTTAGAACAGAGTTAACGAGCCAATAAACGATCAAGATCGCCTAGTCTTCTATCTTATGGAACACTACCATCTTATAACTGGATTAGGTTACAAAGTACAATATTAATCTGTGTCTAGTAAAATCACAATTAGCTTAATCAGCAAGAGCATAACATTTTAGTAAACCGAATGTCGGTAACTCTTTTGAAATCCTCTAAGATGTCAAAGATAAATATTTCTATCCTCCACATACAGTTTTCAATGTAGACGAAACTGAACTCACTATCGTTCAATAAAGAAACATCAAAGTATTTCCATTGAAAGGAATATGAGAAATTGGTGGTGTAGATGGTGGAACATTATTGTAAAACGACATTTAATTCCAAATTAAAATAATAGACAACCTAGATTTCTCAAAAGTTAACAGGAATTAAACATTTTATAAGGATTGAGATCGCCGGTAAATAAAACGAAAATGGCTTTTTTTTTAAGACTTTTTCGAGATTTTTTGAGTTGAAAGATGTCGAGAAATGACCAAAACGCTGCGTGACGTAGAAACTCTTAAACGTTACCGGTCTAATTTGTAGGTTATATCGTTGATTGAAGGAATACATAACTTTGTTTTTTGATAGAAATTTCAGATCCCATATAATGCAAATCTCCATTTGATGGGATAAATTTCTGTCAACTGTCAATCAACGGTTATATTCATAAACTGACATTAATGTACCATACGTCATAGTTGTAGTTCACGTAAAGGCCGCGTTTTGGGAAATAATTGCTTCTTTCTTCGATTTCCAGGGTGAAAAAATATATTTTTTTGTCTGGGAATAAAATGAATAGCTTTTTCTCATGATTATCTTTAAATTTAAAGAATAATTACAAAGTACATAGGTTGTCTATTGTTAAATGTGTAATGACATTTAATTTTAAAAATATTAAAATTGTTAAGTTGGTAGAATTATATGAAACTAGATTTAAGTTGCCGACATGCATGACAAATCGGACTAAAGAACTGAAATGACCAAATGACATTTCACAAAATTTATTTTTCAAAATGGAAAACCGTCTACAACAATTCAATTACTAACTATTGAAATCATATAATACAATTTCAAACAAGGGATACTAAATTAATTTCGTCAATCCTGAGAACCCATTTAGACAATTTGGAGTCCAATTGGATTTTGTCATCTAAAAATCAGACAGCCATAAATTCCAAAAAATACTCCCTTGGTAAAAATATAAATTTCAGACGCGTCCGAACCATCAATTTAGACCTATGTCAAATTTACCTCTGAAAAGTAAACAATAAAATAAAAACATTATTTCACACATAAATTCCTAAACTTATCCGAGATTAAATGAATCGAAAATATCCAAATTCCAAAGGGATACGTTCCATTTCACATGAATAAAGAATTTAAAAATTAATTTTCATCTTAAGAAAAAAAACCTGACAAATAGAGACAATGAGTCATAAATATTTTTATTAATTAAATTATTTGAGAACAGGATTAAGAGAATCCTCCTATTCAATTTGTTATGAAAGAAATTTTACCTAAAAAAGACGTTGAACAGAAAATTTTCTAATTAGAATTTCCGAAAAAATACAGTGCTTGTGATTGCAGCTACAAGTTAAAAGCCTTTATGCATCCTCTATGGGACAATTTAACACATTTTTCGTCCAGACAATTGAAAAGTACCTTTGAAACAACACTGGAAGAGTAGTATCACAATTTCAGGATAAGCAGTCTATTTTTTTTGTGTGGTTATGCCATGTATAGGATGGATTTAGGAAATGTGGGATAGTTACATTCAATTGGTCAGTCTCCTCAGATATGGACTTTGTTACTGTGCAAGTAGCGACTTGCATTGGACAAAGAGTTTGAAGAATTAGTAGAATATGTAAGTGATGGTAGGATTAACAAAGACGGTGGAGATTTGAATTAGAATGGTCACAAAACAACTGCAGGAGAAAATAGGGGCTAACATCCAATGAAACTCTAACCATTTCTACCTTATGGAGAAAAAATTAATGATTCTTTTTCAAGCACCTCTTTTGTAGTTACCCCTAGTGTAATTTGTTCTTTACCTAAGTTTGCCACTTCTAAAAGAGAGACCAACCAGAAAAGTGGCAAAGTTTATATTGTAACATCAAGACTTGTAAATGCTTGGACTTCAGGTTGAAAAAGCTAAGAAATAATAAAAAAAAGAAAGAAAAAAAGGCATGGAAGACAATAAAACGTATCCAGGTACAAAACCAAACATCTAAAAGAACGAAAAATTCAAATAAAACTCGAAGAAACTGAATCTGAAGATAGTGATAGGAAAAATGATATCGAAGGCTTCCACGGTCCAAGTCTCTATTATGAGGGATTAGTGATAGGATAGTTATTCAAAATCAGTGAACGAAAGATGGATACAATATTCCAGTTATCACAAGTCGACTCATGAAGCAGGTCTTGGATGCGAAGAAGACGATGACAATTTTGTTTGTGAACATTGCAAGCGGATTTCTAAAGCAAAATACAGCTTCCTTTTTGAAAAAAAAAAATTTATTGTTGTTTATATTCATTTATGTTGAAAAGTAAAGACAGAAATTAAATTCATTTAAAATTGCTAAAAAATAGCAGTGCAATATTCAATCGTTTTTCTGTTTTCACTATCTCAATTAGAAAAAAAATGTCACCAAGTTGCTAAGTTAACCAATGTCATAGCCTGAACAATAAGGAAGTTAGCAGTGGTGGACAATTATCCTTGGACGCAGTGTATGTTTGGAAAGAATTATTATCGACCGTACCCTTATGATTAGAATTAATATGTTTGGGTTATCTATCTACATAAGTTAAGTGCTCAAAGTAATTAAAATAAAATCATATAAGTAAATATTTAAATACTTATAACTAGAGTACTCCCTGATACTATCATTCATTTTTTTTTCATTTCAAATCAAGGAGACTGAATTCATTCTGTTGGAGTGTTAACATGTATGTATGTATATGAGATGTAAATTAACAAGCAATAAAAGTGTGTTAGAAAACATCGGTAAGCTGTATCTACTTGAATTTTAAATTTTTCAGTGGAGTTTCTTTATTCAATAGTATTAATATTATTGATAGTGTTTATTGAGCCACTGTATCTATACAAAATTTTTAAAACAAAACGAAAACAAGATTATTTGATCGATTATAAGTACATACTCGACAAACAAATTTAGATATAGAATGGTGCTATCCGTAGTTTCTTACTTTGTTTTCAGTTTTAATGTATCGAATTACAAAAATGTTGTAATATTTTGGAATTACAAACAAAAATTATGCACTTATAGGAATTATAATAACGTTGTAGCGTTTTAACATATCTTATCATTATAACAGAAATAAAATCCGCAAATGATGACAAAAGGAAGTCACCAGTCGAAAGACAAACTTGCGGTTTCGAGCGGGTAATGTAAAAAAAGTTTACGTCTGAGTTATCGAGAAATCCGCATCCGAATCGGAAAAACAACCTCCTGTTATCATAATGAGGCCAGAAATATTCTTTCGCAATTAGTCACGCTTGTGGGTGGTTGCGCACGTACGCATCCATTCATAAAAATAATGTTGATAACGTTTCTAATTTTTCACTTTCTCATCGTTTGACCGCGAAAAGTCAATTCCAAACGCGTTGGATAATTTGCGGTTTTTCCGACACGCTTTTGTCTAATGTGCATGAGTGTCGTGGATGTTTCTAAGTATGGTTTTCATTATCTATTTGCTATAATATTCTAATGTGATGATACGATAATCTGAAATGTAGAAAAAGTAATTTTAAATTATTATGGAGTAGTATAGAAATGTTTTTTGTGATAATGAGGTATTAATAATTTAAATTAGCATACTTACCTTGCATGTGGTGGACTTGCAACTATGTATTTACTTGTATAATGGTCTTGAACTGCATTTAGTTGTAGATTTTGTGATTTGATGTCAACAATTCTTTTTCTCGCTGTTTTCGATGCATCTGTATTAGAAACAGTCGAATCTGTAAACATTTCAATGAAGCCATGACGACGTGGTCTGTTTTCATGTGTACATAAGATCTTGCAATGGAAATTTGTGCTGCCAATATTTTTAAATTTGCACAGATGTTTACTAGTCACAAGGCATGCATCTTCATTATTACAGTTTGGTTTTGGTTAGGATAGTTGTCTGATCAAACAACTAAATGTTCAACTACAAAGTTAATTATAATAACAGCAAATTCTTTTCATTCGAAAATTGATTACAAAATCAATAATCTTGATCTAACATCTACTGCTGCTGTATCTAATGAGATAACTTCAAAGGCCGCTAGATGGCAGAAACTTTACAGAAACTAAAAAATAAGATTAATGCTCATGAAACTAATGTTCCAGCATTACTAATTTGAGGTAGAACACTAAACACTTCAACCCACTAAACACCAACGCGTTTCGACAGAAAAGCTGTCATTATCAAGGGGATAATAAAAGATTTATTTTTTAGTGTTCTACTTCTGCATCAAGAGATCCAGAATTTTAGTTTGAGGTGCCATTGCAACGAAATAATATTTTTGAAATAAATTTCTGGACGGATAGCTATAATTTTTACAAATTTAATTTTATTTATAATAATATTTAAGTCCTACATCTGCACACCATCTAAAAAATTCTGAAACAAAAAGAATTCCTTATGAAAACGATTTCCAAATTAGAGCAGAAGGAAAGGCAATTAGTTAGAGTATGCACAAGAGCATCTTGTCTGCTTTACCATGTGGCAATTATCTCTGAAATTTCGACATTCTTATAAATAAATATGTTTCAACTGTTTAAATCAAACAGGCTAGCTTCATACACTTATGAAGTGTCTTTAGAAGCCCCTTGAACCCACCCTCCGGATTCAGTGCTGACTCATATACAGGATGTTATAGGTCTACTTGCTCTAAGGTTGAGCTGACTTTTTTATCTCTGATATGCGGCCCTTATCTAGGCACGGACTTTTCGGGCTTTTACAGCAGAGGTCTTCAGCGAGGTGGCCCTTTTATAGTGGCAGATCAATCCATCCTGGACCAACAGGTTCTCCGACCGAAGGTGAAACGTCGAGATCTCTGGGGATCTGCACATTGGTCACAAACCAGGACACCCTCTTCTGCAGAACGTTGAGTCTCTTGATCTGCGACTTAAAAGCGCTGCACCAGGTACAGGATGTTTCATGAGATGATTACCATAGCTTAAGGGTATGATTCTGATGCAATATCAAATGTCTAATAAATGTATACACAAAACTCTTTCGTAACTCAGCTACAAGCATTTTACAAGTTTTAGATAACTCTATTAATGTAAGTACTAAGGAGGTATCACTGTTGATTCTGTTGTTATTACACTGTCGGACGAAGAACGTGAAGCAAACCTGCCAACATTGCTGAATGCTGTTCTTTTATTTAATGTAAGACAACAAAAATTGCTACAGCAAATTGTGCCAAGTGGCGGATTGGAAGAGGTTAAGCAATTTTTTAATCGACAATTCTACCAGTTCTAAAATGTCTAAATTTTTAAGGGAAAGGCCGAAAAAATTGTTGATACAGAACAAGTTGCAGAAGCAGAGAATAATTTGTTGCTAACATTATAAGTGCCTCAATAATTATTGGTGCTACTATATGGTGGACATTTTAAATTACTAATTCAATAAAGCGATTTCTTTTTAAACAATTTTCGATGAGCTTACAGTTATTAGAGAGTTTCGATCATCTGTTCATTAGACATTTTTAACCTGAAATTGCTTGAGTAACGCATCCTTAAGCTGTGGCAGTCATGTCCACGGGCATCCTGTATGTAGGATTCAAAAGAAGAAAGATTTACAAGTGTGATCAAATTCTTGCATTCCACTTGAGTTGGAGAAAGTATGGAACAAAGTGTTTGCCAAAAAAAAACGCGTAATAAATTCTGCAGAATTTTGAAGTTCAAACTGTTGCAGCTAATGTATATGTGGAATGTTAGAAAATACAACCATCCCTCTTCAGTTGAAATTATATACATTTCATGCTACGATAATGTCAAGTATAGACGAGAAGCGTTTTTAAAACGCTTATGTGAATAAATTATCCTGGTTTTTGTGTGCGTAAAGACACATATATAGTACTAGAATGTAGGGTTGATATTATTGTTGTGATCATCGTACATCCTCTCTACAACGCATTTTCCAAGAAAAAAACACTAATAAAGCAAATAGAATTGTAAATTAATCTCACTTGTACATGTAAGTGATTTCGATCAGTTCAGATTAGTTGGAAATTCAAACAAACAAGTGTTCATAACAATCCGGTTGTACCTGCATTCATTACCTGTACACTAATGTCGGTATTAGCACTCGATCAATTGATAATATTTCAATTGATTGTCGTTGCCGTCGTGTTATATTAACTATACACGTGCAGAGATAACTATATTTTTTTATTATTTCATTTTTTTTTATAAACTTTTATAAAAATTGCTAAGTAATAGACATAATAGTTGATTATAAGTATATCGGAGTGTCTCAAGAATAAATGTTAGATAAATATTTTTAAAATTAACAAGAGAAAAGTATTTAAGAGATTAATCATATTATATGTTGATGTTTATAATTTTACTGAAAAAAAAATGTGAGTGTAAACGTTAAATATTCAACAATCATTACGAGTTCATCGTTATTTTAACTGGATATAACGAGTTTCACCGCATTTTATCTCGATGTGGATCGAAGTACTCTAAACAAATGATGCATTTCAATATAAATCGCAATTTAGACTTTATTATGCAAATATATTCAAACAAACATTTGGCCCCAGATAACACCTAATTTATTCTAAAAGTTTTAATTTGAATTTTGTGTTAAATGTCAAATCAAAATCCAAACCTTTGACTAACAAATCAATGTTGTAGTTGGTTCAAGTTTAGTTCCAGTTAAACGCCAATCTAATCAACTAAGTTTTTAAAAAAAATTCCAGAATCTAATATCAAATTTTCTAACATATTTTGGTTTTGATATTATTTTTAGGTGATTCAGTAATCTGTATTTGTTTGCAAAAGAACCAATTGAATCTGAATCTTTTTTAAATACTTCTTCTAGATATGAAATAATACATATTAGATCATGAACATAAAGAGACATAGCAGCCAAGATCTCAGTGAATTATTTGTTTTGAAACATTAGTGAACAAAAACATGAATTAATCACTTAAAGGGATTTATCAGCCAAACATCCAAAATGCATTTTTTTAAAATAAAAAAAAATGTTTTGACAAAATCTATAATTGAAAAGTACATGTCAGGCCTAAAAAACCAGTAAGCTACATTCCAATTATGATTGTAAATAGGAGAGCACAGAGCAATTTAGACTATGGGCATGCATTTGGTTTATTTTGTTGGCATTTCTTTGCTTTGAATTTAAACTAAATGTGAAGGAAGATATATTTTACAAGTTCTGTACACAACAATGATTGGAAAGGAGATTTCTAAATGTGTTGATAATTTTTTGAAAAGGAAGCCTGTTATGGATCCTACATAACCTAATTGAGCTTCTATGTATTGCAGGATATCTTGGGAAGCTAGAAACTTCAATCAACATGAAATCTGCACAAATTTCGAAAAAAAAATGGAAGTATTGATCTTCAATTCGGCTTCTGTGGTTAAAAAAAAGGGTTAGGTTGATAGAGTGTACATAGAATTGTAATAGACTTTCATCAAATAAATAACCAATGTTATCAAAGACTAATATTGCCATCAATTTCCATTTATTGAAAGAATGTGTAGATCAATTTGCTCCATCCCCCAATATTATAAATTATTATTTTATTCAAGCTATTTTTTGAGTCAAGATCTGAAAATTGTAAAAATAAAACCATTATAAAAAACTGGCCCTATTTCTGCGGTAAAAAATTATCGTTCTATTTATGAAGTATTTTTTCAAAAGTTATAGAAAAATTATTGGTAACTAGACTTGTTCATTTTCTGGACATCTTAAATTGTAATCAGTTTGGATTCAGAAAGAGTAGATAGACCACTTATTACACATATTAAGATTTCTCAATATTTTGTATAGGATGCTTTTGTGACTTGAGTAAGACCTTTGACCTGGTTGATCATGGCATTTTCCTAAAAAAGATCGAGAAATACGATGTAAAATCGGATTCATTAGTATTGCAGAGAGGCGTTCCTTATGGAAATATACTTGGTCCATTACGATATATATGTATTGTACATCAATGGTTTGTCATTACCTAACATCGTTATGTTTGCAGATGACACAGTAGTACTAGTAACTACTGAAAAAAATGGTGATGGAGGTTGGGGATTGGTGTTGAGGGTCAACGAAACAATGTCCTTTATTAAAAATTATTTCCTGTCTATCAAGTTTCATCTGAATAGTGAACAAACAATCTTTATGGAATTCTAAACTAGAAATATGGATAGATATTACTCGCTATATATCAGGGTTCATGACAGTACTAGAGGGAGCATTGTACAAGCTGAATAAACTAAATTTTTGGGCCCCAAACAGCTTGTAAGGAATTAGAAAAATTAAAGGTCCTCACGTTGTCTTGTATTTTAATTTATCGGTTGTGCTTATATGTTAGAGAAAATGCTGAGGAATTGCAAAAAATAAATTGGTATCGTAATTATAGTATCTACCAGAAATGAACACATTTTTGAAAGTCCTCTCCATAGACTGACATTAACGGAGCGCAATCCTAAGTATGTACACGTATGGCTGTTAAAGTTTATAATAAATTGCCTGTAATCACTGGCACAGATGCTATTGCACATTAAAAAAAAATAGAATGAAACAGCTTCTACTTTCAAAGATGTATTATACTCTACAAGAATACTTCGATGACTCTGACGTTTAATAGTAACACGTTTAATTGACGAATTATTTTAAACAAACTTTGAAATGTTTGTATATTTGCATTTAACAGTTTTTTTAGTATCAATAATCAGAAACTGTCACGAAGAAAATTCGTGAAATACATAGATTCTAATTTCGAAAGGACAGCTGGTTTGAAGAGGCTGAAACTGGTGAAGAAGATAATGCTGAAAATCTGTTTGATCATAAAAAATGGAGAACGAAAGAAGCACCTAATATCAAAATAGGTTTTTAAAATATTGTCCTAAAACTTCATGGGATAAAAAGAGGTGCAACATTCTTACCATTAAAGAGAGAGCTTTGTAAGTTCTTTTTGGCGATTCGATGATTGAAATTATTATAATGCAGACAAACTCAGCAATAGAGAAACAAAAATGTAATTTTTCAAAAACTATGGCAGATGACATGTTAATTTCAAACGAAGAGGGATTTGGAAAAATGGTTCTATATAAGAAAAACGAAGGTCTGCTATCGTTTTTACCAAAAAAAAAATAAGGAGATATTTTTTTTTTACTTTTCGACAATATGCTTAAAAAATGTGAAAAATTATCAATAATCTTAATGTTTTGGCTTTAACATTGTTTTTCTCTTTTACTGCGTAAGTTCTTGGGCAGGTTTTGACTCGATATATCTAAATTCCAACCCATAGTTGCAAGTCTAAAGATGTAAATATTGTATTGGTCTACTTCAGATATCCAATTATTGCTTCCACTTTCGTTATCCGTACTGTCAAAATTTTTGGACAAAATGGACCTAAAAGTTGGGATCCAGACTGATCGACGATAATGAGTTAGCTTTTCTTCAAACAAAAATTGTTTAGTTGGAATTAATGAGAAGTCACTTGCCTGATTTTTACTTTTAAATATTGTGTGTTGAATTCTTTGACAACGAATAAAAGCATTTAAGTCTTGCTTTCACTGGAAGAAGACTGGTATTCTAATGCTGTCGTGGAAGCTTTCATTAATAAATTATGGAGGAGTAATTCGAAATACTGTTAAAGAAGATGATTTTTCTTTTTCTTTTAATACTACATAATTTCCAAAATTATGTCGTTATGCTTAAGATGTTTAGATGATCCGTTTCTGTATTTTCTTTATGAGAAGCAGTTTATTGATCGTTACAAATGCGGTTTTTTAGTACTGATTATAGTTTGATTGATTGAGAGCATTTGTCCTTTGTAATGTTCGTTTTTTTGTATTGGTACGTTAACATTCATTTTTTTTTCGTGTTCATCAAGAATATAGTTTTTAAATATTCTAAAATTGTACTGAGAAGTAAAATTAATAATTCTTATTAGTTGTAAATATCTCAATGGGTAGGACAATTTCCAAATACAAGGAAATAGTAAGCAATTAATAATATTAAATTCAACGTAAACATTTATTAGTATTTACGTAGAAATTATAAAAATAAATGCTAAGAAATGGGCGTGCACAAAATATAATGACGTAGCGAATTAAGTTACCAAAAGTCATTCGAAAACAGTACCTAATTTAAAAATAATGACAACAGACAATGTTTATACAAACTAGTGACGTTTCTAAGTAAAAGACGTAGACATCTGATAAGAAATGACTAAATTTATTTTCACCAGAAATACACGTCCTGTGTTGTGGGTGAAGCACCGGATCTGACATAAGCAAACCATTCACTTTGCCGCACATAAAACGTTGTATGTATGTACATTTATATCAACGTATCATGGAAGAGGGAACCGCAAAGTCTAGATAAACCGTTAAAAAATTCTTGTATACAATCGTAGTTCCCATATGTTTTTGATTCATGCTTGATTTTGTTGTGGGATGGGCCGCTCCTATTACACATCTAACTTACTGTAATGTACGGTTCTGTTTACAGCTTCATCTTACAGCCACTCCTTTCTTTGTATGTTAGTAGAATTAATATTTTAGGAGAGATTCGCGATGGATGGATGGAAGATTTTATGGAATATAAATGTTATGTTCATTGTTTACATATTACCACATAAACTTTGATAAAACTAAAATTAGTCTATTTTTGGTTACAATAAATATTTAGTTACTAATTTACAAACAATTAAAAAAAGATAATCGATGTAATATCGTCTATAAATTAGACCGAAAGGACTGTAACAAATGTTATATTTATGATTAAATTTTTTGCCATGCTTTTTCGTAGACCTTCAATCGAATTGTTAGATCCTGATAAAAAGTTGATATACAGATAATTCATTTCGGTTTTATTGACTTACAAGTGGAAAAATATCTAACTTTGCGTCTTCTTTATTAAATTTCTTTTTATTTACTGTTATAAGTGTTTCTAGATTTTACAACAGTATCTATAAGTAACTATTATTTTGCCTCGCTTTGTATATACATACATACATAAATGCTCTTTATCTTATCGCATAAAAATTTGGGCTGGCGCCAAATATTCAACTTTAGTTTGAAACTGAGATTATTTTAGAGTCTAATAATTGGAGAAATTAATCAAAAAGGAATAAAAACTATATACGTAGATCCATAAATTATCTTTTTGTAAAGCGTTATACGATTTGCGACGTCCAACTGATTAAATTTGAAGAGTCGGATCTTACTTGTCATATAATTTCAAATTTGGTTGAAACTAGTTTTGTTATCATTTTAATATCATCTATACATAGGTACATATGTATATACATAAAAGGCTTTGCTCCGACTGACACTGATACGTCACCATATTTAACCTGTTATGGGTTATAGAAATTTCACCCATCTTTACCACTCCCCTTAGATTAAAGATTGTATGAAACTTTTTTACGGCCAATTTACTTGAAAATTGTTATTAAAGCTAATGAAATATGTGTTTTAGCGTGTTTGCCTTTTAAATTCAAGTGTTTAAGAGGCGAATCTGGGTGAAAAAGGACGAAAGAAACTGACAAGTTTGTAGGGGAAATAATCATATTTTTAACATCAAATTTACTTGAAACTTGGTATTAATGCTATTTAACACAGTTAATGAAATGCACCTGGGAGAGTGGCAAAGTTTGTTTGGAAATTATATTTTAGTGGTGTATACTGTGTACGCACTTTGTTGATTTATATATGAACAATGCTCGGGACAAGATATAAATTCGATTAAATTGAAAAAAAAACTGTACAAATCTTATAGTTTAAGAGGGCTCAGGTGCAGGCAGAAAAGCTAGTTAAAATATAATTTAGTATGCATTGCATCACACATCTAGATTACTAACAACATCTTTACCATCAAATAGCAGCAATAACACTTAAGAAGCTGTCAAAGTCAAGGCAAAGTTGATCAACTGTGTTTCAGATTTTCAGATTTTCCGAACTGAACCGTCGAAAATATGTATTAACCCACATTGTACAGTACACGATTGGCATTGTGCGACCAATACATTCCACCCATTTCAAAGTTTTGCTAATGGTTAATGTTTGAAATTTTTTTAATTTTCTAAAAAGTTTGCGTTTGTTTGCAATTTCTAACAATTTCACATTTTTTGAAGTTGGGATTTCTAAATATTTTTGAATTATCGTAGTTTTAAATTTCGAAATCTTTTGAAATATTAATTTTTTTTTCGATTTAAAAAAATGTTGAAATCTTAAAAAATTTCGATATTTCTTGTAAATGGTTAGGGAAATTTCCAAACATTGAAACTTAGAAATTGATTGAAACTTTTCCTAAGAGTTTTTCTGGATTTAATTTTTTAAAGTTGTATTTTTGTAAATTGATTTTTTTATCTTGAAGATCTGAAGTTCATTAAAAATCATGATTTTTTTAAATATCAATTTTGAAACAAAGAAATTATTAAAAATCTTTTATATTTTTAGAAATTCTTGGGAATCTTAAAAATGCTTGAGTTTTAATTTTTTTTTTAAATTTTAGAGACTCGTATTGGAAGAGATACGTTGCGGTTTGGAACTGCGACACTCGATTCAGTGTGTCAGAATAATCTATTGTATAAATTGTTCAGACTAGGTAGAAGTCCTGAACTGGTAGCGTTGATTTCATCGTAGTTACTTTTCGGATAGGACATTTTTCTTAAAGCGCTTAACGTCACGTGAAGCTGTTAGGTTTTCTAAGAAATGTGAATAATTTGAGAGTCACTTTTGATACAGGCATAACACTCGGGAAGTATTTCTCTATTGTGGCTGTCAAGTTTTTGCTATCGAGCTCTCCTCTGGTTCCATTTGTTTGCTGGAAGAGCTCTTCGAGCTCACTTACCTGGTCCAGCGCCGCCAAGACTCAAATCAGAAGACTTCACGTTTTGCGGAACTGGATGTTTGCGAATCAAGGTAGCTCCCGCTTCCCCTCCCCCTGATTCGTATCAAACACACACATCTATCCATAATTTGCGTCTTGTAACCTTGGAAACCTGAAATTTTTATATATTAAATTTAAAAATATTTACAATTTGAAGAATGGATAGATAGTTGAAACATTTGAACATTTTTACAGGCAATAATATTTAAGAACTATTTAAGAACAGCTTTATTTTAGAAACCTCAAAAAAATTGTTTTTTGTATTTTTTGAAATTCAAATAATAAAAATTTCGAATTATTTTGTAGTTGAAACGTAGAAATTTTAAAAATTAATAAACATTTTAAAGTTATTCTAGAATCTACAACATTTAGTATATAGCATTTTAAGTTTTGAATGTTTTAGAAATTTACCACTAACTTTGCTTGAACGATACGATAAAAAAAGTAAAAAGACTGATACAAACCAAACAAAAATATTAATGGGATGCAAAAAATGATATTTTCGTTTATTCTATCATCTTTTGGACTTGACAGTTGCGAATAGTTGGATTTTATATAAAAAAGTACAAGAACAGAAGAATTACCCAAAGCCGTATTATACCCAATTATATCCATCAGTATTTAAGAGTAAATTAGCTGAGCAGTTATAAATTAAAAAGAG
This sequence comes from Holotrichia oblita, assembly GCA_023690525.1. NCBI lineage: Eukaryota > Metazoa > Arthropoda > Insecta > Coleoptera > Scarabaeidae > Holotrichia > Holotrichia oblita. The sequence continues at coordinate 42,720,464 of CM043016.1, read as the reverse complement.
AAAGGGGCCAGCGCAAGTGGTACCGGTAAAAGAAGTTCTGTTGGATGGAGTTGATCATTGGCCATCTTGGGCTCAAACACAAATCAGATGTAAGTACCCACAATGTTAGAGGTATTCACAAATGAGAAATGTGGGGTATCTCTATGCTTCACCAAAAAAGAAGAAGGGAAATTTCCATATTCAGTTGCATTTGTTTAATGAATTTCGGTTAATTATGCCATCTTCAGACCAGCAGATGTTTTAGTATGCCTAAAGATGGCATAATTAGGTCATAGTAGGACAAATGTTATTTAGTTTACTTTATCCAATTCAATAGTTTGTATTTGTTCGTATTTAGATGATGTTGCAAATAAACTATACATTTTTGAAACATTTTTTTTTACTATTTTTGCATGAATCTACCGATGATATGATAGCTATAATCTTTTTTTAACGTAAAAATAAAATAATAAAATCATGCAATGAAGGGCTAACTATTCATAGTTTGAAATTTAGATGCTCGGGAATTATTGGAAAGATTGTGTTTTACGGAAGCAGATGATAGAAAAAAACCTAGCGAGGGCATTGAGGATATTTTTCGGTTTTCTATATGCGCTAACGAAAAGGCGGAAAGTCGATTGAAGTTTTTCAAAAAGGGGAAAGGAGCCAGTTGTTTTTTAAGAGAGAAATTTGTTCAGATTTGACATTAGCTGTCACAACTGTTACAATTTCAATTGTTTTTCATCGTTCTGTCTCATTCAAATCACATTTATCGGGCATGAGAAAATGAACGAAGAGCGGTCATCGAGTAACTATAAATGTTTGAACTAAATATTTAGTTTGACAACCATGAAAAATTTGATTTCCCTGAATATACGCTTTAGATTTAAGGTTAGAATTATAATAACTAAACTAATAATACTAAAACGAATTAATATTAATGACTTTTACTTTAAATTTAAAAATCAGTCATGCCAACATAAAGTTACAGAATTGATGCCATCTTAAAAAGAATAAATAAAAATTGCAAAAATGAATAGAAAATATTAAATTTGAAAAATTTTTATTTTAAATTGATGATTCAAGATTTAACCCTGGGGACTGGTAACGTATTCATAGAAAATTACAATTATCAAAACAAAAATGCTAGTACTATAATCGAGGAACTACTACGAAAAATAGCGCATATGCAAAATTGGGTAAAGCACTGTTTTCATAATTTACTCAACGAAGAGAAGAAGGAACTCCAACGCCTGGCCTCAATACAGCAAAAAAAAACCATGATGGAGCGATTGATTTAAAAAATAAAAAATGCATAAGCAAATAGTTTTATCAGTTTATTCACCGTAGTACAGAAACTATTTTCTAGGAATGAGTAGACTAAAATAAATGTCACTTTACAACTGAAACTTAATGAAATATAGATAAGACAACTTATTAGTATTTTTTTCGTCTAGCTAACTATGAATCTGCAATTTTCCTTGAATTTTGAAAGAAAACCTATGAAACCGAATGAAATTAATCTATATTTTATTTTTGTATCCTGTATATATGTATGTATGTTACATCTATGTATGTATATATATATGTACATACATATATATGTATGTTCATATTTGTACAATTAATGAATTAGATACATCCACTTTACAACGATCTAATAATACAACAAAACCAGTTTCACACATTCATTTAGAAGGAAACGTGTCCGCATTTTGCTGTGGCATGCACTTTGGTCAAGAGTAAGTTGTAAAATATCGTTCAATAACTTGACGCGACATCAGATTTAAAGAACCTATTATCGATCAATCAATCTTTCGATTAGTATCGAATTATTTTTAAATAATAGTTCTACAATGTAGGAATTAGTACAGATCTGTTCTTAGGTTGATTGTTGCTTAGAAAACGGCTACGATGAAAGAAGTTATTTTAATTATTTTTGCGGTGGTAATTAAACTGTGACTAATATCGAATAACATAGTGGTAAAAGGTATTATACTAGTTGAGTATACTACGGCTGATTTAATGAAGAAATTCTTCGAATATAAGTCATAATTATAGGTATATTTTGTGTAATAAATCAATGGTAAAGTACTAAATTATAGTTATTATCACGAAGAATATTTGGATTTTTTTATTTACTATTTTAATAAGAAGTATTATCTTAAATTGCCTGTACTGTGTGTAATAGATGTCGTACACAGTATTCGATCGTTTAACTATATTATTTCTTTATTTATTTAAATGGAACTGAAAACTCAATTTCAACGCAATAGTTATTCTATATCTTCTTATATAATATACAAAACTCTATCTACACTCGTCAAAACTAAAATTGCAACAAATTTGATATAAAGAAAGGAGAAAGTATTACTTTGTTGCAGCAGTGTTTAATCATTTAATTGATGGATGATGGCTGAGCTTTGATCAAAGTGTGTGTTTAAAAGAGATGCGGCAATATTAAAGGGGGTGATTGCCCAGGTCATTTTATACAAAAAAGTTTCTATAAACATAGGTCCGCAAACGCTTTGTTACCGATCTACAGCGTGTTGAAGTTTAATTAAAAAAAAACAGTAAAAATTAGTTTTTTCCAAAACGACTTGAGATATCATAATGAAATTTTAGGCGTGTTAATAGCTGTGGGAGACACATACTTTGCAATACAACACGATGTTTTAGTCGTACCAGTGGCGCGTGTATTGGCACGTCACAGGCTATTTTTCAAGAAAAAAATAGGACGCCGCTGATTTCTCTAAAAATAAAAATATGTTTTTATTCCTTGTTCAATTGTGAAGAAAAAAGAACAAGGGTTTTATTCAAGGGCAAAAACCAATATTTTACCAAACCAACAATTTTACCAACCGAAAATTACAAAAACTGTGCAAAGTGACCACCTCGAGCTCGGATGCAAGAATCCAATCTTCTCCTCATTGACTGGCGAACTCTCTCAAAAACACCAGGATCGGTTTTAATTGAGTTGCACCCAGCAATGATTCGATTTCTTAAGTCTTCTACGTTTTCCAATGGAGTAGCGTACACCAAGGACTTCAAATGGCCTCACAGGAAAGTGCGGAGATCGTGCAGGCCATAAGTGAGGTCCACTTCGGCCAATCCAGTGATTTCCGTATGCTTGTGTTAAAAAATCACGAGCTACTTGACTAAAGTGGGCTGGTGCGCTATCGTGCATATACCACATTGCATCTCTAATTGCTAATGGTACGTCCTCCAGAAATCCAAGGACTGTGTTTTCCAAAAAGTTGCGATACACCTCTCCGATAAGTCTCCCCGGTAAAAATACCGGTCCAATTAGGCAGTCACCCACAATCCCAAGCCAAACGTTCAAAGAAAACTGATGTTGTAAACCATCTTCAACAATTTCGGATTTTGGATTTTCGTCACACCATACATGGATATTATAGAAATTGCGTATTACATTTCTTGAAAAATTTGCTTCATCGACGAACAGAATCATTATCAGGAATTGAGGGATTTGAACCATTTTGTGCAAAAGCCATTGACAGAATGCAATGCGAGGAGGAAAATCAGCAGGAAGAAGTGCTTGAACGTGTTGTATATGGAATGGATACAACAAATTTTCCTTCAGAATGTGCCAAATAGTCCCATTACTTACATCCAAACCGTCAGTAATTTTTCGAGTAGAAGTACTTCGATCATCTTCAATCATGTCTAGCACATCCTCTTCCAGCTCTGCCGTTCTTGCTGTCCTTGGCCTTCCTGCTCCTCCATTTCGTCTTAATGTGCCTGTTTTATAAAGACGCCGATGAATACTTTCGAAAGTTTTTTTATCAGGAGCAATACGGCCAGGAAATCTTTCAGTATACAACCGCCTAGCTGTGACGTGCCAATACGCGCGCCACTGGTACGACCAAAACATCGTGTTGTATTGCAAAGTATGTGTCTCCCACAGCTATTAACACGCCTAAAATTTCATTATGATATCTCAAGTCGTTTTGGAAAAATCTAATTTTTACTGTTTTTTTTTTAATTAAACTTCAACACGCTGTAGATTGGTAACGAAGCGTTTGCGGACCTATATTTATAGGAACTTTTTTGTATAAAATGACCTGGGAAATCACCCCCTTTAATATTGCCGCATCCTTTTTAAACACCCTGTATAACGCAGGATTTCAGAGCAGTTTAAAGCTTGCCCAACTTCCAATACATGGGGCTCTTAAGAAAAATCTAGAGTGTAAAAAGGAAGGATTTTCTACTCACTAGTATATGGACGAAACCCCAAGAGCGCCGCTCTTGCTTGCAAAGACCACCAATACACTTCGATATTCAGAGTTTATCTCGACAGATTTAGTTGTGACTGCCATTCAGATGCCAACAAGGGGAGAATGGCAAGAGGTGATTAGATTTAACCAACCATTCAATCAGTTTCTAAACTGGTTAACGTATAGGAAACATGTAAAAATGCAAATGATTGATTCTTCATATGCAATAGGTACGCAGGAGAAACTTCTATTAACAGCAGCCCATTTGCAACCGGCTATCATTACTTCATAGTAGCTGCCTTGGCTGACAAAAGAAGTTCAACAGGGAATTCAAAACACTTTAGACCCAACCCAACGCACTTTCTCGACCCGATGAATATTCCAGATCAAACTTTCATTTTCTTCCCCTAAAGTTGGACAAAACTCTGTCTGGTAAGATATTCACTCCTAACAAAATCCAATGGAAGAAGTATAATGCAGTTACATGTCAGAACTGGAACTTTCGCAAAAAAAAACTACACCATTTCAAGCAGTTTGTCTAACCAAGTCCGCAGAAACTGCCCTGCACAATCTGGTCAATGAGAATTTGTGGACAAGAAAATTGCTTTGTCTGCATTTATTGACATAGAGAATGCTTTTGATAACACTTCATTTGGGTTAATTAGAAACGCAGCAAAGAATATATATAGGCATTGAAGATCCCATCATCAGATGGATCGAATCGATGTTCAGAGATCAATTGGGACTAAAAGATTAAGAGTATTTACAGGCAGATCTACTCTAATCTAATATTAAACAAAGTAATTTATTGCAACAATATCAATTAAAATTAATTATTTCTATTATTGCTTTTAGGTTTACATAAACAATGTAAAAATAAATATTTACTTGTCTAAAATTATATAATTATAAAACAAAATTTATCAAATTATTTCACTGGTGTTAACAGTTTCATCATTCTTTGCAATCGAGTAAACTATGTATATAAAACGCAGTCACGCACTCGTTGAAGATTTTTAGAAAAACTTTCAATTTTCCCTTGAATTTACGCAAATCACGTGTTTGTATACCGGAACTTAGTCACGTATCAGGTCTTAACATATATTTCGATGCATTTATCATCGAAAGCTCCATACCTTAAGGCGATTGCGTGTAAATATGCGTTCTTGACATCAAAAAGATTGTCCGTCTGTGAGACAAAAACATATTTACCGTCCCCTTTAGTAAATTTTAGTAATATCTGCATATTTTATAGCAGCGACGACGACAATAAAATAGCCGCCTATAGAACACCGAAATCGAATCAACTAGCCAGTAACCCAGATAGAATTTTCAAGAAGAAGTGGAAATACCGAATTTATTAATAATCTTCTCGGACGTCTAAAATGTAGGTCACATCGGCAATTATGTATATGTGTACATATGTATATCTGTTGCGTGAAACGTGGCAGGCGTGGATTTCTGGCGAATCAACAAATTAACGAGGGATAGAAGACACCTTCGACCTAAAAAAATCGCCGTCTTTGGCGAGTTAAAAACTTTTCTACGTACCTGATGGAATTAAAATCGTATTTAATGTTGTTTAAGAATGACATGAACGCAAGATTCTCAAAATTCCGGATGTCTGTTGCTATATGTAATTAGTAGCAATAAAAGTAATAGATGTGTAGGAATTTCCTGCTTGTTAAGTTTGATTTAATTTGAGTTTAATGATGATTTTCTTTACCAAATAATACATTTATGTCGATGTCGACTGAAGAAGCAAACAACTTGATTAGTAGAAGCTCAAGTGAAAATTTATCGACTCGATAAAATTCGGAAGACTTCCATGAAGAAAACATGTTCGTGAAAACCTATGTTCAACAATTAGATGTCTGTAGTAGAAGGACTCTTACTTGAAGAGCAAGAGACTGTCTCTAATCATCTAAAAGCTGAAAAGCTATTGAAATTACCACAGAAAAATCTAAGGTACCAAATGCGCTAACTGATAGTTTAAAGCGGAGATTGTGTTATGGGAATCACAGTCATAAATTCATTAAGCATTACCAAGATTTAGTGTAAGTATATGATGTAACAATCTGATGATAAAGGTATGATAGATGAAGATCACAGGGATCGATAGTCGCATTGGTTAAATTGTTATCCAGTGATGTGAGAAATCGCCTGGTTACAACTTCAATTTTTCGAAAGGACGGTGACATTTTCTCAAAGAATTGTTTTCTGATCGATCTACTACTTACTGTTGACGTCAAAGTGGTTTTAAACGACGACATAGTTCTGTAACAAGGCCATTGAACTCAATTACACACAAACAAATTAGATCGCAAGAATTGCAGCAGTTAGTTAGATAAGCAGTATAGCTTGAGAAGCCTCTTTAACTGGCATCCACCAAACGACAAAAAAAATATTTTTTTTGTAGAAGAAGTAGCTAAAATTGTAAAAAATACAGTGAAAGTAAGTTATATAAATTGAGAGAGAACGTCTTCTCCTTCAGTCTTTAAGAAGTCCGAACTTTTTGCGTGTTAGCTTAACTGGAGGGACATGCCGAAAAAGCTTATACCGAGACTATTATAACTGCACACAATATGTCGCAACACACCGATTAAGCTTTTAAAAGTATTAAGGTAAAAAGAATGCTTTTTGTATTGAGGGAGTTTCGACTTATTTGTGAAAACCAGTTAAAAAAAAGTTAAAACAAGTTACACCAGTTAGCTATAAAGCTAACAAAAACTTATATATCCAGAAAATGAACTGACTTTTTGGGTACCACATCCCCCTTCGTTTGTTTGTTTGTGAACCAAACCGGATGCAAGCAGGCATCATTTTCATTAATTAAACTCAGCTGAACAACTTGCCAAGAAAGGTGTCTGCATGGTCTTGTATTTTTAATGTGAGCTTATGCCAAAAGCACCTAGTCTGCATGAACTGTAGTAGAGTGCTATTGGAGAAAACTCAAATTGTCAGAACTTAGGTACAAGAATATCTTTCCTTATTACAGAATACTTGATAGAGACGATAAAAGTCGTTTTACAAGTAGGCAACGGAGCAAATTGTGAATTGGTAAAATACACTGTTGGAAAAAATGATGAGAACACTCTGTTTAATGTCAAAGTGTGATTTTAACGCAATGACATTTGGTGAAGAAATAATACTCAAGTAGCATAACTTACCCTCACCTGGAGAGCGGCGCAGCCCTGCTGGAAGATGGACAGTGCGTACCATCGCTACACGAGGCATGGAGTCAATAAATCGTTGTATGGTAGCGGGAGGGATGGCCAATCATACAGAAATATTTCATCAAATTCAGATACAGAAGACCAGCCGGTCATGGGAGCTGGGGGCGGGGCGAGGGGGAGGAGAGGGAGGAGGAGAGGAAGTGGCGCTCTTTCACAAAGATCTATCCAACACAGTGTTTCCCAATTAAAATAGATTACAGAACCCTTTCGACCAGCTATAAAAATGAAGGAACCCTTGAGTATTTGTCAACAAAAAATGTTGACCTCGAAACGGACTTGTGTTAGATCCTTAAAGATAATGATAAGCGCAAGAATAATAGAACTCAATAAATTAAACCAGCATGCAAAATGTTCACCGTGAGCACAATAGTATTTAATAACAGAAAAAGATTGGCTGGACTGAAGGTCGATTAAATCAAATGATATTTCATGCAATTTTAATAAAAACATTAATAACTTTGAATCAAGGTTTTAATTATTTATTAGTCTTTAGTAACAAGGGTAAGTAAATTAAATTTAAGAATTCTCTGGTCTTGCAAATCCTAGCAATATTCGGTTTAATACTTGATAACTGTATGCGTAAATCTGGTACAGCATAAAGTCTGTTCCTGTATTTTGGTTTTTGCGAAAACATAATGGAAAAATCCACTTTCACATAAATACGAACGGTAACAGAACTCTCAAGGCACGTCTTGACAGGTCAGGAAATTCGTCTTTCAAATCTTCTCAAATGTAGTTAACGAAACCTCTTCAAATCTCTGCTTTAATTGACTATTTGAGGTTAGTTCAGAGTTTAAAAGTCAATAGGCTTTTCCTGAATTAGGAAAGGATGTTTAATCCAAAACTTTTTAATTTCGGGATTGTTAACAAATGGAAGATTATCTTTAATAGATGTGGATAAATTTTGAAGATGATCAACAATGTCCTGACGAACTCGTCTTCTAATATGTATTCATTTTCTCGAAGGAAGTCTGCCAAAAGTGCAAAACTGTCAAATTCATTTCGATCCACCGCTGACTGCCAATACTCCAACTTTCGCGACAATACACGAAAAATGTTTATATCTTTCCCTTGTAACGTCAAACATGTCTCATTTGATTTTGGGAAAATATCATCCAGATACGCAACCCTCGACAACCACGAATTTGATTTTAATTTATCCGATAATCGAAATCTATTGTCGAGGAAAAATGTTAAGATTTCTTGGCGTAATTCAAAAAGTCTAACAAAAACTTTACCTCGCGACAACCACCGGCCTTCGGTGTGTAGAGGAAGCGATGTGTGATGACTACCCATATCATTACACAAAATCCTAAATAGCCTGGATTGTAATGGCCGGCTTTTTATGAAATTTATAATTTGCACTGCATCACTCCAAACATCTTTGAGTGCATGTTGAATGTGGCGTACCAGCTACTGTCCCAACCATTGCTTTCGTACCATCACTACACACATCTACACATTTTTTCAAAGAAATTTGATGTTTATTCATAAAGCTGTGAATGGAACTAAAAATGTTTTCACCTGTTGTATTGCTCTCCAAATTCTCACATAAAGGTAAGTCTTCTTCGATGGACTTTTCAAAGTCATAACGAACAAAGACAAGTAAGATTGCAAGACCTGCCACGTCCGTAGATTCGTCTAACTGCAACTCCACTTTTCTAAAAGCCTCGTCAGAATTTAAAATAGTCCCCACAATGTCCTTTACACGAGATTTTATCAATGTTTCGGCAATTGTATGGGCTTCTCCAGACAATGCAACCCGATAGCTTACTTTATAACAAGCTTCAGTTGCATTTTCATTGTCTGTTTTGACAATTTTCGTCATAAATTGCTTACTTCTTTCGTATGACTCTGACTTTCTTTGGAAAAACGCAAGGTTCTTGCCTTTAAATTCGGGGTGGTTTGTCTAGATGGTGCTTTAGAATGTTTCTTTTTTGTTAAATGTAGTCTCGTTTGTATTATATTTTTTGCCTATAAACTCGTCCTAGTATTAGCAGAAATGCATGCAGGCGACTGTGACTTATGCTAGACAGAATAGGCACTAGGAATTTTCGACAACCGCAAAATTAAATTGGTATTATTTATGTATTATACCTTTGATTACGCTAGTCCAACACATTCGACCTGCAGTCGGGGGCTATCGTCGTAGTATTACATCTATCTACGTTTCGGCGACCCGTCATTGTCTGCTGTACACCCAGCAGATGATGTGTGCGATTACAGCAGTGCGAGCGAGTCAGCGAAATCCGCGCTGCAGCAAACAGTTTGCGTGGTGAGTATGCTTTCCTTTCCTGTTGGCCAAATAGCTCCAAGATTAACGCGGTAGTATTAGAAATTATATCGGAAATGTCTGAACGAGTAATACAGACAATACCTCGTAGATTGCAACTGTGTTTATAAAAGATGCATTCGAAAAATTAAAATTACTCGTTTTATTTTATAGAGTGCTTTCTAATTGCTTGTCCCTATGTATCAACTGTGTTATCCAACTTGTCATATGTAATTCCCGTTTGTCAACTTTGCAGTAGTACAAGTATTATAGCTACTGTACAAATGTATGTTATTTTCAAGTGGTCCCTGATGATGCATAAAGAATGATACAACTTTTTATCATTTAGATTTTCGATTCAGAAACGAACGAAGCATGTCGCTGTGTATAGCTTTTGCAATGTTTTATACATTTGTACGTTATATATTATGTGTTTGTAAAATAAGTGTATACATACATATACTGAAATAATTACGATGTAAGATTAATTGAAAAAAGAATACAAATTTAAATTTCTTAATATTTAATATACACACATCATATTTTTCTTTCCATTGATTCTAGAGTTGTGACTAATGTTTACATTTTTTTTAATAAACATAATAGTTAATGTCAAGGTCATTGCGGTAGAATACATACATCGATTATCTCTTAATTGAATAAGGAAAGAAATTATAATTGTCTTCGTTGCACTAAGGAAAAAAAAAGGAAAAACGTTAATTATATTCCGACAAGTAACCAGGTGCATTTAATGCAACCTTCACGAGTCCAAAGGAAAAGATTATAATCGAACAATATCAAGGACGACATTAAGACTTAAACAAGATTTTTCTAGTTAGCACTAAACTCGAAACAATACGAATTATTGCTTCCAGTGAAATTGATATCTATATAACATTCATTTATTGTTCTCAATAAGTATTACTGATATAATAAAAGAATGAGCGTTTTGCGGTAAGTTCCTTTCAAAGGATTATAATATCATTGTGCGTATAAATATTATTTCCTCGTTATATTACCTGTAATTAGAGGTCTTAAACGGACGTAATGGAAAATAATAATATTTTAAACCTTTGAGAGTAAGCAATTTATTTATAAATTCCATATTAGACTTTAAATTAGAATTTGGAAACAGGTTTTTATATTTCTGCATCCTGATTGAGTCACTTTGGAGTTCTAATGACCTGAATTGAATCACATATGTATCTATATTTCTGTAAGAAGGAAAATATATATTACATTTGATATGTAACTTTAGGAAAAAATGCAAAGCATGTTGAAATAACTGTAAAGAAATAGAAAAAAAATTTTATGTTTTTGTTTATCTAACAGGCGTATAGTATTATAACATTGCTTGTTATCTAAATTGTAAGCTTAATTAACATGAAACACTTTTTTATAATGTTTATTTTTAAATATATCCTAGATGTTTGAGATTTTCTTACTGGTATTTTAAATGATTACATAATGTAATGCATTTCCCATTTCTTAATTTAAAATTAGCAGACTGTCTAAATTATTGTTGTTTATTTACTGATGAATACTCGATTTTGAACAAGTTTAGTTGTGTTTCAAAACAATGCTTCTTGTTGAAGAAGCAACTGCAATTGCAGCTGAAGAAGCAAAAATAATTACTAGTTTAAAAGAGTCAAAATTGTTGCACACTTTTCATAAATGCAAGTATAATGAGTTCCTTACAGTAGCTCAGATGCCTTGGCCAAAGGAGGAGCGTCTAGGCCACTCATTGGACCTATACAATCGTGTGGAAAGTAGCCAAAACCATGGAGAAATGGTGAAAAATCTCCCCAGGACAGAAGCAGGCTAGGGAATTCATAAAAAATACATGCCTAAATACACTAATGATCTTTTGAACAAAGGCAGGAGAACGGTAGTAAGTCTACTAACAGGACATAATAACCTCAATACGCGCCTTGACCTGGCGGAGAACGCTCTGTGTTGAATCTGTCAGACAGAAGAAGAGACCTCGCAGCACATCTTGTGTCATGCCGAGGGACTAGCCAGATTGAAGCTAGAGTGTATTGGCGAACCATATCCAGATACGACGAGCTACATGAAGACAAACCCAGCAAGGCTAGAAAGCCTCATGAAGAGGGCAAAGCTAGACCAGGTATCTATCTTGGTACATTTTTACGTCAAAATATGATATTTCAATGATGCTCCAATTGTTGTTGTAATTTGTAGATCTATTAAAAAGCCGGGAAGATAAGTAGGAACCTTGGGGTGTACTTGAACGGAAACGATGGGTTTTAGATGTGTTTTCATTATAATGGTCAAAAACCACAATTACCAAAAACTACTTGTGCAGGTCTACATAAACAAAATTACACCAGATCATTGACCTTTACAACAAAAGCAGAGACTATCCAAACAAATCCAAATGAATCCAAAATCCATGTGAAAAAAAGGAATGTACAATAAATAGAGCTAAAAACGTAAGTACTGCCAATAAAGTCTCTGGGAAATTCTAGAGAAAAATGAATGACATCAAAGATCCTTTGCTACATTTTCACATCCAAGTACGACATTTAAGGAATGTTCAAATGTAATTTATTAATCTATTAATAGCAGAGAACCTAAGTAGGGACCTTGGGGTATAGCTGAACGTAAAGGATAGATTTCAGAAGTGTGTCCGAAATGGTCAAATTTGAGAACACAGCGGCTATCAAATAGCTCTGGAAGGAAGGTTTATCACCGCACTAAGAGAGATCCTGAACACTTCCTAGTAAGATCCCTTACTGAGGCTGAAACCTGGGCTCAACGTGATGTTCCTGAAACAAAACCGTAGAGCATGGAATGGCGGTGAATAAGAGTTCACCACCCCCTCGAAAGTTTCGTGCAGCAGCATGTGTGGGAAAGATCATGGGCATAGTTTTTTGGGATGGGTGATCAGATTACAACTGGGCAATATTATGCTGCGTTAATTTCAAAACTGCGCGTTTCCATCAAGAGCAAAACGAGGGTAAAATAATTGTTATATCAAGTATGTCAACGTCTTAGAGGATTATGTTGAAACATAAAAAAATCCACCTTTCCAAGCTGTTTTATTCTACGTCGAAGACGAATTTCAAGCGTTGGAGATAACTAATTAACCGTTACCTCCTTCACTACAACAGTTTTGCATAAAATCACAGTAACAATAACGTGGTCTATCGAGTATTGAAAAGACACTCAGAAAAAACTACACCCTAGATCCACAATCCCTACTAATGCAGTAATTACTTTTGACCAACTATTGGCTTGTCAAAATTATACTGGAACAGTTTAGAACAAGCACAAAGAATAAAAAAGCCCTACACCGCTCAAACAAAAACAATATACAATACTATATGCGCCAGTGCTCTTAGATCAAGCTCAAAATAGAGCTAAAGTCAGGAGTGCTACAAGTAACTCTCTGTAAAATCTTTGAGAAAGTGAATGATTCCTTAATTTATATATCTAAAATTATGATCTTATTATTGATAAAGTGTCTTAAAATATGACGTGCCCAGAATTGCAAATTAAAACAATACAACCTCACCTGTCGAATTATGTACCTGGATCAAAAGATGTTTACACCTACTAGTCTGAATAAAGCCAAATAAAACTGCTACGTTTACTAAATTAACCAAATATTAACCTGTTCATAGATGTTTTAAGGAGTGCAAATTGGAACTATCCAAGAGATAATGATGCATAACAAGAGTACACCCTGTTTTACAGGTAGTTAGTGGAGCAAGTTGCGAATGGAGGGTGGTAAACAGAGGAGTACCACAGGGATCTGTTTTTTAGCCTATGTTGTTTATAAGCTACTTGAATCTACCGGAAAATATAAATTTCTAGGAAACTTTATCTCTATCTTAAAATAAAGACAAAACCTGCACCCTATCAATAACAGCATATCTAGATATTGAAGAATGGGAACTGGTAAGGTTTATGGGAGTGATTTTTACTAGAAAACTGTGCGAAAGAAGTGAGTTTACTGTCACGTTTTTTTTTTAAGAACAGCGAAAAACTTCTAACGGACAGAAGAATCAGAATTCACGGTGTTATTTCCAAGCCGTGAAAAATGGAGTTCTGGTGGATCAAACATTGAAAATGGATCGTTTCTTTGAATGATCGGAATACTGATCTTTTGATATCCTCACAGTTATAGCCAACTATCTTTTAGGCGGAAGTACAGAACGTAAATTGCAGTTTCTAAGAAACCAAGAACTGTATGGACAGTTAATTTGTTCAAAAAACTTTGATTTCATATAGCTATGACTCTAAACTGGTCTGTCGAGTAGATATCATGGCACCTAAGGCAGACTTCGGATTCACTAAGGAGATTTGATTAGAAGGGAATCAATGGAACTGTTTCGTGTCGAACCTGAACGACTCTTCCCATAAAACAAAACAGTTAGCCAATGTATCCTTAAATGAAATAAAAAAATAATAAAACTGCAGTAAGGTGTCTATAAAAAATCGAAGCGGAACTAATTTTTTTATCTGAGGCAGAAATTATACGATTAATAAAAAGTTGATGGCAATCAAACTCGTGTAAAATATGTTTCCATTTTTCTCGATATCTGAAGCATCTCGTACTATATACTAAATTAACACAATAGCATAAATAATACCATGCAAGATTTAATTACCATTTCATTCAGCTGTAACAATGGAGCATTAAAATCGCGCTCAATCCATATGTGTATTTGTATCGTTTATTATACACAATAAAATTATGAATGGCATACTACGTACGTGACCGTTTATGAGCGTTTTTTTTTATTTAATCAAAGTACATACCGAAGGCTTATTATTCGATTCGAACGCGAATTATATGCTTCCGAAAACGAGTTCTATCTCTAAAAATAGAGGACGTTATCATGAACACTGACCAAAATCTCTATTGTAAATTTGTTCGTATTGACCCAGATCAGGTTCTCGTTTCGAGTATAGGTTAATTGAGCCGATAAATGTGGATTTTAGAGATATACATTACGTAAATACATCGGAGATTCATTAATGCGCAGTTATGTTGATATTTTGTAATAGGAGAATATAAATTAATGGAATTGTTTCATATTCAATGGCATAAAAATATCCCTGTATAAATTCCTGTTTAAGGAGAGCTCTTTCGGCTCTTTACCTTCTACAAAAGCATAATTGTGACATCTTTCTTAAGTCTAACAACTGATTCCATCAAAGTTCTTAACGCAGCGACATCTATAAATGAATGATGGTAGGTGAGTGTACTATCCTTCGTCTACTCAACCTCAAAATCTGAGCGAATTCGGTTGATGTCACTGTGGTTTGACATTTTATGTAAAGTCACTTTGTACACGTCGTCGTCGGTCAGAAACGTACAAAATGTTAAAAACTGTGTACGAGGATGAACGCATTTTCCGTTGGTTTGGTTGATTCCGGTCGTGAAGACCTTCCAGACGATTACCAAGCAGCGACGCCAAAAACCACTCGCAATGAAGAAAACATCGAGAGAATCAAAGAAATTCTTCGAAGCGACCACTGTGTGTCTCCGAGACTCATCAAAGAAGAAACTGGCATACCAGAAAGTAGAGTCTATTGAATTTTGATCGAAGATTTGGGTAAACCGAAGGTCTGTGCGAGTTTCGTGCCACTCACTCTGATAGACAATCAACAAGATTGAAGAGGTCAGTATTGCAAGGACATGTTAAAAATGTCCCAAAGGAATCCGGCAAGTATGTCAGCCATTGTAACTGGTAATAAAAAGTGGTGTTTTTAATACGAGGCTAAAACAAAACGTTAGACTGTGGCATGGAAGTCGCCAGAAGAGCCAAAAGAGAGAAAAATACTCTTTCAGAAGAGCAAAATCAAGACAATGCTGATCATTTTCTTCTATTCAAAGAGAATTGTTCACAGTGAATTCGTCCCAGAAGGTCAGCCGGTGAACGCAGAATATTATCTGGGAGTTCTACAACGGTTGTGGGCCAGAATTCGACGAATTCGACCGAAATATAGAGAGCCAGACAGTTGGATTTTGTTGCACGACAATGCACTACCGTACAAAGCCATCATAGTACGTGAATTCTTGATCAAAAAAGGCATCATTGTTGTCGATCATCCACCATATTCACCTGATTTGACTCTGTGTGACTTCTGGCTATATCCCAAACTGAAATTGGCGATGAAAGGAAATCGTTTCGATACCATCTCAGTCATCCAAAAGATTTCAACCGTCATACTAAAGGCCATTCCAACCGATGAATATAAAAAACGTTTGGAAACATTTTTTGAACGTTTCCTGCGCTGTATTGACTCAGAAGGAGACTATTTTGAATAAACAAGAATAAAACATTAAAATAATAAACGTTTTGTATTTGTTTTTTAAACCAAGACTTACTATAAAATCTACTCAATTAATAATTACAGTTTACTACACAGCAAATTACACAAATCATGACACCTGCAAATGTGTAGTAGTAAATTTACAAAAAGTACAGTTAATCGAGAACGAGAGAAAAAAAAACCAACAAAACAAGCTACAACGACCTGGCTCTAACATAATAACGTGCGGGAGATTTCCAAGCGTGAAAAATCCGATCGTATAACTTCTCCGACCTATCTTAGCGGGAACGTGACCTTTCCACAGTTTGGAGGTTAGGATAGGGCAGTTTTGCGAGTTTTTTTTCGCACATGCCACACTAGCTGGCGATCAGCCAACACTCCGGGCGGTTACGTCATTAGCAATGCAAATATAATAAACAGTTTTTTTTTGAAGCAAAGCTTACGCATGACCTTGAACGCGGACAATTTATTTATTTCGATATGCAGAATATTTGAGCCGGGACGTAATTCTTTACGTTTTTTTATTGCGTTTGCGTTATGTTTAGATTCGCGTACGATTTTTTTTTTGCGAATGTTATGGCAGGACGTGCACGAGCGTAGGTGGTATGTTTTCTTTTTTTGGGACGGTAGATTGTGTTGTAAAAAAAAGTACGAGCGATTTCTCATTTTTGGCACTTGCTTTCTTTTAATATGGTGATGATTTATGAGATAATTTTTTTGTGTTAAGTGGTGCTAGAGGACGTATTGTTCATCATTTACAATTCGTGTAGACGGTCTTATTTTGTAGCACAAAAGATGATCAGGTATACTGAAAATAAAAAAATGAACTAATCTAAAACTGGAGTATTAAAAGTTGAAATATGTTTCTGTTTAGGATGCTGATTGGAAGAAATGACTTAATA
Source organism: Holotrichia oblita (assembly GCA_023690525.1). Lineage (NCBI taxonomy): Eukaryota > Metazoa > Arthropoda > Insecta > Coleoptera > Scarabaeidae > Holotrichia > Holotrichia oblita. Next base: position 42,703,528 of record CM043016.1, on the reverse strand, counting down.
ACCGATCAACGCCGATATAATTTTTTTGAAGATGTTTCTGCTCTAGGGCTAAATCTCTGCTGGACCTCAGCGAGAGAGATCTTAGCATCATCACAGCTCTATTCACTGTTGCTACGGTTCTCACCTCAAGAAAACGGGCAGGGTGGCCAGCGATAGATGCCAACTCTTATCCAAATATGTATAGTGAAATAAAGGAACACATTAGGTCAGATTGGCTCTTATGATCGTGCTTCTCTCTTCAAGGGACGGATTCTAGATCTTTTATCTCTGTCATCGCTGATATGGGTTCTTCTGGTCTTGGACAGATGAGATATGGAGGGTAGATTCTTAGCTCCCTGATGGTTCTAAATCGCTATGCTCCTATGTGGATGCCTTCAACGCTTTTTTAGGCTCGTCTGTAGTGATACTCAATACTCACATTCACTTCAGGAGGGGTCTAGCGTGTTTGCTGAAGTAGAGGCCCTGTCCAGCGTCGTGATTGTCAGTGTTGTTAGTACCAGTCTTTTATGGAGAGGATTTATAAGACCGTGCGTAATTGGAGATCCTGACGTACCATGATGCTCTGGTTATTATCTTGAGCACTTGATTTTGAAGAACCTCAAGCTTATTTAGATGGGTCTTTGCCATACTGGACCAAAACAAGGCCCTATCTGTCATAACTGGACCGAGAAATGTTATGCACAGTAACAGTTTGAGTTTAAGTGACATACAGCTTCTTGACTGTAGTAGAGGAAGCACCGCGGATCTAGCAGCCCACATTTTTATGGCGGTCCTCTGAATATGTTGACTAAATATTATTATCTGGTCCAATATGACTCCGAGGTACTACGAGAATTGACTTGCTCCAAGGCAACCTGAAGTCTCCCACAATGATATTGTCGCTGAGGGAGTTTGTCAACTGATATATTGATCACCTCCTGTAGTCTCAAGTGTGCATAGCATGTACTTGACAGTGATTCACGGGGGTCATTTAAATCGCTTCTCACTTAGTTGACACACACTGTGTAAATCGTTAATAAAAGTTAGAAACAGTAAAGGTGTTAAGTCAGATCCTTGAGGTACACTAAATTTGTCCTAATTAGGATTGACTGATATTGATCTCCACCATTTGGCTTTTTATTTTCAAATAATACTACAGGCACCTCCAAAACTGGAATGGGGGTTCTTTGGACATAAACATTGTAGTTAGGTTCTAGAACATGTCTCTTTGGTCCAGAGCTGCCAAGGTCAACTCCAGTATCTGTTGTAGATCCGTCCACATACTAATTGATTGACCGATCCCGTATTGAAGATCCATATTTGGCCTCATTCCAACATTTGGTCATCTTAGATTAGCATTTTTCTAGATCTGGGGTTCCAACACTACGCTACCTGATTTGGAGACTATTTCCCCTTCCAGTCTAATGATGCCCATTATATCAAACTTCCCTTTCTCTTGCTTTTGACTATTATACAAGAGCAAGATTGGTATACATGTCCCACCTAAGCAGAAACTGCGAAGAAAAAAATTAATAGATAATCTTGATGATTTTAGTAACGGTTTGTCAGTTACTCCAGCATTTTTGTGAGCAGAGTGGTATTTAGGAACTAGACAGATGTCCTGAAGATACTTTGAAGGAGATGCTTTGTGTTCTTCAGTATGTTTATGGAAGGGGTGATAAGTGATTTGCTTGTGGTTGGCTTTGATAAACCTTGTTGAACAGTATTTTCCGTTATAATGTTAGTAGTATCGAGTTGGTGTTGTTTTGCAGAATTGGATATTTTGAACGAAAAATCAGTTATTCCACACTTGATACTTTCTTCCAGCCCTCGTCCACCAGCTGTTCATCATTGTCTCAGTTTGGTTTTGAAATATGCTTGCTCTGAAGATTGTTAAATCATCGCAATAGCTTTGTATTAGAAGCCAGCGCTTGTTAGCCTACTGATATGCTTCTGTTTGCAGCGAGCGATCTGCGATAAGTGTGAAAAACAGATACCAATGAAGTCAATGCCTATGTCCTGATGTACACTGACCTTCAAAGCTATCCGGACTAGATAGAGAAATACCTCACGCTCAATATTTTATTTCAAAGAGTCGCAGGCCCAGCTTACTACCTGCTGAGTGTAACCGTACTTTGTCGCTCTTACAATTACATTGCAGTGTATAAACGCGTATACGTAGTCATAGCATAAATTAAAATATTAGAATTAAGGAATTTAATCTTCCGTAGCGTTAAGTGACTGAAATAGTTGTTCTATATCACAAATATATTTCGAGTTGCCCATTTTAGAAAAAATTGATAAATATATACTGCATATATGACTGCCAGTATGAATAATATCCAATATGGATAATCTCCAGTATAAATAATGACCAGTATGGATAATGACCAGTACGAATAATGACCAGTATGGATAATCACTAGTACGCATAATGGCCAATATAGATAATGACCAGTATGAATAATGACCAGTACAAATAATAATCTGTATAAATAACGGCAAAAATGACAAATATCACTACATTTTGACACTTAATGACGTCACTCATTTATTGAAAGCATAAAAATAGTATCATGTTACTACAGGATGTTCCATTTAAATAAGATGAGAAAATAATGCATTTGTGTTTTGAATCGCCCTGTACACAGTTTTCGCAATATTGGATTGAGGAAGCTATGCTTAATCTAAATTTGAAATAGGTAATATATAGTGTGTCCCATTTAAGAAAATGTGTTTGGTTTAACCTAGCGATATGAAACAGCCTGTATATATGAAAATAATTTTAAAATATGTAGCTTAAGACTGTCTATGATTTTTGTACATCTTTAATATTAATTGATATATTGAGCTTTGACGCACTAATGCCTCACCCTCTATATGCATTTGTATATTTGTATATATGTTATTGTGAGAGGGACAAACTACGGTTACACTCAGCAGGTAGTAAGCTTACCCTGCTACTCTTTGGAATAAAGTATTGAGCGCAAGGTATTTCTCTATCTAGTCGTGTCCGGATACCTTTGAAGGTCACTGTACATAAATACATATTTATGTTCCAGTAAATAATATATTTCCAGATCCGTACTGTACTTTACTGCGAGTATGACAGACTGCAATGTCATATTTTCTATATCTGATCTTACAAGTACTTGACATTCAAATTCGTGTAAATAATAAATAAAATATGCTTTTATAAAAAATTATTTCAGTGTTGTATCCAATATTACTAACTTATTTTTACATTTCTAAATAACATTTTTTTAAGCCAATATATACGAACTACACCGCAGATAAACTTATTATAAAATTATTTTTGTCTTACTTTATTGCATGCATTTTGTTTATTACAAAAATAATGTCAGACGACTTTAAAAAGAATCCTGAATAATAATATGTTTGTGTTTCTGTTTCTTTTGTATCCTTCACAAGCAGAAACATACAAGACGATAAATCACGAATTATTTTTAAGCGTCTTACAGTTTTAAATTCGCGTCCTCAACGTCAACAGAACACAAAAAAATTGTGTTAGATAAATATATCAAATTATTTTAAGGAGCAACTGTTTTAGGAACAAAGTGCGAATTCTCAGCGGGGAGGTTATATTCGTCTACGGTCTAATGCATCCTATAACTTGCTTAAATTAATACATTTTAGTAGCTAATCACGCATAACCTTACCGTATACCAGATCAAATAAATAACAATTACTTATCAGCCAGCTACTAACGTAAAGTTAACATATTTCAAGGATTGTTAGGAAATCGTTTATTTTGCCGGGTATGTTGCGTAACCGTCTTAAAATTTTAAAGTACATGATATGTGTATTTAAACAGGTTTATAACTGTAAAAACTAATATTTTTATCTTTTAAATTATTGTTTTCATCCTTATTCTGGGTAATAATAGCTTGATTATCTTTTTGGTAGGCTTTTTGTTTATCTGGAATCGCAGATACTAGTAAATTGAGGAAGAGATATTATGTCAAACAGGAGATGAAATGATAGTAAATAATCAATAAATTCTCGTTTTTGCTTTAGATTTTCGACTTCACAATAAAATTAATAATAAATGGGAGCAATGTAGGAATTTATACAATCGTCTTCAGAGATATGCTACAATTCGAATAAATCCAGTATATGTGAATAGATGGCGCACCAGAAGTAACTATCAATATGTTTTATTTACAGGATATCCTTTATACCTAGGATTGGCTTAATACATTTTCTCCATTAGTCAACTTTTGGTGAAGGTTCCAGGTATCTTCTAATAGCCCTGTATACAGTGTAGAAGAAGTTTGTTTCTTGGAACGTACTTGGTAAGATTGGGGATGAAAAGCAGCTTGTCGTGCTGGTATACCTAAGTTTATTTATCTATCGCTTTTGGGCACACATGCGTTGGTGATCCTCTTGGCAATCTCATTCTGGTGACCAAACTATACGACATGAGTGACGTGGTATCGTTACAAAATCTGTAGTAGGAAGACCTTTTGGCTCCTAAATGTTCGCCTAAAAATGTTCTTTCCGATTCACTTCCTATTGGTGTGAGCTCCAACTCTTGTAGTGAGTAGAAATTGGGGATATTCTTTGGATAGTAGTGAGGGTTGCGATCCGTCCTTATATGATAATAGGGATAGCATAGTGACGATGTAATATAACGTTCTTCTTCTTGGTTGTTTGTTGTATGTTATAGTCACACTTCATTAGAAGTTTACCAGATAGGAATGGAAGATTACAGTCAATCATATAACTTTGGCATAAGGAAGGTCTTGTAGAAGAGTATGTAGAGTTTCTAGTAAAGTTTTAAACGAGCTTAACTAACCACAATGTCAGGTTAAAGATGAAGGGCTTAATTGTTTTATACATCCAAAACGACGGCCGAAATATTCAGGTACTGAATACCTGTTAGAAATTTGCTTTGGACTATGAAGATGGGCTTGATCTGCAGAATAGGTTTTATAGCAAGAGTAGTGGGGTAAATTGACAGGTTCTACCTGGAGTTATTTTTCATACCACGTAGGTGGTAAACGCGGTAGGTGGTATCCTCCAGCAGTAACAGATCAGTGGGAAACGCTCTAGGGTGAACACTGGGACCCAATAGACCTCATTGCATTTTGAATGACCCTAATCTTATCTAACATCGTTCAAAATGTTTCCAATCTGGGCTTGGCCTTACATAGTTTATTTTCCTGGAGTTGGTGGGGGGTTCTTATATCAATGGAGGACTCGCTGCCGTCTCTCACAAAAATTGGTTGTTTGCCGATGTTGTTACCACAATATCTACATATGTAAGCTTATCGTGACAGTCTAATAAATGCTCAGCTTTGCTGTCCCATACAGGCGATTTTCAGTGATAAAATTTAATCTTAAGGTTTCTCAGTATTAAAATTTGTCATTTGCATTTCTGTTGTAATTCATTATTTTGTCTGTGTACATTCTGGGAGTTCATACAAAGTCGGAAACCATTGGTTCCCGTTTCAAGAGTGAACCCAGCTCTCATTAGGTTTGAATGAGAAATGAAGTCTTTTATTATATTTTGCAATACAATCATCACGATTACTAGCTCTTATTATGTTTGAAACTTCTTCGTCATCCCTTCTTACAGCCTCAATTGCTGTTTCTGCAGATCTTGCAATCTTTCTTCTTTGTTATTATTGTTATCGGAATTATTTTTTTTGGATTTTCATTTAGTTGGCTGCTTGTCACTAAACAGGTGATCCAGAAATATATTTTCAAAACTATGAACATCATTGCTGAATGTGGAAACTTTAAACAAAGTATTGATAGAGATCCCAATGATCTATATATATATGGTATGGTAACCCTTTTGGTTTAAAAAATTGTGTTGAAGTGTAGTTAATCTTTGAGAACGGCCAATTTTTTTAGAAGAAATTAATACTATTCCTTTGGTCCTTTTTGGTATTAAAAAAAGAGTGCTTAGCTCCTTGAGAACCCAAACTATTGAAGGGAGTTACTTTTACGATATTACATGAAGTTACTGAAAGCTTCTTTTGCGTTTTCCTTTTTTGTTTTACAATTTATAATTTTAATTGATTACGTAAACATTTCCCTTTTTTTCCAAGTAAATATGACATAAAGAAATTCCAGCATCTCGTACCACTCATCAACAATTGACACGACACCGACACGACATTACGCATCGATAATACCATTACATGCTCACCTATGTTCACGCACGCATAAAATAAATTCAAACGACGCAAAAAAGGTTAGATGTATGGAATTTTTCCAATTAACCGCGATCGTATATGGTCTAACACGAATACTATGACTTTTTCTCGAAAGCATTCTTTCTGGATTTATATAATATAAGGTTTACGCAAGACAACAATGATTTCTTTTAATCGATGCGTGTTACCGCGAAGCCGGTTGGAATGGGCTGAATAATACGCGATCGAAATCTACTATGATTTGTTTATCACGTCGTTATATTTTATAACTGGATGCTAAGGAAACATACTTAGTGACAATGATGAAGTTTAAGCTATCTGGAAGGTGAGATCTGATTTAAAGGAATCCTTATATAATTGCAAGTGAGATATAAATGATATTTTGAATAAATATCGAAGCTTAAAATTAATCGACGAAACTTTGACAAACAAATTTTAAGAAAAAATTGGGGTTTCGTTATCTATGCGGCTAGCTTGTTCACAATCTGAAATTCAACTAGTGATACGTCATTTATGATCTGCGTTCAGATTTTCTTGAGTAAAGGTGCAATCATTTCTGGAAGATGCTCAGACGATTTGTATCTTTAAGGAGTTCTTAGAACAGCAATAGAATGTACATACACAGAGCGATTCAAAATATATGCAGCATACTCTAAATGCTGATTCTCACTTATTTTGATCATAGAAGATCAAGAAGAACGTGCAGTAAGATTATGAATTGAGGGTGATATTGCGCTGCGACCTATTGTGATCTATCCTGATCCATTGTGCCTCCTTGCATGAACTGTAAGCTGCTGGGGTTTGCGTGCTCTCAGAGCTCACCACAGTCCAAGAGTTTTAATATACTTCAATAACTGTGATGGTTTCAGAGAAGGTATTGGTCCATGACGTCTTTGCCGAGATAATTGTCTCGAGCTTCCGGGATAGTGGTGCAGTTAGATGTCAGGTGTTCCGAATTTTCATTCTGAGCTCTACAGAACCTGCAGTCGCTATTCTGTTTCAGACCTATCCTTGTCATGTGTTTCCCAAAGTGACAACACCCTGTAAGAAAGCCTGTGAGGATACGTAGTCTACTGCTACCTATTATGTTTAAAACTCTATCGTCATCCCTTTCTACAGATTCAATTGCTATTTCTGCAGATCTATTTTCTTTTTTATTATTGTTATTTTTTTGGACCTGTATGGGAATTATTTTTCTTTGGAGCTTCATTTTCATGGCTGTTTGTCAGGTGATCCTGAAATATGTTATGTTTTCAAAACTATGAACCCCATTGCTGAATGTGGAAACTTTTCTATGTTTGCTTGACTATACAATGCCGATAAGCAGGCTAAGAGCGTTTCAGAAAGAACTCACCTGTCATTAAACTTAAGCCTAAGGTCCCTAAGATAGCGCTCAATATATGTACTTTTAAATAAGATACATTTGGGTGGATCCCTTCTCTGGCAGTTGCCATACTATTTACTATTTCACAAATTTTAGTGCCAAAAATCTTTGCTTCAGTTTTTGCAAAGTATTGATAGAGATCCCAATGATCTATATATATGTATGGTGACCCTTTTGGTTTAAAAAAATGTGTTGAAGTGAAATTAATCTTTGAGAACGGCCAATTTTTTTAGAAGAAATTAATACAATTCCTTTGGTCCTTTTTGGACTAGTCTTCTGCTTAGTCTTAGCAATATCTTTGTCCTGTGCTTGTTGTAGTTTCAAAGGAATATCAAAACAGGGAGATTTTCCCAGAGCGATACGCTGTGACATTTAAGGGTTAGATGAGTTACTAACTGTCTATGAATTCCGATAAGTAACTAAATGACGCAGTAAGTATGTGTTTAGAATGAGGGAGCCTCAAGTGACATTTATGAATTTGATCCTGTCTCCCTTCACTATATTCGAGTTTATAGGTGCTCATCTCTATACTGCGAAACGGCTCCGGTCCTACAAACGAAGTTGTGGCGTTCTTCCCTAATAATAGGTTAGCTTCTTCGTTGTTACTGATTCCAGTGCGTTTTGGTACCCAGAATAGTGTAACTCTGTTTGCTTTGGCTAGGTTGTTTAGTCTGCTTGACCAACGGAGAATGTTTTACTTTCGATTCAGTTGAGCACAGTTGATATCCGCTTGGAAGAACTACTACAGTTACAGCCACCATGAAAGAGATTCTATAATAATCATGAATAAAGCACAACTTTCATATTGTCTGCTCTGATTAATACCTCTCTTTGAATGCGTAGACAAGAATTGTTGATCATTTAATAGGTACACATTTTCCGCCACTACTGTTGGAAGAACTTCCATATCAGTTCGATGTACTGCGTGTGAGCTAGCATTGTTGTGGTAAATAATGTCTGCTGTTTCTTCTGATTTCATCACAGACTGGCAAATAAGTTGTTGTACAGAAATCAGCAGTAAACAAGAGGCCCAATTTTATGGAATCATTTTGTTAAAGTGCTTTGTGAGTCAACAACCTTGGAAGACCCATACAGTCTATTGTTGCTTTGTCAACTTTTCCAACGCTTAATCACATATTTATCCGCTTTAATTATTTCTCGCACAGCATTGATGTTTGTCGGAACAACAGCAGTTAATGGAAGACCTTCACGAAATTCCTTACTAACACCAGTACATCCATGCTTGAATTCTGCAAACCAGTCATTAATTGTGGTTTTGGATGGTGTTTCACCACCAATTTCAGAAAATGGTTGAAATTGCACTTTCATCATGATTATTGAGTTTAAAATTACAAATTCAGGTTAAGGGTAAGATTAGGAACTCTCATATGGTAGAGGAGGTCACGTCCTGTCCAATCAAGTTAAACAAAATTCAACAGAAATGAGAAATTTATCCACAACAATAACCTAACTGCAATACGCAAAATGTGGCCACAAGAATGTAAACCGGAAACATAAAACGTAAGATGACAACCGATAATTTTAAAATCTTTGTAAATAAATAATAAATAAGTACATGGAAGAAAACTAGGGCAACATAACAGGCGCAAAAATTTCTATAATATAGTTGATGGTTAACGTAAGAGTCCTACAAGATAAGAGAACAACTAGAACTAAAATGTTAGTCCCAACAAGAAATTGAAGATGAGTCATTCTTTTAGGTTATAATTTTACAGATCGTTGTTGCAAATATCTCGTTTAGTTTAGGTTGGAATAAAGGTTAACATAAAATGGTATCAAACTAATCCTATCAAAATAGAAGTTATAGCAAAATTAAATCGTGACATACAGCCACACCGCCACCAAAGTTAGAGTATAAAATAGTCGGATGAATCACACTGCAGAAATACAGCGGATTCCTTCGTTATATTATTACTTCAATTGAAGTAACTCATAGATCAGGACTAATTTAATAAAAAAAACGTACAAGAACTTCCAACAATCCAAAGATAGCTGTAAATACAATCGTCGACAATTGACAACATTCCAGGAAACCATCGATATCCTCGGCAATTAACCATCATCAATGAAATACCTGACTCGTCGCATGAACGAATCGTGGATACCTGTGCAGTAAAGTAAAAAATGGCGCTTCACTTTGTGTTTACATTGCGATTAGACAGCGCCTACTACAATAACAACAAACGAGAGGCACGTGTGAAATTTTATTTCGATTTATCTATATCATCGTGCGATCATAATAAAGCTTCGGCGTTAGCCGTAACCCTGGGACGGTCGAAAAAATCACCACGCGACGCGTTGTCTAGGAAAAAAATGTTGTTTACACCAATGTGTATAGATGTGCGGTGTGCAGCACCTGAATGCTCATACTACCAATCCGTCATAAATAGATACTTACGGTGTATTGTTAATAAATTAATGTGAATTTAGCGTTGTTATCATAATTATTATGTTGTCTAGCTTCCTAGACAGTCTACGCCGGATATTCTAGGGTAAAACATGAAAAATTATAAAATAACAAGTTATGGAGCCTACAGAATTGACGTTTCTCTAGCGTGTTTCCTTCTCATCCTATGAAAACAAATTTGTAATCAAAACGAACGATTTAGTGATGGGATCATTATTATTGCCAGTTATCATTTTGATATAAATATGCTAACAAAACTTGCCATGTCAGTTGCAGTGGTCTGTTAAGCTGTATTACTTGTCTGCAACTCTTCCTCTCTATGTACTTTGTGTGAGCTTATCCGAGAAAAGTCACCGTCTTCTCGGAAAATTGACCCCGGTTTTTGATTCTGTTGCTGCTAGAATACCGAATGTTCATCAAGGAAACGAGATATGTGGGTGTGTTGGTAGAACATTTTATCAGTGTTTTAAAAACGTAAATATTAAATGCTTAAAATACGTTTTCCCGAAAGTCATCAGTAACTCTTGTTATATCCATTTTTGCAGCTGATTTGGATTTAATTGTTTCCAAAGCCAAACAGATATCTTAGATAATTTTTAATAATATTTAGTTTGGTGAACCAGCCAGATGTCTGGATGTTGACCAGAAACGTGCATGAAAACATCACGTTCGATCTGTGCTCGGTTTGAAAATGATGCAAACTTCTTAAACCATATTGTTATTATGGATGAACCTTGGGTACATTTCTACGACTCAGAAACAAAGGAACAATCAATGAAATGGAGACACTCAGGCAAGATCCCAAAGCCTAAGAAGTTTCGTGTTCAAAAATCTGCTAGAAAAGTTTATGTTCAGTTTTTTGGGATTGCCATGGTGCAACGAAAACTGGGAATTATTATTGGACGTTACTGATCACTCTACCAGAGAAAATTACGGAGAGAAGATGTGGAAAGTTGCACAAATATGTTCTGCTTTTGCGCATAAATCGTACGTTACCATGCAAACAATTAATGATATAGGGTAGGAATTACTCTCACACCACTCTTATTCACCAGATCTGGTTCCGCTCGTTTATCATGTCTTTCCTCAAGGTAATAGAAGCTGGTTTGCAGAGCAGGATAAAATTTCTTTTTGAAAGGTCTAGAGGAGTTGCAGATTTGTTGTAATAAATGTATCCAGTTAAGAGGACTGTATGTTTTTTAATACCTCCTTGTAAATGAGTCTTTCTTCCTCTTCATGCACACGCTACAATTTTTTTTTATCAAAAATCCATTGCCATTGTTTTTTTTTATTTATGTGCCTACATATTAAACAATTGCTGGTCTCATTTGATAACATGGAAAGTAAATACAGCTAAATTTCTTAGTCAACCGAATAACATTAAAATTTACAACACAAAATTAATTTCTTTCTCAGTTTCTTTTAAGACATAGATTAATAATACAGAATACCTAGATACATACATGTAAACATCCATTAGCGCCAAATTGTATTCAAGAATTGTCGAAGGTGCGATAACAATTTGACTCTTTTAAATGCGATAACTCGAGGAATTACTTGCCCTGAACTGCCACAGTACCCAATCTACCCATTTTGCACATGTCGAGAGGTGGAGCTTCAAGCACAAATCCTTTTTATCAACATTATAAATTAACTGAAGCTTTTGCATGACATATAATTCAATCACAATTTTCTCGATTTCTTAAAATAATCGTTTACTATAAATTTATTTAACTTTTGAGCTCTCGCTGCGTTTGAAAGATTTGAAACTTTCTTTTGTTTATGTCTGGGTCTCTTTGTATCAACAATATAAATCATTTTCTTCCTGCGATTTCTGTCACTATAAACATTCCGAACAGTGATAAAGTGCCACGACAAGGCCCAAAAACATAAATAGTAACCATATTTGAAATAACATGATTGCACACCCAAAATAATTTCAATAACTAAAATCCGCATTCACATTACAGGAATAGTTTTGATATATTTTTTTTTAACAAATTGGAAATATGTAAATGGTATGGAAGAATAAATCCCACTTATTTCTGAAAACTTCTCCATACATACCACCATTTACATTAATAACAATAATTATAATAACAATAATACTAACTACAAACATTGACATTTAACCTTAAACGTGCAATTATTGCTTAACATCTAACCGACGATTTAAATCCCACATGGAATCGTTTTGTTCTTCGGCAAGACGATATATCCGGATTTACAATTTCATTTGTAAGAATTAGACAGAATAGGTACTCGCAGTGGGCAGGATATTACAGTGATGTCATTACGTTATGTACTCCTTCTTACAACTACAGTGTACAACACGGGCAATATATAATTTGTTATAATTGCTTCATTATTTATTCAACACCACCAAAAATGGTCTCGGTAAAAGGATAATGGATGAGTTAGGATGCGATTTTTACGAATAGGGATGTATAATTAATAAATCAAGTTGATTCTTCCCATCACTCGTAGATGGTTGACCATGGAAACAGAAAGTAATACTAACTTGAAAGAATTTATTAGGTTATAGAGTGAATATCAGGTGATTTTTGAAACAGATAAATACCCCAAAAATAAATTTAAATTAAGATTAAAAATAACTTTGTGACAAAGATTAATTATTCTAATGCCTCTATTGTACTCGTATATGGAAGTCATTTTTGTCTGGGATCTATTTTAAGGTAAATGAACCTGTAAATGCTTTTGTTAAATTTTCTAGATCAATAATGATAAGTATTTTATTCCGAGATAAATTTATATTTAAAAAAGAAAGCTAAAATTTTATCAAATTTTAAATATTAAGATAAGAATATCGTATCATCTTGTTGTAATAACACTGAAATCAAAATAAATTGGAACATCAAAAACACCGATAATAATAAACATTTGAACAAATTTTGAAATGCTTTGGGCAAGGTGTAAGCAAGCCGGATGTTGTTCTATGCAATTTGTTCAATACCTCGTTTAGCATGTAGTTCTATAAATGCTCTAAATTCAGGTTTTTAAATGAATGGTTTGTATCGTTCTCCTAATAGAGTTAGAAAGCAAAAATAGGAATCATTTTAAAGGTCTTTTAATAATCTTTTATAGGGGGCAACAAGGGCAAGGGGGCACAACAGATCAATAGGTCACAGTGCAATATCACCCTTATTTAAATCTAAATCACTGGCTTGTTAGCATCTACATTAGTCGTTGTCCTTTTGTTGATAGCTATAGTGCCATAGGTTTAATGAAAAAGTCTAGAATATGTCATAAAAAGTTTTCTGTCAAATTGCAAGTAGAAATTGTGATTCTGAATACCTCTTTGCACATTTAGTAACTGATTTCCTTAGCTACATAATAAGATAAACTTAAGTTGCTCCTTTTCAACACTGAGTTTATTAAAGTGCATGGAACCGATACTATATTTACATTTAAATAGGGGATAGTTCTCGATCGGAAAACTATACAGTACAAACCGTAGGCCTATGGTTGCTGCGTAGACAAAACTAACTTTTGTCACACCTTCCTAATTGGTGCAACTGCAAAACTACAATAGCTAGAATAGTGCTTTTCGCGAGTTTTTTTTGTAGAGGACTTCAGTCTCTATAAAAACCGTTTTCACATTTTTTTGATGTTCTGCCGTTAACGCTGAATCCACAAAAACTGGAAGGTGGTATGAAGGCTAACCTCTTTTTTCGGAAATGAAAATTTAACGACACAAGATACCAAAATGGAAAATGACATTAAAAGTCCACAAGAGTATTTTTGTAACTGTTACTAGTTAGAAAGGTGTAACAAATGTTAATATTGTAGTGCTTTGTTCGTGATTAAACAAGTACAACTGGAAACCTATAGCAGTTAGAATAGAGTTTCTACTAAATTTTTTTTTGTAAAAACTGTCATTCTTTAGAAAAAGATTTTACATTTAGTGATTTTAATATCTTATGCCATGTATTTGTGAACAAAGAGGCTAATTTTTGCGAATCCGGCTTTCACGGTACAAGTTATCAACACACAAAACTGTACGAGGGCACTAATCTGACTGTTAGTGTTCGAGTAGCAATTAGAAAGGTGAGATAAAGGGTAATATTGTCAGACTAACGATCAACCATACGAATAACCAAGAACGACGAATTAGAATTTCAAGGACAACAAGGACTGTAACTGTATTAACAAAATAAGTAATCTTAAAGTTGATTTCTCTATTTCAAATAATAAATTGCTCAGTTTGTAAAATTATGTAATGAGGTGAATAATACCAGACGAAAAAGAGTGGAATTTGGTGATAGAAAAAAATGAAGATAAAACTGCAGACCAGAAGAAACTAATTTTAAGTAACTTCAAATAAGCACATATTAAATTGCTGGTAAAAAATAAAAGGCGAAGCTGAGGTCCAAAAAATGTATTTTAGTTGGAAAAAGTGGTAGTTTGTTGTGGTGTTTGTTTATCTATAAATATTAAGTTAATAATTGAAGATTCTCAATTACGAATATTAACTAATGATGCATACATATAAATATATTTTTAAGTTAGGTTATTGTTTTATGGCAAACCGCAATTCTTATTCAAACACTTTTGAGAAAACCATAACTTGTGTGTATACTTGTGAATTATTTACTTACTGTGGATAGGTGCAGAAAAGGCTAACTGCGTGTGTTGAGATGCATATATTTGATTTTCTGATGCGCCATGACTTTATAGCAAACTAAACACTGATAAAGCGAGTATGCTGTTAATAGATTTTTCAGAAAACTATGCTTTTTCTTTGGTTCAAGGTAACACCCAAAGTTTTTCGAATATAAAAACAACAATTAAAAAAGGTAATCAATGTAATGTCAGCTATAAAGCACACTGCAAATAATAGGCTTGTAACCATCCGAGTTGAAGAATGAAAATACGAGTACAATTGGATAAAAAGGCAAATGTATATATTATTCAACAGCCGTAGAGAATAGTAATTATACACCAAGGGAGAGAAGACATTTTTCTCAGCCGAGTAGCATTAAGAGGCTGAGAAAAATCTTCTCTGCCGTGGTTTATATACTATTTTTTCCACTACTAGCATATTTAACCGCTTTCTCAATGATAATCTAATATAATAAGCCGTTCCGATAAATGTTTAATTTAAGATATCCATAGAAAACATGTTAGTCTGTAAAAACAAATGAATAAACATTTAATGTCAAACTGAATTTTATTAATGTCTTGTCGCAATACCAAAAAAAAAATGTCAGACAGTAGTTGTACTCCTCCAGATATCCGCAAGGAAGCAAATCAAATAGAGTATCAAAAATTACTGCTCGAAAAATCAAAAAATTTTACATAAAAGTATATAACATTTTTAAAGATTGGTGTAAGTAAATTAAAAAAAGTAAAAAAAGTTTGTGAAAACGTGCTCTTGGTATATTTCCAAGAGCAAGCGGAAAAGAGAAAAGCCTCTAGTTTATGGGCTAAATTCTCAATGTTAAAGCAAACTTTAAGATTAAAAGAAAATATTGACATATCAAAATATTACAAGGTAATTGCCTTTTTAAAGCGAAAAAATGATTCGTATATGCCAAAAAAAGCAGTGTTTGAAAAACATCATATCAAACAGTTTATTACTGATGCACCGGATGAAGTTTTTCTTCCGATTAAAGTAATTATTTTCATTTGACCATATTTCCGAAATCAGGAAATTACATTTATATTTTTAGGTTATTCTTATAATTGGTATTGCTGGAACCTGTCGAACGAACGAACTCTGCAACATGAAAGTGGCTGATGTCGATCTGCGAGAAGACATAATTGTAATAAACATTCCCCATACAAAAAACGAATCTTGTAGAAAATTTGTTATTGTCGAACCTATGTGGATTGATGTGGTGACAAGATACTTGATGATAAGACCTCCGTCAGACATTCCAAGACTTTTTATTGGCTTTAGATCTGGAAAACCTACAAGACAAAATATGGGACATAATACCATTAGTACCTCAGCAATTAAAATAGCTACATACTTGAAACTGCCGGATGCAAACAACTACACTGGCCATTCATTCAGGAGGACGTCAGCTACAATTTTAGCAGATAACTAGGGTGATATCCTATCACTTAAACGCCATGGAGGGTGGAAAAGTTCCACAGTAGCCGAAGGATATGTAGAGGACTCTATCACTGACAAGAAAAGAATTGTAAGTATGGTTCAGGGAACAACAGTTAATTATGAACCTGATTTACCACCTAGCACTAGTATTTTTGAGGTGACGCCCTCAACTTCAACATCAGTATCAAAATCAAACACCGAACTGAATATACCGGTAGAAAACTTTACTTCTAATACTGGTACGTCAGGAATTAACATGACCTGCCATAATTGCACTATTTATTATTATTTTAATAAGTAGTGTTAACCAAATTACGTATTTCCTACTTTGTTTATTCATGTTAAATGTTAACCTAACCTTTTTTCTTGAATTGCGGATTTCATTCGTGCATCTACGCGACATCTATGGTTTTATATTCAAATTATTTCTATTCTGTACATTTTTACTGAATAAATCATAATTTTATTATTGTCAATTGTTTTTATTATTTACTAGTAGGAGATAATTTTTATTATTGACTACTAGGAGAGAAATTCATCTTCTCGGCCCGAAAACATACCAAATAATGACGTCTTCTAACGCTAGTAGTGGAAAAAATTCATTTCATCACCAGTTAAAACACCTGTCACTACAATGGAAACTGTCATTACTAATTTAAAACGATATATGTCGTATGAAGTTTCTAAAGAAATTAGTTATGACGTTTAATTTCAGATCAATTGCTCGCTACGCTCGCTCGTCCTGCAAATATTCCATTTGGTTACACAAAATAACCCATTTCATAACTGGCAGATGACATAATTTGATCTTGGAAATGCTAAGATAAGAAAGAAAAATAGATAAAATGATAATTTATAAAATGATACATATTAGAAATCACAACAACGTGGTCGAACTAATATTGATAATTTAAGTATTAGTTATAATAATTTCATTTCCGGCTAATTTTTTTTTTTAATTATGGACGGAATATTGTGCTGGTTTACACATAATGTACGGCGAATACTATGGTGTTATTATACTGGACCAAGAAAAGTGTGCCAACAAAATCTTAGCCATGTTCGACTTGTCGAACTGGAAATCTGCTGTGTTGCCATCAAATCGTAGTAGGATGACAAAGGAAAGAAAGAAAGGGCAAATACACTATAGCAGGAAATCACTGGTAGTTTGGTTACGTTGACGCAGATTGGTGGCGATATTGACAAGTAACTTTCTTGTATTGGATATTTAAGCTTAGTTGCAGTTACTCATGAAGCTATCTGTTTGCTGCAGTTTAAAAAGAACTTTGGGAATATGAAAAGAACATTATGTTGTTTTGTGGCAATTTAAATGCAATTTCATTAGCAGCGGGCAAACGTTTTACTGTGAGGTCTAAGCACATCCTAAGTGAAAACTTTTCATAAAAATAATTCCATGAATATTCTTACTGCTATTTTACTAAGAAATAGTTTACCGACATTCGAAATATAAATATTCTAAAAGCAGGAAATTATTAGACGATGCGTCTTAAACAAAATATAATAAATTCAGAGGCTGGTGTGAATATCCTTGATATGTTACAAAAACATTCACACTAAACGATTCAGGTGGTTATTAATATTTATTGTTAGTAAACAAAATTTAAATTATATTTATAATAATGCATTTAGATGTTCCTATTTTTAGCTCAAAAATGTCAAATTTCCTAACTAATTCATTAGATAACATAAATCTATCACATCAATCTAATATTTATTTCGTTTTTTTTTCTACCTTCAAGTTTACATTCCCGAAAATGTAACCTTTTCAATCTGTGATCTAAATCAATTTAATAGACATCTAACCATCCATCTGGATCTACAATTTGTATCGCATAATTCGACGATCTATCATTATATAGATCGTACGAACGAATATCAATTTCGCGCTAATGTACTGTATACAATCGACTACCCAAACAACCTTGGCGATGGTAAAAATTTCCGCAAAAGAGATCGGTACAGTATTACGTAAGCTTATATAGCACGGTAAACTAGTGCTTCACACTTCGTTTAATCTGGTCAACTGATAAGCTGTTTCCGTTGCAGTTACGCCGATGTCGCGGATAGTTTTAGTAAGAGAAGGACAAGGAGCGAATGACTGTTTCGATCTTTGCGTGATCCAAATCGCTCCGAATAGCAAGCTCTAAAATATGCAATCGTCGAGAGAGACTAGATGATCCACCAAGCGTAACAATGTTATAAACGTTTTAGTTTATGTTTTGTACTAAATCTGGTATCTGATTGAGATGAAATATTGATGAAAATTAAATTTGTATCATACGGTTCGATAAGATGTTTGAAATCGAGCTCCTTGTTGGTGGGTGAATTGTTGTTCCGGTTAAAAAAATTAGTTAATTGTGTATGGGATAGTTTGGGATAATAAAATTGAAGAGATAAGTATTATCTTTGCACTGGACAATGTTCAGGAATATGTCCATGGATTAGTTTGAAGAATTGAAGGTTGCATCACTCTATTGTTGGTGGTGTTGGCGTTCTGAGTTTTTAGTCTTATTTCTAGATGACATTTTCGTGATGACAAACTTGTGTTGCAACCTAAATTACCGTTCTCATGTTATTTACGTATAATTTCATTTCTACTACCTCCTGATAGTCAAATTACACGATCTTCATCTTCAATTGAGGATGATACTCTTATTCGTAAAATTATGAAAACTTTTTTGTACTCTAAAGCATCTATCGATGAGCTTGTCGCTAAAATCTAAACAGAAGTTGTAACCATGCTACAGAATGCAATCAAGACGTATCTGAAAAGATGAACTAACTGGAAAATAAACTATTGGCGAATGGGCAAGATAATCATAAGCTTTCGATGATATCGAGCGGTACTCTAGACGTAACACTTTGCGCTTGTTTGGGTTGCCCAAAGAGAAGAATGAAAATACTGATACTACCGTGGTATTAGACAGACAACCAATTTGCTTAATCGTTATATCTAACGATTAAGCAAGTCATTTTACCCCGTACACAACTCCCCAATTGATTGATGATGGTGGTTCCTTAACATTTCTCATCTTGCTCGACTACACCGAGACATTTGATACCCTGAATCGTGATCTTCTATTAGCTATTTTACATTTTCTTGGTTTTAGTCAAAACACACTTTTCTCCAGTTACTTAAGAGGTCGCAACCAGGTAATTAATATTAACAACAACGTTTCCACTTAACTTCAAGTGGATACAGGTGTGGCTCAAGGAAGCATCTGTGGGCCTTTACTCTTTATTCTCTACACTTCCACCTTTTCTAAACATTTAAATCACTGTAAAAGCCATTTTTATGCTGATGACAGTCAGCTATATACATATCTCCTGTTTGCCATCAGAGGTTGGAACTGCATGCTTTCTAATCAATAAAGATCTCGCTAGTCTCGCCGAAGTGTCGCAAAAACACTGTCTTATATTGAATCCAAGTAAGTCAGTGGCACTTATTGTTGGTAGTGGTAAGAGAACTTAGGATGTGACTGGTTCTTGTTTGCTTTGTGTTGGGGGAGTGCTCTGGATATCAAACATAGTGCACGCAATCTCGGGCTGATATTTGATGTTGATATGAAGTTCAGGACTCACGTTAACAATAAAATTCGAACTGCTTACGGGCTACTGAGGACTATTTACTGTATTAGATCGATGCTTTCAATGGAACGCTTGTCTTAGGCTGATTTTTGGGGGCGTAGGTATGACAGAATATCTTATAGACTCAATGATGCCCGTTGGTTTAACATGTCAAATCGCAGGCGCCTGCATGCAGGTGTGATGTACTATCCTAAAGTTCAAATCTCCTCCTTATCTTTACAACAAAATTCGTTATCGTACCGACGTGCATAATTTAAATTTGAGGCACAAGAACTCTCTAACTGTACCTCCACATACCACTGCTGGTTTTCAGAAAAGTTACTCCTATGGCATGGCAACCTTTTGGAACTGCCTTCCCGATAGAATGAGAAATGTCGATCTGAGCGTATCGCAGTTTATAGCATGCTTGAGATCTTCGCTTTCGGATGGGCTGGCACGCAGTATTGCATAATATGGAGCTTTGTTGTTACTTGCTTTTGTATATGTACTTGGTGTTTGTTATTCCTGCTTTTAATTAATTAATTTGCTGTAAAAATTTTGTGACCTGTTTGTTTATTTTTTGTAGTTCGGATGGAAGATCAGACCTTCCCTTCTTTTAAAAGGAAGTTTAAAAGAGTTAATGTTATTAGTCAGTTACGCAGGGATAGTGCTTTGAACAAGCTTCGCTGCTGTTAGTGAGGATGCACTATTTAAGTTTTTACGTGATATTAGAGTTGGATCCAGTGGTTCCCTTATGTTGTTATCTTTCATGGAAAAGTGCTGTCGTAATCTCTATTTCCAAAAATGTCAAACGGTGATTTAGGAGCAACTAGTATTTAACCAACCTTATCAAGGTTATGGAAACGATTATCTGCAGTCTAATAAATCTATTCTGAGTATTACGAGTATTTATAATTTGACTCATATTTCTTTGTTTCTGTACCACCCCCACTACAATTTGGAACTCAAAATGATTGAGTAATTTTTATTAAACATGATTGGGTTGGATTGAAGTATTTTCAAATATGTAGAGTGGAATAATTATGGTAGTTTAAACACTTATCTTAAGCAGTTTGGGTAATGTATTCATTAGATCTTAACTGTCTGTGACGCTCCTAGCTTGCACTTCAAAGTATACTCAAAATTTATTTGGGCTTTCTGTCTACCTCTGGTTGATGTGGGCCCCATTGTAGACCCGCGATTTGGTGTTGGTCCTCGTTTTCTCCACATTAGACAGCTTGCTATTGCAGTTCTAGTTGATTTATTTCGATGGGCTTTTAAGGGATTTCTGGGAAAACTTGTTGGAGTCATAGCTCTTCAAGATATTTCGTTTTCTTGGAAATCAGGCGTCACCATTGATTTCGGAGTACTATCCCTCTATACGCTGATGGGTGTGTTTATGTACAACGACACCTCGACTGAAAATTGGACAAAGGCTACTAAGGCACAATTACAAGATCTGCTTATGCACATACACCTCTTGCGTCATTTATTAGGAGCCCCATTTAAGAAAAAGTAACACCTGGATAGCTAGCTCAGAATTCAATGTCTTCGACGGCGGTTAAGTACGCCAAAACTTAATGAAAGATCTTAACATTTGTTTAAATGAGTTTGCGTTTAGTTGTGAAATTGAATAATAAAGCTAACTAACATCGACCGGTGGTCAAAATGGTCTAAAGGACTAAAGAAGTTGAAGCACATGCTAATTACTACCCTTAAGAATTTCAAGATACTACTTGTGGTGATGCTAAGATCGAGCTTTTTTCAACTAGATTTGAATCACCTAACATCATTAATCAATACCATGCTTTGAGTAGAATACTTCCCATTTCCTTGAAGGACTGTCTAGGAGGTGGTTATCCATAAGCTTCGAAAGGATCGTTTCCTTCCACGGAGTTTTCACCTCATTAGTCTTGCCTCTTTGCCAATGTTTGGGATATTAAGTTATTACGGATTCGTTGTGGTAAATTTACAACAACCATATGAGAAGAGATTTGCAGATAAAAGAAAAGACCGCAGTGTTTATTTTCCAGAGGTCCCCTCAGTTATTGGTCAATATTTGTCATGCAGCTGTTGTCTTAAATAATGGCCGAGATTTGACTCAATTGGCACTACCAAACAACATGTCATAGTCCTTCAGGTTTTAGGCATCAAGATCCTGCTGTTGCCTCACTACTAATAAGAGACCTGTTCTCTCAACCTAGGTGAGAAGGAACCTTCAAGAAGAAGCAAATGATTAATTCTTTGTCCACTTTACATACACTAACATTTTTAGAGCAAATTAATATCAATCTTTTGCTTGCAAAGAATATTATTGAACCAATTTACTTTTAAACGAATCAGAATCTGATGTATTTGAAGGGCGTACTTGTTATCATGTCCTTTAAGTAACAGAAATGTAAGTAGAGACACGGTAAATAAACAAGGGAGCTTTCGTTGTAACGAGTCGCTTGTTTGTCTAGCAATATAGCTAATTTGTCTATAATTCTTCATTAGTGTTATTTGTTACTGCAAAGCAGCACACCCACTACATACAACTCGAGTTGTAAATGTTATAAAAAACATGAAGATATATATTTACACACATTCGCGCTATATCACGTTGGTGCATCTGAAATGAGGAATTGTAAATTCTCCGGCTCTATTATGTATTTGCTAAAGGGGAACCGCTTGTTTATGAGGATAGTAACCGTAAAAAATGACACATGCCTTCTATTTTTAGATCAGTCGCAAAATTGATAAGTACGTCTCCCCAGTATCTCACGCATGCATACATATTAAAAGGTTACGATCATATAGTGTACAGAGCACAGGAGGAACTGTACAAATACACGCATTGTATATTGTATCAAATAGACATTATATATTTACATTTGCTTGCATATTTAACATTTAACGTGCATGCAAAATATAAACGCGTTATAGGAAATTTATGTGCAATGTTTGTCGTATACTGCACTCTTAATGTGTTTTATGCTTGCGTTAATTATAAAATAATTATGTTGACGTATCTGAATTATCGCCTGTTAAATCTGTAATACTGTAACAATCTTGTGAAGTGGTTTCATTTTGAATAGTCGATAAATTACAAGGAGTGCGGCAGTAATTGTGTAGCTACTTAAGATCAATTGTGGAAAAATAAATAAAGAGTTTCGTACTGATGAAACTCAATATTAAATTTCAAGGTAGATTGTGTTCTAGCTATTCCAGCAGTACTCTGTGGCTGTGGTAATCTTCTTAATATGTAAGACCTCTCTATAACACAAATACTTATTGCGAAAGCTTAGTAGTGTAAAATGTTATCTTATTACTTATTCTCACATTATTTCCTACACTTATTTATAAATTACAAGTTTTCTCACATTTCAGTTAATGATATAAGTCTCGTTATGATGCAATGACTCCACTCGTTGCCTAAAAAGGCTACCCTCTCATCTCATCTCAGTATTTCATTTCACAATATTGTATCCATTATTCCCCTTACCTGCGAGTCTTAATTGGTAACAGTGTTATTGTCACCTAAAAATAATAGAAAAAATACCTGTAATAGGCGCTCATGGTATATTGTTGGAATCGCCCTGCAAGCGAGTGCAATGAAAATAGATAAAGTATTAGAAGTAGACCACGTCGTTTCGACCTCCCAGGTCGAAACATACTAGCAGATCAAGATATCTGGCAGAACTGACAATCCACGAATTGTCCGAGATAGTACAGTATCTGCTGAACTGACCTGGGTTGTTTGACACCCGACAGCGCTATTTCCGACCCCGCCCACTAGAGGGAATCAGGTTGGAATTAGTCCATTGTTGCAACTGTTGTACAATACAGGTTGAACAGCGAACTGCGATGAAATTTGGTCTTACATTCGGTGGGGTGCTGACGAGACCTTGGAGATCAAAACCAGGAAGTTAGCTTCTAATGCTTGAGCAATTTTCATTGCACTCCCTTGCAGGACGATTCCAACGCTTGCTACAAAATTGAACAAAAGAATTTGTTTTTCACTGATTTTTTATGTAGAAGGATTTGAGAAATTAAATGTATCTAAATGACGAAAATTGGTGATACAACAAGCTTAATGCTGAAAAGTAGAGAAGCACCACCCATACATCGAATTATTGTGTCATCGAATCAAAGTCTTTCTTGTGAAAATAATTTTGAGATCAATGATCTTAGTACTAAATTGGATTGATCCGACATACTACAATGCAGTAGTTAATAACTGCATTGTAGAAGAAAAAATTCAAGAAACTATGTTACAAATGAAATTGTGAAGTTAGAAATGGAAATTAATACAGAATCATGTCAAAGCTACAGTTAGTAAAAATATCCTAGGAAACCCTACCAAAGAAACAAGTATGGCAAGAATTTGGAACACTTTCACCCTCAAGCAAGCACGTCCTTGATATGCAGAAAGAAAGACTTATTGAATTTTTAACAAACAGAGGACTGAGGATTACTGTCTGTAGGAGCAAAGGCCTCTGAAACATCTAGCAATGATCAACTTCAAGATACACAATCTCGGGATGAACCTGCAGAAGTAAATACAGATAATAAGTTGATTAAAGTCATAAAAATTCCCGTTATTAGAAACAATAAAAACAATTAAAGTCCATTTAAAAAACGTGTGGTAATTGGTAGACTTCTCAATTAACATCGGCAATGAACTATCACGACTAGGGAACACAGCCTCTTCCACTCTCTGAAAAGACAAAATTCTGTGTTCCTGGCTTTCTCCTTAAAAAGCTAATTCGATATTTTGTTGAGAACTAAGTTAAATGGGAAACTAGATGGAATAATTTCGACTACGGCATCTGTTACTTCCAGGTCTGTTTCATTGTCTGATGGTTCGAAATGTTTCCATCACTTGGAATGGTCTAGAGAAATAATTTCTCTTATGGAACTTTTCTCCTCGTCAATTGAAATAGTTTGGTAATTCGATTATTTTCGAGTATTTCCTTAGAAAATCGAGTATGCTCTGACTAGTTGAGGTAATGGTAAGTGACTACTTTGATGGATCGCAGATGATATTTCAAGATAAGGTTATGGATCTGTAGATATTCAAGGAGCAATTTATTGATATCTAGAAGGTGTTTCAGATTATGGTTGTAGAATTGCAGATGCTGAATGATTATCTCTTTAAATCGTAGATGATGGCGAATGAGTTTGTCCAATCATCGGAGACACAAGCTAGAGCGTATTGAGGAGCCAATTTCTTGAATTGTCTGTTACATACAAGGTTAAAAAATTAGTTCTCCGAAAATATTAAATTTCAGAATAATCCTCTTTGTGTGACTCAGGCCAATCTCTAAACCCAGTCTTGGATTTCATTTTCGATAAAGAACAGGCAGAAGATTATTTTTATTTTAGTATTTCGCACATTGTCGATGACTTCAATATCACGTTTATGTAATGGTTAGGGAATATAGCTTAGAAAAGAACTTCTTACAAAGCTAAGTTATAAGAGAAAATGGGTGGGAGAATCTTCCAACTACTCCCTAAAAGCAAACACCATTAAATGGTATGTGGATGATTTTAAAACCGACAATCGACATGCAGGGGTATTCGGGCCAAGAACCAAATACTCCGAGCCGATGGAAATATACTGTAATGCTTTCCAAGCGGAGATCAATGCCATTAGAAGATGTACTCAACTTAACCTGGAGAGGAACCATCTCCGATAGTCAAGCGACCATAATGGTGCTGAGTTCTAACATCATCAGCTCGAAATTAGTCTGGGAGTGTCTTAGCAAACTAAACAACCTGGGCAAAGAAGAGCAAAGCTCACCCATCGACAATAGATTAATTAATTCTAAATCATGGCAACCAATGTTTAGGGTGCTTCATTAATTAACGGAAATTTTTTAACTGGAAATACTACGTGTCATATAATGACCATTGACCAAAAATAGCCTTATTCAAAATCGCACCGTTTTCGAGATGAAGGTCTTCAAAGTTCCAGAAAAAAAAATCGTTTTTTCCATCTTTGAGTTAATCTACTTATACGATGAAAATAAAATTTGGCATGGCGATTTAGTATTATTAGATGCTTCTTATGGTGGAATTTTCCGAAATTAGCAACATTATAGCGAAGGGAAAAAAATATCCCTTTGTGTTAACATCAATAGAACTTTTTTGTTTTTTTGATTTACAGCCACGAAATTAGCATCACCTAATAGACCAGTTAAAATGTCAAAAATAAGGTCCTCTTGTAGAAACTTCGTATTATGCTTTGTTTTCGAGAAAAACGAGAAAGTTCGGAAGGATTTGTGGCTAAAAATAGTTTAAACAACAAAAATCCGCGTAGGCCAACTCTCAAATTCTAGGTCATTGGCGGAATTGTCATTTTAGGACAATTTTTCGATTATTTTTCAATACTTCCTATGTAAACAACATAGTCACCCTTCGCTTAAACATGGAAAAAACAATTTTTTCTGGAACTTTGAAGACCTTCATCTCGAAAACATGATTTTGAATATGGCTATTTTTGGTCAACGGTCATTATTTGACACGTAGTATCTCCAGTTATAATATTTCCCATATTTAATGAAGCACTCTGTATAAAATAGGATTGAAGTTCTAAATATCCAAAAATTTGCCCGATTTTGCAGTATATACATCATTATTTTAAACAATATATACATACCTTTTGTAAACAAAGTCCATCGTAGTAATAACTATGATATATACATACATATATAAAAAAATAATCAAGCGTTATCTACACAATTATTTGTGCGGGTATTGTTATGATTTTGGGAGAAAAAACAAATTTTTATCAATTCATGATGAAGCCCAGATAGGAAGCTGCCTTGACCCACATAAATAATTTTACAGTTTCGGAGGTAAGAGTTTATCTTCGAACTGAGATAACTAATCATTGATCAGTTATTGTGTTTACTACATTGTCTATATACAACTCTATATATAGCTTTATTTTGAAGCTGGGTTATTATGTGTGATATTGATTGGATTTTATATAGGAGGCTCAAGGTTAGCTTTATAATTTAATCTTTCATTTTAGAAGAACTTTTTTAGTATGCACATATACTAAATTAAAAGAACAAATTTTAGACACTATACAAAAAAAAATTACTTTACTAGTTTCGATATTAAAAATCTCGTCAGTAACTTAGGCAGTACTTAGGGACCACCTACAATATTCTGCATTTTATAACCTTTCACCTACATGTCACTCCAATTTCTCGAAACTATTAACAGTTATCCTGGCCGTATCGCACAGCATCGTGACAATAAGTAATTGCATTAGCAATTACGCGGAGATCGTTTATTCAAGTTGTATGGAACCCCGGGTTCGGGGAATAGCGGAACAATTACCGGCTTGATTTGATTCGAATGCTACAGTCGCCTGGCTTAAAGTCTTAAATCACATAAATAGGTTAGACACATTTATCAACGTTAAATCGCATTATCTAATCTTTCACGGAGTCGTACAGCTCCTAGATCTGATGCAATTAATCTATTTTGTAATGTTGTATTTGTTTACGCTGGAGATTATAAATATTCGTCTTGTACTTCTTTGGTACAAGAAAGGATGACGTCCTCATAGGTTTGAAATACATATTATCAGTTGAGAAGACAAAATTTCCTCTAATTAACATTTTGACCAACCAATCAAGTTGCATCTCGTCATTGTTGTCTATCATGCTTTGTTCTTTGATGATGAAAATGTAAGTCCACAATTTCTAACTTTTTACACAAGATCTCGTTTTCACACACGGAAGCCTTTCTTAAATCTATTAAAAGAGCTATTGTCAAATGTCTTTCTTTTGTTCTATCAGACGAAATATATGTGGATGTACTACACCATCTTGATATCGTAACTTTCCATTGTAAGCATTCATTGAGTACACACAAGTTTGTATAAGCATATTGGTTTATAACTTGCAGACGTCTGATTTGCAGAAGAAATAAGTCCACCATTGTGGGCTAGAATGTATGTATTTTTAGTCACTCCTTCAATGATTTAATCAACCGATAACATGCAGGACAAACTACGTTTTTGTACTTACAAATTTGATAACTGCCGTTGAAAACTTTAGTTAGGTACTGTGTAGTACCTTTTAACTTGCCGAAAAAAATTAGTCCAGAAAAAGAATAATATCTTGTTAATCATGCTCTCAGGATAGGCGATTATGAAACTCGTCTACAATTTTGCTACTAGCTGGCAAACTAGCTAGTTAGGCTATTTTTTAAATAAAAAGTTGTCCTACAAAATTAAATAAAAATTAAATAAATAAATAAAAACAATAGCGAGGGTTGAATAAGGAAGGAAACACACACAGTATAAGTAGGTAAATTATACAGCTATGAGCCCCTCCCCACGCGCTGGGTTCAAAACTAGATAAGCTGTTTACAGAATCAGCTCAAAACTACGGCATGCTCGCTGGCGACTGATGAGCCATAGCGTGACTGGCTTATATAGCGTGTCTAGGTCGACTAGCTGTACAGTTCACCTACTAGTACAAAATAGCAGTCCTAACTAAAGGAACAAGACTATAACTGTGAAAATTGGATATCTGAGATTAATATGACTGATTTTGCAGGACTAGATAAAGTCACATGATTTCGTGAACTTCAAAAAACAAAAAACGTATTACATTATGTTGAAAAATATTTACTGAAGACGCAGCAAACTATCTTGAGCTTAGTTACCTGAAGAAATTAGAGGAACTAGATCTGGTATTAATTTTTCGATCTAATGATTCTACCATCGGCAGTGTTCAGAGGTATCAAACAAAGGCAGACCTAATTTCGTAATTAACCACACCTTCAAAGTCCCTTACTGAATCTAGTGTATCTTGATATATAAGTTACAATGCATACATAGATAGGACTGAAATATTATGACCGTCTTCATAAAGACAGGAAACATGGTTTCGTGTTTTGTGAGTGAAGTTGTCCTTATTGCATTCGAATTTCGTCCAAGACATGATTAATTACCTATGAGAACTTTTATTGTCAAGGATATTGAAAGACGTCTATAATCTTGTCACTGGCTGAGAAACTACAAAAATAAGCAAATATTATGATGACAGCTAGGACTCTCGCGGGAAGATGAATAGATTTGTTTGAGAAAGTCAAGCAAAAATGTACAAATGCATTCAACAAGGTAATCAAAACACATTTTCTTAATTAAAATTGGAAAAAAAAATTAAAATTGTAAATGAAGTTTTTAGAAAAACCAAATAATGTACCTATAACAGATTTTGTTGGTAAAGTTTGGATAGTTTATTGGATACTTTTTACTGTCAGAACATTTGAAATGTAATTTTTATGGAAAAAAATATTTATTACATTTATTTAAAAAATGCTCGCCAGACATACATTAACAAAAATAATATTAATTATCTTTTACAAAGTAAGCAATTCTTTACGTCAAAACTTTAACAAAATATATGAGTCTGATACATAGGTATTTTTAAATGAGCAAACAAAGTCCAGGTCCGCATTGAAAAAAATGACCTGGCCATATTTCAGGAAAATGTTGCATAAAAAGTGATTTAAAAGAGAGATTTTCCTTGATAAATATCTTGCTAAAGAAGGCAAGAAGAAATAAAAATCACAGACAAATCATAATTGTTCCAACTTTCTCGACATTATGCTAATGAGTATTAAATTACGCAAGTTTGCCAGAATTTAACCGACCATATAGTCGCTAGTGTTTTTGAGTTCCTAAAGGTAAAGATTGCATGTGAACCCGCCTGTACAAACAGCTAATCACTCTTGGTGATAAAATATTTTGTCGAATTTCTTGGTCCATTAGCATTCTGCCAATTGTTTCTTTGAACGATATATCATGCATATTTGTTTGTAATGTTTCCAAAACTTGTATCTGTGCCAAAAACTATTAATTATTAACTATTCTATTAATAAATTCTAGCAACCAAAAATAATTATTTTCATATATTTGGATATCCAATGACTTCACTATCCTTGGCCTTAGCTATTTTATTAAAAATCGTGATAAGTTTTGCAGCACTACCTCCTCATCTTCAGGAAAGTTCATATCAAAAACTGTACTGTAGAAAAACATAATTTTCTGAAACATTTTACTAATTTGAACCAAATGAGGACTGTCTAGTACCACATTAATCCTTTCCAAAATATTGTCATCCCCTTTAATAAACATATTTGTTCGCACGTTTACGCAATTGGCTCTCTTAAGGCATAAAAATTAGTAGTTACACTTAGTTAATAAGTAGTTAAAAATACTTTCTACATAGGTGGTAGTGTGGCCGACGACTTTTGAACATCGCTGTACATATGTAACGAATTTTGCCGAACCTGTAGAAGTTAATAAAGACGGTTATTAACAAAAGAATGTCTATATTCTAGGGAATTCTCGGACAATTGACTACCATCGGATATATTAACCGTGGAGATAGCAACAGGGCCTTGGTCTGTAAGGAGAATCTTCGAACTACCTACGTTTAGACCTTAACGGTAAACCAATTTAACAATTTAATTTTTTAATTTTAAGTAAATTTGAAAAACTGTTTTTAAAAAATCAAAAATATATATATATATATGTATATATAAAGTTTAACAATTTATCCGTAATCCGTAAATATTACGTTAGCAAGGAAATTAGGGTTTTGTTCCAACTGGTCCATAAAACTCCTACAAAACGCTACCCGTCTATCGCTATCTCCAGGATGCAGAACTTGGGTGACGTGTTTTTTAAAAGGATGATATTTATGTTTCTTTAGAACTCTCCATACCTTCTGACGCGTTATGTTTAGATCTGCTGCAATGGCTCGTGTGGAGGTAGAAGGATTTTCTTGTACCTAAAGAAAAATTTATTTCATTGATATTATTTATTTTGTGCGCGATTCTTCGGAATTCTCTTACACTTTGTAAAATATCCACTTCATTTTCATGCGACGGTCTAGCATCATATTTTCTAGGCTTACAAAACGAACCAAAATCGCCTAAATTTCGGTGAAGTAGCAGAAAATAGGGCTGAGCTGGTAGTTGCCTTTCTGGATACCGCTGAAGATATGTTTCTGAAGTAACTTGTACATTTCGATGTGAAGCGTAATAAATCTCTAGCATATCTCGTTTCTCTTCACTTGAAAACGGCATTTTGTCGAAAAAGTTGGGCAAATTTAATAAATGTAAGTGACAACAAGCAAAACTTAATCGAACTGTCACAAATGCATTTGTTAAATACAAGTATGGATATTATTTCCAAGGCATGCTTCTTAAAATCGGTTTTTTTATTATTTTGATAAAATTGTGAAACTGGACCATATCGTGTGATACATCATCATAATCAGAATCAAGAGCTTTACTCAAAAATGTAAAAATCCAATATGGTGCCTATAAGAAAAAACAAAGTTGACTACCGCAACTTTTGAATCTAGAACGTCTTGAAAAAATGGCACATTTGGATTCCTTGTAAAAAAGTGCCTTAATAATGTCTGAGTTAGAAACGTCTACGTTGATGGGTTTTCGATATACAACGTTAAGACGAAAGTTTAAAATTTCACTTTTTTCCAAAAATCTCAGCAACCCATTAAAATTTTTTAAGTTTCTCGGCAGCATATCTTTTCTCTCCCAAATACGCAACTTTGCCCTAATTTAACCGATCTCCTATCTCTTATAATAACCGAGTTCCCCATGCATGCGCTCGAAAAACGGGCACAAATTATAAACACATCAAATGGAGATCACAAAAGACTACCAAAGAGATTAGACTACCAAAGAGATTAAATCCTTAAATTTGATAAATTTAATTAAATTATTATAAATATTCGTAAAATTTGAAGATTGTTCTTTTGTATTAATATTATCCAAAAAATGTTTGATGGCTAAAACTTCAAGGCAAATTCTTTTAGTATAATTAGATTCATTAAAAAAAATTGTGACATCATTAAAATTTACAATGTGATCTTTGGTATGTATATGTGTAGCCAAAGCACATTTTTTGGGATTTACTCGACTGTCACTACGATTTGGGTGCTTCTCTCACGCCACCTCTGGATAGTTTGACCAATATAGAATTTAGAACAATCGTTACATTTAACCGCTTATACAATATGATTTTGTTGTTCTTTCGGTATCGGGGTTTTCAATTTGTTTTTGACTATGCCCAATAACTATGCTTTAGTATCTTTTGACGTAGTCAGTCTATTCACCAATATACCTGTAGACTTAGTTATCACCATCATACAAGAAAATTGGGGAATTATCAAATCTAATACTGCCATACCTAAAACCATTTTCATAAAATTATTACAGTGGGTTTTCGAGTCAGTTTACTTTCTTTATGAGGGGCAGTATTATCAACAAATACATGGTACTCCTATGGGCAGTCCTCTCACCTATTATAGCAGATATAATTATGAACAGCTTACTAAAAAAGGTATGTAGTCTAACCACTTTTGCTTTCGGTTTTCTTTTTCAATATGTCGATGACATTGCCTGCGCTCTATCTAGACATGAAGTAGAAAATACATTAAATAAATTGAATGAATTTAACTCAAACCTTAAATTCACTTGCGAAACAGAAATTAATGGCACATTACCCTTCCTTGATACCACTATTCTAAGACAAGAAAATTTAATTAGGTTAAAGTGGTACAGAAAACCTTCTAACTCTAATAGATTGTTAAATTTTAACTCGGTTTGCCCCACAAAATATAAAATTAATTTAATTACCGCAATGAAAACAAGAATACAGAGTTAGTTATAAAGATTTTGTCACGCATGATCTACAATATCTATACAATATTCTTCTTAAAAATAGTTTCCCACCTCACTTAACAAACAGGCTTTTGTTTTCTACAGCCACTAGCCTTTTAGCTCAAGATCGTAATGATTTGTCTAACTCTCGTCATATACAAGATATCAATATTGAACAATCAAAATACAAATCTCTTGTTTACATCCCTGGCCTTACGGATAAAATAAAACTGTTATTTAGAAATAGCAATTTAAAAATTTCATTTACTTCAGCTAATTCGTGTAAAAAAATTTTCACCAAATTGGAAACCCCGATACCGAAAGAACAACAAAATCATATTGTATACGCGGTTAAATGTAACGATTGTTCTAAATTCTATATTGGTCAAACTATCCAGAGGTGGCGTGAGAGAAGCACCCAACATCGTAGTGACAGTCGAGTAAATCCCAAAAAATGTGCTTTGGCTACACATATACATCCCAAAGATCACATTGTAAATTTTAATGATGTCACAATTTTATTTAATGAATCTAATTATACTAAAAGAATTTGCCTTGAAGTTTTAGCTATCAAACATTTTTCGGATAATATTAATACAAAAGAACAATCTTCAAATTTTACGAATATTTATAATAATTTAATTAAATTTATCAAATTTAAGGATTTACATTAATCTCTTTGGTAGTCTTTTGTGATCTCTTACATTTAAATGTCTTTGTATGGAAAGTTATAAATTGTTTTCCAGTTGATGTGTTTATAATTTTGTTTTTTTTTCTTTTTCTTTATATATACAATATATTTTCATTGCATTCAACATATTGTTTTTAAAATGTCGAAATTTAAAATCTAACATGTCTGGTTTTGTTTACAAAATTGTTTATCAAATATTTTGCATATGTTTTCAAATTTCAAAATTTCAAAACTGTCAAAATTGTTTCACAATATTTTTAGAGCCTTGTATTTAAAAAAACGATTATCCTTGTTGTAAGTTATTGTTTCTTGGTTTAAAAATAGTTAAGTTTTATTATATATTTATATATAGGTTTGAAGAAGGATTAAATATATCCGAAACGTCACGTAGGAAACTACTGTTTTTCATTTAAATTAAAAGAAGGAACCCATATTCTGCACTAGCTGCAGTAATTTCACGTTTTATATGTATACCTGTATATATAGAATTTTAATATTTGACTTGTGGCGTCATCTCTAGGTAGATATTTAGAGCTAGGAGAGTAGTTTTAATGTTTTTCATGAAATTGTAAACTACTGATGAGGTAGTTTCACGAAAACATATTTATTGTGATTTGGAAATAAATTTATTTTTTAGTTGATTCTTGTTTTATTAACCTACAAGTGGAAATATGTCAGGGTTCAAAGAATATTGCTACTTCAGATTACTAAAGACAAAATAAAGGTATAAAACCCACAATAAACAAGATTAGGGAGCAGTAAAATTATATTCATATTTTATAATCCTTTATAACGGAAAAGTGGGCATAAGTATTGAACGTTATTATAAACGCAGTCACGCTAATGAAAAAGAAATTGAAAGTAAAACAGACAATGGTCTATTCTATAGTCTACAGGCTGCCTGCCTTGTCACGCTTTACTCACGTTATTTTTATTATTTTTACTACGTGTAGCATTATCTATTAAAAATTTTATATCATACTTACACTTAGAATAAATTTAAACGTATAAACATAACATCGTATTCATCGTGACATTTCTAAAAATAACAATTCAATGCTTAATTTACAACGGTTTACTACTGATCAATAGCCCGCAGAGGTTAATTATAAAATATATTTCGCAATTGTTCGCAGCTAAGTCGTAAAAATGTTGCCGGTCTTATTTTAAACTTTAAACTGCTTGTTTATAAACAGTAAGTTCGTTGCAAAACGGTAAAAAGATCAGGAGTAAAAAGTCGCCAGCCAGAAATAATCCGATTGTTACACTTTATATTAAACGTTATGGCTTTATAACGGTTAACTTGAAAATTTTTAATAGCTACTTGTGTGACTCATCATAATAATTATTCAAGGTAATTCTTATAATCCGGAAAAAATCTTATGTCTGCAGAATCTATTCATATCTATCACGATAAGTTAGAAATAAATTTGCGTTAAGATAATGTCGGTTTTGAAGTGTAGGATTATGGCCAGAACAAAAATAGTATTAGTCCTTAATAATCCCATGAGCCTTCGAAACGCTGAATTAATTAATTAAACGTATTTTTTTCTCTGTGGTAGATGCTTTTTTGCAGTGACTCCGTAAGCTGTACTACTTGTCTGGCTATCACTGTAACAATGGTGCAATGGTAAGTCGATCCGGATTTCAACTCTGTGAAAAAATGTCACCATCCCTTGACAGACCACTGCGGCTATCGACTCGTCGTTATGGTGTTTGGTGTTATGATGCTATGGCAAACTTTTTCATTCTTTTAATCCCTATCGATTAAACATAAATCTAGAAGCAAAATTACTATAAAGTGTAAAGGAAATTAAGTAACACCTTACTAAAAAAAAATGAATGTTTTGACTTTAGAATTATATCTTACATATGTATGCTAATGCAATCGATTTGATTCCTATTATATCGTTAGTCATTGCGAAACGAACCAAGGCCTATCTCTTAATCGTTTTGCTATTTTAAGGTAATATTAATATCACAGAAATCAAAAGAAATTCTCCACTGGCTTGCTCATCAGGTGGACATAACACATGTAATTCAAGTTAATAATAACATTTTTATCAAACGCATACATTACTTAGGCATGCATGTCTCGATTTTCACTTTCGATTCACGTGGTTTTTCGTAAATTAATGAGTTTTTCGCAACGCGAATTCCAATGTTATAACTTTATTAGATTAAAAACGCTTCATACCTTCAATATCAAATATTCGAAGCGGAAAATCACCTCGTACTAAATTATTTCGAAATATCAATTTATAATTATACCCGTGCAGGAATGTCGTACATTGTTGTTTTTTTTTTAATATGGAAAAGTATTAATGAACGATGAAACAATATATTCATATAAAAGTGCATCATTTATGTTCCGAGATAATATTACAAAACAATAACGCGGCTAAATTTATTTTGGCAGTAGGTGCACCAAGGTCTTTTGTACGATTCCTTTTCTCCCGTTAATTTTTTGGCGAAAGAAATAATTAACTGTCATAAATTAAAAAAAAACATGCATATAATTAAATTTTCCATGACTAATCATAACATTGTTATTGGATAGAGCAATTAAACGTAATTATTTTTTTTAAGTTGTGGGTTGTATAAGCGAAATATTTGGCGAATTGTGTTTACTAATCAAACACCTAATAGGATAAATTTAAATTTCAAAGAATCGCTTACAGTAGTGTTGTAAATACGTTAAAATATTTGTGCAAAATCTTAATAAGAGTCAGTTAGAATCTCAAAAGAACTTCACCTCAGTGTAAGCTTCAAATCTTATTTTTTAATGCTATAATAAGACTTAATCTCCATTTATTTTTATTTAGAAAAAGCATGCCTTGGCTTCCTCTCCGAATAGTTTAGAGTTAATCATAATTTCTTCTTGCAGTAGCCATGATCTTCTTGAATGTAATTTTGATACGCTAGACTTCTGGGGGTGGCTGAGGAGGAAGCCGCAATTTGGAAGCTGAATTTCGGGTCTGTGGTGGTTCATAATAGACCAAAATCTTATCGACAGTTAGCAAATTGTACAATAAATCATCCCATTCGGCACCATACTTGTCTAAAATTGATTCAGCATCATCAACTTTATTCTTCTTTTGCTTATTAGACAGCAACCTGGGTACCCACTTTACTAAGACCTTTCCGAACTTGAAGACGCGTTTTGGTAACGTATTTTAGGCATCCCTTTGACTCGAGTTCGTAGTCGTTGATGACAATCTCGCATTAAGTGCATTTGAAGAGGTTGTCCTTCTTTCGTCT
The DNA here is from genome assembly GCA_023690525.1 of Holotrichia oblita. Classification (NCBI taxonomy): domain Eukaryota; kingdom Metazoa; phylum Arthropoda; class Insecta; order Coleoptera; family Scarabaeidae; genus Holotrichia; species Holotrichia oblita. The sequence continues at coordinate 42,667,219 of CM043016.1, read as the reverse complement.
GCATGGCGGTTTCTGTACAACCTTGATACCAGTTGAAGATAGTGTTGCGATGTGGGTATTCACTACTATGTTATCATCTAGTTTAACGCAAAACTGAATATTAACAATTTTTCAATAAACTTTACAATTCGAAACAGTCACTAACTCTCTAGCTTTCATAGGCATAGGTAATGATTTGTTTCTTCCTGTGGTAAATTGTCCCTTCCGTATATATCTTACTCTCCTGGTATATTATTTCAAGCACTGAATTGAACAAAATGGTCGACAAGGGGGGTCCGTTCGTCCCAAAAAACTCCTTCTACTTTGATTTTGCTTTGGGTATTTGTGAGCATCATCCTCGTAAGCTCGATTAGCCTTTATAACTGAGTCGTACGCTCTCTTGAAATCAATAAACAAGATATACAGTCCTAATATTCTTGCCAAAACTTTGTGCGTTACAGCTAGCAGTGATATGCCTCGATAGTTCTAACAATTGGTTTTCTCTCCTATTTTGTAGATGGGACATATTACTTTTTTCTCCTACACACTTTAGTAATTTTGCTGGGATACCGTTTTCTCCTGTTCTCTTATTGTTCTTTAAACTTTTAAATTCTTCTTCTATTTCTTGCATTGTGGGTTCGTTCTCTTCTGGCCTATCTCCAACATCTTGGCTCCCTTCGTTCAATTGTTCCTGTTCTTCTCCTATATTGAGCATGTTGCTAAAGAACAATTGGAAAATTTTATAGATAATAATTCATTATTGGCAGATGTCCAGTCCGGTTTCAGGCGAAGTCATTCTTGTGAGATCGTTTTGAATTTGGTGATTGCTAATTGGAAAGAAGAAATAGAAAAGGGCAATAAAATTGTTGCAGTTTTTCTTGATCTGCAGAGAGCATTTGAAACAATTGATAGAAAACGTTTGATAGAAAAGGTTCACCATATTGGAATACGGGGAATCGCACTGAGATGGATTAAAGATTATATGCAAGGAAGAATGCAAGTAACTAATTTTCCAAAGAATACGTCGTCAATTAAAAGAACCTCGTTTGAATTCCGCAGGGAGCAAAATTATCCACTCTTATTTGTTTTATATATTAATGACTATTCTGTGCAACTAGTGATTGTACTTTGAATTTGTTCGCCGATGATATGCTCGTAAGTGTTTCAGAAAACAATATTGCAACTGCTATTATTAAAATTAACAAACGTCCAAAACAAAAGCAATGATAATTGGTACTAAACAGTTGTGTGCGGATACTAATAGTGACATTGTTGTTGATGATCCACATATAGATCTTGTAAAAGAAATTAAATACTTTGGTATTATTATAGACAACAGATTGTCTTTAAAAAACCACCAGAAAGTCGGTTTTTTTTTGGTAGAATTAGTTCCTGGGCAAGAATTTTGGTATATAAAAGTATTATTGCCTCACATTTTGAGTACTGTGCCTCTGTGTTGCTTCTAATAGGAGATGGTGATATGTTTGAATTGCAGAAATTGCAAAATAAAGCAATGCGAATAATATTGAACTGTAACAAATATACGAAAATATCTCTCATGCTGGATGCGTTGCAGTGGCTTAGTATTCGACAAAGAGTTTATTTCAATAGTTTGGTCTTGATATATAAAATTTTACATAGTAAAATGCCTAATTATTTGAATAGATACATATAATTGTGATATACGTGCTTACAACACGAGAAATATAAATAATTTTAGGTTGCCTTTAAATAAAAAGTCCTGTTCACAGAATAATTTATATTACAAAGGATTAAAATTATATAATGAAATGCCTAGTGAGGCAAAATAGGCGAGTAGTATAAGTCAGTTTAAGGAATACTGTAGTTTGTATGTTAAAAGTACATACAGGGTGTTTCCTAACGACGGTACGTAACTTCAGAGGGTGATCCGTTAGGTCATTTTACGAAAAAATGTTCCTATGAACATATGTCCGGAGTTGCTTCGTTTCTGAGATAGAGCACGTTGAAGTTTAAACAAAATCCGAAAATGTCAATAGTTGTCAAGATTTATCAATTAGCAGTGATTTCAGCATGAATAATTTTACTAACACCGAAATGGCTAACATGCACTTCATTTATGGATTAGCAAATGGAAATGCGGAAGAAGCACGGAGAATTTACCAGGACAGATATCCTAACAGAGTAATTCCATGTGCTAAAACGTTTAGAACGCTACATGCAAGATTGTGTGAAACTGGGAGTTTAAATAAAAGAAAGGAGGAAGACCAGCAACTGTAGACACACCTAAACTAGAAGAAGCTATTCTTGATGAGATAGAAGAAAATCCTTTACTTAGTACCAGGAAGATTGCACTACAGCTTGAAGTCAGTCCGACAACCGTTTGGAAAAGTTCACAAAAAGAAACCTCCATTACTCATATCACATACAGCGGGTTCAAGCTCTACTGCCTCTGGATTTTCACCCAAGATTAATGTTTTGCAGGTGGTTTATGCATATGATAGCGCACAATAATAATTTTTTACGAAATATTTTATTTACGGACGAGGCAAATTTTTTCACGAAACGCTATTGTGAACTTTCACAATGACCATTTTTGGGCCGACGAAAATCCCCACGTTATTAGAGAAAGTCATTTTCAGCAACAATTTTCGCTGAACGTTTGGGCAGGATTTATTGGTGACTATTTATTGGCCCATTTTTTTACCAGCAAGATTAACAGGTGAAACCTACACAGACTTTTGCGACATCATTTACCCATTTTATTAGACAAAGTACCCTATTTGTAAGAGCCTCCATGTGGTTTATGCAACGGGGCTCCAGCTCATTTTAGTGTTGTTGCTCGTCAGCATCTCGACATTGCCTACCCTAATCGCTGGATTGGCCGTACAGGACCTCAAAAGTGGCCAGCTCGCAGTCCTGATATGAATCCCATA
>CM043016.1:42442976-42663825 GCA_023690525.1 Holotrichia oblita | reverse complement strand
GCTGACGTGATCTCGGATGTTCCTCAAGGCCCATATATTAGTCCTTTTCTATTTACAATTTATCTAAACGACATTAATACTAGCTTTTCATTATTCTAAATTTGAATTATTACAAAATCAAACTCTATCACTGATCAATTTCACATCTAATAAGAAGTTAGGATTGGAGTAATGCGTTTTGAATAAATAATACAACCTACATATTTTCGTTCCCGTTAACCCCACCTACCCGTCTCATTCCATAAATAACAATGCCCTTCTGTTTACTATACTGATCGACTTTAAAAGAAGAAAAGAAAATGTTTTTTTCGATTTCTCAGAAAATTTCACTTGAGATAATATCATATTCCTGCTAGAAAATATACAAATTGGACTCAAGTTTTATTTAATAAATTTAACAAATAATGGTAAAAATAAAATAAATTCTTCAGTTCACGTCATGAATATCCAAACAAAACCAAAAATCTAGATGGTGAAAGAGAGAATTATAATGCAGCTATGATCAACAATGAAATCTATATACCTCAGATGAATTATTCCAGTTCAGAGAAAAAAAACAAAACAAAATATATCGCATCGAAGAAAATAGAAAGTAGACGGTCTACGATTTATTCAGAATAGCAAGAAAGATAGCCCCTCCTGTTTCTGAATACCTAATAGAAGGGCAAGAAAAGAGCAAAGGAGTTTTTAGGAATTTTTGGGAGAAAGAAAGAACTGTTTACTAAAAGTCAAGTAATTCAAACTAATACTAAAAGGAGAGAAAAAAGACAAAAAAACTCTTCAAGAAAAACTTTCAAAACAGTTATTTTTCGGAAGAAAAACGTCTTGGGATAGATTGGATCCAACCATCTCTCAGAACAATGGAAATAAGGATAGTAATACTATAAATTGACATGAACAGACAACAATCCCTTTTATTCACAAGTTGTCTGATTCATTGCCAAAGTTGCCATTTCATTATTGTAAAAATACTTCTAAATGATATTTGGAGCCTCTGTGGAATAGTAAAGATCAGTTACATCACACTAGAGAGTACCAAAGTTTCTGCAGAGAGTTTCATAAAAGTAGATTATCCATGAAACACTAAACACTTCAACGCACAAAAAAAGCAGCAAAATTGTCAAGTAAAATAAAATAAAACTCTTCTCTAAACTATTAATTTTCTATTCAAATAATGCTCCTCCCTTTTTCTGCACAGATTTCAATGCGAGTTCTAAATTTATTGAAATTGCGTCTTATTTTTAAGATTGATCATCATTGTCTAGCGGCTCACTGTACACAATTTGTTTTAAATGACTCCACAGATAAAAGTTGATTATTGTAAGATCAGGACTTCGATGGCCATAAATGTGACCATCTCTTTCTATCCAGTTATCATGGAACTCTGTATTGAGCCATTGGCGATCAATGCTGGCATAATGAGCAGGACACCATCGTGCTGGTAAAACATTTCCATTCGGTAATTTAACGGCAATTCATCTAGTTCATTAGTTAAAAAAAATATAAATATATGAATTACGGTTTAAATCTTGATCAAGAAAATATGGGCTAATAATGTCATGGTACGAAACCGCACATCACACATTAACTTTTTTTAAAATATTGTCTGCGACAAGTAATTCTAAAGTTTGGATTTGCACCATACCGACAATGCTGTTAGGTGTATTTTTCAATGAAATCCGCCTACTAGAGTTCCTTCTAAAAATTATGAAAAACTCCAAAAGGCCAAATTTTTGAAGAAAATGATATTACCTCCAGAACCGTTCGAGTTAAATAAAAAGTAATTTGTCTTTTGTGGGTTTGAAAACAAGTAGAGTAAATCATCAAGACTGAAATTTTCTCAGAAATCAAAAACAAATAATGTTTCCTCTTTTAAAGTCGATCCGGGGACATACGTATATCAAATGTTGTGACGTTACGGACTATTAATTATTCATTTGTTTTTCTATCCTGGCTTCTTCTTTCAATCTAATGTCCTTTTTTGGTTTAAATAAAGATAGTTTTTCACTGATCTCTTGGTACAAAAGTAGAACACTAAACACCCCACAAAACACCAAAAGAACAATAAAACTTGTTATTAAAAATTGACGCGTTTTGGCTGGCGTTTGCTCTTTTTTTTGGTGTTTTGTGGGTTGAAGTGTTTAGTGTTCCAAAATAACCTACTTTTATGAAAGTCTTTAAGAAATGTAGATATCAACGCGCGTTTCTTCTTATTTACCCTGCAGAAGCTTTGGTACTCTTGTTGTCTGTTCATATCGATTTATATTATTACTATACTTATTTTCATTGTTCTGAGAGATGGTTGGACCAACGTTTTTCTTCCGAAAAATAATTGAGTTTTTGTCTTTTTTCTCTCTTTCTAAATTGTGGAAATGCTTAATATTTGAAACTGTCAACTATAATAAACTGGCAAAGTTATTGAAAAAAAAAGCGGTCTATTAAAACGTTTTAATAGCCCTTTTGTGTTTCCAGGTTGACAGGTAGGTACCTAGTAGAAATGTTTATTTTTGTCTATTTCGACAGTTGTAATTAGCTGCTTTCTATTTGTAAAATTTCTGGATTATGATTTGGCAAAGCGTGATCAATGTTTATTAGGAACATGTTCATCAACTAGCATTGCGAAAAGAACGCAGAAAAGAAGAACTGGATTTGTTTACACCACTCACAACGCGGAAAGGGGATTGCAGATCGTGATCACAAATCTTGTTGTAGTGGGGATGAATTACAATTCCACATTTTTTAAATAGAACATGATCAGTGTTAAATAGAAAGTGCCTATTATCAACATACTTTTGTCAACTGTCATTATAAAGAACTCGTTTTCTACAGTTTGAACACTTACTTGCTTGAGTTGTCAAACTAGAAAACCACTTATTTTATTAGCGTATTATCGGTTGTAACCATAAAATACTTCTGACAACTATCAAACTATAGGTACCTTCTATTTAACATTGATCAGCGAACAAAACCGGTTTTGTTCGAACGAATCATGTTCTATTTAAAAAATTTGAAATTGTGATTCATTCCCACTACAACAAGATTTGTAATCGCCTTTCCTCTGTGGAACATAATATTTTCTGTTCTGTATGTTTAAAACGAACATAACCTCACTTCTTTTGTTATGTGATGGTTATGTGCGGTGTAAACAAATCCCGTTCTTCTGTTGTGCGTTCTTTTCGCAATGCTAGTTGCTGAACATGTTCCTAATAAACAATGATCACGCTTTGCTAATCATGATCCAGAAATTTTACAAATGGAAAGCAGTGTTGCATAATACCAACTTGAAGATGACAGATGCATGACCACGTATTCATGGGCATTATTATTGACAGAGAGGCTTAATTACAAAACTAAATTAATGTCAAAATCGTGTCCTATTTCTTTTTGACGCGGACAGTATGTCTTTGCCAAAAGCTGTCCTTTTAGTACCTATTAGTTTGAATTACTTGACTTTTAATAAACAGTTCTTTCTTTCTCCCAAAAACTCCGAAAAACTTCTTTGCCCTTTTCTTCTCGAACAGAAAATATTAAACGGATTCTATTAAGTATTCAGAAACAGGAGAGGGCCATCTTTCTTGCTCTTCTGAATAGATCGATTTCATTGTTGATCGTAGCTGCATTCTAATTCTCTCTTTCACCATCTGGATTTTTCAGTTTATTTTTGGATATTCATGACGTGAACTGAAGGAGTTTTTTGTTTCTTGTCTCTCTGTACAAAAGTTAATATTTCAGAAAATGTATCAGTATTTTCTTCGACAATATTAAATTCTCTCTTTCAGTAGCGTTCAGGTAAAAGTTTGCATTACCTGTTGTAAAATTGAGAAGAATGTTATTGTTATATTTTATTTTGTTTATGCACTTGTACTATTTACATAAAAATGATTTTCACACCAAGAAATACTAATAAATAATGTTTCTTTGTGCTTGTTTTAACTATAACTTAAGAATGTCGTGTAAGAATCTTTTCCTGTGTTTTAATCAAAGTATAAGTAGTACAACCTGGCAAAATATACCGATAATACGACGTCTTAGCTTCAATTTTGATTAATTTTAGACAGAGAATAATTTGTACTTCTGATATTCTTCTCTACAACTGTCAAAACAACTTGCTGGCTTATTTGTTTATTGTATTTATTACGTCAGCGGCGATCGCTGTATTGAAAATGCTGTTTTAGCGCCATTTGTTATCATTGAAATATTTCAAGCAGAAAGAGGCACCAAACTCTATTCATACCATAACCTATTCTGTTAAATATAATCTTGTTTTAATTTACCATATGCGCGATGTATGCATGTCTTACTTTTACTTGCTCTTTATTTTATCTCGTTTATTTGAATACGCGAAAATAAACTTGCTAATTAATGTTGTTGACATTCTGCGGTTAGTATTCAAGAAAGAAAGTTGCAGATATAAGATTGAATTGATATAATATTAAAACGAATTAATTATCGAGGAAGGTTATCGCGTTATTTTGGGTGATATTTTCAATATCTAACGTTTGCATTTCTTATATCCAAAAAAGAAACGTAATCTTAATTGGCGATTAATTCTTAATTATGGGCGGAGACCGGCGATCAGCGGCCAGCTGGTAAACAGATGGAGATAAGATTGGTGAAAACATGTTTTTAAATTAATGACATGGATTCATATGCTTTTACAATTCTATTTGTATTATTTTAAGGGGACTTTTATAATTACATAATTAATAATCATGGAAACAGATTACATACATATTAATCTAAAGCAATTACTTAGTAATGAATAACATGAATATGATCAACGTTTCTAAGGTATATAAGACATGTTTAGGCTCTCTTTTCTGCGTGTAAGTACAACGAATCATGTTTGTTTTAAAGGTTTATTGTCGTCGTTGTTGGTGGCACACACAGGGGACACAAGAATCTAAGTGTGTCAGTCGTGACTCGAGTATTAGTTGTGTACAACAATCGTCACTTTTCCTTTTTTTACAATACGTCTCCGAACAAAGTTATTATTCGAATTCGTGTCTCTTTGTTGGTAAATGAACGATTTCTTATTCTGAGAAAGTATTCGGGATAACATCGGAATTTTTTGTTTAAAGTTATCAACTTGCAAAGTTCTATTTGCATTTTAATTCTAATAATACTTGTATTGAATATTTATGAAATAACTGAGAAAAAAAATTAGCAGGCGATGCTCATGAAGCATCAAATTAGCAGCATTGTATGTAGATGATTGTTTATCCTTTTCAAGTAATGATGATTGTAAATCACACCGTCAAATTAAAATACGAATTAAACTCTTAGCCTGAGATTAAACATTTGGAATATACAACATTTATTAATCTTCGATAAATACAACTTGCGACCTCTTCATTGTATGGTAACAAAATGCAAGTATTGATAATGACAAACAAAATATTTCAAGAAATTAGCATTAAATAAGTTTAACATGCGTTGCATACTTTGTTAGATATATTGTGTATATACAGAATTGTATAAGTAAATGTGATTTTCTCCGTTTTTTTTTGTCACCTTGTCCTCGTGTATCGATAATGCATATGTAATATGTATGTATGTCGATGGAAAGTGTGTGAATTGAGATTTTTCAGCCCATTCCCCTAAATAATTCAACATTACAAATTTTGCTGTTACGTAAGGAACGACCAGATTGCGACACGATACCTGTGTTTTACTAGTGTATGCCTGAAAAATCGTAAACCTATTTCCTTTGATTCGTACGGCAATAAACTGAAAAATCACTAACTCCATTAATAATAATCGTAAACCGCCAAAAAGTTTATACGTGAATAACTGTCGAACCAAATTAAATTGGATTGTTTCTATGTTGGTAATAATAACACAAATTATATTGTTTTTGTTTTTACTTCAATATTGCAACTTCAAGGTTTGACAGCAATTATTAATGCTTAATACTTAATCTAGAAAATTCACCACCATCCAAATGTAGACTTCACACATACATATGCACTCTTATGTAAAAACAATCATATTTATAAGATTATATATATGTATATAAGTTATTAAAATATTCTAATCCCATGGTGACTGAAAATTTCGGAAAAATAAATGCATGCATAATTAATTTAAATAAATTATAAATGCAGTAATACTATCAATTAAAATAATCATTTACAATTATTATGGGGTATTACGCAATGTTAGTTGCCATTAAATAACCTTGACCAACAGCTCTACTTTCACTTGATCGAAGACGAAAGAAAATACGCAGAAATTAAAAGTGAAAACGCTCTTAATAAAACAGCTAAGTCAGCACTAAGTTGCGAATGTTATTGAGAGGATGGGTTTCCTATATTGTAAATTGTAAGAGAGTTACGTATGACCTAATTCTGATTAACTAGTTTAGTAATTTGATGAAATATGGTTTAAGTGGTAAATATGGTTGTAAATATAATTAAACATATCTGATTATACACCGTGTACAAAGTTAGCGGTGCACTATTGCTATCTCCGTTATTTCTTGATCTACAGTTTTGGTTAAATTATCAAATTAGTAAAAAAACAATTGAATTACGTATTTCTGAGAAATTTGAAAATTTATAATTTTTTTTTAAATGGAACACCTTGTATATTTGTATATATTTAGAAAGATAATTTTATTTGTAATATAAAAGCTTCAATACATTATTGTATTTAAGTGAATAATAAAGTAGTTGTGTTGGAATTTAGTCGACGTCAAAGAAACTTTATTAATAGTAGGTTTCTTTCACTTCAAGCAGAAACAAATAGTATATCAATTAAAATTGTCAATAATGTTATGTGTCTGATTTGATATCATAATGTGATGGATCTAAAAACTAGTATTAGACAACCCATAAATATTTCTAGTCGAACTATTAGAAAAGAAGAATAGGTCATAAAAAATGAATTATTTGTTTATTGTGTTTATTGTTAACAAATTTCTCAAGATTTAGACGCTTCTCATTTATTTATTTTTTAGTTAAAGATAGCTATGTATTTGTTTTTTTTTGGTCAAAACGTTATGCTCTTTCCAAATACGTACAAATATAACATTCTTTGGCTTGAAGTGAAAGAAGCCTACTATTAATAATGTTCATCATCACATCGGCTAAATTCCAACACAACTATTTCATTAAGTTTTTATAACACTAATATAACCACCAAACAGACCATTTTGACCAGAACATTTTGAACATCTACTTCATTGGCACTCATAGTTCTTTTCGGTGTTTTACATTTTTTTTTTTTACATTATGAATTCATTTCATTTTTTGCGTATATTGAAGCGAATTTTGATAACAACGTGATTTTATTTTATTCTATCTTAATTGTTACAACAAACTTAAAAACGATAACATTTTTGAATAGAGAATAGAAAGACCTTTCAAACGATATATCACAAGCCTATACTTAACATTTAAAAAAAATTGGGGTTGTACCTGGCATTCGAAGGGGGGAAGATAGGGATCGTATTTTCACGTTAAAGACTGTCAATTTATAATTTAAATTTGACGCGTTTCGGAATTTTTTATAAATATGTACAGTAACCGAAATAATGAATTTTGGCTTTTACACACTGTACAGTGTTCCATTTAAAAAAAAATTATAATTATATTTGTTTTAAACAAACTAAACAGAAAATATTATGTTCCATAGGGGAAAGGGGATTGCAGATCGTGATCACAAATCTTGTTGTAGTGGGGATGAATCACAATTCCACATTTTTTAAATAGAACATGATTCGTTCGAACAAAACCGGTTTTGTTCGCTGATCAGTGTTAAATAGAAAGTGCCTATTATCAACATACCTTTGTCAACTGTCATTATAAAGAACGAATCATGTTCTATTTAAAAAATTTGAAATTGTGATTCATCCCCACTACAACAAGATTTGTGATCATGATTTGTAATCGCCTTTTCCCTGTGGAACATAATATTTTCTGTTCTGCATGTTTAAAACGAACATAATCTCACTTCTTTTGTTATGTGATGGTTATGTGTGGTGTAAACAAATCTCGTTCTTCGTTTATGCGTTTTTTAGCAATGCTAGTTGCTGAACATGTTCCTAATAAACATTGATCACGCTTTGCTAATCATGATCCAGAAATTTTACAAATGGAAAGCAGTGTTGCATTTTACCAACTTGAAAATGACAGATGCATGACCTCGTATTCATGGGCATTATTATTGACAGAGAGGCTTAATTACAAAACTAAATTAATGTCAAAATCGTGTCCCATTTCTTTTTGACGCGGACAGTATGTCTTTGCCAAAAGCTGTCGAATCTTAAAAGCACTGATTTGCTTACTGTTCTGAAAAAGGGCGAAGGGGGAAGGAAATGTGTGTAAAATTTAAAGAATTTCTGGCAGTTATCAAGCAGTTTCATTTAGTTTCTAGAGCTTTAACAGGCGTGAAAAATTATAAATTTTTTTGGAGTTGACAATTGTAGTTGTCAAAATATACCTGTCAGCTGATTTTTTGATTACAATTTCAAGCATTGTATCCATTAAAAAGTTTCTGGTAGTTAAGTTGGAAATCAGTATATTTCAGATTGGACAATTGTAGTTGTCAAAATACATCTGAGAGTTGTAAATCTGTAAAATTTCGTATTTCTATTACAATTTAGGTGTAACTGTGAAAATATTTACGACAGATGCAAAATTGCAAATTTAGCTCTCTTCTACAGTACTAGTATCGTAACCATCATAGTTTTTCCTATTTTGACATTCATCTAGGTATTAGAACTGTTTAATTCTAGCGTTGAAATAATTAAAGACAATATATTAGCATTTATACCACAACATCTAACAGACTCCTTTCTTAACCTTGTTAATGACATTTTTGGAAAATCTTCGCTAGAAACATAAAAAATACTGAGAAATAAAATAGAAAAATTGAAACAACGATCTATTAATTAAAAACAAAACAACTTACCACAAGTACAATCTGAATGGTTCTTAAATCTAACGAACACCTTTATTCCAGAAAACGTCAAAGTTATCCTAAGCCTTGGTCCCAAATACAGCCTATTCCAAAACAATATTCCAATATTTGAAATTATATCTAGTATTGAAACCAATATAAAAAACCTTGATTCACATATACAAAATGATATTCATTGTAAGTTGGTCAATATTTTAACTAATTTTCAATAAAACTCGAAAAATAATCAACTACAATCACACCCTCTTTATCCTGTTATAATAGAAACAAAAACATTTATTAAGAATCACCCAGATCTATACATTCTAAATGCTGATTAAATTAATAAAACTATAATCATGAACAAAACTTGTTACAAAAATAAAATGCTTCAACCCCTTGAAGATAAAAACACTTATGTCCAATTACAAACTGATCCAACAACCTAAATTCAAAAACAAATACATAATTTAATCAAAAAAAAAATGATAATATAATCAATAACTTACAAGCAATTAGCTAAAACTTAACAAGCAGCTCTATCTCCAAAATTTAGCAAAATCCACAAAGACAGCATTCTCCTACGTCCTATTGTCTCCAGCATACAATCACCTACTTACAATATTTCTAAATTTTTGGCTTCCTCAATTTCTAGTATTTTGGGAAAAAATAAATTTCACGTTAAAGACTCTTGGGATTTTGTTAGATTTATTAAAAACTAAAAAATACCCAATAAATTTAAATTTATTAGTCTTGATGTAATATCACTATACACTAATATCCCTACTAATATTGCTGTTCAATGTATTAAAGATAGATGGAATGAAATTTATATTTATACCTTACTACCAGTCAATGATTTTATTGAAGCAGTTGAACTTCAAATTTGACAATAAGTTCTATTCCCAGGTTTCCGGAACCGCTATGAGCTCACCCATTTCGGCCGTCATTGCTAACCTGGTTATGGAAAAACTAGAAACCACAATATTAAACCAAATTAAACCTATAAATTCTGGTAGATATCTCAACTACTATTTTAACACCCCAATTAAATAAAAGATCCATCCGATTAACAATCTGGTTGATTGTGCTTATTCATTTTCAGAACCAGAAAATCTCCAACAAAACATTTGCAAAATCAGAGCCATTCTTACCAAAAATAGTTATCCATATCATTTTTCTAACAAATAAATTAATAAAAGACTTAATTATAAATTCAAACACAAAACAGCATTAAAAAACAACAATATAATTAGCTTACCATATACAAAAAATCTTTCCGAAAATCTAAAAAAATTATTGACACCATACTTTTGTATTGTCGATAAACTAAATTATTCACCCATCCTTCTTCACTAAAACTAAAAACCCTATTAATCAAAATAAACAAACAAATTTAATTTACCAAATTAACTGTAAAAATTGGGATGGAACATATATTGGCCAAACAAAACAGCATTTAGATGAAAGAATATACGCATACTATTCCAATGCTCGAATACACAATTACAATTCAACAGTACTAACTAAAGACGCATTAGATGAAGGTAACCACTTTGATTATGATAAAGTCATCATTTCAGAAAAAGAAACCAACTATCTCAAACGTTTTTTTAAAGAAATGCTTTATATTAAAAAAGACAAAATGAAGCTCAACGATTGGTTGATATCTGATCTTGAAAATCGTATTCTTTAAATATGGAAAAATAAAATAATCTAATATTTTCAAGTTCTGGAATTGATCTCTTAGGAAAATTAAAAATTCTTGTATCGAAAAATTTTTTTGCCGTAAAAATCCATTGTTTCTCGAGATTTGTGTTTGATATTATTAATTTGTGTAAAAATATCCTAAACAAAGTTCATCATCATGAAGTTCGTTGATAAACGATTGTAATAATTCGTTTCGATATCTTTCAGCAGTTACGGTTTGCTTAAAAAATATAGGCCCAATAATTCGTCTTCTTGAAACTGCTAGTCAGACACCTATTTTTTGCAGATGCAACGAAGTTTCAGTGAATTCATGTGGATTATCTGCAGACCAAATTCTCATGCTTTGCTTGCTTAAATAGCCAGATAGATGGAACCACGCCTCATTAGAAAAATAACATTTGTCAAGAACATCGTTATTATTTACGTTATTCAAAAACCATTGACAATACTGTTCTCGTACATTCTAACATTGAATTATAAATATTTAATGTTCTAATTTAACATTATAATAAAATAATTAAAAAAATATAAACGTCAATTATTTGAATTTTTTTGACAACTGTCAGAATTTGAAGTTTTGAAAAGCATCGCATTTGCACCAACCTATGATAACTAAACTGACTCGAAAACCCTACTCTGATGAGGAAAGATTTTGAAGGCGCGGTATGTATGTCTTTAAATGGTTATTTCTGTAAATACGAGTAAACTGAAAAACTATAAAATTTAGTAACGTAATTTCTAGTCTTTATGCCTAGTAATAACTGAAGAAATATATGCATAGAGCTGAATTATTAATTCTTATTAAATTGCAATTAAAGCAGACATATTTTATGGTCATGCAAATTGGTTTGGCAGTTTATTACAAAACTAGTTGACAAAATAAATTAAATTTCTGTTATCTCAAACAAAAGTTTATTTATAGCTTCTAAGAAATGTGAAAATTAGTGTGAATCACCAACTTTACAGACGAAATTTTAAGCATGGTTAGCTTGTTCAGCAATTTTTAGTTTCAATAGGCAATTTTTTGATGAGAGTCCCATTATTGTCTACCTTTTATGTATTTCAAAAGCGATCTTCATCTTATTAATATTATTCCTAATTATATGCAAAGAATTGGATTTTGTTGAATATTTAGGTAATAATATTTGTTGGCTAGGTATGCAATCGTTACATTTAAAAAGAATCGCAAACTAGACAACGTCATTATGAATATCCTAAACAACGCTTTTTACTCTTTTAAACGCATATTGCTAGCACTATATCTCTGGCATAACTTTTCTATTATTTTATTTATCGAAAAATAAATACTTTTCCACTACTAGCGATAGAAGACGTCATTATTTGGTATGTTTTCGGGCCGAGAAGATGAATTTCTCTCCTAGTAGTCAATAATAAAAATTATCTCCTACTAGTAAATAATAAAAACAATTGCCAATAATAAAATTATGATTTATTCAATAAAAATGTATAGAATAGAAATAATTTGAATATAAAACCATAGATGTCGTATAGATCCACGAATGAAATCCGCAATTCAAGAAAAAAGGTTAGGTTAACATTTAACATAAATAAACAAAGTAGGAAATACGTAATTTGGTAAACAGTACTTATTAAAATAATAATTAATAGCGCAATTATGGCAGCTTATGTTAATTCCTGACGTACTGGCTTGTAATAAAATCTCGTACACCTAGTTTTACCTATATTGATTTCACCTTTTGTGACATTTGTAATTTGACGTTTCATTTCCAAAAGTACACTATTTTTATAAGTCACCATAACCTCTATGCATAGTGTGTCACATCCGTCAAATCTAAAGTCAGCTTACATTGAAAAATAATCTTCAAAAATTAGCTTGCTTGACATTAAGGTGTACGAGATTTTATTGCAAGCTAGTGTACCAGTATTTTTGATACTCTATTTGATTTGCTTCCTTGCGGATTTCTGAAGGAGTACAACTACTCTTAGCCATTATTTCCCGAGACGCGGGGAACCGACCCGAAGCGTCGGCTGAGAAAAATAATTTCTCCCTTGGTATATAATTACTATTATCTACTAGAAGGTAAAACAAGTATGTATATAAATAAAACATTATGAGATAGTCGAATATTAGAGAACTGTTTGCAAAACAAAATTTATTAAATATAAAACTCTTTCTTAATACCATAACAGATGCGACGACTATCTGCTTGTGTCAGCGGTTCTTTTGTATTCATCATATTTCAATACCCTATTAATAAATGATACGTTCAATTTCGTTTACAGCTTGGCAAAGTTTTAGAGTCGAGTTGCAGTGAAAATATTCTCAATTATAAATTCCGCCATAGTACATACCTATCTATAGACTGTAGAATTTTGTCATCGAAACAATTACATACTTACTGCCAGCAAATCTTTAATATCCTTCCATCTTTATTCCAGAAAATTTGGTACTTGTTTTTGTTTACGTGTAAGAGTACATCGTGTAAATCGTCAAATAAATAAATAGAAAACAAAAATTGATCCATGTTTTTATCAATTCATATTTTTATCTTTCGACTTACAAGAGGAATTTGATACTAATATAAAATAAATAAATAGATACAATCCAGAAGTAACAACATTCAATTCTCATTTTGATGTGTCATTTTGCGGTTCAGCTATTATAAAATATGTATGTATTTTTATCCGTTTAATTTGTTGTTGTGCAGTATAAATATATGACTAATACACTACTGGATGGTTAAACCTGCCCACGCGGATAATTCGGTGGGCTTTTTCTGTAGGTATGTGTGGGTACAATTTCTATAGCTTCGTATACAATTAACACGTTTACACATTCATTACTTGAAGCATCTAATAACGATTATGTATGTCATCAACTCCTGCATAAAATATCCTATGTGCATATAAGTATATGTATATACATTACAAATGATGAATTAAGAATTAAAAGCTCGCTTACAAAGATTGAAATACCAGTTAAAATTATAAATATAGCTACCTATATATTTTTTATAGACTTCATTATTTATTATTTCATTAATCACCTGTGTATAACAGGTTCGTTATATTTTGAGTTCAGTATCCTGAAAACATACACGTAACGTTTTTAGCAGCAATTTCTCGCAATGCCGAAATGTTGTTTTACATAACATTACCGTTTAGCGAAATAAATAACAGGAATTAAAAAATATATTTAAAAAATTAGATTGTTTCTTTATTCATCCGTTACTTTAATGGATGTGTTTTAAGACATTAAAACGAAAACAGGAAATTGCAGTTTATTCAAATTATTCACATAATAAATATTACTGTAAACAATGTGGTTATATACTTTTAATATAGACATTTAGAATCTTTGTATTTTCAAATTGTAAATCTATATCTACATACACATAGATATATATTTTATTATTTATTGTAGAGAACGATAATTACTGAAATAGAATCAATACGAGAGAAACTTACGGTCTTGGCACATTTTTTTCGTTTAATAAGCGGAAACTTGAACTTAAAGCCGTACATTGAGGTAACCTGGCATAGGTAAGTATACACATAAATATCAGCGTATGTTCGCGAATAACAAAGGTAAATAACAATAAACAAAGTGCGTAATTCGTGTAAACATTTACCAATTTAGTTTCGCGGACAATTTGCAAGTAACCATTGTATACACACTAATAATGTTGTGTTAGAATGAAGGAATTTGTACATGGCATTATAGGCGAAATTGTAAATACATACACACTCGTATGTATATTCAATTTAGAGTTACTGAAGGTAATTCAGATTGTGTTCCATAGAATCTACTTAGAATAGAATCGAAATCAAATACAGAAGAAGTACCTTTTGTTGTACATGTTTATTAATCGTTTGCATATTACCTTTATAACAACTTACCACAAACTACATATTATCAACTTGGCATGACATGACAACTATTGTAAAAGGTGATCCAGCTTTGACTTTAGGATTTGAATTGCGCGCCATTTTTATTCTATGAATGTTGGAAGTTCGCATTTCTACAGTTGGTAGCGAAACACATGGAAAATTCATCATGGCATCCTATCCAGTGCATCAATGCATAACTATTCTGCAAGTTTATTATGAAAACAGGAGATCAGTCATGATTACGTGAAGAAAACTCTTTGGACGCAATGATGTTCCAAGTGATCGTCCAATTGGTATGGTTATTAATACACTAAGTGTTGGCTATCAACGAAGAGGTCGTTCAGATAGAAATAATACTCGTGTACGTGATGGTGTGCAAGAAAAACCGATCACGTCAATCGGTCACCGTTCACAGCAATTAAACATTTCCTACGACACTATACTCAACGAATTTTAAGAAAGACCGGGAATTAAAGGCGTACAAAATTCAACTGACCCAAGAACTTAAACCAGAGGACCAGCAGAATCGTCGTACATTTGTGAACTGGGTTTCACAAAACAAAGAAGTGGATGCTGATTTTTGCAAAAAAATCATATGGAGCGATGATTCCCACTGTCATTTGAATGGGTATGTGAATCGCCAAAATTGTGGCATCTGGCGTAGTGAAAATCCACATGGTAAACAGGAAAACCAATGCATCCAGAAAAAAGCACTGTTTGGTGTACACTGTGGGCTGCAAGAATTATTGGTCCATACTATTTTGAGGGTGGAGCCTGAACAACTTTTTCTTCTGTTTTTTCTTCCCTTCAAAGGAAAACTGGATATAAAACAGTATATTTGAAAAAAGCCGAACCCATGGGGTATAAAGATTTACTTGCTTTATGGTGCAAATGGTTTGGTATACAATTTGATTATTTACCAAGGAAAAACTACAAATACTAGACAAGGACATTGTTTGAAATTATGGGATTACAAGCGCTATCACATTGAGATTAGCAGAACAAATTCCGAAACAGGAAAACTAGAAATTATTTGCTGATAATTTTTTTACTACAATATCCCTGGTGAAATTGTAAATATGGTATGCTGGCACTATTCGAAAGAATATGACAGATTTATGCAATTTTCAACTGAAAAACAAAGTTGCCCGAGGATCAATGCACGAATTTGTCAATTCAGACAAGAATGCTGTCTTGATTGAATGGAAGGATAATAATATTTTCTACATGGCATCAAATTTTGTAGGAATAGGAAAATCGGATGAAGTAAATAACATTATCTTTTAGGTCAAACGCTGGAGTAAATCTGACAAATCTTATATTTCAATAAAGAGACCGGAAGTTATAAAACATTATAACAAAAGTATGGGTAGCATGGACAAAACCGATTTCCTAATTCAGCCCTATAGAATATTCATCCGATCCAAAAAATGGACCCTAAGAATTATCTTTCATTTTGTGAATCTCTTTGTTACAAATAGTTAGCTACAATATCGTCGAGATTGCCAACAAAATAAAATATCAGCTAAGGATCAATTGGATCTTTTGGATTTCACAGAAATTTCGGAATCGCTACTCAAATTTGGGAGAAAGAAAAGTTGCCGTCCTTCAGCCAAATCTGCCAAACCTTCAAAAAGGTTGAAAGCATATATTAGACCCCAGCAAGACATTAGATTTGATGGAGTTGGTCATTGGCCGGTATCAAACACCTCAAAGATGCAAAATGGGAAATTGTAAATCAAGGTCGAGGATCAACTGCACAATATGCAAAATTCATTTATGTATAACATCTGCATCTATGTAATTGTTTCTACCAGTTTCATAATAAATAAACATTGTTATACCAAATTATAATAATTTTCTCTATTGTGTATGCAATAGTGTTTTTTTGTTTAGAAATGAACATGTGACCCAATGTTCACATATGTGTACAGTTTTTTTGGTCCAAAATACATTTTAACACCCAAAATCAGGTCCGAAAGGATAATAACAAATTTAGGTTTTTTTTCAAATATCTTGTGTTTTATTCAAAGAACAAATCCTAAAGTCCAATCTAGATCACTCTTTATATTTTTCTATTGGTACGTATACAGGGTGACGGGAATTGGACGATTTTGAAATAAGTGTTACAGAGAGCATCTTCAAGATAATAGAGATTTATAAACACCAAAATGAAATTGACAGAATGCCATTTCAGATGTGTATCAATTATGGAATGTAATGTCATTGAGATGGTGGCCATTCCGTTGGATGCGGTTTCCGACACTCTGTCTGAAATCGTTCATCAGACGCTCCAACATTGCTTGATCAATAATTATGATTCCCTGACGATTGACATCCTTCATGTCGTCCAAATTACGAGACTTGTGAATATATACATGATTTTTTAGATAACCTCTCAGAAAAAAGTCAGAAATTGACAAGTTTTTCTGGGAACATGTTGCGGACAATGTTCATTGATGCGTTGGGACTATGTGTAGTGGCTCGGTCTCGCTGAAGCCACACATTTCGTGGATTTATTCCTTTTCTGCGTAGTTGAGGCATTAAAAAATGTTGTAGCTTCAAACTGAATTACCGGTGACTGTGCGCTCATCCTCTTCAAAAACGTAGGGGCCAATAATGCCAATAGGGCCAATGGCGCAACACACTATGACCTTACCAGAATGGAGTGGTCGTTCAAGGATATTTCGTGGATTTTCAGGACACCAGTATCTGGAATTCTGGGTATTAAGAGCTTCATCGATCATTAAACGTTGTAGGTCCACATTTTCTTCGATAATCATTTGCATTCTTGTAGCGGAATTGGTACGGACTGCAAAATATCTATTGTTATTTAGTTTCTGAACAATTTGTATTTTGTATGGGTGAAATTTTAAATCCTCATGCAAAATTTTCCTAACCGATTCCCGATTCATATTCAATTCAATTGCATGTTTTCGGGCAGACCGCAATAAACTCTTATTGAAGGCCTGCCTCACCATTTCTATGTTTTGGAGGGTTCCTACCATACGTTGCGGGCAAATTATTCACTCAAATTATTCATGCTGGTGTTGCAAGATAAAACAGCTTCCCGTCATCAAATATTAAAATGAGTGCAAAATAATTGCTGCGACAATAGTACAAATGGTTATTAAATATATCTGCCAAAATATTATTGTTACGTAGCCTACTTCGTGCAAATTAAAGTGGTCTGTTTCGACAGTAGCAGAAGAAATATACATTTTTCTCTAAAACTGCTGAAGATAAATGGGGACATTCTTATATCAAAAGAAAGAGAATTTAATTTTACATCCAACCCTGTAAACAGATATATAGTATGTCCCATTAAAAAAAAACAGAGTTATTGGCATTTAAATGTTTCCAAATGTTGGCGTCAGTAACTGTATGTCAACAAAACGATCCGTACATCTTAATATTGGAAATAGTAAACCAATACAAGACGTATCAATTTGCGTAAACCAAAATTTTCTACCTTTTTTAGTTTTGATACTATAGCTCATTAACGAGAGCGCTGCAATTGCAAAATTTTTGATAAAATATTTATTTTCTCGAAAACAAAAGCACATAGGTCCAGGAAGGTTTTAATAAAAGTTACTTAAAATATCATGTAGAATCTAAAAAATATATAATATATAGAATGATCCATTTAAAATAATAAAGTTACATGCGCCTTTTCTATAATTGGGACACCCTGTATATTTGAAAATATTTTCTAGCTATGCATCGTATAAATAGGGACAACTTTTATTTGAAACTTTTTCTCTATACTGTAAAATAAACAAATTATCCAAGAAATCGCGTCAGCTGGGACATCCTGTATATTGCTGGATAGTGTGAGCTTTTATATTATTCTTGTAGACTTCAGTTTGAATTGCGTAGAAAGGTTCTCGACAATGGAATATCATTCTTGAGAAAGGGCCGCTGAAATGTGCAGTGTGTAAAAAAGAAGGACCATAATAATTTATTTTGTATAATGGCTCCCAGCCATTACTTTTTCCGTCTGAAAGATTTCAACTAGCTATTTTACGGGTTGGGGAGGGGGGACATAAGGGATGGGGATCTCCAAACCCATAAGAGGACAACATTTAATTAAGTAGAGAAATATATGCATCTTTACAAACCTAATCCAGATACGGATATTTGTTTATTTAAGGAAAGGCCTGGCATTTACGAGTAAAAATAAAAAATATTGCTTGAATACAATTATTAGAAACAAAAGTTGAATTTTTAAAATAGAAATCATAGTTGGTTGTGACATATTCTAACGTCTATCTATGCAAATAAACAAGCTAGATAACAAAATAGATTTTGGTGAGTTTAAAAATCTTTCTTTCAATTCCTGAAATATTTCCACTTGTAGGTCAATAAAACAACAATTAATTTAATACCAATTTATTTCAATTTATTATTTATGATTTGGAATAAATTGGTATTTAATTGATTGTTGTTTTAGTGACCTACAAGTGGAAATATTTCAGGAATTGAAAAATAAGTACATAAAGGTCATAGAATAGTTATATTAACTTAAAATTTTTTGCAAATTTAACCAAATGAGTATCTCTTATGATTTTCCTATATAAATATAAAAAAGCTCAGCCTGTAGCTATCATACAGTTCATCAAAATCTTTTGTGGTGTGCCTTCGTGGTCTTAACCAGCTTTTTCAGGTTTCCTTTTTCTGTTTTTGGGCTTGTGTTTTACTGTTACTGATTTTTAACAACAAAATGTCAAAATTTTAAACACGCGGGTATTGAAATGTTGTATTCTTCTTCTTCTTGATCAACTTTCAGGTCCATTAATAATAATTCATGCTTATCAGTTCTGAAATGTGATCCTCCGAGATCTTCTTCTCTTCTATCAAAATTATACTTTATCCTCGTTCTCTTCAGTGTCATTTGGTTCAACCGTTGGCAATGGGATGTTCTTCTGCTCATTGTTCTTCGCAATGGTTCCCAACCTCTGCATGCTGTCCATAGCATCTCGTAACTCAATCTTTAGATTGCCTTGATTGCATTTACAGGAACAATCTTCTGCTATCTTCTATCAATTCCTCATCACTACCCCACCCTATGTGATTTCTGACATCCTGGACATTTAAAGACTTTTTTGAAGTCTAAAGTTCTAAAAGATTTTTTACCGAACTGGGTAATTGAGGAAGAAACATGTCTTCTGTCAAAAGGTGATTTTCTCGAGTAGATAAGGGCATGGTGTTCCATTCCAAGTAAATGTAATAGTTTACTGCAATAAAATTGTTTTCAAGTTTACAGGTTGCTTGGCTAATGACTCAACAAGACAATGTTGTCAAGGCTGGATGGCGACTGGATTTATCCAATCGAGATGAGCTCGGATAGCTTCAGTTTCCGGCATTTGATTAATTCTTTTTTAATATTATAGTGGCAGCGCACTAATTTCAAATATAATTTAAAAGATTGCGTTCACGATATATTTTTAAGTTTTATAATGGCTCTACATAAGTTGCGCAATATGTTCTTGTGTTACGTAACTCTTCCTTTTTCAGATTCTTTATATTGTGCATTCTGCAACCGAACTTAAGATATGCATAATATTAGATATTGATATCTACGATGTGGGACAACCGATATATTGTAGGTTACGACTTGACCAACGCTGGTGCCTGTTAACTTGTATTAGTTAATGAAAGTGTATTGTCCTATGAAAAATAAGACAATAGCCACATACTGTTACCTATATCTTAGATGTTCGTACAGCACAAAGGATTTCGACACAGCCATCGCGTTGTAAAACCGTATGACCGCAGAGAGCAACTGTCTATGTATATATGTGTGTAGTAGATAAAAAAAATATGATTCAAATATAAAACGTGAACACAGGAGAGGTCAATAAAATAAACTGCTTCGAGCTTTATAAGTCCACATATCTTGTGCGGTATCTCTATAGGACATACGTGTATGCGTGTACTGGAGTATTGTTATTTGACATACGATTTTTTTTATAACGTCGCTATGGTCGCATGTACAACGTGCCCAATAAATTACTATTGTTAAATCAGGAAAGAATAAGAGCTTATTCGTGTAAATATAATTCGTTTCGGCTTCTATTTATGTAAACGTACGGGTTATTGGATAATGTAATAAATATAAATTTTAATGAGTGATGGAGGAATTGTTTCACGAAGTTTTGGAATTTGAAAATAATCTGGATTTATTATATAGGGTTTAAAGAAATATGTTATCGGAATCTGTCGTTTTTTAGTGAAACAATCAAATTACGAAGATGTATCATCACTTACGTATGGCACTGTGAGACCAATAAAATGATCATTAACTACACTTGGAACTTTTTGCCTTACAGATTTTGTTCGTCTTTCGATTGTATCCCTTTCTAGCAACCAACTCGAAACATCTTGAATGGTAGTGCGGGGTATTCCTAATGTACGACTCACAAACCGTTGACTATGATGATCTTCAGGTCATGAAATGCTTTGCATAACGTTTGCTCTAGTTAATGGCACTGTCAACTGGTGAAAATTGTTGTTTGGTGTTAAACTGGCATCCCTAAACAACAACGGAGTAATGTTAAGGCTATTTTGTCTAATTAAACCTTGTTTATAAAATTTGCCAGTTTTGAATTATTTCATTTTTATATACGAGCTTAATGTCAATATTTAAAGACATCACCACTTCTATAAAGCTATGATAAGAGAAGATAAGAGAAAGCGTATTCCCAAATAGCATAACTTCAGTGGCATAGAGTTTACTACATTGTTATGGCATAGAACAAACAAATCACGCCAGTCTGTAGTCTACCCTCTTTCTCTAACAATAAGACCGAACTTGTTGCTTTTGAGTCTTTTATACTTCAAGGCTGTGGATTTTGGATGCTGATTCCTTTGTCGTGAGATGCAAGTGTTAATTTAATATATAATTATTACTCTTCTTATATATGTATATCCATTTTCCATAGCCATGGCCCTTCTAAAGGCAACAAGATGGGAGGGTCGATCTGGTTCTAAATTTGTTAGGCCGTTAATTAGCGGATGATCACCATTATCGATCCTTTTCCACGTTCTCCTGGTCAACGGTCACGTCTCGATAACTGTTACACATCCAAGCATAAGAAAAAAATAATAACAACATTCGCTTTGCGCTGTTACTCCCAACAGCACACAGCTTACCCAGCCTCTTGATGTGTTGTTTCCGTTCCGTAAAACAAGCTTGGAGAAGACGAAGTTACATATAAGGCAAGGGAACTCTACTAAAATCAACACTCAGTCAAGTTGATGCTACGATTGAAGATAATAGGGGGATGTTATGGAACAATGTTGGGTGCGTTTTAAAATGAATGGTATTAATTATTTATAATTAATTATTAATTAAACGGGTCGATGGCCGCAGTGGTTAGGCGGCTGACTATTGTTGTGAGAGGACGATAGGTGCCGGGGTTCAATTCTCTGGAGAGACGGTGATATTTTTTCAGAGAGTTTAATCCCGGATCGACTTGCCATTCGCTGTTGGGAGAAAAGTGATTAACAGCGCGGCATCATAAAAGGCGATATGATGCTGTCACAAAGCCAATTGAACACAACATACACACACAAAAACTACACCGCGAGAGTTGCAGTGATAGCCAGACAAGCGATACAGTATACGGAGTCACTGCAACTAAGCACCCACCACATTAAAAAAAAAAAATTACATTTTTAGTGCTGCTAAAAGCAAATCCCCTGAAACTTTGGATTTGTAATCTCAATTTTAATCTGTTGGATGTGGACGCTGCTCCTATTAGATAATTTTGTTTCTTATTAAACGTGCATGGTCTGCCTCAGGTAGTTAACTTTCCTGCAAGAATTACCTCTGTCACTGATATTATCGTTACCAATGATGTTTCTCTTTTCAAGAAGAACGACTTTCGGCAAACTTTGTCTGGTTTCTGAACATAGAGTTGATACTTTGACATGTACCTATCTATTGTTTTGTTTCTACTTTTTTGTAAATTTCCTCCTAATACCTACTGCTTAATAAAGACGTAGTATTATTATTATTGCAGAAAATTATGATCCTGCGCAATAGATCTCATACCACTAGATAGAAATGCTGTCTTAAAGAGACTTCCAAAACCAGGTAGAGTTGCTGATAATTCTGCGTTAAATGAATGAAAATCCTCTTTCAAGAACTACGATATGGAGAACATGATGAAACACAGTGAACGAGAATTTAAATAAAAAAAATGAATGTTCCTGCAGGACAAAGCGTCCCAATTGATGATCTAGTCTTAGAGACTGTTGCAGCTGCAACTTAATAACTATAACGACACAAAAAGTTATAACAAGATCTAGGCTAGTTAGCGCTAGTGAAGATTCCGATTTTGGTGACTAACATCAAGACAAACACTTTTCACATGAATGGGAGAGGGAGGAGGCAGGAAGTGATATGATAAGTACAACAGATGTGAATTAGATAACACTGAACTAAAAAAATTGAAAGCTGAAGATTTTATAGTAGCAGAATTGCATTCTATAAAAGGTAGTAAAAAGAGATTGGTAGCAAAAATAATTATGTCTACACCAATAACTTGCTCATTTTTGAAAGAGAGCAGTAAGGTAAAAAATAGCTTCATTAAGGTGTAGTAAAAAGAAATCCATTATTTTTCCAGTAGATGGTTTTAGTTATCTGTATCTCGTGTTGTATAAGTCCAATTGGGTTCCACTAGATGGCGTTAAAAATATGAAATTTCGTACAAAAAAAACTTTTGTAACAATTTTGCAATTAGTTGACTCAGTTTTGTTAGAGCGTGCGTCAAAGATTGATACTAGCAAAGAGAAAATCCGCTATATTTTACAGTTTTTTTCGATAAAGGCGAAAACACAACCCAGGCGACTGAAAATGTGAATAGTGTTTATGGTCCTAATACTGCAACAGTCAATCACGCGCAATTTTGGTTTCAACGATTCCGTTCTGCTAATTTCCTATGTCAAAGATGCATCACGCACTGGAAGGCCAATTGTCGAAAATATCGACAAGATCATGGACATTGTCGAGCCCGACCGTCATGTAAGCACTGTTTCGCTTGCCTAAGAGCTAAAGATTGCACAAAACACCGTTTGGAACCATTTGACTAAGGGTGGATACAAAAAGAAGCTCGATGTATGGGTGTCACACGAGTTAACGCAAAAGAACCTCATGTACAGAATTTCCATCTGCG
This sequence comes from Holotrichia oblita, assembly GCA_023690525.1. Classification (NCBI taxonomy): domain Eukaryota; kingdom Metazoa; phylum Arthropoda; class Insecta; order Coleoptera; family Scarabaeidae; genus Holotrichia; species Holotrichia oblita. The sequence continues at coordinate 42,640,156 of CM043016.1, read as the reverse complement.
AATGACTGGTGCTGAAAATTGGATCACTTACGACAATGTCAAGCGAAAACGGTCGTGGTCGAATCGCGGTGAGCCGGCAGAAACGGTGGCCAAACCAGGACTGACGGCCAGGAAAATTTTGCTTTGTGTTTGGTGAGATTGATAGGGAATTATCTACTATGAGCTGCTCCCCTACGGCAAAACTTTGAACTCGGAATTGTGCTGTCAACAATTGGACTGTCAGAAGGAAGTAATCGCTCAGAAGCGGTCAGCTTTGGTCAATAGAAGAGGAATTGTGTTCCATCAGGACAACGTGGCCTGGCGTTGTCACATAGATCGTGACTCGTCAGAAGCTCTGGGAGTTTGGTTGAGGTTCTTATGCATCGATCTTATAGTCCGAACCTGGCACCAAGTGATTACATCTGTTCCTGTCCATGGCAAACAATTTTGCTGGTGAAAAATTCGCTTCAAGAGAGGTTTGTGAAAATCGGCTGTCTCAATTTTTTGCCAATAGGGACGAGGACTTCTATGATAGAGGCATTATGAGATTACCCTTCAAAATGGCAACAAGTTATTGAACAAAACGGCACATATTTGACCTAAATCGGATCATTCTAACTATGGTAATTAAAACCTTCAATTTCATGCAAAAATAATGAATTTCTTTTTACTACACCTTGTATATCCAGATGTCTTAGGTGAGAGTGTATTAGAAAGAAAAAAGAATTTGTGTGTATACAGAGTAATTTAATTTTTTTTTGACGATAGTTTCGCGCCTTACTACATTTTTGTCAGGTTGGCGATTTGACTTTGAATTACTTACCAGTAGCGTATCAAATAAATTTTGTATGGGTGATGAAATATTGGGTTAGATCTTCAAAAAATCATATTGATTTTCTTTATAGAAAATTAAGGCAAATGTCATAAAAAATAGAATGAAATGTAGATAATTTGATAAGTTGATAATAGACTTTTAATTAATATAAATGTCTAAAACTGAGCACAATATAATATTTGAAGGAAAACAATTTTTTTGTAAATTATATTTCAATAAAACAATTACACAGTGTTCGTTATAACACATGTTCGAAATGACCACCATTAGATTCCAAACATAAATTTATTCGTCTCTTAATACCCTCAAATAGTCGTTGTAGTTAGTTTTGATCGATATTATGGATTTCCTGCTCTATGGCTGCTTGTAGTTCTTCCAAGTTGTGAAGTCGATTTTCATGAATTTTATTTTTTAAATGCCCAAAAATAAAAATCTAAAGGGGTTAGGTCAGGTGACCGCGATGGCCAACGATCTCTACTAATAAGTCTGTCACCAAAATATTCTTCGAGATATTTCAATGTATCATGAGCAACATGAGGTGATGCTCCATCTTGTTGAAAATAGCCCCGTTCGAATTCATCATCGTGTAACTGGTTAATAAATACTTCCAAGATTTTAGTGCGATATCGTTCTGCATTGATGTTTTTGTGAAAAAAAAATAGGACCAATTATCCGGCGTCTTGACATTGCTACCCAGACTCCAATTTTTTGTGGATGTAAAGGAGTCTCAACACAACTATGAAGGTTTTCTGTAGCGCATGTCCTGTAATTTTGGCTGTTCATATAACCGGATAAATGAAACCAAGCCTCATCTGACATAAATTCTACGTGGAATATCAATAGGCAATAATTGTTGTGTTACGGTTACTCTATATGGGTGCACGTGTAGATTTTTCACCAACGCTTTTCTTGCGGTAGTGAATGATAAGCCTAAAATTATAAAAATGAAAAATACTAGATCTTAGAAGTAGAAAATGCATCTTACCAGTTTGAGCTGCTAATTTGCAAATCGATTTTTTGGGACTTGCTTCTATCCGTTGTCTAATGTCATCAACAGTCTCTTCTGTTAAAACTGTTGGTCGTCCAGTAGATTTTCCCTTACAGATGCAGTGTTTGCCTTCGAATCGTTCAATAATTCTATCTCGATGCTTCGAAAACACTTTGTATGGTACAACATCAGGATAATTTTCATAAAATTGTTGCATGCATGATTGCAACGAATAATTTCATGATCCATCTTCATGGTGAGTACCACTGCGGTAATGCGCTTTCAAAATAAAATCGTCTTGCTCGGCCGTAAACGGCATTTTAAATCCAACGAAAATTAAGTTCTGTTAATTTAATAGAAATATTTAAAAAGGTACCTGGACAATGATATAGATAAATAGTAGCTCTAAAAAGAACAGATTACAAATAAAAACGAAGTAAATAATAATAAGTACAACGAATATAAATAATATGAAATAACAAAGTAACGAGTCGTACAGGCCTTTGACAGATACTAACAAGGGCCACCCTCAACATATCAAATCCCCTATAATTCACGACCGGAAGTTTTAACTGTCGTCAAACATATAAACTCACTCTGTACTTTCCACACCTCAAATCATCCTTAATGAATACAGAATTGAATTACACATGGGAATGAATGGAGCGTCTTAAACAATTCAAACAGTAGGGTGACTTCTACCAATTTTATATGAAAACTGGAATTCATCGCCATTCATGGTAGTTAAAAGATTGCATTTTGTTCTTTTTGTGATATACGAGGGAGCGTTTTTATATTCGCGGAATGGGGGATAAGGGGTGGAAATAAAAAAAAACAAATTATTTTTCCTTTTCAATATATTCACCTGCAAGACGGATACATTTTTCACATCTTTCAATTAATTTATTTATACCCTCATAAAAAAATAATTTCTCTTTATCTGTAAAATACGCCGAAACTGCCTCCTTGACTTCATCATCGGCAGTAAATTTTTTACCCCGCAGCTCTTTTTTCATTTTCGGAAGCAGGGCCAGGTCTGGGCTATAGGGTGGGTGATTCACAATTTCGAAGCCCACCTTATACAGGGCAACTAACGCAACGCGGCTCTTGTGGACGGGCGCGTTGTCGTGCAAAAGCAGCACACCTTTCGTCAATTTTCCCAGTCTTTCCTCTTTAATGGCTTCTTTTAGTCGCTCTAATATTGAAGCGTAATATTCTCCGGTTATAGAAACACCTTTATCTTTATAATCAATCAACAATATTCCTTCCGAGTCCCAAAATACCGTTGCCATGAGTTTCCCAGCTCGGGTCGTCTTCAAGGGATTCCCATTCTTGTTTAAATAAACTATGCCACTTGTACACCATGGTTTTTCCCGGACAAGAGTCGCCGTAAACCAATGACATCTCATTCATTATGGTCGCGACTGATTTTCCATGCCTGGTAAGGAACTTTATAACGGCACGATATTCGATTTTTTCCATATTTCACTTTTCACTCCTGATTATGTTACTTGGTTGACGATAGCTCAAAGACTAACTGTCTAATAACAATGAAACTTCGTATTTATACTAATTATGAGTCGCTGCACAGGTCAAGTCCCCAATGCGCCTAATCACGCCCCTACAACCCGCTTATTCCGCGAATATAAAAACGCTCCCTCGTAAATAATAGGGTAAAGAGATCTTCGAAAACATGCATGACAACCTGCAATGGAGCACTTCGTAGATGACGTGGACGAATCAACACGTTTCCATGACAGGCAAAAATTCACAATCACATTATATTTTTCGGTATTTTATTATTTTAAAATCGAAAGCGCTTCGAAAAACCTGTATTACAACAAATCATTGTTATTTACACATTTCAACAACAAAACCTTTCAATAACCTGCCGGTGAAATTCAATTTTTCTGTAAACTTGAATGTTCGGTTAGCTTAATGCTTGTCAGCTGGTCCTACTTTTATTTATACCGATTTAACCTAAGCGTCAAATTGAATAGCAGATGCATGTAAGTTAAATTATGGTTAAATTCATAGCGTGGTTTGAAAATTTATTTTGTGACTCAGAATTCGAGGTTTCAATTCAGTTTTTTTCCTTTTGTGCTACTGATTTAATTGTTATCAATTAATGTGATGTAGCTGTTAATTAAATTTCAATTCACTCAAATACAGAGTCGTTCTACAGTTGTTATTTTTCAATCATCATTATTACTATTAATTGCTTTCAGTTCATATTTATTAATATATGTAGTCTCCAAAGACATTTATCGTCTGTACTACGATTATTCGGATAATCTCATTGTTGACTCGCGCCTTATTTGCACAAAGAGAAAAAACACAGTTTACAAGAAAAAAAAAACATTATTTACCTAGCCTAACGATCCATAATATAATCTAGAATAAATAAAAAAAATCAACGATAAGTTATTATCATACGGTGTTATTCACATTTGCTCGGAACAATAAAACATGAACCTATTTCGTTTCGATGAAAATAGCGGAAATAAAAAAAAACACAAGATTATCATACACCTACACATACGTCAGTATCGGCGGTAAAGATGATGCTATCCAGACAGGAAAAACGTCGAGTGAATCAGATCGCTAACCTCAAATTTCCGATAACTTCTTTCCATGTGAAAAGAAAAAAAAATAGAACAAACAATTCGAGTTTGTGTGAAAAATGCATACGCACGTTGTAAAATGCATACATAAAGAATGGGATTAAGTATAAATCGAGGTTAACAAACTGCAAGGTTAACGTACGATATCGGCCTGAACAGAAAAAAGTTGAGAAAATCCGAGAAAAAATCCGCAAACTCGAACGATTTTGTTTACAGTATAATAATAATAATGCAGAGTTTAGATAAACTTTGTGTGTGTAATTTATGTAAGTACACGAGAGGTATTGCATGCGAAAATAAATAAAACGATTATGTGAGATTTTGCAATATTTTTTTATTTTTATGTGCGATGTTAATCACCCCTAGATTACGGTTTCCTTTCACTTCGGAAATATTAATTGTAATAATAGGTTTTATGAACGAGTCTTCGAAATTAATTGTAACAAATATGTGACTATAATACGAGAACAAAACAAAAGGTACTTGAAATTAAGGCTTTATTGCATATAGAATAAATTCAACAATATAAACTTTATATAAGTCAATTTTGCTTAAGGTGTTTGCCTTTGTCTTGCAAGCAATGTTAGTAAAAGTATATACATAATACATAATAATGAGTTAATTTATTTAAACAATTGTTTTTATAAAAGAGAGTTGGAAGTAACAATATAGGTCTAATACTTAAAACTTCACATGTGTGCATATTTATATAATATAGCGCTGGTAATTAATAAAGTTAACAAAAAAAGGGAAAGGAAAATTAACAAAGAAAGTCATGTGGCATGCAGCCCCATTTTTTTTAAACTATTAGGCATCGAATGGAAAGTTTTTGGTGCGATAGAATCTATTAGATACAAATGTTTCATTCTAAAATAAGGTTCTTTTTTAGCTGACGTGTGACAAAATTCATTTTCAAAGACGATAGTTTAGTAGGACTTGTTCAAAAAGGCCGATTGTTTGGCTTAATTATAGCGAACAAATTATTATTATACACATACACACATACACACACACACACACAGGATAAGCAAAAAAATAAGCAATCATTTCCTATCGATGTTTTCTAATACGAAGATCAACCTTAGACATTTTGCAGACAGTCTTCTCCGATCCAAGCAGTTCTGAATCAATTCAAAATAACTGGTAGCGTTTCGGTGTAGTTTTGTGTGTGTAAGTTGTGTTCAATTGGCTTTGTGACAACATAATATCGCCTTTTATATCGCCTTTTATGATGATGATTTTTAAGAAAAAGGAGTATAAATTATAATATTTAAAAAGGAGTTTTTTACAATATTGTCCAAAAAATTCAAAATTAATTGAATACTTACAGTGGAGATGATATAAGTTGCAAACTTGATAAGAACGTAATTCAACATGGTCAACTACATTAAAATTATTTTGACAAGTTTTAAAAGTTAAAATGACTAATTCAAATTAAAAACATTTTAAAATTTACAGTAAAATTAAATCAGAAGGGAAAACTAACGTCCACAAGACAAACAGGATCTGATATTTTAAATTGTAAAAATTGATAAGTTCTACGAAATAGGTACAGAAGTGAAAAAACCAAAACAAAAAACGAAGGCATCGAGATGGAAATAGAACGAGAACAGCTGATTGAAAATACAGGTGGTACCAAAATAATTTAACTATTGTTGCGTTGCAGAATGTTGCAGTAAATGTAACTGAATTGATTAGTGTCTGTTTTAAAATTGACTGTACTATTTTTTTGTATGTGAAACATTTCGAGGAAAAGTCTCTTTTTGCAGTTATCTGAGTCTAATACTTTGACATTATCAAAATCAAAGTTGTGATCTTTTTCTTCCACATGATTAGCCAAAGCGCAAGATCTCTTGCCCAAACGGTGTTGGCTTAAGCGGTGTTTAAGCCATTGTGATGTTTGACCTATGTAGCAGCTCTGACATCCCAAACACGGTACTTTATACACAATATGGTTTCTGTAATCTAAGGCCTTTTTTTCTTTAACAACAGTGAATAAATTCCTAATCGTCAAAGTATAAGATATTGAGAATATCAACAACTCTAAATGGTTTAAGAATACATCTAGCATTGAGATTCCAACCGACATTTCAGATTTTCTTTCACTTGAGCCGAAGTTTGGGGTTCCTGTTGTTGGCAAGGACCTCAATATTGGACGTTTCATTGCTAATGTAGAAGATATTATCGCTGAGGTTCCTGATGAGGTGGCTAACGTCATGCGTGCTAGGGTCACGAATGTTGTCACCAATTTTTTGTTGGCTTCACCGAATCAGAAAACTATCATTTACAACTCTTGCGTCCATAAAAACTCCTCAACAGTGATCCAACTGAAATTGTACAGATTAAAGAGCGAAATATTATGTGTATGAAAAAAGGAGACTCCTTTTTGTTTGAACCACCACAGACCGATTACCCGTTTTAAACCCCCTGGCTTCCAATAATAATAGCCCTTATTTTACCCACAAAACAGAAATATATAAAGTGAATTAACAAAAGCACAGTAAAGCAAAAATAAGGTATTTATGGATAAAACCCCAAGAGGAAGTTTAGTTGTATGCCAAAGGCATACAATTCCTAGTTCTGACTTAACACTAAACTTAAAACTAAGTGTGCGAAGGATATTGCATCACCACAAACAGCAAAAGAAAAAATTAAATATATACTGCGTGCATGAACAACAAACATATACTTCTTATTGTAAAGTTAAATTAGATTACGCAGAAATAAATAGTAAAAGTTTTGAACTACAAAAATATATACATATACTGTATGTCCCGGGATTGAGTTTACAATAGGTATGATTGACCAAAAATTTTCGAATTGGAATTTCACATTTTGGGATTCTGCCCTGCTTGGTCTGAAACTTACTTTTAATTTACTTTCGATTTTATAAAATCAAGTGGGCCTTTACAGTTGAGCAAACACTAATTTTAGTTCTAGCTAAACTACCTTTTCCGTTCATAGTACGCTAAAATGTTACTAAGAAAATTTGTTCAGAATGAAAACCCATGGTGTTGTAAAAATTTTCAGAATGATCGGCCTACTTTGGGGATTTGGTGAGTGGGTTGGCTTTAGTCCTCGCGTGATTGCTCAGAGTTGGGATGTCCAAATCCCTATGGATTTGCAAGTTGGACACCAACCATGAAGCCGCTACGATAATACGTAGGACACGGTTTTGAAGCATATCTAATCTCCGAGTCTCAGGCGCTGGACCATGTAGTAAATAAAGGGTGTAAATAAATAACTTGAGTGTTAAGCTCAACGTCTTGTTCCTGCAGAGGGGCGGATACAAGGGAGACCTCGCACGTAGAAACCTGACAGCAATCTTACAAAAGTACTGCTTGAAGGTGAGACGCGTATCAACAATGACATCAAGGTATCTAGCATTTAGTGACAAGGGAAGCCTCTCACCACCTACAGAGATGTTGGCTGGAGGTGGATTTCTCTTTCTAGAAAACTTCACGGCCATGCATTTCCAGTCGTTGCTGTAGAGTCGCCACATGCGTGACCACGCGGCAATATCGTTGAGGCCCCTCCCTCCCTTGAAGAGGTGTAAACAGCGGTGTCGTTGGCGTACACCGCGAGTCGCGTGCAGAGAAAGCTATGCCTCGCTCTCTCAGCAACTGGCGAATAATAAAAAGAGTTCTGGGCCGAACGGGGAGCCCTGATGGGCTTCCGTGCCGAGACATGACAAGCGGCTTGACAGAAAAAGTCCTACCAGATAGGATTAGCATGACCAGATCGGGATTATACCGAACCTGAACATCTTGTAGAGGAAACCAGACTAACCAGAAAAGTTTTCGCGGAAGCCAAACTGTTCGTGGAGCAATAAGTTGCCCTCGATGATGGCGTTCTTATTTAAATGAGAAGTGATTTTCGAAAAATTTTCTTCGTTATTTACTTTACGTCTTTTCTTGATTGGATCAATTGTTTATTTAAATTGACTCTACAGACATAGAGACATACATTGATATTTTGTATTTAGCGGAATTACAGATTAGCGAGCACAAAATCCTACAGCACCAACAGCAACTGAAGCAGGATTAATAGACTTTTCTCAACATGTGTAAAACAGAATATGTAACATCAATTTTCTTCAAGGCATGTCATGTTATGGGTAGATGACATTTCTAACTCCTAATCCGTACGTATTTCTGATTGTGGCGAAGATTGGAGTTCTTCAAGAGGTTGGCGACTACTTTATCGTCCTGTTTTCCTGTTAGAGTCCTGTCCTATATAGAGCAGTTTATTCTTCTTGCTTTCAAACTCAATAGAAAAGCTATGAATGAAGTGTGGGAATGGGAATAGCATCAAAAAAATCTTCCTCGTTTGCATCCCTTGGTTTGGACCCTGAATTTGACAAACCAGAAAATTCGTCCCGGTCAATTACATTTTCCTTTTTCAAAGCTTCCCTGTTTTCATGTAGATATCTAAATCCAAATCAGCAATGGCTACATTCATTTTTAACTGTTTCTTTAATACTTTTCTAATCTTATTTGACAGATGTGCATGTAATGAACGATTTTACCTGACTTTCTCATGACAAACAACAATACAGGGCCCATACCAGTTTGAAGCTTGCGTTTGTGGTGGACAATAGGCTTCAGTCGAGTATCATAGATTTTTAAGTTTTCTATCAGCAACATGAGCATGAACATGATCGGAGCCTAAAAAACGTCATTTAATTGGTTATTGCGGATATGAACTTGAAGGTAGGTAAGGAAATGGAATCTGATGGGAGAGTAGACAGACAATAGACAGAACACGTAGTCAAAATGGAAGAACGGAGGATACTGAAGAAACTTCTTAATAGAAGGATGCAAGAAGCGACGCCAAAGGGTAGACCAAGAAGACGATGGGAAGAAGCGGGGGAACGAGAAGCTCGAAAAGCTTGCGTTTGTGGTGAGCAATAGGCTTCAGTCGAGTATCATAGATTTTTAAGTTTTCTATCAGCAACATGAGCATGAACATGATTGGAGCCTAAAAAAACGTCATTTAATTGGTTATTGCGGATATGAACTTGAAGGTAGGTAAGGAAATTGAATCTGATGGGAGAGTAGACAGACAATAGACAGAACACGTAGTCAAAATGGAAGAACGGAGGATACTGAAGAAACTTCTTAATAGAAGGATGCAAGAAGCGACGCCAAAGGGTAGACCAAGAAGACGATGGGAAGAAGCGGGGGAACGAGAAGCTCGAAAAGCTTGCGTTTGTGGTGAACAATAGGCTTCAGTCGAGTATCATAGATTTTTAAGTTTTCTATCAGCAACATGAGCATGAACATGATTGGAGCCTAAAAAAACGTCATTTAATTGGTTATTGCGGATATGAACTTGAAGGTAGGTAAGGAAATGGAATCTGATGGGAGAGTAGACAGACAATAGACAGAACACGTAGTCAAAATGGAAGAACGGAGGATACTGAAGAAACTTCTTAATAGAAGGATGCAAGAAGCGACGCCAAAGGGTAGACCAAGAAGACGATGGGAAGAAGCGGGGGAACGAGAAGCTCGAAAAGCTTGCGTTTGTGGTGAACAATAGGCTTCAGTCGAGTATCATAGATTTTTAAGTTTTCTATCAGCAACATGAGCATGAACATGATTGGAGCCTAAAAAAACGTCATTTAATTGGTTATTGCGGATATGAACTTGAAGGTAGGTAAGGAAATGGAATCTGATGGGAGAGTAGACAGACAATAGACAGAACACGTAGTCAAAATGGAAGAACGGAGGATACTGAAGAAACTTCTTAATAGAAGGATGCAAGAAGCGACGCCAAAGGGTAGACCAAGAAGACGATGGGAAAAAGCGGGGGAACGAGAAGCTCGAAAAGAATAACTTTTAATACAGACGTTGACATTCTTTTGCCTTAAACTAGTCTCACTTTTGTTCATTGTCTCTATGTTTTCTCATGTCTAGATATTATGTTTTCGACATTATAGCTGTATTCATGATACTAGATTGTGCAGATTCGTCTTTACGTCTTGTCCATGATTTTCTAATATTTCAAAGTTGTTAATTCCCTATTCAATAGCTGATAATTCGTGCACAATTTATACTTCAATTTAATACTTTTAAACAAATTGTACAAATCACGTTTACAAAATTATGTATATGACGCACAAGGTACATACAATAAATATTTATAATAATATTATAAATAATTCGTACGGGAGTTATTGCTATAAATATAATAATAAAGGTATATACATAACTTTCTCGCCATTAAAATACATTTAACACAATGTTAAACAATAACAATTTTTTCGTGCATTGTTGGCATTCTTTTCAATTTTTTTGGCATTACGTATGCATACACGTTGTTGAGTTTCCATGACAACAATTCTGCATTTCATCAACAACACTCACGAAAATCTTAGCTGTAGTGGTAAGGTAAACAATCCACTAATTGCCATGCACTTTAATACATGTATTACTCTGAAATAATTACACATATGTAAGTACTTTGCTACATAGTATCGACTTCTGTTTAGTCATCCTTATTTATTATTAGGCTAGAATAGGTAGCCCACATGTATTTCAATCAAATATAAGCAATTTTGTATAAAAATAAACAATATTTAATTCCAAGTGTAGCATTACTTGATTAAATTAGCATAATTCAATCTTTAAAAAGTATCTCATTTGTAACGAGCTATTCTTGAAGTGCAACACATCATTCTATGGTGAATTTGCATCTAGATTAACCACTTAAGTAGATAAGCAATGCAGTAGTTAAAGCAAGTGCACGAAAATAGATAACTAGTTAATTTGTTTGAGGAAAAACGCAAAGAAATATCTTGATAAAATTACGTTCCACGTAAATATAATTTTAGAATCAATAACCTTCTACGTCGATTAACCATTAAAGAAAAACACCGTGGTAGTAATCTGTCGCTTTTATTGAGTCAACCAGCGATAATCCTGCATTTCCAATGAATTTCTTTCTTCAGTTGCTGTTGGATTAATAATATTTATTAATAGATTTGAAGATTAATAGATCCTTGTCGTACACGGTTAGCTGTAACGGATTATTTTATAGCATACTTGTAAAAATTAATTCAAAAGCGAAACGGAAAGGAGCAGTTTCTTTATTGTATACCTTATTTGTTCCTCATTACCGGGAAATGTCACTATAAATCACATCCATTGTTCCAGTTTTGCAGTTTCTTGTTTAGCAAGAAGTACGTTTATAGATTGTATATGTATTGTATTTGTTCATACATTCGTTCGGGAGATATCTTTAGGTACTTACTGCGTGAGATATGTACAATGAAGAATAAGAGTTTCCGAACAGAATAGAAGACTTTCTGTTGTGTGTGAGCTTAAAATTTGAATACAGTTTTTAACAGTTTTTTAACATATTAAGGTAGGCAGCATCCTATTCCTATATTTTGGTGAAAACATTTCGGATTGAAACCGACAAAGAGCAAAAATATCTACAGAAATCCAAAATATGGGGATTGAATGCAACTTCCTTTTAATTAGGTTGCATTCCTTAGGACTTATAACCATTAAAAAAATCTACTTCTTCCTGTAATCTAAAATTGGTTGGTTTTCCAGTTAAATTCTTCCATACCTCATGATCTATTTTTATGTCTTCTCTTTATTCATAATATTTTGTTCCTTTAATGTCCGTGTAAATTTTTTATAAACATTTTTGTAGTCTTTGTTTAGTTCTGATCCAATTTTTTCTCAATTTCTTATTTTCTCTTCCTTTACTGCTTACCTGACTTCCTCTTGCATTTTATTATAACACGTGAGTCATTTAACATAAGAGATAGAGTCTCTGTCTTCGAATTTATGTTGTTAATATGATAAACATCTGATTTAAACCAAACCTGAGCCTGACACATAACCTCCTTGACCATATTTTTATTAATACATTCATCAGAGTTACCAATGTAAGGCTAGTGACATTAACATATACAGGGTGCTTTATTAATTATGGGAAATATTTTAACTGGAGATACTATGTGTCAAATAATGATCATTGGCCAAAAATAGCCTTATTCAAAATCGCACTGTTTTTGAGATGAAGAAAAACAATCGTTTTTTCCATCTTTAAGCTAATCTACCTGAACGATGAAATTAAAATTTGGCATGACGATTTAGTATTATTAGATGCTTCTTATGGTGAAAAAATATCCCCTTGTGTTAACATCAATAGAACTTTTTTATTTTTTGATTTACAAGCACGAAATTAGCATCATCTAACAGACCAGTTAACATGCCAAAAATAAGGTCCTCTTGTAGAAACTTCGTATTATGCTTGGTTTTCGAGAAAAAACGAGAAAGTTCGGAAGGATTTAAGACTAAAGATAGTTTAAACAGCAAAAATCAGGATAGGCCAACACTCAAATTCTACGTCACTGGCGGAATTGTCATTTTGGGACAATTTTTCGATTATTCTTCAATACTTCCTATGTAAACAACATATTATTTTTTTCTGGAACTTTGATGACCTCCAAAGTTCACCTTCATATCGAAAACGGTGCGATTTTGAATAAGGTTATTTTTGGTCAATGGTCATTATTTGATAAGTAGTATATCCAGTTAAAATATTTCCCATTATTAATTAAAGCACCCTGTATAGGCAGTTTTTATTTTGGTTTAGTTTTCATTCTAATTATCAAATCAATACAGGTCTTGGCTCTTGTTAAATCGGTTTGGTTGCCCTATGTAACAGATCACTATCAGTCCCATTTTAGTTCTCTGATCAGGTACTGTTCTGCTCTACCAATTACATGTACTTCAAACTGTTTACTCAAAAATTGTCTTACAGGTAACTCAAAACATCTATCCTAAGTAGTTTGATCAATAGAGGGATACCTTTGATCAATTTTCCAAGATGCTTTTCTAGAAAATCACTTTTACAAGAGCAACTGTCTTGATAATGACAGCTGGCATTGTTGTGCAATGTGTTGGCTTCATATTGAACGTTTAGCGTTTTGTGAGTGAAATTGTGTGTTCTGTGTTCTTCCCAATTAATCATTAACAATTTTTAAAACTGTTTTTTTACGTTTTTGCTTCTTAGACTTTGCTTTAAATATTAATACTTTGTAAGAGTAGTATTATTTTGATTCTCACGATATAGCTTTTCTATTTTCATATTTTCGTAATTTTTGGAAAGGAATTCCTAAAATGATTGAAATTTGAACATGCAGACAGGGACTGTGGAAGTCATAGAATTGAAATTTTGCCAAATGGGTCTGTCCGAAAGCTTGTTCCTCAGACCAGAATAGTAAATCTGCCTCCCTTTATTTTCTATGCAGAAGGTGGCATCTTTTCTCCATTTCTATTTTTTGTTGTTTCTTCACAGTCTTTGCATTTCACTTATGTCTTCTATTTAATCTATCTCTTTCTGCTTTCCCACCTTAATTGGTAAGCAAATTTTGGATGAGATTTCTTTGCTTGTTGGTCTTCTGAATAATATATATAATACTTCTATGGTACTTACTTATGGTTCCTTGTATCTTTATTTGAAAACATGGTCACCAGAAAATTTTATTCATATTTATTTTTAGTAACTCACAGGGTGTGTTAACTTTCTACTTTGGGATTGCTTTTAATTATTTACTGAGAGAATTCCATTAATTACCGGATTTACAACCCATGCGAATTTAATATTTGCTTTCTACGTTTTATCGCTGCGAAGCGTGTCTATTTTATTTTTCATTCAGGTGATAATTTCACATTCCAGTTTAAGAATATATAACTTATAAATCTCTACATCAGAATTTTGTACGACTACTTTTGTAGCTTGTTGTAACTAATGGACTTATAACAGATAATATAACCCGAACACGTGGTAACTTTCATGCATTTGCACGTATACAGCATTAGAACTAGAGATTGAAACTGAGATTGGCAATGTAAATATCTTTATACTGATTTATTAGATTCTATAAGCTACCTCCACCTATTGACAGGATTTATACATGTATTTTTGATTTATTTAGCGGACATGAACTGAAAATAATATCTAGATATGCCTATCGTACAAATAACGTATTAGATCGTAGTAAGTCGTGACTTTAATGATGCATAAAGTAATAGAAATAAGTTTCACCAGCGTAAAAGTTTTTTAATTGATGTCTGCAGAATTTATTTGTTTATCTTCGATTGCTTTATGAAATGACTTGCACATATTTTATTTAGGCCGGAAGTGGTAAAATTACTACTACTTACTGAAATTTCTTTCGGTAACATGGGGAAATTGATACATCTAATTGAGTAGTAATTATTCGCTAAGTATGTGAAACTTTGCGGTCTTGCGAACGTCATATTCAGCCTTGATTTTACCCTTACGATGCGTAAATCAAAATCGTGTCACGTGAATTTATAATTTCCTGAATTTTGACCTATTTCGTAAAGGTAACGGGAAATTATGAAAAACTAAAGTTCAGGAATATGTTCTTGCGGTACGCCTCGCATGATATGAATGATTTATGAGCTTCCTGGAGGCATGTTTTCTTTGTTCTTTATTATTAGAGAAAGTATGAGTTATTTAATTAAGAAATAATATATTGAAATGAAACAATGACTTTTTTATTATAATGTAAACTGTACAAATAAGCACTAACCGATTAACAAGTGAATAGTTTACATTTACTAAGTTGTAATTAAAAAAATAGCGTTGGTCTTATGGAATCAATAATTAACAATATAGGCAGAAAAAAAAATGTAAAAGAATCTTGCAATAAATTAGATTATTGTCAGTGTGAATAGAGCATTTATTATATTTTAATAGATATAGATATTTGGTAATTTAACTGTTGTTTCTAGCTACAAGCCAACTGTCAATGATAACAATATCAGGTTTTAAATTTTCATAACTATTTTTCACTGATCACGCGTAAAATGCGTGGAAGTTTTGATTTTCCAAGGGGAGTTTATCAATTCGTCAACACAACTTCATCGGTGGAACAGAACAATCAAATTTATTAACAAGTAACAACATGTAACTATTGCATCGTCAGCATGTTGCCCTTTCAAAGAATCCATGTTTTTCAATATGAATACAAAATTGTCATTAATAAAAATCTTTTAATTCCTGATTTATTTCCACTTAGAGGTCAATAAAACAATAAATAATTAAATACCAATTTATTCCATAATATATAATAATATGTTTTCGTTAAATAACTTCTTCAGTGGAAGAAATTGACATTTAATATGTGTCAAATTACTAATAATATAAATATAAATTGCCATGCCTATCAACAAAATTATCTAAAAAACAAACAATTCATTGATATATCGAATTTTAATTATATTCACAAGTAATAATGAAGGAATAATGATTTAATACAACATTAGAAATTGAAATGATTTGAATTATTAGTATATCAATCTATTTTTTGTCAAGCTCTAACAATTCTGTTCAAGGACTAGGGAAAAAAAACCTAGTCAAGAGCTTAAAATGAATAAAATTCAGGCGTGAATTAAATTGTTATAAATAACGCTTAAATTATCAATATCCGTTCTAAAATTTACCGCGTTTTCATCTTTTTTAATGTATATCATTTCGTAAATTAATATTTTTTTATAATTATTTTCCTTTTTTAAAATTTTAGTGTTTTGAAAATCAAAATTATGTCGTCTAGTAACTCTTGATGCAATCGCATACGATATGGATGTAATTTATTTTTACAGAGTATTCTTCGGACAGCCTTTTGACTAATATCTCGTTGCCCCGACATTTCTCTGGTACTAATATGTGGATTGTCCGCAACTGCAAGAACCACATTGAATTCTTTTTCCTCGGTAAGAACAGTTTTCGCTCTTTCATGCTTTTCATATATTACAGAACCTGTCCGAGTAAAGCGATCCATTAACATTTCCAGCGTTATTGTTTCAGGTTGTCGTCGGGCAGGATATCTCTGCTGGTAAATTCGTTTAGCAAGTAGACAATTTTTCATGCACTCTCCTAATACCCATATCATGTCTGTCAATTCCTCAACAGAAAAATTCATTTTAAAGAGTAATTAAATTTGCAAAATCTATACTAACAAATAAAACTAGTTGATTAACTGATAAATAATATGATTCAGACTTTTCTAATGTCACTTTTTCATGGCTAATGTATTATATTCCAATTATTGCCAAAATGCTCACATTTTTTTAAAAATCATTAAATATCTCAGAAACTAACCATTTTACATATAGGGAGTGGTTAATGAAAATGAAAGCATATCAAGTATTCTTCCCTTTCTTAATCTAAAATACAGGGTGTTCCATTAAAAAAAAATTAGAAAATAATGCATTTGTGTTTTGAATCGCCCTGTACACAGTTTTCGTAATATTGGGAAAACACCACTTCGTTATAAAAGTGTAACAGTATAAAAAAGTTATTCCAGTAAAAAAATAATTTCAAGCTGTTTCGTATGGAATACGCAGGACGTTAAATACGCAACGATTTTCACACAAAATTGACCATAACTTCTGAAATACTCGGTATAACTCAATGAAACCTTATATTGAAGGAACGAGGAGAAGGCTTAATCCAAATTTGAAATAATATATAGTGTGTTCCATTTAAGAAAATGTATGTTTGGTTCACCCTAGCGATATGAAACACCCTGTATATACGAAATTAATTTTCAAATGTATAGCTTAAGACTGTCTATGATTCTTGTACATAAAGTTTTTTGATATCTTCAATGATAAGGGATATATTGAGCCTTGACGCACTAATGCCTCACCCTGTATGTATTGCATACTAGTATGTTCGAATGTTCACAATTCATACAAACGTAAACACCCGGTAACTTCACCTTGTTAGTGTACTATTCTAGTATAACAAATCTCGTAATCGCTCCTGCATTTTCGCTTCTTACAGAAACATAAACTCATAAATTAACAATGCATTAACTTGGACGTACTTCTTTAATTTGTCGAAACATATTTTGATCACGTTACCGACCAAGGAGACATTTCCTAAATCGTGAGCGATAATACTAAATTTTACTGGAAAAAAATGGAAAGTTCGGAACGGAGCATCATCACCCGAATAATACCACCGTTAAAAAAATATTAAAATTCATATTATGTTCCATTAAAACTGCTTTCGATTCCTGCGAAATAGGTTACGTTTCGTTACGAATGTAGTATACACAACCACGATGCTTACTTACCATGTGTATCTATGTATATCTATGCTGTAGCATCCATTGTTTTCACGTTGTTATACCGTTGTATGTTTGTATTGTGTTCTATTGTGCATGTGTGTTTATAGTATGTGAGTACGTGTGCGTGTATGCCGTAGTAGTATTGCACAATGCTAAAATAGGATACGCATAAGTAAAAGTGAATATAAAAAAGTAGAAATTCAACATGTGTGTATGTGACTCACATACGAAACAGATCACACTTGCATATGATTGTGTATTATGTATACATGTACTGTAGTATATACAGTTAGGCAGTTTAAAAGTATTCTGGTAAAAGATATGTTTTTTTTTAAATATAGAAAACAGTAAAACAAATCTTAGAGTTCATTGATGTACTTAATAAAATGTGGAAGGTAATTGTGTGTAATTGCCGAGTATAGTTTCAATATCCATAGTCCTTCATTTCGTGAGAAACAGAGACTGCGTGTACTTATCGAGCAAAATGCAATCGGTGCTAAGATTTCTTCGGCAAAACAGGAAACCATACCAGAATCTTCAACTATATCAAACAAACGCTACTACTGTTCATAAAGGTGGGTACGATCTCAACCATTTTCAGTTTCGCTGGGGGGTTGCAATACAGACATTTCCAGCAGACAGACTCTATACATCCATCTTCATCCCAAATCGAGGCTATGAATATCCTGCTGGCTTGTAGATGCTTCTAAAACGTCGAATGGCACAGGTATTGGAACTTGGGGAGATAGAGAAGCCATAATCCGAATTAATCGTGGAATTTGGGGAGATGGAGAAGCCATCATCCGAATTAATCGTCATTCAAACCTGAGTAGAGTATTTATAAAGGTCTGCATGAAAATGGATCGGTCGAAATTCCGTCAATCTGACAGTTAAGTTGTCCTCAGCAAGCAGTCAAATTCGATTCGAAGGTGGTAGGTGGTAAACAAGAAGCTTGAACAACTGGTGTACCATCACAGTATTATATTAAGATGAATACTAACCCACTCTGGCTCCAGAAGCAATAAAACTGCTGACATTTAGCAAGAGTTAGATTTGGACTTGCTGCTGGGCACTGCTTCTACTGGAATAGACTGAGACACTGTAAAACTTTCACGATTCGTCCAAATGGGAAAAGAGTCCGTAAGGTAATCTTTATGAGTTAAGACAAGAATCCTAAACCGCCACTGCGCATTGAATAAACACATGCACCGCATGGGCCTTGTTAACTGTCTTCAGCCCACCAGCTTGCCGACTGCCCAGCAGTGGAGAGGAAGAGCCGGATTTACTTTGGGGTCTATGAATTAGATGAATCAAATTAACTTTCGATTAAGTGGTGGACTTTCTTGTCAAGGTGCGATCATGTTGAGACGGCTAAAACGACATGGAGTGAATTCCCCCCTGCTTGATAACTAAAATTGGAGCAATTCTTTGTAATTTGAAACTTATAATATGTTAATATGGAGAAGGGTTATTTTGAAACTAAAAGGTGTATTTGGCTCGTTTTGAAAAATAGATGTAATTGTTTTGATCACTTTGGGATACATTAAAGTAAAAAAGTTTCTTAATTTTTTTTGCTGATCCTCAACATTAAACCGTTTATCCTAAATATTTCTATAAATTTTCTAAAGTTATCCAAAAATGTTTACCTAATGGCACAGTTATGTCCTGCAGTTTTAATTGCTTTTCTGAAAAGATTTCCATTGTCTGACTGTCAGGATTACTATGTGGCTTAGTCTGGCAATTTTGGCAATGGTTGATTCTTTTGACAGTCAAAGAAAACGTCTTCATATGTGTACGTTCTTCTTTGAACAAAGAATGAAAAGCCCTTAGCTTGCTTAATTTGTCTTTCTTTCTGTATGTTCCTTTTCTTAATTTCAACTTTTGATACTATAATTTTCTCTATGACCTGTAGGCTTCCAGAACAGACGTCAGTTTGTGGCAAAACGTAGTCGATATTAAAGTTGGTTTTAAAGACAGATCGAAAGTATGACCGCAACTCACACTCAACAGATGATCCATATATCTTCCACGTTTTCGTTATATTCTTCTTTATAAAATTTATTTAAGTTTTTTTTTCTAGCGTGGAATTTTGTGGAATGTTTGTTGCCTCCATGATTTTTGAATGCTATTCTCTCAATCTGGAAATGTCTCTGCAAAACACTCGGAACTATCGTCCTCAGAACAGTGCTACACTTAAGGATAAACTTGTCCTGGTGAATTGGTTTCGGAATTGTGTCCACACTGAGGGTATTTTGACAAAAAAGGAGCAAAGGACCTAGAAACAAATTAATGTGTGAATAATCTAAGAAATCGAAGTACCTCTTCCTTTTTGTTTTTTTTCTATTTGCCACATTATTGTATCGCCAGATCCACTACTGTTGTTATTTTCCACAGGCTCCATTGTTTTACAGTTCCAACTTTATCATCGTGCAAAAGAAAGATTTGCCGGATTTTGAAATTAACCTATTTAATTAGAAAAAAAGGAGCCTAGTCCGAAAATCAGAAAAAAAAAACTTCAAATGGTATGGGGAGTTTGTCAATCTTCCAGTTGGTATTGTCAATTATAGATCATCCGAAAATGATGATAAACTGTTACATTAAAGGAATTGTGTTGTGATCATAATTTTTCAAATCAACAAGAAGGCATGTTAAGTAAATATTTCATTAAAGCTAGGCAAAGGCATTTTCTACTTAGAATTCTTGCCTTTCAGTGCGTCAAAGGTTCTTATTTAAATTATCCACACTCGTCGGAAGAGAAAGGTATACCTGGATTGGTTTCATTGCTTTAGGGGTAAGCATAAATACCTTTTTTTGCATAGCTTAGTCTATGTGATTTCAGGGCTGGGGGCTCGTAGATAATTATTTGGTTAATGACGGGGACCCATGAGCCCTCGAAACAAGGGTTTCAGTTGTTTAATCAATAGCTTAATCTAATAACACATAACTCTTATAATAAATAATTAATATAACAACTCTTTAAAGTAGAATGACAGAAGAATTTCATTGCCAATTTTATAAGCTTGTAATAGGGAAGGTACTCGGCGAATTACGTTGAAAAGAAATCATTAGTAACAGTGTAGTAAAACTTCTTTAAATTCTATTTATATCGATGCTCACATAATATCCAGGGCACAACTTTTATCTTCTGCAACCTACGTTTTACCGTAGAGAGAATATATATAGAGAATCCATGCAATGTTATTTTTTGGGCACGCCATTGTGGATCTGGAGGAAAGGACGGCTACATCCAAAACTAACAGCAGCACCGTCTCCTGGGCTTAAGCTCATGTATGGTAGATGTCGTGGTGTATTTTCAAATATTCTTTTAGTATTAACCATAATAAAATAGTACCTAATAACTAGTATTAACGCTCATATTTAATAATAAATTTTATTATTTAGATTTAGAAAAAAAATGAATACAAGCTGTCATATAAATTCCACCAAAATATGTATATAGCAAAGGTATGAACCTTGTTAAAAGACGTATATATAAAAACTTATGAATGAATGTGTAAAATCAAGACCGACTCTTTCTGACAAGGAAAAAAATACATAAAGAACTTACACATCCAATTTGTGTTTGCACAGATGGTCATAAAATAATATATTTTATAGAAATGCCAGACTTTATATTCAAGTTTATATCGTAAAATATGTATTTGCAATATAGATCCGAAAATGTAAAACAATTTTTTTTTATTCCTTTAATTAATTGTCCGATCATCAAAACAAATTGTATGCACTGAGTGGTGCTTCGAAAGATTTGATGAATACACCGATTGTGTGCATGATATAAAAACACACCGGAAACTTTAAATATAAAGAAATTGAAAATGAATAAATGCTTAAAAAATACCGTGTCAGCTTAATCTGGAAATGCCTTTTATTTTTAAATTGGATCATACTTTTTCTGCATACACGTTAAAAATAATTTCAAACTAATACCTATTTACATCTATATTGCACATTTACAAAATAGAAGAATATTAGAAAATAGAATTGTTTTATTTAATGGGGTCATCCTAAATATTAACAATTACGTTTCATAAAACCTGTTATGACAGTAAAATATTTGATTGACGGATATTAAAACCTCTAATTTTTATAAAACAGGAGCAACTTACTGTCCGAATTTAATTTCTAAAATTCTCTCTAACAGTTGAATTGAAAAATTAATATTAACACGAGAGCAATGGATAATAAAAAAGCAACTAGATTGACGTCAAAAGCATCAATGTTTGATATGTCAATTCTAAATATTATTCCATAAACCGTGAATCTAAACACTCCCTGTGCGATTGGATAATTTCGTCAGGCTGCCACATCCGGAACTCCAGTTATAACTGTTATAAGTAATAAAGATATAAATATATGAAATTCTATAAAGTAACGAATATACATACAACTTTAAACACCATGAATTGCTTCCGTAAATTATTTAATAACTGAAAGTAATATTGCAAAAGAGTAAAGAATCAAACTTGCCCCCAAAAACTAAAAATACAAACGCTATTGTGTCGTGGGCTTCCGTGAAGTTCTGTTTAGAGTACTAAAATCGTATGCATATACAGGGTTAGTCAAAAGTATGGAGTAGGCGGTTTATTTCCGTAAATATGAACTTTATAACAAAATGTCTTTAACAAAAGTTTTTTACTAACTATTCTCCATATCTTAGACTACTCGTGGTTTTTTTATGTCAACGTATTTCCATGGAAGTGCTGATTTTTGTTTCTCTTTTTTTTTTTCTTGAAATGACTTGATATTTTTCATATGCTTTAATACTATATAATTTTTGGATCATCTTAATTTACGTTTAGATATGCTTTAATAATAAAATTTTAGAGAAAATACTCATAATACTTTATTTACTCAAATAATATTTAACTCAAATTGAATGTTCAATCTGAAGACCCTGTCCAGCTTGACAATAACCTAATCAATCACAAAAATAGCGCAATGAATTTTGCAGCCAGTTAGGTGGTATTTCTTCAATTTCATGAATGATTGTGGGTACCAGGTCTTGTAAATTTTGTGGTTTCTCTTTGTAAATTTTATCTTTTAAATGACCTCCGAGGAAAAAATTTAAGGGAC
Source organism: Holotrichia oblita (assembly GCA_023690525.1). NCBI lineage: Eukaryota > Metazoa > Arthropoda > Insecta > Coleoptera > Scarabaeidae > Holotrichia > Holotrichia oblita. Next base: position 42,617,504 of record CM043016.1, on the reverse strand, counting down.
TCAAATGGGGCGACCTAGCAGGCCATTCAATAGATCCTCGACGTCCAATCCAACGACCTGGAAAGACGTTATTCAGAAACATGCGAACATCAACTCCAATGTGGTGGAGCGCTGTCTTGCCGAAACCAAACATTGTCGTTTGGCATTGCTTGTCGATCTTCATTCGGAAATAAATGTGCGATGTCAGGTACAATGTAGGTTTAGGTTATTTCCATCATTATTGCACAAAACTGCATTCTTCTGTTAGGGTCATCTTCGTTTAGCTCATGGAGAAAGTGTATCTTGTAAGGTTTGTATTTGTTCTTTTGTAATATTCGAACTAACGACGATTGACTATCATTATTCAAAGCAAGTTGGGTGGTTGACGTAATTGGATTATCGATAACACTAAGTAATACATCAAAAGCTTGATGCTGATTTGTGGCGGATTTTGGACGTCCAGACCTTGGAATATATCTTTCACATTTCCAGTTACTCTAAATTTTCTAACCAATTTAGACACTGATGTGGATTGTACAATAGAATTTCTCTTCGGATGAACGTTATTAAATAAATGACAAACGTCTTGATGTGAACGTTGTCGATCTCCATAACCAACCATAAGATTTCAATTCTTTCAGTTTCTCTGAGTTTGACCATGTTTACAAATTAAAATGAAACTATTTTGATTAAATTAACTTGTTAACTTATTGAAAGGTACTTCACAATGATATGGAAAACGACATTAAGAAAACAGAGACCACTATAATTTTTTGTAGAATTATCCTCACATGAATAAAAAGAAGTATTAAAAACTGGAGAATCTGATTTGAAATCACATTTTGCCGTTTATTGAAAACTATGATTTTATACAGAAATTTTGTTATTAAAGCATATGAAAAAAAGTATCAAGTCATTTCAAGAAAAAATAAGAGGAATAAAGGTCAGCAAAAACTTGGTTGCCATTAAAAAAAAAAATTAATACCTTTCCATGGAAATACGTTGACATGAAAAACCAACGAGTAGTCTAAGATATTGACAATAATTAGTAAAAAAACCTTTTTTGCTAAAGACATTTTGTTGTAAAGTTCATATTTACGGAAATAAACCGCCTACTCCATACTTTTGACTAACCCCGTATAAATAATCAGCATAGATGTGTGGAAGAGTAAAGTAATTATGTCGCAAAATATTACTACAGTTTTAAGGCGTAATATATAGGTATACCTAGAGTAAAAACCAAATCATTTATAAGATAGAAATACTCGTGTCTGAATTATGTTTAAAGTTTTTTTAAAACAGCAATACATTTTTTTATTGACAGTAGGTAATAAATTACTTTGATACCGTATGTAGTTATGAATGGAGTTATTTCATTCGCAGTTTTGTTGGGTTAGTTTTCCAATTACAGTTGGAAATAAATTCGGTTTGGTTTAGTTTCACTCTTAGTGTATAGGTGGTCATTACAGTCTTTTCTGCTTTCTACCACCAGATACCAGCACATTACTGGGTAATACACAAAGATTTACCCGAAATTTTATGTTGCCTGATTTGCCTATTCAATGGGCTCTCTATATATATTCTCTCTACGGTTTTACATACGAACCGCCCGAAGACATTCTATGCAATTATTTAACATCGTAAAATGAGAAGCTCGCAAAACCAGAACCAGAAATACGATCTCCGTCACGCCAATTACTTTGTACACGTTTTGCTATCCGCAAGAACCGTACAAACTTTACAGCTATATACTATACTATACCATACGTGTGTGTAGTCAGATATCGCAAAGCGAGATAGCCACACAAACCTATTAACATTATTCGGCGTTACTTTCGATTTTTGCGCACATAACCTACTTTATCCGATTCATTCAATTCTCTCTCGCTGGGTTTGCAATCAGGATCTCTCGATGTATGTTATGGTGTTGTTGGCTGTATGTACAGCTGCAGCAGGAGGTAGTATACGTATTTACGTTTGGTTTGAATAAATACTTTCGCTTTCCGAAACTCGCTTTCAGACTGTATTCCACGATGGTAAAATATGAGGCGTATTTTGTTTATGTTAATGGTGGAGAATCGTTAATGATGGTTGTTTTGTTATGCGGTGGAAAATCACACAGAAATTTAATTAACATCAGCATCTGCATGTACTACAGAAAATGTTTCATTTCGGTTTACTTATTTTAGGGAACTTTATGAGCAATATTATTCGGAATGCGTATTCAAAATTCATCGAGAGTCCTATAGGCTTCGCACCTAGGACCACTTAATTAAATGTGTTCAAATATCGTTCGTTAGAAATACAGAGATTTGTATGTTCCATTCTTCGAATTTTACAATAATAACCTTTAGTTCTATAATTTAATTCCATTACATACTAGACGTATAATTTTTCCGTACAAATTGTGGAATAACCTTGTTGATTCGTTTGATCTTGTACCTCGAATTTCTATTAGAAGATTTGCACTTCCTTACAATGAACATTGCTCTCTCGATATCTTTTGCCACAATCTTGTAGTTTTTTTCTTGTATATGCTCTAATGGGTTCATTTGTTTCCTTGCCTTTTTTCATATTTTTTTTTCTAGATTAAGGTTAATTTATTTATATTTTCTGTGCCACATATAACTAAGTTTGATCATTTACCCTTATAATTTAGTTTTTACATTTTTTGTATACTTACCTGTATACATAGGGGAAAGTGGTCAACATTCGGCCATAGAGAACATTCGGCTATCTTCAAGAAATCGCAATATCTTTTGAACTTGGCACTCAAACCTGCCAACCTAGGCAGAACTTTTAGTTCCTCGTGTTTGCAACGTGTGAACCGCCGTGATTTGCAGACGCTTTATTTTTTTTCACCATTGTGTTTTTTATTGCACTCAAAAATATCAATTAAAAAGACAAACCCTGCAGTCTAGGACCAAGATCCTTTTGAAGAAAAAGTCCAAAGAAGAGCTGTTAGCTAGGTGGGCCGATTCAGGCAATGAAAGTGAAGAAGATGTTTCTTATACAAGCAAATACACAGCTCGACAAGTTTTCACCTCAAGTCAGGAGTTAGAGCTTGTAACTTATATAAGGAAGTGCTCAAACTTGAATTATGGCCTTAACTATAAGCAGATAAGGAAACTGGCCTACGATTTTGCTAGCGTCCTACCGGACTCTAGGGCGCCACCGAGTTGGGAGTCTAATAAAATGGCCGGTTAGTTTTCTTTTTTGAAAGAATCAAAAATGTACATCTACAAATAATATTTTTCAGGTCTTGATTGGTTACGAGGCTTTATAAAACGGTATCGCAACGACATATATCTTCGCAAGGCGGAAAATACTAGCATAAGTAGGTCTATGCCTTTTAATAGGTCGGTGATCGAAGACTTTTTTGACAAGTTCGCTAATGTTCTGGAAAAACATAAGCTCAAGCCAGAACAGGTCCGAAATCTAGATGAGACTGGAATAACATCAGTTATGCCACCTGCTAAAGTTGTTGCTCCCAAAGGCAAGAAACAAGTGGCTCATATATCTTCACTGGAGAGGGGTGAGCTTGTCACAATTGTGGGAGTGATAAGTGCAGCTGGAGGAGTAGTGCCGCCGTGAGAAACCCAGATGAATATTTAGGCGACGAATACCCAACGTCTGCCATTGCTCTTGGGAATAAGAAAGGGTGTATGACCTCTGAACTTTTTCCAAAAGTTCTCGCGTATTTTGCAAACACTGTTAATTGTTCTGTGGATAGGAAAGTGCTTCTTCTCTTAGATACCCACGAGTCGCATATTTCTGTGGAAGCCATTAAATTGTGTCGAGAAAATGGGATAATTCTACTTTCGTTTGCGCCACATACGACGCACAGGACTCAGCCTCTGGATGTAGGGGTATTTGGCCCATTTAAATCATACTTAGCTCAGCATGACTGGATTCAATCAAATCCCGGAAAGGCTCTCACAATCCGACATCTGGCGCGTTTGGCAAAGCATGCATATGAAAGTGCGTTCACAATTAAAAATATAACCAGCTCATTTAAAAGCACTGGTCTGTGGCCAATGAATCGATTCGTATTCAGTGATGAAGATTTTATCCCAAGTGAAGTAACTGACCAACCACTGATGGACAATGGAGACGATGTTAGCACCACACAGATGAAAATGGAGACCAGAAGAATCTCACCAATTCCTTCAACATCAAAACAATCGCAGGAAATTATAAACAAAACGCCCCCAGCCTCGCCTGCAACGTCGCCTACATCATCTTTTGCATTGTGTCAAATTAGGCCATATCCAAAAAAAAGAAAAAAATAGAGAGGAGAAAAGTAAAATCAACAATCTATGTATACTGACACGCCGGAATACGAAAGAAAGCTAAGCTTAGAAGCAGAACGAAAGAGAAAACTAAGTTTGAAGCAGAAAACGGCATCAGTCAAAAAAGACTTGAGAATGGACGATCTACCTTCTTTTAAAAAAGACTTGATCGCTTTGGGTAAAAAACGAAAAATGTCTACATCAAGCGAGTCAAACACTGAAGTTGTTTTGCAAGATCGGTCGTCGGAGGACGTGGAAGATTTCGAAGACTTGAAATTCATAGCTGACAGTGAGACTATTATTGACGTGGGAAATTTCGTTCTTGTGAAATTTTTGGTTTCCAAGAAAGACATTTTTTATGTTGGTCAAATAATTTCTCCTCAAGATGAGGAGTTTGAAATCAAGTTTATGCGCCGTAAATGCCATACCAACACCTTCCTATTTCCAACTGTCGAGGACATATCAATAGTGCAGAAAAATGATATTGTAGCTGTTTTGCCCTCCTCTTCCAGCCATGGAACTGCAAGAACCGCGAGTGTGTTCAAATTTAATGTAAACTTTTCCAACATTAATGTAAGATAGGTGTTCATTGGTACCTCTACCATATCTAACGTGGTTTCTCTGTTTGCTCACACCTTAATGACGTTAATATTTATTTTAACGTATAGCCGAATGTACCCCTGCACACAGCTGAAAGTACCCCCTCAGTGGGGTACTTTCGGCTATTTATCAAAAAAATAAAAGAAAATAAAAAGTCAACTTACACTGTTACAACAGATATTTTGCTGCTCATTGTAGGTTTCCTATAGATCACAGTTTATTAAAAAATATTTAAGTTTTGAATAATGTGCTCACTTTTCTCAGATTTGTCTTTTTAATGTCAATATGCCGAATGTTGACCACTTTCCCCTATATATGGATACTGTATCAAGTTGATCTCTGTTTCGTCCCAAATGTCAATAAATAAATAAAGTTATTTTCAAAACGTCGTATCATAACTATTAACCAGGCGAAAGCCAGATTGATTATAAACAACAACTTGTTTATACTCAATCTGGCTTTCGCCTGGTTAATAGTTATTATTTAATTAGCAATTAAATGTACACATTATATTTCCATTGGAGAACTAAGGAAGAATAAGTCAGATTGGGTTAATGTTGCTATTGGTAAGATTGTAAACCACTTCGTAGAGAACTTAATAGTGTTGTGTCGACATGTCAGTGATTAGTGATCATTTCGTAAAATTTTGTCATTAATTATACTAAGACGATTTTTAAATTAACACAGCTAAAAATTGCGTATCACGAGGTAACGAGGTTATAATGGGACAGAGACCGATTGCCGTCCAAATTTATTTAACTGCATCTATATAGGTCTATAAAAATTTGTTTGTAATAATTATTAAACAGGAAACCATTGTATTATTTTATTTACAAATTGAATTATATGTTTCTTAGAGGTTCAAAAATACTAAGAGTGTGTAACAGAACAATTAGCTAGCAAAGATCAATTTTTCACTACGAAAGAAGCCATCATGACTCTGAAATACAACAACATACAACACCTTTTTGCAATTGCAGTAAGCACATTCATCATATCTCAAAACACACTTAAACTGCTAGAATTAGGTAAAACTATACATTTAGAACCAAATAAATCCTACGAAAATACTGATTTGTCTTTAAATTCAGGAAAAAGAATTGGTAAACTATCTCTTGGCGTTAGAACAGAGTTACTATGGCGAGCCAATAAACGATCAAGATCGCCTAGTCTTCTAGCTTGTGGAACACCTTACCATCTTATAACTGGATTACAGGTTACAAAGTACAATACTAATCTGTGTCTAGTAAAACCACAATTAGCTTCATCAGCAAGAGCATAACATTTTAGTAAACCGAATGTCGGTAACTCTTTTGAAATCCTCTAAGATGTCAAAGATAAATATTTCTATTCTCCACATACAGTTTTCAATGTAGACGAAACTGAACTCACTATCGTTCAATAAAGAAACATCAAAGTATTTCCACTGAAAGGAATATGAGAAATTGGTGGTGTAGATGGTGGAACATACATATTGTCACGACATTTAATTCCAAGTTAAAATAATAGACAACCTAGATTTCTCAAAAGTTAACAGGAATTAATCATTTTATAAAGGATTGAGATCGCCGGTAAATAAAACAAAAATTTTTTTTTTAAGACTTGTGGTTTTCGAGATTTTTTGAGTTGAAAGATGCCCGAGGAAGCCACGTGACCAAAACGCTGCGTGACGTAGAAACTCTGTAAACGTTACCGGTCTAATTTGTAGGTTATATCGTTGATTGAAGGAATACATAAAGATGCGCTACCTGTTGACAGAAATTTCAGATCCCATATAATGCAAATCTCCATTTGATGGGATAAATTTCTGTCAACTGTCAATCAACGGTTATATTCATAAACTGACATACACATGTACCATACGTCATAGTTGTAGTTCACGTAAAGGCCGCGTTTTGGGAAAGCGCTGTAATCGTGCTTCTTTCTTCCCCGATTTCCAGGTGAAAAAATATATTTTTTTGTCTGGGAATAAAAGGAATGGCTTTTTCTCATGATTATCTTTAAATTTAAAGAATAATTACAAAGTACATAGGTTGTCTATTGTTAAATGTGTAATGACATTTAATTTTAAAAATATTAAAATTGTTAAGTTGGTAGAATTATATGAAACTAGATTTAAGTTGCCGACATGCATGATAAATCGGACTAAAGAACTGACAAGTGACCCAAATGACATTTCACAGAATTTACATTTTTCAAAATGGAAAACCGTCTACAACAATTCAATTACTCACGTGACATCATATAATACAATTTCAAACAAGGGATACTAAATTAATTTCGTCAATCCTGAGAACCCATTTAAGAGATCCAATTTTTTAGTCCAATTGGACTTTTGTCATCTAAAAATCAGACAGCCATAAATTCCAAAAAATACTCCCTTGGTAAAAATATAAAAATCAGACGCGTCCGAACCATCAACGCTACTAGACCTATGTCAAATTTACCTCTGAAAAGTAAACAATAAAATAAAAACATTATTTCACACATAAATTCCTAATATTTCCCTTATCCGAGATTAAATGAATCGAAAATATCCAAATTCCAAAGGGATACGTTCCATTTCACATGAATCAAGAATTTCCCAAATTAATTTCCGAGGCCCCAGAAACCAGATCCGTCCCATTCTGACGCAGAACCAGAGAAGGGTTCCCACGTCGAAGGCCCGAACTCCATTTTCAGCTGTACGCAGTAAATCCAGAAAAATCCCGATCCTGACGATCCTTCCTGACTGAGACTAACCAACGCCCATTAACAGATAAGTGGCAGAAAAGAATTAGTAACAAAACTTAATTGTTAAAATATAAAGAAGTTTAATTTTTTTTAAGTCGATAACGAAAAAATCTGAAGCACAATTAGTCATAATTAATTAAATAAAAAAAAAGTATAGAGTACTCACCAGGATTAAGAGAATCCTCCTATTCAATTTGTTATGAAAGAAATTTTACCTAAAAAAGACGTTGAACAGAAAATTTTCTAATTAGACATCAATTTCATTAAAAAAATACAGTGCTTGTGATTGCAGGTACAAGTTACAAGCCTTATATGCATCCTCTATGGGACAATTTAACACATTTTTCGTCCAGACAATTGAAAAGTACCTTTGAAACAACACTGGAAGGGTAGTATCACAATTTCAGGATAAGCTTTTTTTGTGTGGTTATGCCATGTATAGGATGGATTTAGGAAATGTGGGATAGTTACATTCAATTGGTCAGTCTCCTCAGATATGGACTTTGTTACTGTGCAAGTAGCGACTTGCATTGGACAGAGAGGTTGAAGAATTAGTAGAATATGTAAGTAATGGTAGGATTAACAAAGACGGTGGAGAATATTAGAATGGTCACAAAACAACTGCAGGAGAAAATAGGGGCTAACATCCAATGAAACTCTAACCATTTCTACCTTATGGAGAAAAAATTAATGATTCTTTTTCAAGCACCTCTTTTGTAGTTAGTAGTAGTGTAATTTGTTCTTTACCTAAGTTTGCCACTTCTAAAAGAGAGGCCGACCAGAAAAGTGGCAAAGTTCATATTGTAACATCAAGACTTGTAAATGCTTGGACTTCAGTTTGAAAAAGCTAAGAAATAATAAAAAAAGAAAGAAAAAAAGGCATGGAAGACAATAAAACGTATCCAGGTACAAAACCAAACATCTAAAAGAACGAAAAATTCAAATAAAACTCGAAGAAACTTCGGCTGAAGATGGTGATAGGAAAAATGATATCGAAGGCTTCCACGGTCCAAGTCTCTATTATGAGGGATTAGTGATAGGATAGTTATTCAAAATCAGTGAACGAAAGATGGATACAATATTCCAGTTATCACAAGTCGGCTGATGAAGCAGGTGCTGGATGCGAAGAAGACGATGACAATTTTGTTTGTGAGCATTGCAAGCGGATTTCTAAAGCAAAATACAGCTTCCTTTTGGAAAAAAAAATAGTTTATATTCATCTATGAGTAACTATAACATTAATTTAAAATTGCAATAGCAGTGCAATATTCAATCGTTTTTCTGTTTTCACGATCTCAATTAGAAAAAAAATGTCACCAAGTTGCTAAGTTAACCAATGTCATAGCCTGAACAAGAAAGAAGTTAGCAGTGGTGGACAATTATCCTTGGACGCAGTGTATGTTTGGAAAGAATTATTATCGACCGTACCCTTATGATTAGAATTAATATGTTTGGGTTATCTATCTACATAAGTTAAGTGCTCAAAGTAATTAAAATAAAATCATATAAGTAAATATTTAAATACTTACAACTGGAGTACTCCCTGATACTATCATTAATTTTTTTTTCATTTCAAATCAAGGAGACTGAATTCATTCTGTTGGAGTGTTAACATGTATGTATGTATATGAGATGTAAATTAACAAGCAATAAAAGTGTGTTAGAAAACATCGGTAAGCTGTATCTACTTGAATTTTAAATTTTTCAGTGGAGTTTCTTTATTCAATAGTATTAATATTATTGATAGTGTTTATTGAGCCACTGTATCTATACAAAATTTTTAAAACAAAACGAAAACAAGATTATTTGATCGATTATAAGTACATACTCGACAAACAAATTTAGATATAGAATGGTGCTATCCGTAGTTTCTTACTTTGTTTTCAGTTTTAATGTATCGAATTACAAAAATGTTGTAATATTTTGGAATTACAAACAAAAATTATGCACTTATAGGAATTATAATAACGTTGTAGCGTTTTAACATATCTTATCATTATAACAGAAATAAAATCCGCAAATGATGACAAAAGGAAGTCACCAGTCGAAAGACAAACTTGCGGTTTCGAGCGGGTAATGTAAAAAAAGTTTACGTCTGAGTTATCGAGAAATCCGCATCCGAATCGGAAAAACAACCTCCTGTTATCATAATGAGGCCAGAAATATTCTTTCGCAATTAGTCACGCTTGTGGGTGGTTGCGCACGTACGCATCCATTCATAAAAATAATGTTGATAACGTTTCTAATTTTTCACTTTCTCATCGTTTGACCGCGAAAAGTCAATTCCAAACGCGTTGGATAATTTGCGGTTTTTCCGACACGCTTTTGTCTAATGTGCATGAGTGTCGTGGATGTTTCTAAGTATGGTTTTCATTATCTATTTGCTATAATATTCTAATGTGATGATACGATAATCTGAAATGTAGAAAAAGTAATTTTAAATTATTATGGAGTAGTAAGTATAGAAATGTTTTTGTGATAATGAGGTATTAATAATTTAAATTAGCATACTTACCTTGCATGTGGTGGACTTGCAACTATGTATTTACTTGTATAATGGTCTTGAAGTGTATTTAGTTGTAGATTTTGTGATTTGAGATCAACAATTCTTTTTCTCGCTGTTTTCGATGCATCTGTATTAGAAACAGTCGAATCTGTAAACATTTCAATGAAGCCATGACGACGTGGTCTGTTTTCATGTGTACATAAGATCTTGCAATGGAAATTTGTGCTGCCATATTTTTAAATTTGCACAGATGTTTACTAGTCACAAGGCATGCATCTTCATTATTACAGTTTGGTTTTGGTTAGGATAGTTGTCTGATATCAACTAAATGTTCAACTACAAAGTTAATTATAATAACAGCAAATTCTTTCCATTCGAAAATTGATTACAAAATCAATAATCTTGATCTAACATCTACTGCTGCTGTATCTAATGAGATAACTTCAAATGCCGCTAGATGGCAGAAACTTTACAGAAACTAAAAAATAAGATTAATGCTCATGAAACTAATGTTCCAGCATTACTAATTTGAGGTAGAACACTAAACACTTCAACCCACTAAACACCAACACGTTTCGACAGAAAAGCTGTCATTATCAAGAGGATAATAAAAGATTTATTTTTTAGTGTTCTACTTCTGCATCAAGAGATCCAGAATTCTAGTTTGAGGTGCCATTGCAACGAAATAATATTTTTGAAATAAATTTCTGGACGGATAGCTATAATTTTTACAAATTTAATTTTATTTATAATAATATTTAAGTCCTACATCTGCACACCATCTAAAAAATTCTGAAACAAAAAGAATTCCTTATGAAAACGATTTCCAAATTAGAGCAGAAGGAAAGGCAATTAGTTAGAGTATGCACAAGAGCATCTTGTCTGCTTTACCATGTGGCAATTATCTCTGAAATTTCGACATTCTTATAAATAAATATGTTTCAACTGTTTAAATCAAACAGGCTAGCTTCATACACTTATGAAGTGTCTTTAGAAGCCCCTTGAACCCACCCTCCGGATTCAGTGCTGACTCATATACAGGATGTTATAGGTCTACTTGCTCTAAGGTTGAGCTGACTTTTTTATCTCTGATATGCGGCCCTTATCTAGGCACGGACTTTTCGGTCTTTTACAGCAGAGGTCTTCAGCGAGGTGGCCCTTTTATAGTGGCAGATCAATCCATCCTGGACCAACAGGTTCTCCGACCGAAGGTGAAACGTCGAGATCTCTGGGGATCTGCACATTGGTCACAAACCAGGACACCCTCTTCTGCAGAACGTTGAGTCTCTTGATCTGCGACTTAAAAGCGCTGCACCAGGTACAGGATGTTTCATGAGATGATTACCATAGCTTAAGGGTATGATTCTGATGCAATATCAAATGTCTAATAAATGTATACACAAAACTCTTTCGTAACTCAGCTACAAGCATTTTACAAGTTTTAGATAACTCTATTAATGTAAGTACTAAGGAGGTATCACTGTTGATTCTGTTGTTATTACACTGTCGGACGAAGAACGTGAAGCAAACCTGCCAACATTGCTGAATGCTGTTCTTTTATTTAATGTAAGACAACAAAAATTGCTACAGCAAATTGTGCCAAGTGGCGGATTGGAAGAGGTTAAGCAATTTTTTAATCGACAATTCTACCAGTTCTAAAATGTCTAAATTTTTAAGGGAAAGACCGAAAAAATTGTTGATACAGAACAAGTTGCAGAAGCAGAGAATAATTTGTTGCTAACATTATAAGTGCCTCAATAATTATTGGTGCTACTATACGGTGGATATGGATGGACATTTTAAATTACTAATTCAATAAAGCGATTTCTTTTTAAACAATTTTCGATGAGCTTACAGTTATTAGAGAGTTTAGATCATCTGTTCATTAGACATTTTTAACCTGAAATTGCTTGAGTGCATCCTTAATCTGTGGCAGTCAAGTCCACGGGCATCCTGTATGTAGGATTCAAAAGAAAAAAGATTTAAAAGTGTGATCAAATTCTTGCATTCCACTTGAGTTGGAGAAAGTATGGAACAAAGTGTTTGCCAAAAAAAGAACGCGTAATAAATTTTGAAGTTCAAACTGCAGAATTTTGAAGTTCAAACTGTTGCAACTAAGCTAATGTATATGTTTTAAACGGAATGTTAGAAAATACAACCATCCCATCTTCAGTTGAAATTATATACATTTCATGCTACGATAATGTCAAGTATAGACGAGAAGCGTTCTTAAAACGCTTATGAGAATAAATTATCCTGGATTTTGTGTGCGTAAAGACACATATATAGTACATACTAGAATGTAGGGTTGATATTATTGTTGTGATCATCGTACATCCTCTCTACAACGCATTTTCCAAGAAAAAAACACTAATAAAGCAAATAGAATTGTAAATTAATCTCACTTGTACATGTAAGTGATTTCGATCAGTTCAGATTAGTTGGAAATTCAAACAAACAAGTGTTCATAACAATCCGGTTGTACCTGCATTCATTACCTGTACACTAATGTCGGTATTAGCACTCGATCAATTGATAATATTTCAATTGATTGTCGTTGCCGTCGTGTTATATTAACTATACACGTGCAGAGATAACTATATTTTTTTATTATTTAATTTTTTTTTATAAACTTTTATAAAAATTGCTAAGTAATAGACATAATAGTTGACTATAAGTATATCAGAGTGTCTCAAGAATAAATGTTAGATAAATATTTTTAAAATTAACAAGAGAAAAGTATTTAAGAGATTAATCATATTATATGTTGATGTTTATAATTTTACTGAAAAAAATGTGAGTGTAAACGTTAAATATTCAACAATCATTACGAGTTCATCGTTATTTTAACTGGATATAACGAGTTTCACCGCATTTTATCTCGATGTGGATCGAAGTACTCTAAACAAATGATGCATTTCAATATAAATCGCAATTTAGACTTTATTATGCAAATATATTCAAACAAACATTTGGCCCCAGATAACACCTAATTTATTCTAAAAGTTTTAATTTGAATTTTGTGTTAAATGTCAAATCAAAATCCAAACCTTTGACTAACAAATCAATGTTGTAGTTGGTTCAAGTTTAGTTCCAGTTAAACGCCAATCTAATCAACTAAGTTTTAAAAAAAATTCCAGAATCTAATATCAAATTTTCTAACATATTTTGGTTTTGATATTATTTTTAGGTGATTCAGTAATCTGTATTTGTTTCAAAAAGAACCTTGAATCTGAATCTTTTTTAAATACTTCTTCTAGATATGAAATAATACTTACCATATTAGATGTAGGTCCTTTATTTCATGAACATAAAGAGACATAGCAGCCAGGATCTCAGTGAATTATTTGTTTTGAAACATTAGTGAACAAAAACATGAATTAATCACTTAAAGGGATTTTATCAGCCAAACATCCAAAATGCATTTTTTTAAATAAAAAAAAATGTTTTGACAAAATCTATAATCGAAAAGTACATGTCAGGTCTAAAAAACCAGTAAGCTACATTCGAATTATGATTGTAAATAGCAGATCACAGAGCAATTTAGACTATGGGCATGCATTTGGTTTATTTTGTTGGAATTTCTTTGCTTTGAATTTAAACTAAATGTGAAGGAAGATATATTTTACAAGTTCTGTACACAATAATGATTGGAAAGGAGATTTCTAAATGTGTTGATAATTTTTTGAAAAGGAAGCCTGTTATGGATCCTACATAACCTAATTGAGCTTCTATGTATTGCAGGATATCTTGGGAAGCTAGAAACTTCAATCAACATGAAATCTGCACAAATTTAGAAAAAAAAATGGAAGTATTGCTCTTCAATTCGGCTTCTGTGGTTGTAAAAAAAGGGTTAGGTTGATAGAGTGTACATAGAATTGTAATAGACTTTCATCAAATAAATAACCAATGTTATCAAAGACTAATATTGCCATTAATTTCCATTTATTGAAAGAATGTGTAGATCAATTTGCTCCATCCCCCAACTATTATAAATTATTCTTTTATTCAAGCTAATTTTTGAGTCAAGATCTGAAAATTGTAAAAATAAAACCATTATAAAAAACTGGCCCTATTTCTGCGGTAAAAAATTATCGTCCTATTTATGAAGTATTTTTTCAAAAGTTATAGAAAAATTATTGGTAACTAGACTTGTTCATTTTCTGGACATCTTAAATTGTAATCAGTTTGGATTCAGAAATAGTAGATAGACCACTTATTACACATATTAAGATTTATCGATATTTTGTATAGGATGCTTTTGTGACTTGAGTAAGACCTTTGACCTGGTTGATCATGGCATTTTGCTAAAAAGGTTCGAGAAATACGATGTAAAATCGGACTCATTAGTATTGCAGAGAGGCGTTCCTTATGGAAATATACTTGGTCCATTACGATATATATGTATTGTACATCAATGGTTTGTCATTACCTAACATCGTTATGTTTGCAGATGACACAGTAGTACTAGTGACTACTGAATGAAATGCTAATGGGGGTTGGGGATTGGTGTTGAGGGTCAACGAAACCACGTCCTTTATTAAAAATTATTTCCTGTCTATCAAGTTTCATCTCAATAGTGAACAAACAATCTTTATGGAATTCTAAACTAGAAATATGGATAGATATTACTCGCTATATATCAGGGTTCATGACAGTACTAGAGGGAGCATTGTACAAGCTGAATAAACTAAATTTCTGGGCCCCAAACAGCTTGTAAGGAATTGGAATTTTAATTTATCGGTTGTGCTTATATGTTAGAGAAAATGCTGAGGAATTGGAAAAAATAAATTGGTATCGTAATTATAGTATCTACCAGAAATGAACACATTTTTGAAAGTCCTCTCCATAGACTGACATTAACGGAGCGCAATCCTAAGTATGTACACATATGGCTGTTAAAGTTTATAATAAATTGCCTGTAATCACTGGCACAGATGCTATTGCACATTAAAAAAAATAGAATGAAACAGCTTCTACTTTCAAAGATGTATTATACTCTACAAGAATACTTCGATGACTCTGACGTTTAATAGTAACACGTTTAATTGACGAATTATTTTAAACAAACTTTGAAATGTTTGTATATTTGCATTTAACAGTTTTTTTAGTATCAATAATCAGAAAACTGTCAAGAAGAAAATTCGTGAAATACATAGATTCTAATTTCGAAAGGACAGCTGGTTTGAAGAGGCTGAAACTGGTGAAGAAGATAATGCTGAAATTCTGTTTGATCATAAAAAATGGAGAACGAAAGAAGCACCTAATATCAAAATAGGTTATTAAAATATTGTCCTAAAACTTCATGGGATAAAAAGAGGTGCAACATTCTTACCATTAAAGAGAGCTTTGATAAGTTCTTTTGGCGATTCGATGATTGAAATTATTATAATGCAGACAAACTCAACAATAGAGAAACAAAAATGTAATTTTTCAAAAACTATGGCAGATGACATGTTAATTTCAAACGAAGAGGCTGATTTGGAAAAATGGTTCTATATAAGAAAAACGAAGGTCTGCTAACGTTTTTAACCAAAAAAAATAAGGAGATATATTTTTTTTTACTTTTCGACAATACCCTTAAAAAAATGGAAAAATTATCAATAATCTTAATGTTTTGGCTTTAACATTGTTTTTCTCTTTTACTGCGTAATTTCACTGGGACCTTTTGACTCATATATCTAAATTCCAACCCATAGTTGCAAGTCTAAAGATGTAAATATTGTATTGGTCTACTTCAGATATCCATTTATTGCTTCCAAACACCGTTATCCGTACTGTCAAAATTTTTGGACAAAATGGACCTAAAGTTGGGATCCAGACTGATCGACGATAATGAGTTAGCTTTTCTTCAAACAAAAATTGTTTAGTTGGAATTAATGAGAAGTCACTTGCCTGATTTTTACTTTTAAATATTGTGTGTTGAATTCTTTGACAACGAATAAAAGCATTTAAGTCTTGCTTTCACTGGAAGAAGACTGGTCCCATTCTAATGCTATCGTAAGCTTTCATTAATAAATTATGGAGGATGCTAATTCAAATACTGTTAAAGAAGATGATTTTTCTTTTACTTTTAATACTACATAATTTCCAAAATTATGTCGTTATGCTTAAGATTTTAGATGATCCGTTTCTTGACGATTTTCTTTAAAGAAGCAGTTTATTGATCGTTACAAATGCGGTTTTTTAGTACTGATTATAGTTTGATTGATTGAGAAATTTGTCACTTTGTAATGTTCGTTTTTTTGTATTGGTACGTTAACATTCATTTTTTTTCGTGTTCATCAAGAATATAGTTTTTAAATATTCTAAAATTGTACTGAGAAGAAAATTAATAATTCTTATTAGTTATAAATATCTCAATGCGTAGAACAATTTCCAAATACAAGGAAATACAAAATCCGGTTTTTAATCTCCCATTTTGTCCGCCACTGTCCCGGGATGAAGCGATGGGGAGCTTAGTGTTTTCAGTTGGTAGCACATGCCTTGCCATTTTAGTTGTCGTCATGATTTGGATGATTGAACATCGTATTCATTATCGAAACATTTTTGAAAAATGAATCTGTGATTACAACGCAACGAACTTTTCAAAAACTATGGCAGATGACATGTTAATTTCAAATCGAAAACAATTTGGAGAAATGGTTTCTAATTTTAGAAAAACAGGTTCATCGTTTTTAAGAAAAAAAAATAGACCCAGATATATTTTTTTACACCTCGACAAATGTTGCAAAAATGTTGGAAAATTATCAACGATCTTAATGTTTTGCTGCTTTATACCATTGTTTTGCGTTTATCAATTTCGTTCGCTGCGAAGAATTTTACTCGATATACCTAAATTCCAACCCATAGTTGATGATCTAAAAGATGTAAATATTGAGATTGGTCTAATTGATATCCATTTATGTTGCAACGATATTTTTCAAAATTTCCCACAAAATGGGCTTTCAATAACCCGGGATCCATTTCCATTTGTCCGACTATAATGAACAAGCAAAATTACATTACAAAATTTGTTTAGTTGTGCTGTTGGGTCATTTGGCGTTTGGACTCCCTATTTTTGTGAAGAGGAATTCTTTGACAACGAATACCGCATTTAACCGCCGATCGGTATATCGACATGCTAAGGTAATTTTTTGGACATGACAAGACTTAGAGAACTTAACCATGCGGATGTATAATTCCAATAGGATGGAGCTAACTTAATTCAGAAGGTCCATGAATGTTTAAAGAAGATTTTTCCAGGACTTCTAATCTCATCATTTGGAAAATTATGTCGTTATGCTTAAGATGTTTAGATGATCCGTTTCTGTATTTTTTCTTTACCTGAGAAGTGAGTTTATTGAACACCATCCCCGAACGAATTAAAAACAGAATACGTCAAGAAATTGAGGAATATCGCCTCAAATGACTGCTTTTTTGTATTGGAAACGTTAAAAATCACCTTTTTTTGTGTATCGAAAACAATAGTCGTTTTGTAAATTTCTAAAATTAATGAAAGTAAAATTAATACATTTCCATTTAATTTTAAACAACATTTACAATGGCGTTTTTATTAACAATTTCCAAATTCAAGCCGACCCTAGTAAGCAATTAATAATATTAAATTCAACGTAAACATTTATTAGTATTTACGTAGAAATTATAAAAATAAATGCTAAGAAATGGGCGTGCACAAAATATAATGACGTAGCGAATTAAGTTACCAAAAGCCATTCGAAAACAGTACCTAATTTAAAAATAATGACAACAGACAATGTTTATACAAACTAGTGACGTTTCTAAGTAAAAGACGTAGACATCTGATAAGAAATGACTAAATTTATTTTCACCAGAAATACACGTCCTGTGTTGTGGGTGAAGCACCGGATCTGACATAAGCAAACCATTCACTTTGCCGCACATAAAACGTTGTATGTATGTACATTTATATCAACGTATCATGGAAGAGGGAACCGCAAAGTCTAGATAAACCGTTAAAAAATTCTTGTATACAATCGTAGTTCCCATATGTTTTTGATTCATGCTTGATTTTGTTGTGGGATGGGCCGCTCCTATTACACATCTAACTTACTGTAATGTACGGTTCTGTTTACAGCTTCATCTTACAGCCACTCCTTTCTTTGTATGTTAGTAGAATTAATATTTTAGGAGAGATTCGCGATGGATGGATGGAAGATTTTATGGAATATAAATGTTATGTTCATTGTTTACATATTACCACATAAACTTTGATAAAACTAAAATTAGTCTATTTTTGGTTACAATAAATATTTAGTTACTAATTTACAAACAATTAAAAAAAGATAATCGATGTAATATCGTCTATAAATTAGACTGAAAGGACTGTAACAAATGTTATATTTATGATTAAATTTTTTGCCATGCTTTTTCGTAGACCTTCGATCGAATTGTTAGATCCTGACAAAAAATTGATATACAGATAATTCATTTCGGTTCTATTGACTTACAAGTGGAAAAATATCTAACTTTGCGTCTTCTTTATTAAATTTCTTTTTATTTACTGTTATAAGTGTTTCTAGATTTTACAACAGTATCTATAAGTAACTATTATTTTGCCTCGCTTTGTATATACATACATAAATGCTCTTTATCTTATCGCATAAAAATTTGGGCTGGCGCCAAATATTCAACTTTAGTTTGAAACTGAGATTATTTTAGAGTCTAATAATTGGAGAAATTAATCAAAAAGGAATAAAAACTATATACGTAGATCCATAAATTATCTTTTTGTAAAGCGTTATACGATTTGCGACGTCCAACTGATTAAATTTGAAGAGTCGGATCTTACTTGTCATATAATTTCAAATTTGGTTGAAACTAGTTTTGTTATCATTTTAATATCATCTATACATAGGTACATATGTATATACATAAAAGGCTTTGCTCCGACTGACACTGATACGTCACCATATTTAACCTGTTATGGGTAGAAATTTCACCCATCTCTACCACCCCCCTTAGATTAAAGATTGTATGAAACTTTTTTACGGCCAATTTACTTGAAAATTGTTATTAAAGCTAATGAAATATGTGTTTTAGCGTGTTTGCCTTTTAAATTCAAGTGTTTAAGAGGCGAATCTGGGTGAAAAAGGACGAAAGAAACTGACAAGTTTGTAGGGGAAATAATCATATTTTTAACATCAAATTTACTTGAAACTTGGTATTAATGCTCTTTAACACAGTTAATGAAATGCACCTGGGAGAGTGGCAAAGTTTGTTTGGAAATTATATTTTAGTGGTGTATACTGTGTACGCACTTTGTTGATTTATATATGAACAATGCCCGGGACATGATATAAATTCGATTAAATTGAAAAAAAAAACTGTACAAATCTTATAGTTTAAGAGGGCTCAGGTGCAGGCAGAAAAGCTAGTTAAAATATAATTTAGTATGCATTGCATCACACATCTAGATTACTAACAACATCTTTACCATCAAATAGCAGCAATAACACTTAAGAAGCTGTCAAAGTCAAGGCAAAGTTGATCAACTGTGTTTCAGATTTTCAGATTTTCCGAACTGAACCGTCGAAAATATGTATGTATTAACCCACATTGTACAGTACACGATTGGCATTGTGCGACCAATACATTCCACCCATTTCAAAGTTTTGCTAATGGTTAATGTTTGAAATTTTTTTAATTTTCTAAAAAGTTTGCGTTTGTTTGCAATTTCTAACAATTTCACATTTTTTGAAGTTGGGATTTCTAAATATTTTTGAATTATCGTAGTTTTAAATTTCGAAATCTTTTGAAATATTAATTTTTTTTCGATTTAAAAAAATGTTGAAATCTTAAAAAATTTCGATATTTCTTGTAAATAGTTAGGGAAATTTCCAAACATTGAAACTTGGAAATTGATTGAAACTTTTCCTAAGAGTTTTTCTGGATTTCATTTTTTAAAGTTGTATTTTTGTAAATTGATTTTTTTATCTTGAAGATCTGAAGTTCATTACGTTAAAATCATGATTTCTTTAAATATCAATTATTAAAAATCTTTTATATTTTTAGAAATTCTTGGGAATCTTAAAAATGCTTGAGTTTTAATTTTTTTTTTTAATTTTAGAGACTCGTATTGGAAGAGATACGTTGCGGTTTGGAACTGCGACACTCGATTCAGTGTGTCAGAATAATCTATTGTATAAATTGTTCAGACTAGGTAGAAGTCCTGAACTGGTAGCGTTGATTTCATCGTAATTACTTTTCGGATAGGACATTTTTCTTAAAGCGCTTAACGTCACGTGAAGCTGTTAGGTTTTCTAAGAAATGTGAATAATTTGAGAGTCACTTTTGATACAGGCATAACACTCGGGAAGTATTTCTCTATTGTGGCTGTCAAGTTTTTGCTATCGAGCTCTCCTCTGGTTCCATTTGTTTGCTGGAAGAGCTCTTCGAGCTCACTTACCTGGTCCAGCGCCGCCAAGACTCAAATCAGAAGACTTCACGTTTTGCGGAACTGGATGTTTGCGAATCAAGGTAGCTCCCGCTTTCCCTCCCCCTGATTCGTATCAAATACACACATCTATCCATAATTTGCGTCTTGTAACCTTGGAAACCTGAAATTTTTATATATTAAATTTAAAAATATTTACAATTTGAAGAATGGATAGATAGTTTAGAACATTTTTACAGGCAATAATATTTAAGAACTATTTAAGAACAGCTTTATTTTAGAAACCTCAAAAAAATTGTTTTTTGTATTTTTTGAAATTCAAATAACAAAAATTTCGAATTATTTTGTAGTTGAAACGTAGAAATTTTAAAAATTAATAAACATTTTAAAGTTATTCTAGAATCTACAACATTTAGTATATAGCATTTTAAGTTTTGAATGTTTTAGAAATTTGCCACTAACTTTGCTTGAACGATACGATAAAAAAAGTAAAAAGACTGTTACAAACCGAACAAAAATATTAATGGGATGCAAAAAATGATATTTTCGTTTATTCTATCATCTTTTGGACTTGACAGTTGCGAATAGTTGGATTTTATATAAAAAAGTACAAGAACAGAAGAATTACCCAAAGCCGTATTATACCCAATTATATCCATCAGTATTTAAGAGTAAATTAGCTGAGCAGTTATAAATTAAAAAGAGAAAGGGGCCAGCGCAAGTGGTACCGGTAAAAGAAGTTCTGTTGGATGGAGTTGATCATTGGCCATCTTGGGCTCAAACACAAATCAGATGTAAGTACCCACAATGTTAGGGGTATTCACAAATGAGAAATGTGGGGTATCTCTATGCTTCACCAAAAAAGAAGAAGGGAAATTTCCATATTCAGTTGCATTTGTTTAATGAATTTCGGTTAATTATGCCATCTTCAGACCAGCAGATGTTTTAGTAGGCCTAAAGATGGCATAATTAGGACATAGTAGGACAAATGTTATTTAGTTTACTTTATCCAATTCAATAGTTTGTATTTGTTCGTATTTAGATGATGTTGCAAATAAACTATACATTTTTGAAACATTTTTTTTTTTTTTTTCTATTTTTGCATGAATCTACCGATGATATGATAGCTATAATCTTTTTTTAATGTAAAAATAAAATAATAAAAATCATGCAATAAAGGGCTAACTATTCGAAGTCTGAAATTTAGATGCTCGGGAATTATTGGAAAGATTGTGTTTTACGGAAGCAGAGGTAGAAAAAAACCTAGCGAGGGCATTGAGGATATTTCTCGGTTTTCTATATGCGCTAACGAAAAGGCGGAAAGTCGATTGAAGTTTTTCAAAAAGGGGAAAGGAGCCAGTTGTTTTTTAAGAGAGAAATTTGTTCAGATTTGACATTAGCTGTCACAACTGTTACAATTTCAACTGTTTTTCATCGTTCTGTCTCATTCAAATCACATTTATCGGGCATGAGAAAATGAACGAAGAGCGGTCATCGAGTAACTATAAATGTTTGAACTAAATATTTAGTTTGACAACCATGAAAAATTTGATTTACCTGAATATACGCTTTAGATTTATCTTTTTAGGTTAGAATTACTAATAACTAAACTAATAATACTAAAACGAATTAATATTAATGACTTTTACTTTAAATTTAAAAATCAGTCATGCCAACATAAAGTTACAGAATTGATGCCATCTTAAAAAGAATAAATAAAAATTCGAATTGCAAAAATGAATAGAAAATATTAAATTTGAAAAATTTTTATTTTAAATTGATGATTCAAGATTTAACCGTGGGGACTGGTAACATATTCATAGGAAATTACAATTATGAAAAACAAAAATTCTAGTACTGTATAATCGAGGAACTACTACGAAAAATAGCGCATATGCAAAATTGGGTAAAGCACTGTTTTCGTGATTTACTCAACGAAGACAAGAAGGAACTCCAACGCCTGGCTTCAATAATACAGCAAAAAAACCATGATGGAGCGATTGATTTAAAAAAAAAAATGCATAAGCAAATAGTTTTATCAGTTTATTCACCGTAGTACAGAAACTATTTTCTAGGAATGACTAGACTAAAATAAATGTCACTTTACAACTGAAACTTAATGAAATATAGATAAGACAACTTATTAGTATTTTTTTCGTCTAGCTAACTATGAATCTGCAATTTTCCTTGAATTTTGAAAGAAAACCTATGAAACCGAATGAAATTAATCTATATTTTATTTTTGTATCCTGTATATATGTATGTTACATCTATGTATGTATATATTATATGTACATACATATATATGTATGTTCATATTTGTACAATTAATGAATTAGATACATCCACTTTACAACGATCTAATAATACAACAAAACCAGTTTCACACATTCATTTAGAAGGAAACGTGTCCGCATTTTGCTGTGGCATGCACTTTGGTCAAGAGTAAGTTGTAAAATATCGTTCAATAACTTGACGCGACATCAGATTTAAAGAACCTATTATCGATCAATCAATCTTTCGATTAGTATCGAATTATTTTTAAATAATAGTTCTACAATGTAGGAATTAGTACAGATCTGTTCTTAGGTTGATTGTTGCTTAGAAAACGGCTACGATGAAAGAAGTTATTTTAATTATTTTTGCGGTGGTAATTAAACTGTGACTAATATCGAATAACATAGTGGTAAAAGGTATTATACTAGTTGAGTATACTACGGCTGATTTAATGAAGAAATTCTTCGAATATAAGTCATAATTATAGGTATATTTTGTGTAATAAATCAATGGTAAAGTACTAAATTATAGTTATTATCACGAAGAATATTTGGATTTTTTTATTTACTATTTTAATAAGAAGTATTATCTTAAATTGCCTGTACTGTGTGTAATAGATGTCGTACACAGTATTCGATCGTTTAACTATATTATTTCTTTATTTATTTAAATGGAACTGAAAACTCAATTTCAACGCAATAGTTATTCTATATCTTCTTATATAATATACAAAACTCTATCTACACTCGTCAAAACTAAAATTGCAACAAATTTGGTATAAAGAAAGGAGAAAGTATTACTTTGTTGCAGCAGTGTTTAATCATTTAATTGATGGATGATGGCTGAGCTTTGATCAAAGTGTGTGTTTAAAAGAGATGCGGCAATATTAAAGGGGGTGATTGCCCAGGTCATTTTATACAAAAAAGTTTCTATAAACATAGGTCCGCAAACGCTTCGTTACCGATCTACAGCGTGTTGAAGTTTAATTTAAAAAAAAACAGTAAAAATTAGTTTTTTCCAAAACGACTTGAGATATCATAATGAAATTTTAGGCGTGTTAATAGCTGTGGGAGACACATACTTTGCAATACAACACGATGTTTTAGTCGTACCAGTGGCGCGTGTATTGGCACGTCACAGGCTATTTTTCAAGAAAAAAATAGGACGCCGCTGATTTCTCTAAAAATAAAAATATGTTTTTATTCCTTGTTCAATTGTGAAGAAAAAAGAACAAGGGTTTTATTCAAGGGCAAAAACCAATATTTTACCAAACCAACAATTTTACCAACCGAAAATTACAAAAACTGTGCAAAGTGACCACCTCGAGCTCGGATGCAAGAATCCAATCTTCTCTCATTGACTGGCGAACTCTCTCAAAAACACCAGGATCGGTTTTAATTGAGTTGCACCCAGCAATGATTCGATTTCTTAAGTCTTCTACGTTTTCCAATGGAGTAGCGTACACCAAGGACTTCAAATGGCCTCACAGGAAAGTGCGGAGATCGTGCAGGCCATAAGTGAGGTCCACTTCGGCCAATCCAGTGATTTCCGTATGCTTGTGTTAAGAAATCACGAGCTACTTGACTAAAGTGGGCTGGTGCGCTATCGTGCATATACCACATTGCATCTCTAATTGCTAATGGTACGTCCTCCAGAAATCCAAGGAGCGTGTTTTCCAAAAAGTTGCGATACACCTCTCCGGTAAGTCTCCCCGGTAAAAATACCGGTCCAATTAGGCAGTCACCCACAATCCCAAGCCAAACGTTCAAAGAAAACTGATGTTGTAAACCATCTTCAACAATTTCGGATTTTGGATTTTCGTCACACCATACATGGATATTATAGAAATTGCGTATTACATTTCTTGAAAAATTTGCTTCATCGACGAACAGAATCATTATCAGGAATTGAGGGATTTGAACCATTTTGTGCAAAAGCCATTGACAGAATGCAATGCGAGGAGGAAAATCAGCAGGAAGAAGTGCTTGAACGCGTTGTATATGGACTGGATACAACAAATTTTCCTTCAGAATGTGCCAAATAGTCCCATTACTTACATCCAAACCGTCAGTAATTTTTCGAGTAGAAGTACTTCGATCATCTTCAATCATGTCTAGCACATCCTCTTCCAGCTCTGCCGTTCTTGCTGTCCTTGGCCTTCCTGCTCCTCCATTTCGTCTTAATGTGCCTGTTTTATAAAGACGCCGATGAATACTTTCGAAAGTTTTTCTATCAGGAGCAATACGGCCAGGAAATCTTTCAGTATACAACCGCCTAGCTGTGACGTGCCAATACGCGCGCCACTGGTACGACCAAAACATCGTGTTGTATTGCAAAGTATGTGTCTCCCACAGCTATTAACACGCCTAAAATTTCATTATGATATCTCAAGTCGTTTTGGAAAAATCTAATTTTTACTGTTTTTTTTTTAATTAAACTTCAACACGCTGTAGATCGGTAACGAAGCGTTTGCGGACCTATATTTATAGGAACTTTTTTGTATAAAATGACCTGGGAAATCACCCCTTTAATATTGCCGCATCCTTTTTAAACACCCTGTATAACGCAGGATTTCAGAGCAGTTTAAAGCTTGCCCAACTTCCAATACATGGGGCTCTTAAGAAAAATCTAGAGTGTAAAAAGGAAGGATTTTCTACTCACTAGTATATGGACGAAACCCCAAGAGCGCCGCTCTTGCTTGCAAAGACCACCAATACACTTCGATATTCAGAGTTTATCTCGACAGATTTAGTTGTGACTGCCATTCAGATGCCAACAAGGGGAGAATGGCAAGAGGTGATTAGATTTAACCAACCATTCAATCAGTTTCTAAACTGGTTAACGTATAGGAAACATGTAGAAATGCAAATGATTGATTCTTCATATGCAATAGGTACGCAGGAGAAACTTCTATTAACAGCAGCCCATTTGCAACCGGCTATCATTACTTCATAGTAGCTGCCTTGGCTGACAAAAAAAGAAGTTCAAACAGGGAATTCAAAACACTTTATTTAGACCCAACCCAAAAGCACTTTCTCGAGAGCCGATGAATATTCCAGATCAAACTTTCATTCGCTGAACTGCTTATCCCCCTTGCACGGTCCAAAGTTGGACAAAACTCTGTCTGGTAAGATATTCACTCCTAACAAAAAACTCCAATGGAAAATATTTATAATAAGATACAATGTTACATATCAGAACTGGAACTTTCGCAAAAAAAAACTACACCATTTCAAGCAGTTTGTCTAACCAAGTCCGCAGAAACTGCCCTGCACAATCTGGTCAATGAGACTAATATTTGTGGACAAGAAAATTGCTTTGTCTGCATTTATTGACATAGAGAATGCTTTTGATAACACTTCATTTGGGTTAATTAGAAACGCAGCAAAGAATATATGTAGGCATTGAAGATCCCATCATCCAAATGGATCGAATCGATGTTCAGAGATCAATTGGGACTAAAAGATTAAGAGTATTTACAGGCAGATCTATCTCTTAATCTAATATTAAACAACATCGTAATTTATTTCAACAATATCAATTTTAAAATTAATTATTTTTCTATTATTGCTTTTAGGTTTACATAAACAATGAAAAAATAAATATTTACTTGTCTAAAATTATATAATTATAAAACAAAATTTATCAAATTATTTCACTGGTGTTAACAGTTTCATCATTCTTTGCAATCAAGTTAACTATATAAAACGCAGTCACGCACTCGTTGAAGATTTTTAGAAAAACTTTCAATTTTCCCTTGAATTTACGCAAATCACGTGTTTGTATACCGGAACTTAGTCACGTATCAGGTCTTAACATATATTTCGATGCATTTATCATCGAAAGCTCCATACCTTAAGGCGATTGCGTGTAAATATGCGTTCTTGACATCAAAAAGATTGTCCGTCTGTGAGACAAAAACATATTTACCGTCCCCTTTAGTAAATTTTAGTAATATCTGCATATTTTATAGCAGCGACGACGACAATAAAATAGCCGCCTATAGAACACCGAAATCGAATCAACTAGCCAGTAACCCAGATAGAATTTTCAAGAAGAAGTGGAAATACCGAATTTATTAATAATCTTCTCGGACGTCTAAAATGTAGGTCACATCGGCAATTATGTATATGTGTACATATGTATATCTGTTGCGTGAAACGTGGCAGGCGTGGATTTCTGGCGAATCAACAAATTAACGAGGGATAGAAGACACCTTCGACCTAAAAAAATCGCCGTCTTTGGCGAGTTAAAAACTTTTCTACGTACCTGATGGAATTAAAATCGTATTTAATGTTGTTTAAGAATGACATGAACGCAAGCTTCTCAAAATTCCGGATCTCTGTTGCTATATGTAATTAGTAGTAATAAAAGTAATAGATGTGTAGGAATTTCCTGCTTGTTAAGTTTGATTTAATTTGAGTTTAATGATGATTTTTTTTACCAAATAATACATTTATGTCGATGTCGACTGAAGAAGCAAACAACTTGATTAGTAGAAGCTCAAGTGAAAATTTATCGACTCGATAAAATTCGGAAGACTTCCATGAAGAAAACATGTTCGTGAAAACCTATGTTCAACAATTAGATGCCTGTAGTAGAAGGACTCTTACTTGAAGAGCAAGAGACTGTCTCTAATCATCTAAAAGCTGAAAAGTTATTGAAATTAAACGTACCACAGAAAAATCTAAGGTATCAAATGCGCTAACTGATAGTTTAAAGCGGAGATTGTGTTATGGGAATCACAGTCATAAATTCATTAAGCATTACCAAGATTTAGTGTAAGTATATGATGTAACAATCTGATGATAAAAGGTATGATAGATGAAGATCACAGGGATCGATAGTCGCATTGGTTAAATTGTTATCCAGTGATGTGAGAAATCGCCTGGTTACAACTTCAATTTTTCGAAAGGACGGTGACATTTTCTCAAAGAATTGTTTTCCGATCGATCTACTACTTACTGTTGACGTCAAAGTGGTTTTAAACGACGACATAGTTCTGTAACAAGGCCATTGAACTCAATTACACACAAACAAATTAGATCGCAAGAATTGCAGCAGTTAGTTAGATAAGCAGTATAGCTTGAGAAGCCTCTTTAACTGGCATCCACCAAACGACAAAAAAAAATATTTTTTTTGTAGAAGAAGTAGCTAAAATTGTAAAAAATACAGTGAAAGTAAGTTATATAAATTGAGAGAGAACGTCTTCTCCTTCAGTCTTTAAGAAGTCCGAACTTTTTGCGTGTTAGCTTAACTGGAGGGACATGCCGAAAAAGCTTATACCGAGACTATTATAACTGCACACAATATGTCGCAACACACCGATTAAGCTTTTAAAAGTATTAAGGTAAAAAGAATGCTTTTTGTATTGAGGGAGTTTCGACTTATTTGTGAAAACCAGTTAAAAAAAAGTTAAAACAAGTTACACCAGTTAGCTATAAAGCTAACAAAAACTTATGTATCCAGAAAATGAACTGACTTTTTGGGTACCACATCCCCCTTCGTTTGTTTGTTTGTGAACCAAACCGGATGCAAGCAGGCATCATTTTCATTAGTTAAACTCAGCTGAATACAAGGTACTCGTACTTGCCAAGAAAGGTGTCTGCATGGTCTTGTATTTTTAATGTGAGCTTATGCCAAAAGCACCTAGTCTGCATGAACTGTAGTAGAGTGCTATTGGAGAAAACTCAAATTGTCAGAACTTGGGTACAAGAATATCTTTCCTTATCACAGAATACTTGATAGAGACGATAAAAGTCGTTTTACAAGTAGGCAACGGAGCAAATTGTGAATTGGTAAAATACACTGTTGGAAAAAATGATGAGAACACTCTGTTTAATGTCAAAGTGTAATTCTAACGCAATGACATTTGGTGTAGAAATAATACTGAAGTAGCATAACTTACCCTCACCTGGAGAGCGGCGCAGCCCTGCTGGAAGATGGACAGTGCGTACCATCGACGAGGCATGGAGTCAATAAATCGTTGTATGGTAGCGGGAGGGATGGCCAATCATACAGAAATATTTCATCAAATTCAGATACAGAAGACCAGCCGGTCATGGGAGCTGGGGGCGGGGCGAGGGGAGAGGAGAGGAGAGGAGGAGAGAGAAGTGGCGCTCTTTCACAAAGATCTATCCAACACAGTGTTTCCCAATTAAAATAGATTACAGAACTCTTTCGACCAGCTATAAAAATGAAGGAACCCTTGAGTATTTGTCAACAAAAAATGTTGACCTCGAAACGGACTTGTGTTAGATCCTTAAAGATAATGATAAGCGCAAGAATAATAGAACTCAATAAATTAAACCATCATGCAAAATGTTCACCGTGAGCACAATAGTATTTAATAACAGAAAAATATTGACTGGACTGAAGGTCGATTAAATCAAATGATATTTCATGCAATTTTAATAAAAACATTAATAACTTTGAATCAAGGTTTTAATTATTTATTAGTCTTTAGTAACAAGGGTAAGTAAATTAAATTTAAGAATTCTCTGGTCTTGCAAATCCTAGCAATATTCGGTTTAATACTTGATAACTGTATGCGTAAATCTGGTATAGCATAAATCATAATGGAAAAATCCACTTTCACATAAAGAACGGTAACAGCACTCTCAAGGCACGTCTTGACAGGTCAGGAAATTCGTCTTTCAAATCTCCTCAAATGTAGTTAACGAAACCTCTTCAAATCTCTGCTTTAATTGACTATTTGAGGTTAGTTCAGAGTTTAAAAGTCAATAGGCTTTTCCTGAATTAGGAAAGGATGTTTAATCCAAAACTTTTTAATTTCGGGATTGTTAACAAATGGAAGATTATCTTTAATAGATGTGGATAAACTTTGAAGATGATCAACAATGTCCTGACGAACTTCGTCTTCTAATATGTATTCATTTTCTCGAAGGAAGTCTGCCAAAAGTGCAAAACTGTCAAATTCATTTCGATCCACCGCTGACTGCCAATACTCCAACTTTCGCGACAATACACGAAAAATGTTTATATCTTTCCCTTGTAACGTCAAACATGTCTCATTTGATTTTGGAAAAATATCATCCAGATACGCAACCCTCGACAACCACGAATTTGATTTTAATTTATCCGATAATCGAAATCTATTGTCGAGGAAAAATGTTAAGATTTCTTGGCGTAATTCAAAAAGTCTAACAAAAACTTTACCTCGCGACAACCACCGGCCTTTGGTGTGTAGAGGAAGCGATGTGTGATGACTACCCATATCATTACACAAAATCCTAAATAGCCTGGATTGTAATGGCCGGCTTTTTATGAAATTTATAATTTGCACTGCATCACTCCAAACAACTTTGAGTGCATGTGAAATGTGGCGCACCAGCTACTGTCCCAACCATTGCTTTCGTACCATCACTACACACATCTACACATTTTTTCAAAGAAATTTGATGTTTATTCATAAAGCTGTGAATGGAACTAAAAATGTTTTCACCTGTTGTATTGCTCTCCAAATTCTCACATAAAGGTAAGTCTTCTTCGATGGACTTTTCAAAGTCATAACGAACAAAGACAAGTAAGATTGCAAGACCTGCCACGTCCGTAGATTCGTCTAACTGCAACTCCACTTTTCTAAAAGCCTCGTCAGAATTTAAAATAGTCCCCACAATGTCCTTTACACGAGATTTTATCAATGTTTCGGCAATTGTATGGGCTTATCCAGACAATGCAACCCGATAGCTTACTTTATAACAAGTTTCAGTTGCATTTTCATTGTCTGTTTTGACAATTTTCGTCATAAATTGCTTACTTCTTTCGTATGACTCTGACTTTCTTTGGAAAAACGCAAGGTTCTTGCCTTTAAATTCGGGGTGGTTTGTCTAGATGGTGCTTTAGAATGTTTCTTTTTTGTTAAATGTAGTCTCGTTTGTATTATATTTTTTGCCTATAAACTCGTCCTAGTATTAGCAGAAATGCATGCAGGCGACTGTGACTTATGCTAGACAGAATAGGCACTAGGAATTTTCGACAACCGCAAAATTAAATTGGTATTATTTATGTATTATACCTTTGATTACGCTAGTCCAACACATTCGACCTGCAGTCGGGGGCTATCGTCGTAGTACTTCATCTATCTACGTTTCGGCGACCCGTCATTGTCTGCTGTACACCCAGCAGATGATGTGTGCGATTACAGCAGTGCGAGCGAGTCAGCGAAATCCGCGCTGCAGCAAACAGTTTGCGTGGTGAGTATGCTTTCCTTTCCTGTTGGCCAAATAGCTCCAAGATTAACGCGGTAGTATTAGAAATTATATCGGAAATGTCTGAACGAGTAATACAGACAATACCTCGTAGCAACTGTGTTTATAAATGATGCATTCGAAAAATTAAAATTACTCGTTTTATTTTATAGAGTGCTTTCTAATTGCTTGTCCCTATGTATCAACTGTGTTATCCAACTTGTCATATGTAATTCCCGTTTGTCAACTTTGCAGTAGTACAAGTATTATAGCTACTGTACAAATGTATGTTATTTTCAAGTGGTCCCTGATGATGCATAAAGAATGATACAACTTTTTATCATTTAGATTTTCGATTCAGAAACGAACGAAGCATGTCGCTGTGTATAGCTTTTGCAATGTTTTATACATTTGTACGTTATATATTATGTGTTTGTAAAATAAGTGTATACATACATATACTGAAATAATTACGATGTAAGATTAATTGAAAAAAGAATACAAATTTAAATTTCTTAATATTTAATATACACACATCATATTTTTCTTTCCATTGATTCTAGAGTTGTGACTAATGTTTACATTTTTTTTAATAAACATAATAGTTAATGTCAAGGTCATTGCGGTAGAATACATACATCGATTATCTCTTAATTGAATAAGGAAAGAAATTATAATTGTCTTCGTTGCACTAAGGAAAAAAAAAGGAAAAACGTTAATTATATTCCGACAAGTAACCAGGTGCATTTAATGCAACCTTCACGAGTCCAAAGGAAAAGATTATAATCGAACAATATCAAGGACGACATTAAGACTTAAACAGATTTTTCTAGTTAGCACTAAACTCGAAACAATACGAATTATTGCTTCCAGTGAAATTGATATCTATATAACATTCATTTATTGTTCTCAATAAGTATTACTGATATAATAAAAGAATGAGCGTTTTGCGGTAAGTTCCTTTCAAAGGATTATAATATCATTGTGCGTATAAATATTATTTCCTCGTTATATTACCTGTAATTAGAGGTCTTAAACGGACGTAATGGAAAATAATAATATTTTAAACCTTTGAGAGTAAGCAATTTATTTATAAATTCCATATTAGACTTTAAATTAGAATTGGAAACAGGTTTTTATATTTCTGCATCCTGATTGAGTCACTTTGGAGTTCTAATGACCTGAATTGAATCACATATGTATCTATATTTCTGTAAGAAGGAAAATATATATTACATTTGATATGTAACTTTAGGAAAAAATGCAAAGCATGTTGAAATAACTGTAAAGAAATAGAAAAAAAATTTTATGTTTTTGTTTATCTAACAGG
This sequence comes from Holotrichia oblita, assembly GCA_023690525.1. Taxonomy (NCBI): domain Eukaryota; kingdom Metazoa; phylum Arthropoda; class Insecta; order Coleoptera; family Scarabaeidae; genus Holotrichia; species Holotrichia oblita. The sequence goes on along the minus strand of CM043016.1, from coordinate 42,585,160 downwards.
CGTGTAGTATTATAACATTGCTTGTTATCTAAATTGTAAGCTTAATTAACATGAAACACTTTTTTATAATGTTTATTTTTAAATATATCCTAGATGTTTGAGATTTTCTTACTGGTATTTTAAATGATTACATAATGTAATGCATTTCCCATTTCTTAATTTAAAATTAGCAGACTGTCTAAATTATTGTTGTTTATTTACTGATGAATACTCGATTTTGAACAAGTTTAGTTGTGTTTCAAAACAATGCTTCTTGTTGAAGAAGCAACTGCAATTGCAGCTGAAGAAGCAAAAATAATTACTAGTTTAAAAGAGTCAAAATTGTTGCACACTTTTCATAAATGCAAGTATAATGAGTTCCTTACAGTAGCTCAGATGCTTTGGCCAAAGGAGGAGCGTCTAGGCCACTCATTGGACCTATACAATCGTGTGGAAAGTAGCCAAAACCATGGAGAAATGGTGAAAAATCTCCCCAGGACAGAAGCAGGCTAGGGAATTCATAAAAAATACATGCCTAAATACACTAATGATCTTTTGAACAAAGGCAGGAGAACGGTAGTAAGTCTACTAACAGGACATAATAACCTCAATACGCGCCTTGACCTGGCGGAGAACGCTCTGTGTTGAATCTGTCAGACAGAAGAAGAGACCTCGCAGCACATCTTGTGTCATGCCGAGGGACTAGCCAGATTGAAGCTAGAGTGTATTGGCGAACCATATCCAGATACGACGAGCTACATGAAGACAAACCCAGCAAGGCTAGAAAGCCTCATGAAGAGGGCAAAGCTAGACCAGGTATCTATCTTGGTACATTTTTACGTCAAAATATGATATTTCCATGATGCTCCAATTGTTGTTGTAATTTGTAGATCTATTAAAAAGCCGGGAAGATAAGTAGGAACCTTGGGGTGTACCTGAACGGAAACGATGGATTTTAGATGTGTTTTCATTATAATGGTAAAAAACCACAATTACCAAAAACTACTTGTGCAAGTCTACATAAACAAAATTACACCAGAACATTGACCTTTACAACAAAAGCAGAGACTATCCAAACAAATGCAAATGAATCCAAAATCCATGTGAAAAAAAGGAATGTACAATAAATAGAGCTAAAAACGTAAATACTGCCAATAAAGTCTCTGGTAAATTCTAGAGAAAAATTAATGACATCAAAGATCTTTTGCTACATTTTCACATTCAAGTACGACATTTAAGGAATGTTCAAATGTAATTTATTAATCTATGTATTAATAGCAGAGAACCTAAGTAGGAAGCTTGGGGTATAGCTGAACGTAAAGGATAGATTTCAGAAGCGTGTCTATAATGGACTCAAATTTTCGAAATGGTCAAATTTGAGCTATCAAATATCTCTGGAAGGAAGGTTTATCAACGCACTAAAAGAGATTCTGAACACTTTCTAGTAAGATTCCTTACTGAGGCTGAAACCTGGGCTCAACGTTATGTTCCTGAATCAAACCGGTAGAGCATGGAATGGAGGAGAACAAGGATGGAGGAGAACAAGCATGTATGAGAAAGATTATGGACATAGTTTTTTAGGTGGGTGATCAGATTACAACTAAGCAATATTATGCTGCGTTAATTTAGAAACTGCGCGATTCCATCAGAGACAAAACGAGGGTAAAATATTGTTATACTAAGTGTGTCAACGTCTTAGAGGATTATGTTGAAACATAAAAAAATCCACCTTTCCAAGCTGTTTTATTCTACGTCGAAGACGATGGAGATAACTAATTAACCGTTACCTCCTTCACTACAACAGTTTTGCATAAAATCACAGTAAGAATAACGTGGTCTATCGAGTATTGAAAAGACAGTCAGAAAAAACTACACCCTAGATCCACAATCCCTACTAATGCAGTAATTACTTTTGACCAACTATTGGCTTATCAAAAACTACCTGGACAAATTTATGTTCAGATAAATAAAATTATACTGGAACAGTGTTAGCTTTTAGAACAAGCACCGCTCAAACAAAAACAATATACAATACTATATGCGCCAGTACTCTTAGATCAAGCTCAAAATAGAGCTAAAGTCAGGAGTGCTACAAGTAACTCTCTGGAAAATCTTTGAGAAAGTGAATGATTCCTTAATTTATATATGTATCTAAAATTATGATCTTATTATTGATAAAGTGTCTTAAAATATGACGTGCTCAGAATTGCAAATTAAAACAATACAACCTCACCTGTCGAATTATGTACCTGGATCAAAAGATGTTTACACCTACTAGTCTGAATAAAGCCAAATAAAACTTATATTAACCTGTTCATAGATGTTTTAAGGAGTGCAAATTGGAACTATCCAAGAGATAATGATGCATATCAAGAGTACACCCTGTTTTACAGGTAGTTAGTGGAGCAAGTTGCGAACGGAGGGTGGTAAACAGAGGAGTACCACAGAGATCTGTTTTTTAGCCTATGTTGTTTATAAGCTACCTGAATCTACCCGAAAATATAAATTTCTAAGAAACTTTATCTCTATCTTAAAATAAAGACAAGACCTGCACCCTATCAATAACAGCATATCTAGATATTGAAGAATGAGAACTGGTAAGGTTTATGGAAGTGATTTTTACTAGAAAACTGTGCGAAAGAAGTGAGTTTACTGTCACGTTTTTGTTTTTAAGAAAAGCGAAAAACTTCTAACGGACAGAAGAATCAGAATTCACGGTGTTATTTCCAAGCCGTGAAAAATGGAGTTCTGGTGGATCAAACATTGAAAATGGATCGTTTCTTTGAATGATCGGAATACTGATCTTTTGATATCCTCACAGTTATAGCCAACCATCTTTTAGGCGGAGGTACAGAACGTAAATTGCAGTCTCTAAGAAACCAAGAACTGTATCGACAGTTAATTTGTTCTAAAAACTTTGATTTCATATAGCTATGACTCTAAACTGGTCTGTCGAGTAGATATCATGGCACCTAAGGCAGACTTCGGATTCACTAAGAAGATTTGATTAGAAGGGAATCAATGGAACTGTTTCGTGTCGAACCTGAACGACTCTTCCCATAAAACAAAACAGTTAGCCAATGTATCCTTAAATGAAATAAAAAAATAATAAAACTGCAGTAAGGTGTCTATAAAAAATCGAAGCGGAACTAATTTTTTTATCTGAGGCAGAAATTATACGATTAATAAAAAGTTGATGGCAATCAAACTCGTGTAAAATATGTTTCCATTTTTCTCGATATCTGAAGCATCTCGTACTATATACTAAATTAACACAATAGCATAAATAATACCATGCAAGATTTAATTACCATTTCATTCAGCTGTAACAATGGAGCATTAAAATCGCGCTCAATCCATATGTGTATTTGTATCGTTTATTATACACAATAAAATTATGAATGGCATACTACGTACGTGACCGTTTATGAGCGTTTTTTTTTATTTAATCAAAGTACATACCGAAGGCTTATTATTCGATTCGAACGCGAATTATATGCTTCCGAAAACGAGTTCTATCTCTAAAAATAGAGGACGTTATCATGAACACTGACCAAAATCTCTATTGTAAATTTGTTCGTATTGACCCAGATCAGGTTCTCGTTTCGAGTATAGGTTAATTGAGCCGATAAATGTGGATTTTAGAGATATACATTACGTAAATACATCGGAGATTCATTAATGCGCAGTTATGTTGATATTTTGTAATAGGAGAATATAAATTAATGGAATTGTTTCATATTCAATGGCATAAAAATATCCCTGTATAAATTCCTGTTTAAGGAGAGCTCTTTCGGCTCTTTACCTTCTACAAAAGCATAATTGTGACATCTTTCTTAAGTCTAACAACTGATTCCATCAAAGTTCTTAACGCAGCGACATCTATAAATGAATGATGGTAGGTGAGTGTACTATCCTTCGTCTACTCAACCTCAAAATCTGAGCGAATTCGGTTGATGTCACTGTGGTTTGACATTTTATGTAAAGTCACTTTGTACACGTCGCAGTCAGTCAGAAACGTACAAAATGTTAAAAACTGTGTACGAGGATGAACGCATTTTCCGTTGGTTTGGTTGATTCCGGTCGTGCAGACCTTCCAGACGATTACCAAGCAGCGACGCCAAAAACCACTCGCAATGAAGAAAACATCGAGAGAATCAAAGAAATTCTTCGAAGCGACCACTGTGTGTCTCCGAGACTCATCAAAGAAGAAACTGGCATACCAGAAAGTAGAGTCTATTGAATTTTGATCGAAGATTTGGGTAAACCGAAGGTCTGTGCGAGTTTCGTGCCACTCACTCTGATAGACAATCAACAAGATTGAAGAGGTCAGTATTGCAAGGACATGTTAAAAATGTCCCAAAGGAATCCGGCAAGTATGTCAGCCATTGTAACTGGTAATAAAAAGTGGTGTTTTTAATACGAGGCTAAAACAAAACGTTAGACTGTGGCATGGAAGTCGCCAGAAGAGCCAAAAGAGAGAAAAATACTCTTTCAGAAGAGCAAAATCAAGACAATGCTGATCATTTTCTTCTATTCAAAGAGAATTGTTCACAGTGAATTCGTCCCAGAAGGTCAGCCGGTGAACGCAGAATATTATCTGGGAGTTCTACAACGGTTGTGGGCCAGAATTCGACGAATTCAACCGAAATATAGAGAGCCAGACAGTGCACGACAATGCACTACCGTACAAAGCCATCATAGTACGTGAATTCTTGATCAAAAAAGGCATCATTGTTGTCGATCATCCACCATATTCACCTGATTTGACTCTGTGTGACTTCTGGCTATATCCCAAACTGAAATTGGCGATGAAGGGAAATCGTTTCGATACCATCTCAGTCATCCAAAAGATTTCAACCGTCATACTAAAGGCCATTCCAACCGATGAATATAAAAAACGTTTGGAAACATTTTTTGAACGTTTCCTGCGCTGTATTGACTCAGAAGGAGACTATTTTGAATAAACAAGAATAAAACATTAAAATAATAAACGTTTTGTATTTGTTTTTTAAACCAAGACTTGCTATAAAATCTACTCAATTAATAATTACAGTTTACTACACAGCAAATTACACAAATCATGACACCTGCAAATGTGTAGTAGTAAATTTACAAAAAGTACAGTTAATCGAGAACGAGAGAAAAAAAAACCAACAAAACAAGCTACAACGACCTGGCTCTAACATAATAACGTGCGGGAGATTTCCAAGCGTGAAAAATCCGATCGTATAACTTCTCCGACCTATCTTAGCGGGAACGTGACCTTTCCACAGTTTGGAGGTTAGGATAGGGCAGTTTTGCGAGTTTTTTTTCGCACATGCCACACTAGCTGGCGATCAGCCAACACTCCGGGCGGTTACGTCATTAGCAATGCAAATATAATAAACAGTTTTTTTTGAAGCAAAGCTTACGCATGACCTTGAACGCGGACAATTTATTTATTTCGATATGCAGAATATTTGAGCCGGGACGTAATTCTTTACGTTTTTTTATTGCGTTTGCGTTATGTTTAGATTCGCGTACGATTTTTTTTTTTGCGAATGTTATGGCAGGACGTGCACGAGCGTAGGTGGTATGTTTTCTTTTTTTGGGACGGTAGATTGTGTTGTAAAAAAAAGTACGAGCGATTTCTCATTTTTGGCACTTGCTTTCTTTTAATATGGTGATGATTTATGAGATAATTTTTTTGTGTTAAGTGGTGCTAGAGGACGTATTGTTCATCATTTACAATTCGTGTAGACGGTCTTATTTTGTAGCACAAAAGATGATCAGGTATACTGAAATTAAAAAAATTAACTAATCTAAAACTGGAGTATTAAAAGTTGAAATATGTTTCTGTTTAGGATGCTGATTGGAAGAAATGACTTAATAACCGATCAACGCCGATATAATTTTTTTGAAGATGTTTCTGCTCTAGGGCTAAATCTCTGCTGGACCTCAGCGAGAGAGATCTTAGCATCATCACAGCTCTATTCACTGTTGCTACGGTTCTCACCTCAAGAAAACGGGCAGGGTGGCCAGCGATAGATGCCAACTCTTATCCAAATATGTATAGTGAAATAAAGGAACACATTAGGTCAGATTGGCTCTTATGATCGTGCTTCCCTCTTCAAGGGACGGATTCTAGATCTTTTATCTCTGTCATCGCTGATATCGGTTCTTCTGGTCTTGGACAGATGAGATATGGAGGGTAGATTCTTCGCTCCCTGATGGTTCTAAATCGCTATGCTCCTATGTGGATGCCTTCAACGCTTTTTTAGGCTGGTCTGTAGTGATACTCAATACTTACATTCACTTCAGGAACGGTCTAGCGTGTTTGCTGAAGTAGAGGTCCTGTCCAGCGTCGTGATTGTCAGTGTTGTTAGTACCAGTCTTTTATGGAGAGGATTTATAAGACCGTGCGTAATTGGAGTTCCTGACGTACCATGATGCTCTGGTTATTATCTTGGGCACTTGATTTTGAAGAACCTCAAGCTTATTTAGATGGATCTTCGCCATACTGGACCAAAACAGGGCCCTGTATGTCATAACTAGACCGAGAAATGTTATACACAGTAACATTTTGAGTTTAAGTGACATACAGCTTCTTGACTGTAGTAGAGGAAGCAGCGCGGATCTAGCAGCCCAAAATTTTATGGCGGTCCTCTGAATATGTTGACTAAATATTATTCTCTGGTCCAATATGACTCCGAGGTACTACGAGAATGGACTTGCTCCAAGGCAACTTGAAGTCTCCCACAATAATATTCGCTGAGGGAGTTTGTCAACTGTTATATTGATCACCTCCTATAGTCTCAGGTGTGCATAGCATTGTCTTGACAGTGATTCACGGGGGTCATTTAAATCATTTCTCACTTAGTTGACACACACTGTGTAAATCGTTAATAAAAGTTAGAAACAGTAAAGGTGTTAAGTCAGATCCTTGAGGTACACTAAATTTGTCCTAATTAGGATTGACTGATATTGATCTCCACAATTTGGCTTTTTATTTTCAAATAATACTACAGGCACCTCCAAAACTGGAATGGGGGTTCTTTGGACATAAACATTGTAGTTAGGTTCTAGAACATGTCTCTTTGGTCCAGAGCTGCCAAGGTCAACTCCAGTATCTGTTGTAGATCCGTCCACATACTAATTGATTGACCGATCCCGTATTGAAGATCCATATTTGGCCTCATTCCAACATTTGGTCATCTTAGATTAGCATTTTTCTAGATCTGGGGTTCCAACACTACGCTACCTGATTTGGAGACTATTTCCCCTTCCAGTCTAATGATGCCCATTATATCAAACTTCCCTTTCTCTTGCTTTTGACTATTATACAAGAGCAAGGTTGGTATACATGTCCCACCTAAGCAGAAACTGCGAAGAAAAAAATTAATAGATAATCTTGATGATTTTAGTAACGGTTTGTCAGTTACTCCAGCATTTTTGTGAGCAGAGTGGTATTTAGGAACTAGACAGATGTCCTGAAGATACTTTGAAGGGGATGCTTTGTGTTCTTCAGTATGTTTGTGGAAGGAGTGATTTGCTTGTGAATGGCTTTGATGAACCTTGTTGATCAGTATTTTCCGTTATAATGTAAGTAGTATCGAGTTGGTGTTGTTTTGCAGAATTGGATATTTTGAAAGAAAAATCAGTTATTCCACACTTGATACTTTCTTCCAGCCCTCGTCCACCAGTTGTTCATCATTGTCTCAGTTTGGTTTTGAAATATGCTTGCTCTGAAGATTGTTAAATCATCGCAATAGCTTTGTATTAGAAGCCAGCGCTTGTTAGCCTACTGATGCTTCTGTTTGCAGCGAGCGATCTGCGATAAGTGTGAAAAGCAGATACCAATGAAGTCAATGCCTATGTCCTGATGTACACTGACCTTCAAAGCTATCCGGACTAGATAGAGAAATACCTCACGCTCAATATTTTATTTCAAAGAGCCGCAGGCCCAGCTTACTACCTGCTGAGTGTAACCGTACTTTGTCGCTTTTACAATTACATTGCAGTGTATAAACGCGTATACGTAGTCATAGCATAAATTAAAATATTAGAATTAAGGAATTTAATCTTCTGTAGCGTTAAGTGACTGAAATAGTTGTTCTATATCACAAATATATTTCGAGTTTCCCATTTTAGTAAAAATTGATAAACATATACTGCATATATGACTGCCAGTATGAATAATATCCAATATGGATAATCTCCAGTATAAATAATGACCAGTATGGATAATGACCAGTATGGATAATCGCTAGTACGCATAATGGCCAGTATGGATAATGACCAGTATGAATAATGACCAGTACAAATAATAATCTGTATAAATAACGGCAAAAATGACAAATATCACTACATTTTGACATTTAATGACGTCACTCATTTATTGAAAGCATAGAAATAGTATAGTGTTACTACAGGATGTTCCATTTAAATAAGATGAGAAAATAATGCATTTGTGTTTTGAATCGCCCTGTACACAGTTTTCGCAATATTGGATTGAGGAAGCTATGCTTAATCTAAATTTGAAATAGGTAATATATAGTGTGTCCCATTTAAGAAAATGTGTTTGGTTTAACCTAGCGATATGAAACAGCCTGTATATATGAAAATAATTTTAAAATATGTAGCTTAAGACTGTCTATGATATTTGTACATCTTTAATATTAATTGATATATACTTTACTGCGAGTATGACAGACTGCAATGTCATATTTTCTATATCTGATCTTACAAGTACTTGACATTCAAATTCGTGTAAATAATAAATAAAATATGCTTTTATAAAAAATTATTTCAGTGTTGTATCCAATATTACTAACTTATTTTTACATTTCTAAATAACATTTTTTTAAGCCAATATATACGAACTACACCGCAGATAAACTTATTATAAAATTATTTTTGTCTTACTTTATTGCATGCATTTTGTTTATTACAAAAATAATGTCAGACGACTTTAAAAAGAATCCTGAATAATAATATGTTTGTGTTTCTGTTTCTTTTGTATCCTTCACAAGCAGGAACATACAAGACGATAAATCACGAATTATTTTTAAGCGTCTTACAGTTTTAAATTCGCGTCCTCAACGTCAACAGAACACAAAAAAATTGTGTTAGATAAATATATCAAATTATTTTAAGGAGCAACTGTTTTAGGAACAAAGTGCGAATTCTCAGCGGGGAGGTTATATTCGTCTACGGTCTAATGCATCCTATAACTTGCTTAAATTAATACATTTTAGTAGCTAATCACGCATAACCTTACCGTATACCAGATCAAATAAATAACAATTACTTATCAGCCAGCTACTAACGTAAAGTTAACATATTTCAAGGATTGTTAGGAAATCGTTTATTTTGCCGGGTATGTTGCGTAACCGTCTTAAAATTTTAAAGTACATGATATGTGTATTTAAACAGGTTTATAACTGTAAAAACTAATATTTTTATCTTTTAAATTATTGTTTTCATCCTTATTCTGGGTAATAATAGCTTGATTATCTTTTTGGTAGGCTTTTTGTTTATCTGGAATCGCAGATACTAGTAAATTGAGGAAGAGATATTATGTCAAACAGGAGATGAAATGATAGTAAATAATCAATAAATTCTCGTTTTTGCTTTAGATTTTCGACTTCACAATAAAATTAATAATAAATGGGAGCAATGTAGGAATTTATACAATCGTCTTTAGAGATATGCTACAATTCGAATAAATCCAGTATATGTGAATAGATGGCGCACCAGAAGTAACTATCAATATGTTTTATTTACAGGATATCCTTTATACCTAGGATTGGCTTAATACATTTTCTCCATTAGTCAACTTTTGGTGAAGGTTCCAGGTATCTTCTAATAGCCCTGTATACAGTGTAGAAGAAGTTTGTTTCTTGGAACGTACTTGGTAAGATTGGGGATGAAAAGCAGCTTGTCGTGCTGGTATGCCTAAGTTTATTTATCTATCGCTTTTGGGCACACATGCGTTGGTGATTTTCTTGGCAATCTCATTCTGGTGACCAAACTATACGACATGAGTGACGTGGTATCGTTACAAAATCTGTAGTAGGAAGACCTTTTGGCTCCTAAATGTTCGCCTAAAAATGTTCTTTCCGATTTACTTCCTATTGGTGTGAGCTCCAACTCTTGTAGTGAGTAGAAATTGGGGATATTCTTTGGATAGTAGTGAGGGTTGCGATTCGTCCTTATATGATAATAGGGATAGCATAGTGACGATGTAATATAACGTTCTTCTTCTTGGTTGTTTGTTGTATGTTATAGTCACACTTCATTAGAAGTTTACCAGATAGGAATGGAAGATTACAGTCAATCATATAACTTTGGCATAAGGAAGGTCTTGTAGAAGAGTATGTAGAGTTTCTAGTAAAGTTTTAAACGAGCTTAACTAACCACAATGTCAGGTTAAAGATGAAGGGCTTAATTGTTTTATACATCCAAAACGACGGCCGAAATATTCAGGTACTCAATACCTGTTAGAAATTTGCTTTGGACTATGAAGATGGGCTTGATCTGCAGAATAGGTTTTATAGCAAGAGTAGTGGGGTAAATTGACAGGTTCTACCTGGAGTTATTTTTCATACCACGTAGGTGGTAAACGCGGTAGGTGGTATCCTCCAGCAGTAACAGATCAGTGGGAAACGCTCTAGGGTGAACACTGGGACCCAATTTTTTTTTTTTTTTTTTTGAGTGAGGAAAAATGCCTTAACGCACCATCAGGGACGAGACCCGTCCCCGGTGTGTGGGGCTCGCACCCACTAAAAAACCTCACTTTGTCAGGTGTAGAATCCATCCCGGAACCGCTGGTCGCATTACTTCAGGATGGCACCTCGTAGTTAGCCTCGATCGGCTGTCTCCATTGCTTGGGTCTCTCTCTTCTTCTCCTTCAGCACCTTCTCGACGAACGTGGCGATCTTCTGCCAGTGGTCGTGTCCGGACAGCATCGTTTGCACGACGTTATCCGGCGTTAAAGGTCCTACTTCGTCTTGTAGAGCGTCTCTGTAGTCACTCCACCTCTCACATTCGAAGAAGGTGTGGTGAGCATCATCTTCCGCAGAGTCGTGATACTGGCATGTCGCGTTCTCTGCTATACCCATTCGAGCCAGGTATGCGTTGAAATACCCGTGTCCGCTAAAAAACTGGGTAAGGTAGTAATTTACCTCGCCGTGGTCTCGGTCCATCCAGTCCGTTAGGTTGCGGATGAGTCTGGCCGTCCACCGTCCTCTCGTGTCGTTCTGCCAGCGCTCTTGCCAACATTGTCGTGTGAGCGCTTTAGCGTCCGCTCTTGCTTGTCGTGCACCGACGTCTCGTCGTGTCTCGTAGACTCTCTTCTTTTCTTGAGCCAGTAAGTCTATCGGGGTTACTCCTGCGATCACGAGCACCGCCGGTTCGGAAACCGTACGGTATGCGCTGGCGATCCTGAGTGCTCCCCGTCGCTGTACTGAAGCCATCCGCTTTCTGTACTTGTCCTGCCGTAAGGCGTCAGCCCAGATATCGCTTCCATACAACAGTATGGAATGGGTGACGATCATTAGCAGCCGGCGTTTACTCGCCGTCGGTCCTCCTACGTTGGCCATTAGTCGGCTCAACATCGTCGTTACTTTAGCGGCCTTATCGCTCGACGACTGAATCTGTTGCCAGAAGGTCATCTTGCTGTCGAGCCGCAGTCCGAGGTACTTCACGGAAGTTGTAGTGGTTATGACTTCCGTATCCACCGTCATCTCGATCTCCCTAGGGATTCGTCTCCTGGTCAGTAGAACGACCTCGGTCTTCTCCGTTGCCAGGGTCAGGCCGTGTTCGTCCATCCATGTGGTGACTCTTCTCATTACCTGGTTGAGCCTTCTCTGGGCATCCGCCTCGTCACGCGCTAGGATGACTGCCGCTACGTCGTCTGCGTATCCTATCAGATACGCATCTTGCGGCAGCTCCATTCGGAGGATCCCGTCGTAGGACACATTCCATAAGTCGGGGCCCAGTATGGAGCCCTGCGCCGCTCCCGCTGTTATCTTCTTCGTGCACGGCCCGCCTGCGGTATCGTAGACCAGCTTCCTGTCGCTAAGGTAGCTGCGTATCATCCTAAGTAAATAGGATGGCGTGTCGAACGTGTTCTGCAAGGAGTCAAGAATGACGTCCCATCTCGCCGAGTTGAAGGCGTTTCTTACGTCCAATGTGACGAGCATCACCAGGGGTCTCGAGTAATGATTTCCCCGTTGAGCGGCTTCGAAGGTTTCCACTACCTGCGCTACGGCGCCGACGGTGGAGTGACCCTTCCTGAAGCCATGTTGTCTCTCGGACAGGCCTCCCGCGTCGTCTATGCTGCTCTCCAGTCGCGTTTTGAGCAGTCTCTCTAGTAGCTTTCCAGCCGTGTCCAGCATACATAGCGGTCTGTATGCCGATGCCGTGGTCGGGTCGCCCTTGCCTTTGCTTATCAGCACTAGTCGCTGTACCTTCCATCTCTTGCAGAAGGATCCTTCTGTTAAACAGCGGTTGTACATGTTCAGAAGCAGATCTGGGCAGACGCGCGCCACAATCTTGAGAGCTTCCGTCGGAATTCCGTCGGGTCCAGGTGCCTTCCGGTTTTGTAGGGAGTTCGCCGCCCTTGACAGTTCATCTCCGCTAAAAAGCGGGATGTCGTTCAATAGCTCGTCCTCCATTTCCGCAGTTCTCTCCGGATGAGTAGGGAACAACGTGTCAACGATGTTCCGCATCCGATCTCGTTCGAGGACTGGATTCGCCGTCTTCGTCGTAAGCTTTTGCATGACGATCTTGTACCCAAGGCCCCATGGGTCGTTGTCAACGTCCTGCCGCAGCTCCTCCCACTTACGTTTCTTGCTCCTGTAGATGGCGTTCTTGAGATCTCTCTTGGCGTTCCTAAAGTCCTCGGACTCTAGTTCTGCCGCGTTCGGATCTCGTCGTCTTACTCTGGTTATTCTCCGCCTAAGCTGTAAGCATCTTTTCCGGAGAGTCGCGATCTCGTCGTTCCACCAATACGCTGATCTTCTGTTGTATATCTTTCTGCGCGGCATAGAGAACACTGGGACCCAATAGACCTCATTGCATTTTGAATGACCCTAATCTTATCTAACATCGTTCAAAATGTTTCCAATCTGGGCTTGGCCTTACATAGTTTATTTTCCTGGAGTTGGTGGGGGGTTCTTATATCAATGGAGGACTCGCTGCCGTCTCTCACAAAAATTGGTTGTTTGCCGATGTTGTTACCACAATATCTACATATGTAAGCTTATTGTGACAGTCTAATAAATGCTCAGCTTTGCTTTCCCATACAGGCGATTTTCAGTGATAAAATTTAATCTTAAGGCCTCTCAGTATTAAAATTTGTCATTTGCATTTCTGTTGTAATTCATTATTTTGTCTGTGTACATTCTGGGAGTTCATACAAAGTCGGAAACCATTGGTTCTCGTTTCAAGACTGAACCCAGCTCTCATTAGGTTTGAATGAGAAATGAAGTCTTTTATTATATTTTGCAATACAATCATCACGATTACTAGCTCTTATTATGTTTGAAACTTCTTCGTCATCCCTTCTTACAGCCTCAACTGTTTCTGCAGATCTTGCAATCTTTCTTCTTTGTTATTATTGTTATCGGAATTTTTTTTTTTGGATTTTCATTTAGTTGGCTGCTTGTCACTAAACAGGTGATCCAGAAATATATTTTCAAAACTATGAACATCATTGCTGAATGTGGAAACTTTAAACAAAGTATTGATAGAGATCCCAATGATCTATATATATATGGTATGGTAACCCTTTTGGTTTAAAAAATTGTGTTGAAGTGAAGTTAATCTTTGAGAACGGCCAATTTTTTTAGAAGAAATTAATACTATTCCTTTGGTCCTTTTTGGTATTAAAAAAAGAGTGCTTAGCTCCTTGAGAACCCAAACTATTGAAGGGAGTTACTTTTACGATATTACATGAAGTTACTGAAAGCTTCTTTTGCGTTTACCTTTTTTGTTTTACAATTTATAATTTTAATTGATTACGTAAACATTTCCCTTTTTTTCCAAGTAAATATGACATAAAGAAATTCCAGCATCTCGTACCACTCATCAACAATTGACACGACACCGACACGACATTACGCATCGATAATACCATTACATGCTCACCTATGTTCACGCACGCATAAAATAAATTCAAACGACGCAAAAAAGGTTAGATGTATGGAATTTTTCCAATTAACCGCGATCGTATATGGTCTAACACGAATACTATGACTTTTTCTCGAAAGCATTCTTTCTGGATTTATATAATATAAGGTTTACGCAAGACAACAATGATTTCTTTTAATCGATGCGTGTTACCGCGAAGCCGGTTGGAATGGGCTGAATAATACGCGATCGAAATCTACTATGATTTGTTTATCACGTCGTTATATTTTATAACTGGATGCTAAGGAAACATACTTAGTGACAATGATGAAGTTTAAGCTATCTGGAAGGTGAGATCTGATTTAAAGGAATCTTTATATAATTGCAAGTGAGATATAAATGATATTTTGAATAAATATCGAAGCTTAAAATTAATCGACGAAACTTTGACAAACAAATTTTAAGAAAAGATTGGGGTTTCGTTATCTATGCGGCTAGCTTGTTCACAATCTGAAATTCAACTAGTGATACGTCATTTATGATCTGCGTTCAGATTTTCTTGAGTAAAGGTGCAATCATTTCTGGAAGATGCTCAGACGATTTGTATCTTTAAGGAGTTCTTAGAACAGCAATAGAATGTACATACACAGAGCGATTCAAAATATATGCAGCATACTCTAAATGCTGATTCTCACTTATTTTGATCATAGAAGAGCAATAAGAACGTGCAGTAAGATTATGAATTGAGGGTGATATTGCGCTGCGACCTATTGTGATCTATCCTGATCCATTGTGCCTCCTTGCATGAACTGTAAGCTACTGGGGTTTGCCCGCTCTCAGAGCTCACCATGCAGTCCAAGAGTTTTAATTTTTTGGACCTGTATGGGAATTATTTTTTTTTGGAGCTTCATTTTCATGGCTGTTTGTCAGGTGATCCTGAAATATGTTATGTTTTCAAAACTATGAACCCCATTGCTGAATGTGAAAACTTTTCTATGTTTGCTTGACTATACAATGCCGATAAGCAGGCTAAGAGCGTTTCAGAAAGAACTCACCTGTCATTAAACTTAAGCCTAAGGTCCCTAAGATACCGCTCAATATATGTACTTTTAAATAAGATACATTTGGGTGGATCCCTTCTCTGGCAGTTGCCATACTATTTACTATTTCACAAATTTTAGTGCCAAAAATCTTTGCTTCAGTTTTTGCAAAGTATTGATAGAGATCCCAATCATCTGTATATATGTATGGTAACCCTTTTGGTTTAAAAAATTGTGTTGAAGTGAAGTTAATCTTTGAGAACGGCCAATTTTTTTAGAAGAAATTAATACAATTCCTTTGGTCCTTTTTGGACTAGTCTTCTGCTTAGTCTTAGCAAGATCTTTGTCCTGTGCTTGTTGTAGTTTCAAAGGAATATCAAAACAGGGAGATTTTCCCAGAGCGATACGCTGTGGCATTTA
The DNA here is from genome assembly GCA_023690525.1 of Holotrichia oblita. NCBI lineage: Eukaryota > Metazoa > Arthropoda > Insecta > Coleoptera > Scarabaeidae > Holotrichia > Holotrichia oblita. Next base: position 42,569,603 of record CM043016.1, on the reverse strand, counting down.
AGGGTTAGATGAGTTACTAACTGTCTATGAATTCCGATAAGTAACTAAATGACGCAGTAAGTATGTGTTTAGAATGAGGGAGCCTCAAGTGACATTTATGAATTTTATCCTGTCTCCCTTCACTATATTCGAGTTTATAGGTGCTCATCTCTATACTGCGAAACGGCTCCGGTCCTACAAACGAAGTTGTGGCGATCTTCCCTGATAATAGGTTAGCTTCTTCGTTGTTACTGATTCCAGTGCGTTTTGGTACCCAGAATAGTGTAACTCTGTTTTCTTTGGCTAGATTGTTTAGTCTGCTTGACCAACGGAGAATGTTTTACTTTCGATTCAGTTGAGCAGAGTTGATATCCGCTTGAAAGAACTACTACAGTTACAGCCACCATAAAAGAGATTCTATAATAATCATGAATAAAGCATAACTTTCATATTGTCTGCTCTGATTAATACCTCTCTTTGAATGCGTAGACAAGAATTGTTGATCATTTAATAGGTACACATTTTCCGCCACTACTGTTGGAAGAACTTCCATATCACTTCGATGTACTGCGTGTGAGCTAGCATTGTTGTGGTGAATAATGTCGGCCGTTTCTTCTGATTTCATCACAGACTGGCAAATAAGTTGTTGTACAGAAATCAGCAGTAAACAAGAGGCCCAGTTTAATGGAATCATTTTGTTAAAGTGCTTGGTAAGTCATCAACCTTGGAAGACCCATACAGTCTATGGTTACTTTGTCAACTTTTCCAACGCTTAAGGATGCTTCTACCCCTCAATATATCACATATTTATCCGCTTTAAATATTTCTCGCACAGCATTGATGTTTGTCGGAACAACAGCAGTTAATGGACGACCTTCATGAAATTCCTTACTAACACCAGTACGTCCATGCTTGAATTCTGCAAACCAGTCATAAATTGTGGTTTTGGATGGTGCTTCACCACCAAAGTTAGAACAAAGTCCATCAATGCATTCTTGACAAATTAGGCCACATTTAAAATCGTAATACTAAATTTATTTCTTTGTCTTTCTCCTCTCAATGGTGTTTATCATATCAGAAACCAAATTTTAAGACAATCATATTGAAACATACGGCAACTTACATCTAGTGACCTAGTCTTCACCGGATAGTACGTTTTTTGTAACATTGTGGGCTATTTTTTTAATCTTAAATTAACAGCGAGATAAAGTCTCCGTCTAGATTGATATGTATAAATAGTAAAAAGTATCTGACCCAATATAGAATCCTGCGGAACTCCTTTCAACACTGATGAGGTTTCAGGGTACGCACGTACAACCTTAACATATTGCACCCTATTATGAACATAACTGTCATGCAAGTGCACTGCAGAATTTTTCAGATCAATATAATGTACAATGGCCATGACTTAACACGTAAAAGGACTAACTAAAATTCTACTGATGCCCATGAAGTATGTTAAGCACTTGTAGCTGGGCTACTAGCAGCAATTAATTTCAGAAAATTGTTGACATTGTACTTCATAGATTATTGAATCTCTTAGAGTTTAAAATTACAAATTCAGGTTAAGGGTAAGATTAGGAGCTCTCATATGGTAGAGGAGGTCACGTCCTGTCCAATCAAGTTAAACAAAATTCAACAAAAATGAGAAATTTATCCACAACAATAACCTAACTGCAATACGCAAAATGTGGCCACAAGAATGTAAACCGGAAACATAAAACGTAAGATGACAACCGATAATTTTAAAATCTTTGTAAATAAATAATAGATAAGTACATGGAAGAAAACTAGGGCAACATAACAGGCGCAAAAATTTCTATAATATAGTTGATGGTTAACGTAAGAGTCCTACAAGATAAGAGAACAACTGGAACTAAAATGTTAGTCCCAACAAGAAACTGAAGATGAGTCATTCTTTTAGGTTATAATTTTACAGATCGTTGTTGCAAATATCTCGTTTAGTTTAGGTTGGAATAAAGGTTATGGTATCAAACTAATCCTATCAAAATAGAAGTTATAGCAAAATTAAATCGTGACATACAGCTACACCGCCACCAAAGTTAGAGTATAAAATAGTCGGATGAATCACACTACAGAAATACAGCGGATTCCTTCGTTATATTATTACTTCAATTGAAGTAACTCATAGATCAGGACTAATTTAATAAGAAAAACGTACAAGAACTTCCAACAATCCAAAGATAGCTGTAAATACAATCGTCGACAATTGACAACATTCCAGGAAACCATCGATATCCTCGGCAATTAACCATCATCAATGAAATACCTGACTCGTCGCATGAACGAATCGTGGATACCTGTGCAGTAAAGTAAAAAATGACGCTTCACTTTGTGTTTACATTGCGATTAGACAGCGCCTACTACAATAACAACAAACGAGAGGCACGTGTGAAATTTTATTTCGATTTATCTATATCATCGTGCGATCATAATAAAGCTTCGGCGTTAGCCGTAACCCTGGGACGGTCGAAAAAATCACCACGCGACGCGTTGTCTAGGAAAAAAATGTTGTTTACACCAATGTGTATAGATGTGCGATGTGTAGCACCTGAATGCTCATACTACCAATCCGTCATAAATAGATACTTACGGTGTATTGTTAATAAATTAATGTGAATTTAGCGTTGATATCATAATTATTATGTTGTCTAGCTCCCTAGACAGTCTACTCCGGATATTCTAGGGTAAAACATGAAAAATTATAAAATAAAAAGTTATGGAGCCTACAGAATTGACGTTTCTCTAGCGTGTTTCCTTCTCATCCTATGAAAACAAATTTGTAATCAAAACGAACGATTTAGTGATGCGATCATTATTATTGCCAGTTATCATTTTGATATAAATATGCTAACAAAACTTGCCATGTCAGTTGCAGTGGTCTGTTAAGCTGTATTACTTGTCTGCAAATCTTCCCCTCTATGTACTTTGTGTGAGCTTATCCGAGAAAAGTCACCGTCTTCTCGGAAAATTGACCCCGGTTTTTGATTCTGTTGCTGCTAGAATACCGAATGTTCATCAAGGAAACGAGATATGTGGGTGTGTTGGTAGAACATTTTATCAGTGTTTTAAAAACGTAAATATTAAATGCTTAAAATACGTTTTCCCGAAACGTCAGTAACTCTTGTTATATCCATTTTTGCAGCTGATTTGGATTTAATTGTTTCCAAAGCCAAACTGATATTTTAGACAATTTTTAATAATATTTAGTTTGGTGAACCAGCCAGATGTCTGGATGTTGACCAGAAACGTGCATGAAAACATCACGTTCGATCTGTGCTCGGTTTGAAAATGATGCAAACTTCTTAGACCATATTGTTATTATGGATGAACCATGGGTACATTTCTACGACTCAGAAACAAAGGAACAATCAATGAAATGGAGACACTCAGGCAAGATCCCAAAGCCTAAGAAGTTTCGTGTTCAAAAATCTGCTAGAAAAGTTTATGTTCAGTTTTTTGGGATTGCCATGGTGCAACGAAAACTGGGAATTATTATTGGACGTTACTGATCACTCTACCAGAAAAAATTACGGAGAGAAGATGTGGAAAGTTGCACAAATATGTTCTGCTTTTGCGCATAAATCGTACGTTACCATGCAAACAATTAATGATATAGGGTAGGAATTACTCTCACACCACTCTTATTCACCAGATCTGGTTCCGCTCGTCTATCATGTCTTTCCTCAAGGTGATAGAAGCTGGTTTGCAGAGCAGGATAAAATTTCTTTTTGAAAGGTCTAGAGGAGTTGCAGATTTGTTGTAATAAATGTATCCAGTTAAGAGGACTGTATGTTTTTTAATACCTCCTTGTAAATGAGTCTTTCTTCCTCTTCATGCACACGCTACAATTTTTTTTTTATTAAAAATCCATTGCCATTGTTTTTTTTTATTTATGTGCCTACATATTAAACAATTGCTGGTCTCATTTGATAACATGGAAAGTAAACACAGTTAAATTTCTTAGTCAACCGAATAACATTAAAATTTACAACACAAAATTAATTTCTTTCTCAGTTTCTTTTAAGACATAGATTAATAATACAGAATACCTACATCCATTAGCGCCAAATTGTATTCAAGAATTGTCGAAGGTGCGATAACAATTTGACTCTTTTAAATGCGATAACTCGAGGAATTACTTGCCCTGATGCACTGCCACAGTACCCAATCTACCCATTTTGCACATGTCGAGAGGTGGAGCTTCAAGCACAATCCTTTTCATCAACATTATAAATTAACTGAAGCTTTTGCATGATATATAATTCAATCACAATTTTCTCGATTTCTTAAAATAATCATTTACTATAAAATTATATAACTTTTGAGCTCTCGCTGTGTTTAAGATTTGAAACTTTCTTTTGTTTATGTCTGGGTCTCTTTGTATAAACAATATAAATCATTTTCTTGCTGCGATTCCTCTCACTATAAACATTCCGAACAGTGATAAAGTGCCACGACAAGGCCCAAAAACATAAATAGTAACCATATTTGAAATAACATGATTGCACACCCAAAATAATTTCAATAACTAAAATCCGCATTCACATTACAGGAATAGTTTTGATATATTTTTTTTTAACAAATTGGAAATATGTAAATGGTATGGAAGAATAAATCCCACTTATTTCTGAAAACTTCTCAATACATACCACCATTTACATTAATAACAATAATTATAATAACAATAATACTAACTACAAACATTGACATTTAACCTTAAACGTGCAATTATTGCTTAACATCTAACCGACGATTTAAATCCCACATGGAATCGTTTTGTTCTTCGGCAAGACGATATATCCGGATTTACAATTTCATTTGTAAGAATTAGACAGAATAGGTACTCGCAGTGGGCAGGATATTACAGTGATGTCATTACGTTATGTACTCCTTCTTACAACTACAGTGTACAACACGGGCAATATATAATTTGTTATAATTGCTTCATTATTTATTCAACACCACCAAAAATGGTCTCGGTAAAAGGATAATGGATGAGTTAGGATGCGATTTTTACCAATAGGGATGTATAATTAATAAATCAAGTTGATTCTTCCCATCACTCGTAGAAGGTTGACCATGGAAACAGAAAGTAATACTAACTTGAAAGAATTTATTAGGTTATAGAGTGAATATCAGGTGATTTTTGAAACAGATAAATACCCCAAAAATAAATTTAAATTAAGATTAAAAATAACTTTGTGACAAAGATTAATTATTCTAATGCCTCTATTGTACTCGTATATGGAAGTCATTTTTGTCTGGGATCTATTTTAAGGTAAATGAACCTGTAAATGCTTTTGTTAAATTTTCTAGATCAATAATGATAAGTATTTTAATCCGAGATAAATTTATATTTAAAAAAGAAAGCTAAAATTTTATCAAATTTTTAAATATTAAGATAATAATATCATATCATCTTGTTAGAATAATACTGAAATCAAAACAAATTGAAATATCAAAAACAAAACATTTGAACAATTTTTGAAATACTTTGTGCGCGGTGTAAGCAAGCAGGATGTTCTATACAATTTCGTCAATACTTGGTTTAGCATGTAGTTCGCTGAATGCTCTAAATTCAGGTTTTTAAATGAATGGTTTGTGTCGTTCTCCTAATAGAGTTAGAAAGCAAAAATAGGAATCATTTTAAAGGTCTTTTGATGATCTTTTATAGAGGGCAATAATGGCAAGAGGGCACAACAGATCAATAGCTCATAGTGCAATATCACCCTTATTTAAATCTAAATCACTGGCTTGTTAGCATCTACATTAGTCGTTGTCCTTTTGTTGATAGCTATAGTGCCATAGGTTTAATGAAAAAGTCTAGAATATGTCATGAAAAGTTTTCTGTCAAATTGCAAGTAGATATTGTGATTCTGAATACCTCTTTGCACATTTAGTAACTGATTTCCTTAGCTACATAATAAGATAAACTTAAGTTGCTCCTTTTCAACACTGAGTTTATTAAAGTGCATGGAACCGATACTATATTTACATTTAAATAGGGGATAGTTCTCGATCGGAAAACTATACAGTACAAACCGTAGGCCTATGGTTGCTGCGTAGACAAAACTAACTTTTGTCACACCTTTCCAATTGGTGCAACTGCAAAACTATAATAGCTAGAATAGTGCTTTTCGCGAGTTTTTTTTTTGTAGAGGATTTCAGTCTCTATAAAAACCGTTTTCACATTTTTTTTGATGTTCTGCCGTTAACGCTGAATCCACAAAAACTGGAAGGTGGTATGAAGGCTAACCTCTTTTTTCGGAAATGAAAATTTAACGACACAAGATACCAAAATGGAAAATAACATTAAAAGTCCACAAGAGTATTTTTGTAACTGTTACTACTTAGAAAGGTGTAACAAATGTTAATATTGTAGTGCTTTGTTCGTGATTAAACAAGTACAACTGGAAACCTATAGCAGTTAGAATAGAGTTTCTACTAATTTTTTTTTTGTAAAAACTCATATTCTTTAGAAAAAGATTTTACATTTAGTGATTTTAATATCTTATGCCATGCATTTGTGAACAAAGAGAGAATTTTTGCGAATCCGGCTTTCACGGTACAAGTTATCAACACCCAAAACAGTACGAGGGCACTAATCTGACTGTTAGTGTTCGAGTAGCAATTACAAAGGTGAGATAAAGGGTAATATTGTCAGACTAACGATCAACCATACCACTTTTCGAATAACCAAGAACGACGAATTAGAATTTCAAGGACAACAAGACTGTAACTGTATTAACAAAATAAGTAATCTTAAAGTTGATTTCTCTATTTCAAATAATAAATTGCTCAGTTTGTAAATATGTGTTACAAAAGTTATGTAATGCCAGACGAAAAAGACTGGAATTTGGTGACAGACAAAAATGAAGATAAAACTGCAGACCAGAAGAAACTAATTTTAAGTAACTTCAAATAAGCACATATTAAATTGCTGGTAAAAAGTAAAAGGCGAAGCTGAGGTCCAAAAAATGTATTTTAGTTGGAAAAAGTGCTAGTTTGTTGTGGTGTCTGTACTATCTATTAAATATTAAGTTAATAATTGAAGATTCTCAATTACGAATATTAACTAATGATGCATACATCTAAATATATTTTTGAGTTAGGTTATTGTTTTATGGCAAACCGCAATTCTTATTCAAACACTGTTGAGAAAATCATAACTTGTGTGTATACTTGTGAATTATTTACTTACTGTGGATAGGTGCAGAAAAGGCTAACTGCGTGTGTTGAGATGCATATATTTGATTTTCTGATGCGCCATGACTTTATAGCAAACTAAACACTGATAAAGCGAGTATGGTGTTAATAGATTTTTCAGAAAACTATGCTTTTTTTTGGTTCAAGGTAACACCCAAAGTTTTTCGAATATAAAAACAACAATTAAAAAAGGTAATCAATGTAATGTCAGCTATAAAGCACACTGCAAATAATAGACTTGTAACCATCCGAGTTGAAGAATGAAAATACGAGTGATGTGATTGGTCTACAACCCGTGCCATTATACAATTGGATAAAAAGGCAAATGTATATATTATTCAACAGCCGTAGAGAATAGTAATTATACACCAAGGGAGAGAAGACATTTTTCTCAGCCGAGTAGCATTAAGAGGCTGAGAAAAATCTTCTCTGCCGTGGTTTATATACTATTTTTTCCACTACTAGCATATTTAACCGCTTTCTCAATGATAATATCAACACAATACCAAAAAAAAAATGTCAGACAGTAGTTGTACTCCTCCAGATATCCGCAAGGAAGCAAATAAAATAGAGTATCAAAAATTACTGCTCGAAAAATCAAAAAATTTTTACATAAAAGTATATAACATTTTTAAAGATTGGTGTAAATTAAAAAAAGTAAAAAAAGTTTGTGAAAACCTGCTCTTGGTATATTTCCAAGAGCAAGCGGAAAAGAGAAAAGCCTCTAGTTTATGGGCTAAATTCTCAATGTTAAAGCAAACTTTAAGATTAAAAGAAAATATTGACATATCAAAATATTACAAGGTAATTACCTTTTTAAAGCGAAAAAATGATTCGTATATGCCAAAAAAAGCAGTGTTTGAAGAACATCATATCAAACAGTTTATTACTGATGCACCGGATGAAGATTTTCTTCCGATTAAAGTAATTATTTTCATTTGACCATATTTCCAAAATCAGGAAATTACATTTATATTTTTAGGTTATTCTTATAATAGGTATTGCTGGAGCCTGTCGAACGGACAAACTCTGCAACATGAAAGTGGCTGATGTCGATCTGCGAGAAGACATAATTGTAATAAACATTCCCCATACAAAAAACAAATCTTGTAGAAAATTTGTTAGTGTCGAACCTATGTGGATTGATGTGGTGACAAGATACTTGATGATAAGACCTTCGCCAGACATTCCAAGACTTTTTATTGGCTTTAGATCTGGAAAACCTACAAGACAAAATATGGGACATAATACCATTAGTACCTCAGCAATTAAAATAGCTACATACTTGAAACTGCCGGATGCAAACAACTACACTGGCCATTCATTCAGGAGGACGTCAGCTACAATTTTAGCAGATAACTAGGGTGATATCCTATCACTTAAACGTCATGGAGGGTGGAAAAGTTCCACAGTAGCCGAAGGATATGTAGAGGACTCTATCACTGACAAGAAAAGAATTGTAAGTATGGTTCAGGGAACAACAGTTAATTATGAACCTGATTTACCACCTAGCACTAGTATTTTTGAGGTGACGCCCTCAACTTCAACATCAGTATCAAAATCAAACACCGAACTGAATATACCGGTAGAAAACTTTACTTCTAATACTGGTACGTCAGGAATTAACATGACCTGCCATAATTGCACTATTTATTATTATTTTAATAAGTAGTGTTAACCAAATTACGTATTTCCTACTTTGTTTATTCATGTTAAATGTTAACCTAACCTTTTTTCTTGAATTGCGGATTTCATTCGTGCATCTACGCGACATCTATGGTTTTATATTCAAATTATTTCTATTCTGTACATTTTTACTGAATAAATCATAATTTTATTATTGTCAATTGTTTTTATTATTTACTAGTAGGAGATCATTTTTATTATTGACTACTAGGAGAGAAATTCATCTTCTCGGCCCGAAAACATACCAAATAATGACGTCTTCTAACGCTAGTAGTGGAAAAAATTCATTTCATCACCAGTTAAAACACCTGTCACTACAATGGAAACTGTCATTACTAATTTAAAACGATATATGTCGTATGAAGTTTCTAAAGAAATTAGTTATGACGTTTAATTTCAGATCAATTGCTCGCTACGCTCGCTCGTCCTGCAAATATTCCATTTGGTTACACAAAATAACCCATTTCATAACTGGCAGATGACATAATTTGATCTTGGAAATGCTAAGATAAGAAAGAAAAATAGATAAAATGATAATTTATAAAATGATACATATTAGAAATCACAACAACGTGGTCGAACTAATATTGATAATTTAAGTATTAGTTATAATAATTTCATTTCCGGCTAATTTTTTTTAAAATTATGGACGGAATATTGTGCTGGTTTACACATAATGTACGGCGAATACTATGGTGTTATTATACTGGACCAAGAAAAGTGTGCCAACAAAATCTTAGCCATGTTCGACTTGTCGAACTGGAAATCTGCTGTGTTGCCATCAAGTCGTAGTAGGATGACAAAGGAAAGAAAGAAAGGGCAAATACACTATAGCAGGAAATCACTGGTAGTTTGGTTACGTTGACGCTGATTGGTGGCGATATTGACAAGTAACTTTCTTGTATTGGATATTTAAGCTTAGTTGCAGTTACTCAAGAAGCTATCTGTTTGCTGCAGTTTAAAAAGAACTTTGGGAATATGAAAAGAACATTATGTTGTTTTGTGGCAATTTAAATGCAACTTCATTAGCAGCGGGCAAACGTTTTACTGTGAGGTCTAAGCACATCCTAAGTGAAAACTTTTCATAAAAGTAATTCCAATATTCTTACTGCTATTTTACTAAGAAATAGTTCGACATTCGAAATATAAATATTCTAAAAGCAGGAAATTATTAGACGATGCGTCTTAAACAACATATAATAAATTCAGAGGCTGGTGTGAATATCCTTGATATGTTACAAAAACATTCACACCAAACGATTCAGGTGGTTATTAATATTTATTGTTAGTAAACAAAATTTAAATTATATTTATAATAATGCATTTAGATGTTCCTATTTTTAGCTCAAAAATGTCAAATTTCCTAACTAATTCATTAGATAACATAAATCTATCACATCAATCTAATATTTATTTCGTTTTTTTCTACCTTCAAGTTTACATTCCCGAAAATGTAACCTTTTCAATCTGTGATCTAAATCAATTTAATAGACATGTAACCATCCATCTGGATCTACAATTTGTATCGCATAATTCGACGATCTATCATTATATAGATCGTACGAACGAATATCAATTTCGCGCTAATGTACTGTATACAATCGACTACCCAAACAACCTTGGCGATGGTAAAAATTTCCGCAAAAGAGATCGGTACAGTATTACGTAAGCTTATATAGCACGGTAAACTAGTGCTTCACACTTCGTTTAATCTGGTCAACTGATAAGCTGTTTCCGTTGCAGTTACGCCGATGTCGCGGATAGTTTTAGTAAGAGAAGGACAAGGAGCGAATGACTGTTTCGATCTTTGCGTGATCCAAATCGCTCCGAATAGCAAACTCTAAAATATGCAATCGTCGAGAGAGACTAGATGATCCACCAAGCGTAACAATGTTATAAACGTTTTAGTTTATGTTTTGTACTAAATCTGGTATCTGATTGAGATGAAATATTGATGAAAATTAAATTTGTATCATACGGTTGGATAAGATCTTTGAAATCGAGCTCCTTGTTGGTGGGTGAGGTGCTGTTCCGGTAAAAAAAAATTAGTTAATTGCGTATGGGACAGTTTGGGATAATAAATTTAGAGAGATAGGTATTATCTTTGCATTGAACAATGTTCAGGAATAAATCCATGGATTAGTTTGAAGAAATGAAGGTTGCATCAGTCTATTGTTGGCGGTGTTGGCGTTCTGAGTTTCTAGTCTTATTCCTAGATGACATTTTCGTGATGACAAACTTGTGTTGCAACTTCATGTTATTTACGTATAATTTCATTACTACTACCTCCTGATAGTTAAACTACACGATCTTCATCTTCAATTGAGGATGATACTCGTATTCGTAAAATTGTGGAAACATTTTTTACTATAAAGCATTTATCGATGAGCTTGTTGCTAAAATCTAAACAGAAGTTGTAACCATGCTACGAGGGAGCGTTTTTATATTCGCGGAATGGGGGATAAGGGGTGGAAATATTACCAACCAAATTATTTTTCTTTTTCAATATATTCACCTGCAAGACGGATACATTTTTCCCATCTTTCAATTAATTTATTTATACCCTCATAAAAGAATAATTTCTCTTTATCTGCAAAATACGCCGAAACTGCCTCCTTGACTTCATCATCGGCAGTAAATTTTTTACCCCGCAGCTCTTTTTTCACTTTCGGAAACAGGTAATAATCACTCGGGGCCAGGTCTGGGCTGTAGGGTGGGTGATTCACAATTTCGAAGCCCACCTTATGCAGGGCAGCTAACGCAACGCGGCTCTTGTGGACGGGCGCGTTGTCGTGCAAAAGCAGCACACCTTTCGTCAATTTTCCCCGTCTTTTCTCTTTAATGGCTTCTTTTAGTCGCTCTAATATTGAAGCGTAATATTCTCCGGTTATAGAAACACCTTTATCTTTATAATCAATCAACAATATTCCTTCCGGGTCCCAAAATACCGTTGCCATGAGTTTCCCAGCTGATTGTGACATTTTAAATTTCTTGGGAGGTGCTGTGCCCTTTTTATACCACTGCATGGAGTGTTGTTTGGACTCAGGTTCATAATGATGAACCCAAGTTTCGTATCCAGTAACAATTCGACTCAATACACCATCCTTGTCTTCATTACAGAGGTCCAAAAATGCACGCGAACACTCTACGTGCTGTTGTTTTTGCGGCGGCGTGAGCATTCTCGGCACCCATCTTGCGCTGACCTTAGACATGCCGAGATGATCGTGTAGGATTTTAAAAATTGTTGTATCGGATACTCCAACCATTTCTGCGAGTTGTTTCTTCTTTAGTCGAGCATCTTCGAGTACAATTTTTTCAACTTTTTCGATAAGTGGCGTGGTCACCTCAATGCTCCTGCCCGGCCTCGGGTCGTCTTCAAGGGATTCCCTTCCTTGTTTAAATAAACTATGCCACTTGTACATCATGGTTTTTCCTGGACAAGAGTCGCCGTAAACCAATGACATCTCATTCATTATGGTCGCGACTGATTTTCCTTGCCTGGTAAGGAACTTTATAACGGCACGATATTCGATTTTTTCCATATTTCACTTTTCACTCCTGATTATGTTACTTGGTTCACGATAGCTCAAAGACTAATTGTCTTGTAACAATGAAACTTCGTATTTATACTAATTATGAGTCGCTGCATAGGCCACGCCCCCAATGCGCCTAATCACCTCCCTACAACCCGCTCATTCCGCGAATATAAAAACGCTCCCTCGTACATAATGCAATCAAGACGTATGGTGAAAAGGTGAACTAACTGGAAAATAAACTGTTGGGGATAAGGCAAGATAATCATAAGCTCCTTGATGATATCAAGCGGTACTTTAGACGTAACACTTTGCGCTTGTTTGGGATGCCCAAAGAGAAGAATGAAAATACTGATACTACCGTTGTATTAGACAGATTATGTAAAGAGAGGTGTATCCACCTCCAACCAATTTGCTTAACCGTTATATCCAATCAATTAAGATTTGAACAATTAGATAATATTAATGCTAAGCTTGGGGTTTTGAATCGTAATACTTGGTTCGTGTTTGATAAAGATGTTCCCTGTAGAACGGTTACGATCATGAGAGGTCATGTTCTTTAGTTGACTGACAATGTTGAATTGTTCATGTCTTTGAAAGGCGAAGCTAAATAGAACTTTAAAATCACTAAAAAATTAGTTCATTACTCGTTTACTTAAGCTCAGCTGCTGCGTAGTATTGCCATAAAACTTTTAAAAGGAAGTTTAAAAGAGTTAATGTTATTAGTCAATTACGCAGGGATAGTGCTTTGAACAAATTTTAAATTCCACTTAAGCTAGTGGAATCTCCTTCCAGCTTCGCTCCTGTTAGTGAGGATGCACTATTTAAGCTTTTACGTGATATTAGAGTTGGATCCAGAGATTCCCTTATGTTGTTATGTTTCATGGAAAAGTGCTGTCGTGATCTCTATTTCCAAAAATATCAAACGATGATTTAGAGTAATCAGTATTTAGCCAACCTTATCAAAGTTATGGAAACGATTATCTGGAGTAATAAATCTATTCTGAGTATTACGAGTATTTATAATTTGACTCATATTTCTTTGTTTCTGTACCACCCCCACTACAATTTGGAACTCAAAATGATTGAGTAATTTTTATTAAACATGATTGGGTTGGATTGAAGTATTTTTAAATATGTAGAGTGGAATAATTATGGTAGTTTAAACACTTATCTTAAGCAGTTTGGGTAATGTATTCATTAGATCTTAACTGTCTGTGACGCTCCTAGCTTGCACTTCAAAGTATACTCAAAATTTATTTGGGCTTTCTGTCTACCTCTGGTTGATGTGGGCCCCATTGTAGACCCGCGATTTGGTGTTGGTCCTCGTTTTCTGCACATTAGACAGCTTGCTATTGCAGTTCTTGTTGATTTATTTCGATGGGCTTTTAAGGGATTTCTGGGAAAACTTGTTGGAGTCATAGCTCTTCAAGATATTTCGTTTTCTTGGAAATCAGGCGTCACCATTGATGGTTTCGGAGTACTATCCCTCTATACGCTGATGGGTGTGTTTATGTACAACGACACCTCGACTGAAAATTGGACAAAGGCTACTAAGGCACAATTACAAGATCTGCTTATGCACATACACCTCTTGCGTCATTTATTAGGAGCCCCATTTAAGAAAAAGTAACACCTGGATAGCTAGCTCAGAATTCAATGTCTTCGACGGCGGTTAAGTACGCCAAAACTTAATGAAAGATCTTAACATTTGTTTAAATGAGTTTGCGTTTAGTTGTGAAATTGAATAATAAAGCTAACTAACATCGACCGGTGGTCGAAATGGTCTAAAGGACTAAAGAAGTTGAAGCACATCCTAATTACTACCCTTAAGAATTTCAAGATACTACTTGTGGTGATGCTAAGATCGAGCTTTTTTTAGATTTGAATCACCTAACATCTTTAATCAATACCATGCTTTGAGTAGAATACTTCCCATTTCCTTGAAGGACTGTCTAGGAGGTGGTTATCCATAAGCTTCGAAAGGATCGTTTCCTTCCACGGAGTTTTCATCTCATTAGTCTTGCCTCTTTGCCAATGTTTGGGATATTAAGTTATTACGGATTCGTTGTGGTAAATTTACAACAACCATATGAGAAGAGATTTGCAGATAAAAGACCTACGAGACTGACTGCGCAGTGTTTATTTGCCAGAGGTCCTCTCAGTTATTGGTCAATATTTGTCATGCAGCTGTTGTCTTAAATAATGGCCGAGATTTGACTCAATTGGCACTACCAAACAACATGTCATAGTCCTTCAGGTTTTAGGCATCAAGATCCTGCTGTTGCCTCACTACTAATAAGAGACCTGTTCTCTCAAGCTAGGTGAGAAGGAACCTCCAAGAAGAAGCAAATGATTAATTCTTTGTCCACTTTACATACACTAACATTTTTCGAGCAAATTAATATCAATCTTTTTCTTGCAAAGAATATTATTGAACCAATTTACTTTTAAACGAATCAGAATCTGATGTATTTGAAGGGCGTACTTGTTATCATGTCCTTTAAGTAACAGAAATGTAAGTAGAGACACGGTAAATAAACAAGGGAGCTTTCGTTGTAACGAGTCGCTTGTTTGTCTAGCAATATAGCTAATTTTTCTATAATTCTTCATTAGTGTTATTTGTTACTGCAAAGCAGCACACCCACTACATACAACTCGAGTTGTAAATGTTATAAAAAACATGAAGATATATATTTACACACATTCGCGCTATATCACGTTGGTGCATCTGAAATGAGGAATTGTAAATTCTCCGGCTCTATTATGTATTTGCTAAAGGGGAACCGCTTGTTTATGAGGATAGTAACCGTAAAAAATGACACATGCCTTCTATTTTTAGATCAGTCGCAAAATTGATAAGTACGTCTCCCCAGTATCTCACGCATGCATACATATTAAAAGGTTACGATCATATAGTGTACAGAGCACAGGAGGAACTGTACAAATACACGCATTGTATATTGTATCAAATAGACATTATATATTTACATTTGCTTGCATATTTAACATTTAACGTGCATGCAAAATATAAACGCGTTATAGGAAATTTATGTGCAATGTTTGTCGTATACTGCACTCTTAATGTGTTTTATGCTTGCGTTAATTATAAAATAATTATGTTGACGTATCTGAATTATCGCCTGTTAAATCTGTAATACTGTAACAATCTTGTGAAGTGGTTTCATTTTGAATAGTCGATAAACTACAAGGAGTGCGGCAGTAATTGTGTAGCTACTTAAGATCAATTGTGGAAAAATAAATAAAGAGTTTCGTACTGATGAAACTCAATATTAAATTTCAAGGTAGATTGTGTTCTAGCTATTCCAGCAGTACTCTGTGGCTGTGGTAATCTTCTTAATATGTAAGACCTCTCTATAACACAAATACTTATTGCGAAAGCTTAGTAGTGTAAAATGTTATCTTATTACTTATTCTCACATTATTTCCTACACTTGTTTATAAATTACATGTTTTCTCACATTTCAGTCAATGATATAATTCTCGTTATGATGCAATGACTCCACTCGTTGCCTAAAAAGGCTACCCTCATACCGTCTCATATCATCTCAGTATTTCATCTCACAATATTGTACCCATTATTTCCCTTACCTGCGAGTCCTAATTGGTAACAGTGTTATTGTCACCTAAAAATAATAGAAAAAATACCTGTAATAGGCGCTCATGGTATATTGTTGGAATCGCCCTGCAAGCGAGTGCAATGAAAATAGATAAAGTATTAGAAATAGACCACGTGGTTTCGACCTCCCAGGTCGAAACATACTAGCAGATCAAGACATCTGGCAGAACTGACAATCCACGAATTGTCCGAGCTAGATCAGTGATCAGTATCTGCTGAACTGACCTGGGTTGTTTGACACCCGACAGCGCTATTTCCGACCCCGCCCACTAGAGGGAATCAGGTTGGAATTAGTCCATTGTTGCAACTGTTGTACAATACAGGTTGAACAGCGAACTGCGATGAAATTTGGTCTTACATTCGGTGGGGTTCTGACGAGACCTTGGAGATCGAAACCAGGAAGTTAGCTTCTAATGCTTGAACAATTTTCATTGCACTCCCTTGCAGGACGATTCCAACGCTTGCTACAAAATTGAACAAAAGAATTTGTTTTTCACTGATTTTTTATTTAGAAGGATTTGAGAAATTAAATGTATCTAAATGACGAAAATTGGTGATACATCAAGCTTAATGCTGAAAAGTAGAGAAGCACCACCCATACATCGAATTATTGTGTCATCGAATCAAAGTCTTTCTTGTGAAAATAATTTTGAGATCGATGATCTTGGTACTAAATTGGATTGATCCGACATACTACAATGCAGTAGTTAATAACTGCATTGTAGAAGAAAAAATTCAAGAAACTATGTTACAAATGAAATTGTGAAGTTAAAAATGGAAATTAATACAGAATCATGTCAAAGCTACAGTTAGTAAAAATATCCTAGGAAACCCTACCAAAGAAACGAGTATGGCAAGAATTTGTAACACTTTCACCCTCAAGCAAGCACGTCCTTGATATGCAGAGAGAAAGACTTATTGAATTTTTAACAAACAGAGGACTGAGGATTACTGTCTGTAGGAGCGAAGGCCTCTGAAACATCTAGCAATGATCAACTTCAAGATACACAATCTCGGGATGAACCTGCAGAAGTAAATACAGATAATAAGTTGATTAAAGTCATAAAAATTCCCGTTATTAGAAACAATAAAAACAATTAAAGTCCATTTAAAAAATGTGTGGTAATTGGTAGACTTCTCAATTAACATCGGCAATGAACTATCACGACTAGGGAACACAGCCTCTTCCACTATCTGAAAAGACAAAATTCTGTGTTCCTGGCTTTCTCCTTAAAAAGCTAATTCGACATTTTGTTGAGAACTACGTTAAATGGGAAACTAGATGGAATAATTTCGACTACGGCATCTGTTACTTCCAGGTCTGTTTCATTGTCTGATGGTTCGAAATGTTTCCATCACTTGGAATGGTCTAGATAAATAATTTCTCTTATGGAACTTTTCTCCTCGTCAATTGAAATAGTTTGGTAATTCGATTATTTTCGAGTATTTCCTTAGAAAATCGAGTATGCTCTGACTAGTTGAGGTAATGGTAAGTGACTACTTTGATGGATCGCAGATGATATTTCAAGATAAGGTTATGGATCTGTAGATATTCAAGGAGCAATTTATTGATATCTAGAAGGTGTTTCAGATTATGGTTGTAGAATTGCAGATGCTGAATGATTATCTCTTTAAATCGTAGATGATGGCGAATGAGTTTGTCCAATCATCGGAGACACAAGCTAGAGCATATTGAGGAGCCAATTCCTTGAATTGTCTGTTCCATACAAGGTTAAAAAATTAGTCCGAAAATATCATTAAATTTCAGAATAATCCTCTTTGTGTGACTCAGGCCAATCTCTAAACTCAGTCTTGGATTTCATTTTCGATAAAGAACAGATAAAAAATTATTTTTATTTTAGTATTTGGCAGATTGTCGATGACTTCAATATCACGTTTATGTAATGGAAATATAGCTTGGAAAAAACTTTTTACAAAGCTAAGTTATAAGAGAGAATCTAAGTTAGGGATAATCTTCCAACTACTCCTTAAAAGCAAACACCATTAAATGGTATGTGGATGGTTTTAAAACCGACAATCGACATGCAGGGATATTCGGGCCAAGAACCAAATACTCCGAGCCGATGGAAATATACTGTAATGCTTTCCAAGCGGAGATCAATGCCATTAGAGGATGTACTCAACTTAACCTGGAGAGGAACCATCTCCGATAGTCAAGCGACCATAATGGTGCTGAGTTCTAACATCATCAGCTCGAAATTAGTCTGGGAGTGTCTTAGCAAACTAAACAACCTGGGCAAAGAAGAGCAAAGCTCACCCATCGACAATAGATTAATTAATTCTAAATCATTGCAACCAATTTTTAGCGTGCTTCATTAATTATCGGAAATTTTTTAATTGGAAATACTACGTGTCAAATAATGACCATTGACCAAAAATAGCCTTATTCAAAATCGCACCGAAATGAAGGTCTTCAAAGTTCCAGAAAAAAAATCGTTTTTTCCATCTTTAAGTTAATCTACTATACAGTAACATTAATTTTCAGCAAATTAGAAAAAAATATCCCTTTGTGTTAACATCAATAGAACTTTTTTTTGTTTTTTTGATTTACAGCCACGAAATTAGCATCACCTAATAGACCAGTTAAAATGTCAAAAATAAGGTCCTCTTGTAGAAACTTCGTATTATGCTTTGGTTTCGAGAAAAACGAGAAAGTTCGGAAGGATTTGTGGCTAAAAATAGTTTAAACAACAAAAATCCGCGTAGGCCAACTCTCAAATTCTAGGTCATTGGCGGAATTGTCATTTTAGGACAATTTTTCGATTATTTTTCAATACTTCCTATGTAAACAACATAGTCACCCTTCGCTTAAACATGGAAAAAACAATTTTTTTCTGGAACTTTGAAGACCTTCATCTCGAAAACATGATTTTGAATATGGCTATTTTTGGTCAACGGTCATTATTTGACACGTAGTATCTCCAGTTATAATATTTCCCATATTTAATGAAGTACTCTGTATAAAATAGGATTGAAGTTCTAAATATCCAAAAATTTGCCCGATTTTGCAGTATATACATCATTATTTTAAACAATATATACATACCTTTTGTAAACAAAGTCCATCGTAGTAATAACTATGATATATACATACATATATAAAAAAATAATCAAGCGTTATCTACACAATTATTTGTGCGGGTATTGTTATGATTTTGGGAGAAAAAACAAATTTTTATCAATTCACGATGAAGCCCAGATAGGAAGCTGCCTTGACCCACATAAATAATTTTACAGTTTCGGAGGTAAGAGTTTATCTTCGAACTGAGATAACTAATCATTGATCAGTTATTGTGTTTACTACATTGTCTATATACAACTCTATATATAGCTTTATTTTGAAGCTGGGTTATTATGTGTGATATTGATTGGATTTTATATAGGAGGCTCAAGGTTAGCTTTATAATTTAATCTTTCATTTTAGAAGAACTTTTTTAGTATGCACATATACTAAATTAAAAGAACAAATTTTAGACATTATACAAAAAAAATTCTCCCATTATTACCACACTTTACTAGTTTCGATATTAAAAATCTCGTCAGTAATAAGTACTTAGGACCACCTACAATATTCTGCATTTTATAACCTTTCACCTACATGTCACTCCAATTTCTCGAAACTATTAACAGTTATCCTGGCCGTATCGCACAGCATCGTGACAATAAGTAATTGCATTAGCAATTACGCGGAGATCGTTTATTCAAGTTGTATGGAACCCCGGGTTCGGGGAATAGCGGAACAATTACCGGCTTGATTTGATTCGAATGCTACAGTCGCCTGGCTTAAAGTCTTAAATCACATAAATAGGTTAGACACATTTATCAACGTTAAATCGCATTATCTAATCTTTCACGGAGTCGTACAGCTCCTAGATCTGATGCAATTAATCTATTTTGTAATGTTGTATTTGTTTACGCTGGAGATTATAAATATTCGTCTTGTACTTCTTTGGTACAAGAAAGGATGACGTCCTCATAGGTTTGAAATACATATTATCAAAATTTCCTCTAATTAACATTTTGACCAACCAATCAAGTTGCATCTCGTTATTGTTGTCTATCATGCTTTGTTCTTTGATGATGAAAATTTAAGTCCAATTTCTTCTTTTTCTACAATTTCTAACTTTTTACACAAGATATCCACACACGGAAGCCTTTCTTAAATCTATTAAAAGAGCTATTGTCAAATGTCTTTCTTTTGTTCTATCAGACGAAATATATGTGGATGTACTACACCATCTTGATATCGTAACTTTCCATTGTAAGCATTCATTGAGTACACACAAGTTTGTATAAGCATATTGGTTTATAACTTGCAGACGTCTGACTTGCAGAAGAAATAAGTCCACCATTGTGGGCTAGAATGTATGTATTTTTAGTCACTCCTTCAATGATTTAATCAACCGATAACATGCAGGACAAACTACGTTTTTGTACTTACAAATTTGATAACTGCCGTTGAAAACTTTAGTTAGGTACTGTGTAGTACCTTTTAACTTGCCGAAAAAAATTAGTCCAGAAAAAGAATAATTTCTTGTTAATCATGCTCTCAGGATAGGCGATTATGAAACTCGTCTACAATTTTGCTACTAGCTGGCAAACTAGCTAGTTAGGCTATTTTTTAAATAAAAAGTTGTCCTACAAAATTAAATAAAAATTAATAACAATAGCGAGGGTTGAATAAGGAAGGAAACACACATAGTATAAGTAGGTAAATTATACAGCTATGAGCCCCTCCCCACGCGCTGGGTTCAAAACTAGATAAGCTGTTTACAGAATCAGCTCAAAACTACAGCATGCTCGCTGGCGACTGATGAGCCATAGCGTGACTGGCTTATATAGCGTGTCTAGGTCGACTAGCTGTACAGTTCACCTACTAGTACAAAATAGCAGTCCTAACTAAAGGAACAAGACTATAACTGTGAAAATTGGATATCTGAGATTAATATGACTGATTTTGCAGGACTAGATAAAGTCACATGATTTCGTGAACTTCAAAAAACAAAAAACGTATTACATTATGTTGAAAAATATTTACTGAAGACGCAGCAAACTATCTTGAGCTTAGTTACCTGAAGAAATTAGAGGAACTAGATCTGGTATTAATTTTTCGATCTAATGATTCTACCATCGGCAGTGTTTAGAGGTATCAAACAAAGGCAGACATAATTTCGTAATTAACCACACCTCAAAGTCCCTTACTGAATCTAGTGTATCTTGATATATAAGTTACAATGCATACATAGATAGGACTGAAATATTATGACCGTCTTCATAAAGACAGGAAACATGGTTTCGTGTTTTGTGAGTGAAGTTGTCCTTATTGCATTCGAATTTCGTCCAAGACATGATTAATTACCTATGAGAACTTTTATTGTCAAGGATATTGAAAGACGTCTATAATCTTGTCACTGGCTGAGAAACTACAAAAATAAGCAAATATTATGATGACAGCTAGGACTCTCGCGGGAAGATGAATAGATTTGTTTGAGAAAGTCAAGCAAAAATGTACAAATGCATTCAACAAGGTCATCAAAACACATTTTCTTAATTAAAATTGGAAAAAAAATTAAAATTGTAAATGAAGTTTTTAGAAAAACCAAATAATGTACCTATAACAGATTTTGTTGGTAAAGTTTGGATAGTTTATTGGATACTTTTTACTGTCAGAACATTTGAAATGTAATTTTTATGGAAAAAAATATTTATTATATTTATTTTAAAAATGCTCGCCAGACATACATTAACAAAAATAATATTAATTATCTTTTACAAAGTAAGCAATTCTTTACGTCAAAACTTTAACAAAATATATGAGTCTGATACATAGGTATTTTTAAATGAGCAAACAAAGTCCAGGTCCGCATTGAAAAAAATGACCTGGCCATATTTCAGGAAAATGTTGCATAAAAAGTGATTTAAAAGAGAGATTTTCCTTGATAAATATCTTGCTAAAGAAGGCAAGAAGAAATAAAAATCACAGACAAATCATAATTGTTCCAACTTTCTCGACATTATGCTAATGAGTATTAAATTATGCAAGTTTGCCAGAATTTAACCGACCATATAGTCGCTAGTGTTTTTGAGTTCCTAAAGGTAAAGATTGCATGTGAACCCGCCTGTACAAACAGCTAATCACTCTTGGTGATAAAATATTTTGTCGAATTTCTTGGTCCATTAGCATTCTGCCAATTGTTTCTTTGAACGATATATCATGCATATTTGTTTGTAATGTTTCCAAAACTTGTATCTGTGCCAAAAACTATTAATTATTAACTATTCTATTAATAAATTCTAGCAACCAAAAATAATTATTTTCATATATTTGGATATCCATTGGCTTCACTATCCTTGGCCTTAGCTATTTTATTAAAAATCGTGATAAGTTTTGAAGCACTACCTCCTCATCTTCAGGAAAGTTCATATCAAAAACTGTACTGTAGAAAAACATAATTTTCTGAAACATTTTACTAATTTGAACCAAATGAGGACTGTCTAGTACCACATTAATCCTTTCCAAAATATTGTCATCCCCTTTAATAAACATATTTGTTCGCACGTTCACGCAATTGGCTCTCTTAAGGCATAAAAATTAGTAGTTACACTTAGTTAATAAGTAGTTAAAAATACTTTCTACGTAGGTGGTAGTGTGGCCGACGATTTTTGAACATCGCTGTACATATGTAACGAATTTTGCCGAACCTGTAGAAGTTAATAAAGACGGTTATTAACAAAAGAATGTCTATATTCTAGGGAATTCTCGGACAATTGACTACCATCGGATATATTAACCGTGGAGATAGCAACAGGGCCTTGGTCTGTAAGGAGAATCTTCGAACTACCTACGTTTAGACCTTAACGGTAAACCAATTTAACAATTTAATTTTTTAATTTTAAGTAAATTTGAAAAACTGTTTTTAAAAAATCAAAAATATATATATATATATGTATATATAAAGTTTAACAATTTATCCGTAATCCGTAAATATTACGTTAGCAAGGAAATTAGGGTTTTGTTCCAACTGGTCCATAAAACTCCTACAAAACGCTACCCGTCTATCGCTATCTCCAGGATGCAGAACTTGGGTGACGTGTTTTTTCGGATGATATTTATGTTTCTTTAGAACTCTCCATACCTTCTGACGCGTTATGTTTAGATCTGCTGCAATGGCTCGTGTGGAGGTAGAAGGATTTTCTTGTACCTAAAGAAAAATTTATTTCATTGATATTATTTATTTTGTGCGCGATTCTTCGGAATTCTCTTACACTTTGTAAAATATCCACTTCATTTTCATGCGACGGTCTAGCATCATATTTTCTAGGCTTACAAAACGAACCAAAATCGCCTAAATTTCGGTGAAGTAGCAGAAAATAGGGCTGAGCTGGTAGTTGCCTTTCTGGATACCGCTGAAGATATGTTTCTGAAGTAACTTGTACATTTCGATGTGAAGCGTAATAAATCTCTAGCATATCTCGTTTCTCTTCACTTGAAAACGGCATTTTGTCGAAAAAGTTGGGCAAATTTAATAAATGTAAGTGACAACAAGCAAAACTTAATCGAACTGTCACAAATGCATTTGTTAAATACAAGTATGGATATTATTTCCAAGGCATGCTTCTTAAAATCGGTTTTTTTATTATTTTGATAAAATTGTGAAACTGGACCATATCGTGTGATACATCATCATAATCAGAATCAAGAGCTTTACTCAAAAATGTAAAAATCCAATATGGTGCCTATAAGAAAAAACAAAGTTGACTACCGCAACTTTTGAATCTAGAACGTCTTGAAAAAATGGCACATTTGGATTCCTTGTAAAAAAGTGCCTTAATAATGTCTGAGTTAGAAACGTCTACGTTGATGGGTTTTCGATATACAACGTTAAGACGAAAGTTTAAAATTTCACTTTTTTCCAAAAATCTCAGCAACCCATTAAAATTTTTTAAGTTTCTCGGCAGCATATCTTTTCTCTCCCAAATACGCAACTTTGCCCTAATTTAACCGATCTCCTATCTCTTATAATAACCGAGTTCCCCATGCATGCGCTCGAAAAACGGGCACAAATTATAAACACATCAAATGGAGATCACAAAAGACTACCAAAGAGATTAATGTAAATCCTTAAATTTGATAAATTTAATTAAATTATTATAAATATTCGTAAAATTTGAAGATTGTTCTTTTGTATTAATATTATCCAAAAAATGTTTGATGGCTAAAACTTCAAGGCAAATTCTTTTAGTATAATTAGATTCATTAAAAAAAATTGTGACATCATTAAAATTTACAATGTGATCTTTGGTATGTATATGTGTAGCCAAAGCACATTTTTTGGGATTTACTCGACTGTCACTACGATTTGGGTGCTTCTCTCACGCCACCTCTGGATAGTTTGACCAATATAGAATTTAGAACAATCGTTACATTTAACCGCTTATACAATATGATTTTGTTGTTCTTTCGGTATCGGGGTTTTCAATTTGTTTTTGACTATGCCCAATAACTATGCTTTAGTATCTTTTGACGTAGTCAGTCTATTCACCAATATACCTGTAGACTTAGTTATCACCATCATACAAGAAAATTGGGGAATTATCAAATCTAATACTGCCATACCTAAAACCATTTTCATAAAATTATTACAGTGGGTTTTCGAGTCAGTTTACTTTCTTTATGAGGGGCAGTATTATCAACAAATACATGGTACTCCTATGGGCAGTCCCCTCTCACCTATTATAGCAGATATAATTATGAACAGCTTACTAAAAAAGGTATGTAGTCTAACCACTTTTGCTTTCGGTTTTCTTTTTCAATATGTCGATGACATTGCCTGCGCTCTATCTAGACATGAAGTAGAAAATACATTAAATAAATTGAATGAATTTAACTCAAACCTTAAATTCACTTGCGAAACAGAAATTAATGGCACATTACCCTTCCTTGATACCACTATTCTAAGACAAGAAAATTTAATTAGGTTAAAGTGGTACAGAAAACCTTCTAACTCTAATAGATTGTTAAATTTTAACTCGGTTTGCCCCACAAAATATAAAATTAATTTAATTACCGCAATGAAAACAAGAATACAGAGTTAGTTATAAAGATTTTGTCACGCATGATCTACAATATCTATACAATATTCTTCTTAAAAATAGTTTCCCACCTCACTTAACAAACAGGCTTTTGTTTTCTACAGCCACTAGCCTTTTTTAACTCAAGATCGTAATGATTTGTCTAACTCTCGTCATATACAAGATATCAATATTGAACAATCAAAATACAAATCTCTTGTTTACATCCCTGGCCTTACGGATAAAATAAAACTGTTATTTAGAAATAGCAATTTAAAAATTTCATTTACTTCAGCTAATTCGTGTAAAAAAATTTTCACCAAATTGGAAACCCCGATACCGAAAGAACAACAAAATCATATTGTATACGCGGTTAAATGTAACGATTGTTCTAAATTCTATATTGGTCAAACTATCCAGAGGTGGCGTGAGAGAAGCACCCAACATCGTAGTGACAGTCGAGTAAATCCCAAAAAATGTGCTTTGGCTACACATATACATACCAAAGATCACATTGTAAATTTTATTAATGTCACAATTTTATTTAATGAATCTAATTATACTAAAAGAATTTGCCTTGAAGTTTTAGCTATCAAACATTTTTCGGATAATATTAATACAAAAGAACAATCTTCAAATTTTACGAATATTTATAATAATTTAATTAAATTTATCAAATTTAAGGATTTACATTAATCTCTTTGGTAGTCTTTTGTGATCTCTTACATTTAAATGTCTTTGTATGGAAAGTTATAAATTGTTTTCCAGTTGATGTGTTTATAATTTTATTTTTTTTTTTTTTCTTTTTCTTATATATACAATATATTTTCATTGCATTCAACATATTGTTTTTAAAATGTCGAAATTTAAAATCTAACATGTCTGGTTTTGTTTACAAAATTGTTTATCAAATATTTTGCATATGTTTTCAAATTTCAAAATTTCAAAACTGTCAAAATTGTTTCACAATATTTTTAGAGCCTTGTATTTAAAAAAACGATTATCCTTGTTGTAAGTTATTGTTTCTTGGTTTAAAAATAGTTAAGTTTTATTATATATTTATATATAGGTTTGAAGAAGGATTAAATATATCCGAAACGTCACGTAGGAAACTACTGTTTTTCATTTAAATTAAAAGAAGGAACCCATATTCTGCACTAGTTGCAGTAATTTCACGTTTTATATGTATACCTGTATATATAGAATTTTAATATTTGACTTGTGGCGTCATCTCTAGGTAGATATTTAGAGCTAGGAGAGTAGTTTTAATGTTTTTCATGAAATTGTAAACTACTGATGAGGTAGTTTCACGAAAACATATTTATTGTGATTTGGAAATAAATTTATTTTTTAGTTGATTCTTGTTTTATTAACCTACAAGTGGAAATATGTCAGGGTTCAAAGAATATTGCTACTTCAGATTACTAAAGACAAAATAAAGGTATAAAACCCACAATAAACAAGATTAGGGAGCAGTAAAATTATATTCATATTTTATAATCCTTTATAACGGAAAAGTGGGCATAAGTATTGAACGTTATTATAAACGCAGTCACGCTAATGAAAAAGAAATTGAAAGTAAAACAGACAATGGTCTATTCTATAGTCTACAGGCTGCCTGCCTTGTCACGCTTTACTCACGTTATTTTTATTATTTTTACTACGTGTAGCATTATCTATTAAAAATTTTATATCATACTTACACTTAGAATAAATTTAAACGTATAAACATAACATCGTATTCATCGTGACATTTCTAAAAATAACAATTCAATGCTTAATTTACAACGGTTTACTACTGATCAATAGCCCGCAGAGGTTAATTATAAAATATATTTCGCAATTGTTCGCAGCTAAGTCGTAAAAATGTTGCCGGTCTTATTTTAAACTTTAAACTGCTTGTTTATAAACAGTAAGTTCGTTGCAAAACGGTAAAAAGATCAGGAGTAAAAAGTCGCCAGCCAGAAATAATCCGATTGTTACACTTTATATTAAACGTTATGGCTTTATAACGGTTAACTTGAAAATTTTTAATAGCTACTTGTGTGACTCATCATAATAATTATTCAAGGTAATTCTTATAATCCGGAAAAAATCTTATGTCTGCAGAATCTATTCATATCTATCACGATAAGTTAGAAATAAATTTGCGTTAAGATAATGTCGGTTTTGAAGTGTAGGATTATGGCCAGAACAAAAATAGTATTAGTCCTTAATAATCCCATGAGCCTTCGAAACACACACGCTGAATTAATTAATTAAACGTATTTTTTTCTGTGTGGTAGATGCTTTTTTGCAGTGACTCCGTAAGCTGTACTACTTGTCTGGCTATCACTGTAACAATGGTGCAATGGTAAGTCGATCCGGATTTCAACTCTGTGAAAAAATGTCACCATCCCTTGACAGACCACTGCGGCTATCGACTCGTCGTTATGGTGTTTGGTGTTATGATGCTATGGCAAACTTTTTCATTCTTTTAATCCCTATCGATTAAACATAAATCTAGAAGCAAAATTACTATAAAGTGTAAAGGAAATTAAGTAACACCTTACTAAAAAAAAATGAATGTTTTGACTTTAGAATTATATCTTACATATGTATGCTAATGCAATCGATTTGATTCCTATTATATCGTTAGTCATTGCGAAACGAACCAAGGCCTATCTCTTAATCGTTTTGCTATTTTAAGGTAATATTAATATCACAGAAATCAAAAAGAAATTCTCCACTGGCTTGCTCATCAGGTGGACATAACACATGTAATTCAAGTTAATAATAACATTTTTATCAAACGCATACATTACTTAGGCATGCATGTCTCGATTTTCACTTTCGATTCACGTGGTTTTTCGTAAATTAATGAGTTTTTCGCAACGCGAATTCCAATGTTATAACTTTATTAGATTAAAAACGCTTCATACCTTCAATATCAAATATTCGAAGCGGAAAATCACGTTGTACTAAATTATTTCGAAATATCAATTTATAATTATACCCGTGCAGGAATGTCGTACATTGTTGTTTTTTTTTTTTTAATATGGAAAAGTATTAATGAACGATGAAACAATATATTCATATAAAAGTGCATCATTTATGTTCCGAGATAATATTACAAAACAATAACGCGGCTAAATTTATTTTGGCAGTAGGTGCACCAAGGTCTTTTGTACGATTCCTTTTCTCCCGTTAATTTTTTGGCGAAAGAAATAATTAACTGTCATAAATTTAAAAAAAACATGCATATAATTAAATTTTCCATGACTAATCATAACATTGTTATTGGATAGAGCAATTAAACGTAATTATTTTTTTTAAGTTGTGGGTTGTATAAGCGAAATATTTGGCGAATTGTGTTTACTAATCAAACACCTAATAGGATAAATTTAAATTTCAAAGAATCGCTTACAGTAGTGTTGTAAATACGTTAAAATATTTGTGCAAAATCTTAATAAGAGTCAGTTAGAATCTCAAAAGAACTTCACCTCAGTGTAAGCTTCAAATCTTATTTTTTAATGCTATAATAAGACTTAATCTCCATTTATTTTTATTTAGAAAAAGCATGCCTTGGCTTCCTCTCCGAATAGTTTAGAGTTAATCATAATTTCTTCTTGCAGTAGCCATGATCTTCTTGAATGTAATTTTGATACGCTAGACTTCTGGGGGTGGCTGAGGAGGAAGCCGCTATTTGGAAGCTGAATTTCGGGTCTGTGGTGGTTCATAATAGACCAAAATCTTATCGACAGTTAGCAAATTGTACAATAAATCATCCCATTCGGCACCATACTTGTCTAAAATTGATTCAGCATCATCAACTTTATTCTTCTTTTGCTTATTAGACAGCAACCTGGGTACCCACTTTACTAAGACCTTTCCGAACTTGAAGACGCGTTTTGGTAACGTATTTTAGGCATCCCTTTGACTCGAGTTCGTAGTCGTTGATGACAATCTCGCATTAAGTGCATTTGAAGAGGTTGTCCTTCTTTCGTCTGCATGGCGGTTTCTGTACAACCTTGATACCAGTTGAAGATAGTGTTGCGATGTGGGTATTCACTACTATGTTATCATCTAGTTTAACGCAAAACTGAATATTAACAATTTTTCAATAAACTTTACAATTCGAAACAGTCACTAACTCTCTAGCTTTCATAGGCATAGGTAATGATTTGTTTCTTCCTGTGGTAAATTGTCCCTTCCGTATATATCTTACTCTCGTGGTATATTATTTCAAGCACTGAATTGAACAAAATGGTCGACAAGGGGAGTCCGTTCGTCCCAAAAAACTCCTTCTACTTTGATTTTGCTTTGGGTATTTGTGAGCATCATCCTCGTAAGCTCGATTAGCCTTTATAACTGAGTCGTACGCTCTCTTGAAATCAATAAACAAGATATACAGTCCTAATATTCTTGCTAAAACTTTGTGCGTTACAGCTAGCAGTGATATGCCTCGATAGTTCTAACAATTGGTTTTCTCCTATTTTGTAGATGGGACATAATAATTTTTATCCTACACACTTTAGTAATTTTGCTGGGATACCGTTTTCTCCTGTTCTCTTATTGTTCTTTAAACTTTTAAATTCTTCTTCTATTTCTTGCATTGTTGGTTCGTTCTCTTCTGGCCTATCTCCAACATCTTGGCTCCCTTCGTTCAATTGTTTCTGTTCTTCTCCTATATTGATAACATGTTGCTAAAGAACAATTGGAAAATTTTATAGATAATAATTCATTATTGGCAATGTCCAGTCCGGTTTCAGGCGAAGTCATTCTTGTGAGATCGCTTTGAATTTGGTGATTGCTAATTGGAAAGAAGAAATAGAAAAGGGCAATAAAATTGTTGCAGTTTTTCTTGATCTGCAGAGAGCATTTGAAACAATTGATAGAAAACGTTTGATAGAAAAGCTTCAACATTTGGAATAGGGAAACTGAGATGGATTAAAGATTATTGCAAGAATGCAAGTAACTAAGTTTCAAAAGAATACGTCGTCAATTAAAAGAACCTGGTTAGTAATTGGGTCCACTCTTACTTGTTTTATATATTAATGATATATGCTGTGCAACTAGTGATTGTACTTTGAATTTGTTCGCCGATGATATGCTCGTAAGTGTTTCAGAAAACAATATTGCAACTGCTATTATTAAAATTAACAAATATCCAAAACAAAAGCAATGATAATTGGTACTAAACAGTTGTGTGCGGATACTAATAGTGACATTGTTGTTGATGATCCACATATAGATCTTGTAAAAGAAATTAAATACTTTGGTATTATTATAGACAAAGATTGTCTTTAAAAAACCACCAGAAAGTCGGTTTTTTTTTGGTAGAATTAGTTCCTGGGCAAAGAATTTTGGTATATAAAAGTATTATTGCCTCACATTTTGAGTACTGTGCCTCTGTGTTGCTTCTAATAGGAGATGGTGACATGTTTGAATTTCAGAAATTGCAAAATAAAGCAATGCGAATAATATTGAACTGTAACAAATATACGAAAATATCTCTCATGCTGGATGCGTTGCAGTGGCTTAGTATTCGACAAAGAGTTTATTTCAATAGTTTGGTCTTGATATATAAAATTTTACATAGTCAAATGCCTAATTATTTGAATAGATACATATATTTGTGATATACGTGCTTACAACACGAGAAATATAAATAATTTTAGGTTGCCTTTAAATAAAAAGTCCTGTTCACAGAATAATTTATATTACAAAGGATTAAAATTATATAATGAAATGCCTAGTGAGGCAAATAGGCGAGTAGTATAAGTCAGTTTAAGGAATACTGTAGTTTGTATGTTAAAAGTACATACAACGTGTTTCCTAACGACGGTACGTAACTTCAGAGGGTGATCCGTTAGGTCGATTTACGAAAAAAAAGTTCCTATGAACATATGTCCGGAGTTGCTTCGTTTCTGAGATAGAGCACGTTGAAGTTTAAACAAAATCCGAAAATGTCAATTGTTGTCAAGATTTATCAATTAGCAGTGATTTCAGCATGAA
This sequence comes from Holotrichia oblita, assembly GCA_023690525.1. Classification (NCBI taxonomy): domain Eukaryota; kingdom Metazoa; phylum Arthropoda; class Insecta; order Coleoptera; family Scarabaeidae; genus Holotrichia; species Holotrichia oblita. Next base: position 42,538,445 of record CM043016.1, on the reverse strand, counting down.
TAATTTTACTAACACCGAAATGGCTAACATGCACTTCATTTATGGATTAGCAAATGGAAATGCGGAAGAAGCACGGAGAATTTACCAGGACAGATATCCCAACAGAGTAATTCCATGTGCTAAAACGTTTAGAACGCTACATGCAAGATTGTGTGAAACTGGGAGTTTAAATAAAAGAAAAGCGAGTGGAAGACCAGCAACTGTAGACACACCTAAACTAGAAGAAGCTATTCTTGATGAGATAGAAGAAAATCCTTTACTTAGTACCAGGAAGATTGCACTACAGCTTGAAGTCAGTCCGACAACCGTTTGGTAAGTTCTAAAAAGAAACCTCCATTACTCATATCACATACAGCGGGTTCAAGCTCTACTGCCTCTGGATTTTCACCCAAGATTAATGTTTTGCAGGTGGTTTATGCATATGATAGCGCACAATAATAATTTTTTACGAAATATTTTATTTACGGACGAGGCAAATTTTTCACGAAACGCTATTGTGAACTTTCACAATGACCATTTTTGGGCCGACGAAAATCCCCACGTTATTAGAAAAAGTCATTTTCAGCAACAATTTTCGCTGAACGTTTGGGCAGGATTTATTGGTGACTATTTATTGGCCCATTTTTTTACCAGCAAGATTAACAGGTGAAACCTACACAGACTTTTGCGACATCATTTACCCATTTTATTAGACGAAGTTCCCCTATTGTAAGAGCCTCCATGTGGTTTATGCACAACGGGGCTCCAGCTCATTTTAGTGTTGTTGCTCGTCAGCATCTCGACATTGCCTACCCTAATCGCTGGATTGGCCGTAAGGACCTCAAAGTGGCCAGCTCGCAGTCCTGATATGAATCCCATAGATTCCTATTTATGGGGTCATCTGAAGGCTCTTGTTTACAAAATTCCTGTAATAGATGTGAATGACTTGAGGAATCGGATAATTGACAATTGCAATGTCATAAGGAATACTTCAGGTATTTTTGAACGTGCCAGACAATCAATGACAAATCGATTGCAGTCGTGTATTTTATCGGAAGGTGGTCATTTTGCTCATTTACTGTAAAAATAGAAATTGTTAGTTTTACATTCCTAGCTAGGAAGGTATTGCTTTCGAAAAATAAAACACCAAACATGTTTATTTATTTTTCTCTTCAAAGCCCTGTATCTCAGAAACGAAGCAACTCTGGACATATGTTCATAGGGACTTTTTTCTTAAAACGACCTAACGGATCACCCTCTCAAGTTACGTACCGTCGTTAGGAAACACCCTGTATATGTATTTAATATTTAGTTAGTAAGATTGATAATAGTGTACTTGAAACATCCTTCGATGAATAGAGATTCAATCTAGCTTGCGTGCCCCTATCATTAACTTTTCTTTCTCTTTGAGATATCAGTTACTTTCTATTTAACACTGATCAGTGAACAAAACCGGTATTGTTGTGTAAAAATCGTTCGAACAAAACCGGTTTTGTTCCAACGAGTGTTGAATAGGAATTACCTATAGATTCGATTTTTGAGTCACTCCTAGCGATTTCTTTGTTTCCTGGTAGAAATTTTACATCTCTTTCTTTTTTAAAGAGATTCTCTACTGCTTCTCGTTTCATGCTTAGATAGTTTCGCTTTTCTTCTTTACGTTTCCTTTTTGCATCACTCCTTAGTAGTTTATATTTTCGTTTGTTTTCTTCTGATTCGTGGTTTATCGCCTATAACCTTGCCCAGTTTCTCTTCTCCAAAACGTCCTTACTTTGGTCCGTGAAGCAGTTCTTTCTATGCTCCCTCACTTTCCCACACAGACATTGCTGTAATAATTCTTTCATTACGCTTTCTAGTTCATCCCAGTTGATTAAAATAATTTATTTTTGAGCTTTTCATAATATATTAAATACCTACCTTCATCAGAAAAAAATATACAGAGCATTCCAATGAAAACAATCCACCTTAAATAGGTCGATAACGTCAAAAAATACGAACAAACGCCGAGACATGACAATTGTCATGTTTTAGCTCTACGCTTCCCAGTATCGAACATTAAAATTTCAAATTGCACTACGTCATATTATTACATTTTTAGATTCTACTTCCATATAGGACAGCCTATACCTATCCTTAACACTTTAGAAGATATCGTCTAAACTTTCAAGGGCTATTTTCTATTTCATCCGCCAAAAACCTTGGCTGTATAAAGAAACTAAACTATATATTGATTTTTTTTTATCACAGAGATCAAATAATGCATGTACATATGACACTTAGTGGCAGTTGTACCAACTATAGTTAACCTTGAGTTCAACTGAAGCAGCATATTAACTGGTCCTGTAGTTTATGTTCACCGGATTCCCACGTTTGCCGGTCTTGTATAACCACTTCGAACTGTTTGTCAAAGTCAAACTTAGGTGTTATATAGTTTTTTAGTTTCGCCAGTTCTCCCAATTCTTGTAGAATTTGAAGATGCCCCACTAGATCTTCTGATTTGAAGATCATGTTCCGTTCCAGCCTGATGGTGCCCATCATCGCTTCCTTTTCACCTGTAGGTACAAAGGAATTGGATCGAGTAGGGCCTCCATCACTGCGGTTGGATAGGATCGCATTTCGCCTGTGATACCTACACAGGCAAGACGCTGAATTTCTTGCAGGAGGTTTCGTCTTTCCTTTTGTTTTTGGCCACATAGTAATGATGCGTGTGTAACCATGGGTCTGACTATAGCCATGTAGGTCTAAAGTCTAAAGGATCATTTTAGGCTTCAGACCCCAGGTTTTTCCAAAAAAAACGACTCGTATTTAATTTTTTTCTTCATAATTTTGTTATTTGAGTCTTATAGCTTTTTTTTACTAATATTATTTCATTAAAAGAAAAATGTACGAGTTGCTGAGATTCTGAGTTTCCTCTGATGCAAATTTTGAAATAAAATCGATAGCTTAAGGTGGAAACAAACTGTTTAATTAATCAATGATTCTTTTATACAGGGTTAATAAACTGCTAAAAGTCGAAAATCATTTCAAAATATTCTACCAAACAACTAATATAATTCAACAAAAACCCGACCAAAACATTTACTATATTTAAACACCTTAATTGACCCAGATAACCATTTTTTTTCGAGCATTTATATAATACACGAATACGATTGCACAACAATGCACTAAAAATATCCTCAATGGTTTCATTGTGTATGCCACGCATTTTTGCGCTACTGTCTATTCTACTTGCTCCTCTTTTTGCCGTAAAAATCGCCTCTTTTTACATTTTTATTCGAGCTGGGGAATGTTTAAATTTAAATACATTATATATATATTTTAAAAGAGCACAAAGAATTCCGATGTCATGGCACACTGGATTGGATGTAGCGTGTTATATACATCTACACACACGTATCAGCTATGCACAGCATATATATTGTATACTTTCTAGATGTAACAGAAACCAGGTCATCGAATGAAAGCGAAAACATAGACATTCTCACAGAACCACTAACTAGCACACTACGGCTATTTGAATACAAAAGACAAGAGAATATACTTTCGTTGCTAGGTATACATAGTATAATATACTACGCGTAGAGCAGCAACTTCGACAAATTAATGTTATGAACTGAATAAATCTCGACTGTTTTTTTTTTGTTCTCTTCTCTAATACCCAACTACAAACGACAATAGACAAAGAATTAATGGGAGACAATATGACTGTATACTGCCTTGATACGTGCAGAAGATAATTATAGGACTCATTTATATTGTTTAAAGTACTTGGTATGTGTGCTTGTCTTCGTATAATGGTGTGTATTTTTTCTGCAGTTGCTATTGTTATGCAATATTGAGATGCATTTCTCGTGATTTAAAACGGTTATAGCACATATTTTGCAACTGTTGTTTAGGTATGTATTGTGGTAAATTGCTACCGAAACTATTAGGATCAGTTATCACATCATTAAAAGATCAATTATAATATATATTACTACATATAAAAGCAATTATCTTCCTTGCTCTCCCCTTCCATTCTTTGTATATTTTTTCGTTGAAAATTCATATATTTGGACGCACCGAACTTGTGGGGCAGGTTCCTTTGTTTCATATTTACCATGTTTTCCCTTGTGTTTTGCTAATTCAAGTCTTTGGCTTCTGTGATTTTTCTGTGTGTTTACTTACATTTTGCCAACATGACCTGCATACATTGGACATTGCATAAACATTTAAGTATGGAAAAGCTCTCAAAAAGAAAAAACTGAGCACCGTTGGGAGGATTATTTTATTTACAACGACTACCATCTCATTATTTTTCCCCATTTTGGATCTTAACGTTGTACAGCCAGTATTTCTACTCAACCATTTTTTGTGTTAGAATATAGCTGCAGGAGGAGCAATTTGCAGCCTAAGCAATTTAGCTGAAAGAGAGTATTACTTTATTAATACAGCCCAAATGTTTAATGAAGTAATTTGCAGACTGTATTGATTTTGTTTCTGAAATAAAGCGGACAAATCATCTGCAGCTAATTGATTAGAAAGCTTACACTGAGAAAATTTACTGTTAAAGTAACCATAAGTATGATAGACTTGATAACAGCTTGTATTAATTATTGTGACAACATAAGTAAATTGTACATCTTACCGTTTTTTTTGTTGTAGTACATTGATTATAGTTGAAGAAGCATAAAAAGCTGTTAGATATTAATTTAAATTAAGATTGGACATCGTATACAACAAGAGAATGTGTGATGTGAAATGATTTGTGATCAGAATAAACCGGTTATTGATTGAAGATATCTTAGGAAGGAATTTAACATCAACGGCAACAGCATAACGGTAGCTTCTTTATCTTTAAGTGATGGTAAAACCACCGACGCTATTTTAGATGCCCCTCTAAAGGAGTAAGCAAATGACTCTAATGCATCAAAAGCTCTTGGAAATCAACTATAGACAACTGTGATTAAATTTTTCCGATGTTAGATATTTTTTAAATTAAAATATTCGCTTTTTAACTGGAGTTTTGGCTACCACATCAACCCAAAAACTAACAACTAGAAACAAATTCCTGCGGAGAGTACAGTTCCTGCTAAACTATGTTCCACTCCTTTTCGAGGTCGTCAAAATGGTAGATTCCGAAAACTTTTACAATCATGACCAAAAATAAGCCATCCTTCCACGACCTATGACAGTATCACAATTACTTTACTTCCCTCTTTCTTTAACAAAGTTTACTTTTTGTCGCACTAATTTGAATTTTTTTATGTTTAGATTTCGTTTATTGTTCCAGCGCAGGTGTATAAAATGTTTTCCAAGCGAGGCAAGAAGCGATAAAAATTGATCTGGTATTTGGAGGGCACTGCTGAAGCCGGAAAGGCAAGTACTGTATAGTCCGTCTCTAACGATTGATCTATTTTTATTGCTCTTGCTAGTACGGTGATTCCTGATTTTTTTTTTTTCATACTACTATTACAGGCATTTTTTTGTTCGCTATGTTTTAGTAATGCTTGACGTTTTCAAGTAACATTAATACTTTATGTTTTCTAATCATTTAAACAATATCACTGCAAACTTTAAAATTTTCTTTTCTTTTTTTACAATAAATTTCTTGATGGTGAGTACATTAAGTGATTTGGGCTTCGCGGACCCTTTTTTCAAATCAAGTGGGCTATGTCATTATATTTTGTATCTTTCTTTATTGGGGATGTGGTCCAATAAATACATGCTTAATCCACAAAAGTTAGAATAAAGTAGATAGTATGTACTTAATTCAAATTGAATAAAAATGTTAGGAATAATGAATCTTGGCTAATGGCTGGTATAAAAATATACACTACCAAGATTTGTTTCAAAGCAAATATTAAGAGCTATACTCATTTTCAAAGCACTTACAATTAGTGTAAATTAATTTTTCCTTATCAGAGTGAAGATCACGAAAACTATTGTATTTTTGTGTAGGGTACGTTAATTTAACTACTTTTATATTACATGAAAGAGTCAGAAAATGTAATAATATACAGAGTATCTCACAAGTATCTCACATAAGCTCCGGTTAAAAGAGGGAAGAGGGAACTAATAAACTAATAACCGTTGCGATTTGAAATTTTGCAAGTAACGATTTCGTTTCAGAGGTTTCAATTTCAAATAATTTTAAATTTCTACTTTTTCTGTTACACTGGAAATGCGTATCAGTCTCCCTTATTACACAATTATTTAAATTTTTTATTTTTTTAAATTTTATGGATTGCCGAAAAAATCCTAAGATTACCTTATCTAATAAAGCTTCCTTCCTAAAACAAGCCCAAATTAATTCAATTTTTATTTAAGCTTACATCTGTGCGCTATTAACAGAACTACATTTCTAAAATATTAATAAATATACAGTGCCCGCGGAAAAGTCTGCACCATATGGAAAAAAAAATGTACTCTTTTAATTTTTAAAATTATTTTTTTGTAGTTTGTTTTTGCATAATTAGAAACCAAAAACTAACCTAAAATATTTAACATATCGCATTTGCTTCAATGCGTAAATCTCATTTAAAAATTGCCAACGTTCAAACGTGCCATTATTTGTCAAAATATAAGAAGATGCCATAAGAAAAAGTTGTTTGTACTTTCACGGACATCCAAATGACAAATCCAAAATTTCGTACAAAAATTTTAATTTTAATTTTTTTTTATAATTTTCTAAAAAAAAGCGCCTGTATATTCTTTGTTAGGGTCTTTGATTAAAAATATTTGCCGTATCCGTGTTGGTTCTATTTTCTCCGGGAAGTAAAAATGATTTCTATTTTTTCTTCCATGGATAACATTTTAAAACAAATCTATTGGAGAAATACACAAAACCGACATTTATTTAGTTGATTATGTCTAGAATTTGCAATTACTTTCTAGGCCTACTTTATCGAAGTTTAAGAATAAGCTTGTTATTTCCTGCTTTAGAGATACTAAAGGAAATTTTGCTTAAAACAGACAAGGCATAACATGTTCTAATCTTACAACTAGTGTTATTTTCTAGCTTTTTTGACCATTATGTTTGAAAAATAAACATTTTTAATATACGAAAATATGAAAACAGTCCAGGAATGTCCTCCACTTTTTTTAACGAAATCTTTTATTTCAAAAAATATACCTTATTCTGAAATACAAATAGTTTTTTTTGTTTTTTACATGGTAACAGGTTTTTATCAGAATTCGAGAGAAAAATACAGTAAAAAAATATACAGGCGTTTTTTTACAAAATTATGAAAAAAAAATTAAAATTAAAATTTTTGTACGAAACTTTGGATTTAGGATGTCCGCGAAAGTACATACAACTTTTTCTTATGGCATCTTCTTATATTTTGACAAATAATGGCACGTTTTGGACGTTGGAAATTTTTAAAATTCTAGGTTAGTTTTTGGTTTCTAATTATGCAAAAACAAACTACAAAAAAATAATTTTAAAAATTAAAAGAGTAATTTTTTTCCATATGGTGCAGACTTTTCCGCGGGCACTGTATAATTTCAAATTTTAGGTAATTATTTAGACAACTTTTTTGTATCGGGCTGGTAGCTTAGTGGCTTGCACACTTGACTAGCAGTCCGGCAGTACCGGGTTCGAACCCCGGTGCTTCCTTTCTGAGTTTGGTTTTCTGTAGTTTTCCAAATTCCACGGCAAATGCGGAAAGGTAACATCTTAACTCGGTCTACAGCCGCAGGCGTAATAATAACTCATGGCCAGCCGATGCCCCCTGTAATTGGCGCAAGCTGTTAGGGGATGCTAAGGCATGGATTATTATTATTATTATTATTATTATTATAATACAATATTATAAACTTTACAAAACAATATTGGGTGTCCAGAAAAAGGTTGTCAAATTTTTGTGCAGAAAATGTCGATATTTTATTATTTTTCAAATAGCATGAAATTGCAAAATAAAGCAATGCGAATAATATTGAACTGTAACATATATCCCAAAATATCTCTCATGCTGGATGCGTTGCAGTGGCTTAGTATTCGACAAAGAGTTTATTTCAAAAGTTTGGTCTTGATATATAAAATTTTACATAGTAAAATGCCTAATTATTTGAATAGATACATATATTTGTGATATACGTGCTTACAACACGAGAAATATAAATAATTTTAGGTTGCCTTTAAATAAAAAGTCCTGTTCACAGAATAATTTATATTACAAAGGATTAAAATTATATAATGAAATGCCTAGTGCAGCAAAATAGGCGAGTAGTATAAGTCAGTTTAAGGAATACTGTAGTTTGTATGTTAAAAGTACATACAGGGTGTTTCCTAACGACGGTACGTAACTTCAGAGGGTGATCCGTTAGGTCGTTTTACGAAAAAAAGTTCCTATGAACATATGTCCGGAGTTGCTTCGTTTCTGAGATAGAGCACGTTGAAGTTTAAACAAAATCCGAAAATGTCAATAGTTGTCAAGATTTATCAATTAGCAGTGATTTCAGCATGAATAATTTTACTAACACCGAAATGGCTAACATGCACTTCATTTATGGATTAGCAAATGGAAATGCGGAAGAAGCACGGAGAATTTACCAGGACAGATATCCTAACAGAGTAATTCCATGTGCTAAAACGTTTAGAACGCTACATGCAAGATTGTGTGAAACTGGGAGTTTAAATAAAAGAAAAGGGAGTGGAAGACCAGCAACTGTAGACACACCTAAACTAGAAGAAGCTATTCTTGATGAGATAGAAGAAAATCCTTTACTTAGTACCAGGAAGATTGCACTACAGCTTGAAGTCAGCCCGACAACCGTTTGGAAAGTTCTAAAAAGAAACCTCCATTACTCATATCACATACAGCGGGTTCAAGCTCTACTGCCTCTGGATTTTCACCCAAGATTAATGTTTTGCAGGTGGTTTATGCATATGATAGCGCACAATAATAATTTTTTACGAAACATTTTATTTACGGACGAGGCAAATTTTTCACGAAACGCTATTGTGAACTTTCACAATGACCATTTTTGGGCCGACGAAAATCCCCACGTTATTAGAGAAAGTCATTTTCAGCAACAATTTTCGCTGAACGTTTGGGCAGGATTTATTGGTGACTATTTATTGGCCCATTTTTTTACCAGCAAGATTAACAGGTGAAACCTACACAGACTTTTTGCGACATCATTTACCCATTTTATTAGACAAAGTACCCCTACTTGTAAGAGCCTCCATGTGGTTTATGCACAACGGGGCTCCAGCTCATTTTAGTGTTGTTGCTCGTCAGCATCTCGACATTGCCTACCCTAATCGCTGGATTGGCCGTACAGGACCTCAAAAGTGGCCAGCTCGCAGTCCTGATATGAATCCCATAGATTTCTATTTATGAGGTCATCTGAAGGCTCTTGTTTACAAAACTCCTGTAATAGATGTGAATGACTTGAGGAATCGGATAATTGACAATTGCAATGTCATAAGGAATACTTCAGGTATTTTTGAACGTGCCAGACAATCAATGACAAATCGATTGCAGTCGTGTATTTTATCGGAAGGTGGTCATTTTGCTCATTTACTGTAAGGTAGAAATTGTTAGTTTTACATTCCTAGCTAGGAAGGTATTGCTTTCGCCAAAATAAAACACCAAACATGTTTATTTATTTTTCTCTTCAAAGCCCTGTATCTCAGAAACGAAGCAACTCTGGACATATGTTCATAGGGACTTTTTTTCTTAAAACGACCTAACGGATCACCCTCTCAAGTTACGTACCGTCGTTAGGAAACACCCTGTATATGTATGTAATATTTAGTTAGTAAGATTGATAATAGTGTACTTGAAACATCCTTCGATGAATAGAGATTCAATCTAGCTTGCGTGCCCCCTATCATTAACTTTTCTTTCTCTTTGAGATATCAGTTACTTTCTATTTAACACTGATCAGTGAACAAAACCGGTACTGTTGTGTAAAAATCGTTCGAACAAAACCGGTTTTGTTCCAACGAGTGTTGAATAGGAATTACCTATAGATTCGATTTTTGAGTCACTCCTAGCGATTTCTTTGTTTCCTGGTAGAAATTTTACATCTCTTTCTTTTTAAAGAGATTCTCTACTGCTTCTCGTTTCATGCTTAGATAGTTTCGCTTTTCTTCTTTACGTTTCCTTTTTGCATCACTCCTTAGTAGTTTATATTTTCGTTTGTTTTCTTCTGATTCGTGGTTTATCGCCTATAACCTTGCCCAGTTTCTCTTCTCCAAAACGTCCTTACTTTGGTCCGTGAAGCAGTTCTTTCTATGCTCCCTCACTTTCCCACACAGACATTGCTGTAATAATTCTTTCATTACGCTTTCTAGTTCATCCCAGTTGATTAAAATAATTTATTTTTGAGCTTTTCATAATATATTAAGTACCTACCTTCATCAGAAAAAAATATACAGAGCATTCCAATGAAAACAATCCACCTTAAATAGGTCGATAACGTCAAAAAATACGAACAAACGCCGAGACATAACAATTGTCATGTTTTTGCCCCTCTACGCTTCCCAGTATCGAACATTAAAATTTCAAATTGCACTACGTCATATTATTACATTTTTAGATTCTACTTCCATATAGGACAGCCTATACCTATCCTTAACACTTTAGAAGATATCGTCTAAACTTTCAAGGGCTATTTTCTATTTCATCCGCCAAAAACCTTGGCTGTATAAAGAAACTAAACTAAATATTGATTTTTTTTTATCACAGAAATCAAATAATGCATGTACATATGACACTTAGTGGCAGTTGTACCAACTATAGTTGTTAACCTTGAGTTCAACTGAAGCAGCATATTAACTGGTCCTGTAGTTTATGTTCACCGGATTCCCACGTTTGCCGGTCTTGTATAACCACTTCGAACTGTTTGTCAAAGTCAAACTTAGGTGTTATATAGTTTTTTAGTTTCGCCAGTTCTCCCAATTCTTGTAGAATTTGAAGATGCCCCACTAGATCTTCTGATTTGAAGATCATGTTCCGTTCCAGCCTGATGGTGCCCATCATCGTTTCCCTTTTCACCTGTAGGTACAAAGGAATTGGATCGAGTAGGGCCTCCATCACTGCGGTTGGATAGGATCGCATTTCGCCTGTGATACCTACACAGGCAAGACGCTGAATTTCTTGCAGGAGGTTTCGTCTTTCCTTTTATTTTTGGCCACATAGTAATGATGCGTGTGTAACCATGGGTCTGACTATAGCCATGTAGGTCTAAAGTCTAAAGGATCATTTTAGGCTTCAGACCCCAAAAAAAAACGACTCGTTTTTTTTTTTTCTTCATAATTTTGTTATTTGAGTCTTATATTTTTTTTTAAATATTATTTCATTAAAAAAAATGTACGACTTGCTGAGATTCTGAGTTTCCTCTGATGCAAATTTTGAAATAAAATCGATAGCTTAAGGTGGAAACAAACTGTTTAATTAATCAATGATTCTTTTATACAGGGTTAATAAACTGCTAAAAGTCGAAAATCATTTCAAAATATTCTACCAAACAACTAATATAATTCAACAAAAACCCGACCAAAACATTTACTATATTTAAACACCTTAATTGACCCAGATAACCATTTTTTTTTCGAGCATTTATATAATACACGAATACGATTGCACAACAATGCACTAAAAATATCCTCAATGGTTTCATTGTGTATGCCACGCATTTTTGCGCTACTGTCTATTCTACTTGCTCCTCTTTTTGCCGTAAAAATCGCCTCTTTTTACAGTTTTATTCGAGCTGGGGAATGTTTAAATTTAAATACATTATATATATATTTTAAAAGAGCACAAAGAATTCCGATGTCATGGCACACTGGATTGGATGTAGCGTGTTATATACATCTACACACACGTATCAGCTATGCACAGCATATATATTGTATACTTTCTAGATGTAACAGAAACCAGGTCATCGAATGAAAGCGAAAACATAGACATTCTCACAGAACCACTAACTAGCACACTACGGCTATTTGAATACAAAAGACAAGAGAATATACTTTCGTTGCTAGGTATACATAGTATAATATACTACGCGTAGAGCAGCAACTTCGACAAATTAATGTTATGAACTGAATAAATCTCGACTGTTTTTTTTTTGTTCTCTTCTCTAATACCCAACTACAAACGACAATAGACAAAGAATTAATGGGAGACAATATGACTGTATAGTGCCTTGATACGTGCAGAAGATAATTATAGGACTCATTTATATTGTTTAAAGTACTTGGTATGTGTGCTTGTCTTCGTATAATGGTGTGTATTTTTTCTGCAGTTGCTATTGTTATGCAATATTGAGATGCATTTCTCGTGATTTAAAACGGTTATAGCACATATTTTGCAACTGTTGTTTAGGTATGTATTGTGGTAAATTGCTACCGAAACTATTAGGATCAGTTATCACATCATTAAAAGATCAATTATAATATATATTACTACAGATAAAAGCAATTATCTTCCTTGCTCTCCCCTTACATTCTTTGTATATTTTTTCGTTGAAAATTCATATATTTGGACGCACCGAACTTGTGGGGCAGGTTCCTTTGTTTCATATTTACCATGTTTTCCCTTGTGTTTTGCTAATTCAAGTCTTTGGCTTCTGTGATTTTTCTGTGTGTTTACTTACATTTTGCCAACATGACCTGCATACATTGGACATTGCATAAACATTTAAGTATGGAAAAGCTCTCAAAAAGAAAAAACTGAGCACCGTTGGGAGGATTATTTTATTTACAACGACTACCATCTCATTATTTTTCCCCATTTTGGATCTTAACGTTGTACAGCCAGTATTTCTACTCAACCATTTTTTGTGTTAGAATATAGCTGCAGGAGGAGCTAACCCAATTTGCAGCCTAAGCAATTTAGCTGAAAGAGAGTATTACTTTATTAATACAGCCCAAATGTTTAATGAAGTAATTTGCAGACTGTATTGATTTTGTTTCTGAAATAAAGCGGACAAATCATCTGCAGCTAATTGATTAGAAAGCTTACACTGAGAAAATTTACTGTTAAAGTAACCATAAGTATGATAGACTTGATAACAGCTTGTATTAATTATTGTGACAACATAAGTAAATTGTACATCTTACCGTTTTTTTTTGTTGTAGTACATTGATTATAGTTGAAGAAGCATAAAAAGCTGTTAGATATTAATTTAAATTAAGATTGGACATCGTATACAACAAGAGAATGTGTGATGTGAAATGATTTGTGATCAGAATAAACCGGTTATTGATTGAAGATATCTTAGGAAGGAATTTAACATCAACGGCAACAGCATAACGGTAGCTTCTTTATCTTTAAGTGATGGTAAATCCACCGACGCTATTTTAGATGCCCCTCTAAAGGAGTAAGCAAATGACTCTAATGCATCAAAAGCTCTTGGAAATCAACTATAGACAACTGTGATTAAATTTTTCCGATGTTATATATTTTTTAAATTAAAATATTCGCTTTTTAACTGGAGTTTTGGCTACCACATCAACCCAAAAACTAACAATTAGAAACAAATTCCTGCGGAGAGTACAGTTCCTGCTAAACTATGTTCCACTCCTTTTCGAGGTCGTCAAAATGGTAGATTCCGAAAACTTTTACAATCATGACCAAAAATAAGCCATCCTTCCACGACCTATGACAGTATCACAATTACTTTACTTCCCTCTTTCTTTAACAAAGTTTACTTTTTGTCGCACTAATTTGAATTTTTTTATGTTTAGATTTCGTTTATTGTTCCAGCGCCGGTGTATAAAATGTTTTCCAAGCGAGGCAAGAAGCGATAAAAATTGATCCGGTATTTGGAGGGCACTGCTGAAGCCGGAAAGGCAAGTACTGTATAGTCCGTCTCTAACGATTGATCTATTTTTATTGCTCTTGCTAGTACGGTGATTCCTGATTTTTTTTTTTCATACTACTATTACAGGCATTTTTTTGTTCGCTATGTTTTAGTAATGCTTGACGTTTTCAAGTAACATTAATACTTTATGTTTTCTAATCATTTAAACAATATCACTGCAAACTTTAAAATTTTCTTTTCTTTTTTTACAATAAATTTCTTGATGGTGAGTACATTAAGTGATTTGGGCTTCGGGGACCCTTTTTTCAAATCAAGTGGGCTATGTCATTATATTTTGTATCTTTCTTTATTGGGGATGTGGTCCAATAAATACAAATTGAATAAAAATGTTAGGAATAATGAATCTTGGCTAATGGCTGGTATAAAAATATACACTACCAAGATTTGTTTCAAAGCAAATATTAAGAGCTATACTCATTTTCAAAGCACTTACAATTAGTGTAAATTAATTTTTCCTTATCAGAGTGAAAATCACGAAAACTATTGTATTTTTGTGTAGGGTACGTTAATTTAACTACTTTTATATTACATGAAAGAGTCCAAAAATGTAATAATATACAGAGTATCTCACAATCTCACAAGTATCTTCCATAAGCTCCGGTTAAAAGAGGAAGAGGAAACTAATAAACTAATAACCGTTGCGATTTGAAATTTTGCAAATAACGATTTCGTTTCAGAGCTTTCAATTTCAAATAATTTTAAATTTCTACTTTTTCCGTTACACTGGAAATGCGTATCAGCCTCCCTTATTACACAATTATTTAAATTTTTTATTTTTTTTAATTTTATGGATTGCCGAAAAAATCCTAAGATTACCTTATCTAATAAAGCTTCCTTCCTAAAACAAGCTCAAATTAATTCAATTTTTATTTAAGCTTACACCTGTGCGCTATTAACAGAACTACATTTCTAAAATATTAATAAATATACAGTGCCCGCGGAAAAGTCTGCACCATATGGAAAAAAAATGTACTCTTTTAATTTTTAAAATTATTTTTTTGTAGTTTGTTTTTGCATAATTAGAAACCAAAAACTAACCTAAAATATTTAACATATCGCATTTGCTTCAATGCGTAAATCTCATTTAAAAATTGCCAACGTTCAAACGTGCCATTATTTGTCAAAATATAAGAAGATGCCATAAGAAAAAGTTGTTTGTACTTTCACGGACATCCAAATGACAAATCCAAAATTTCGTACAAAAATTTTAATTTTAATTTTTTTTTATAATTTTCTAAAAAAAAAGCGCCTGTATATTCTTTGTTAGGGTCTTTGATTAAAAATATTTGCCGTATCCCTGTTGGTTCTATTTTCTCCGGAAAGTAAAATGATTTCTATTTTTTCTTCCATGGATAATCTTTTAAAACAAATCTATTGGAGAAATACACAAAACCGACATTTATTTAGTTGATTATGTCTAGAATTTGCAATTACTTTCTAGGCCTACTTTATCGAAGTTTAAGAATAAGCTTGTTATTTCCTGCTTTAGAGATACTAAAGGAAATTTTGCTTAAAACAGACAAGGCTAGGTACATAACATGTTCTAATCTTACAACTAGTGTTATTTTCTAGCTTTTTTGACCATTATGTTTGAAAAATAAACATTTTTAATATACGAAAATATGAAAACAGTCCAGAAATGTCCTCCACTTTTTTTAACGAAATCTTTTATTTCAAAAAATATACCTTATTCTGAAATACAAATAGTTTTTTTTTTTTTTTTTGACATGGTAACAGGTTTTTATCAGAATTCGAGAGAAAAATACAGTAAAAAAATATACAGGCGTTTTTTTACAAAATTATGAAAAAAAAATTAAAATTAAAATTTTTGTACGAAACTTTGGATTTAGGATGTCCGCGAAAGTACATACAACTTTTTCTTATGGCATCTTCTTATATTTTGACAAATAATGGCACGTTTGGACGTTGGAAATTTTTAAAATTTTAGGTTAGTTTTTGGTTTCTAATTATGCAAAAACAAACTACAAAAAAATAATTTTAAAAATTAAAAGAGCAATTTTTTTTTCCATATGGTGCAGACTTTTCCGCGGGCACTGTATAATTTCAAATTTTAGGTAATTATTTAGACAACTGTTTTGTATAATACAATATTATAAACTTTACAAAACAATATTGGGTGTCCAGAAAAAGGTTGTCAAATTTTTGTGCAGAAAATGTCGATATTTTATTATTTTTCAAATAGCATCTTTTATTTTTATTAAAAACAAATGAAACTCCAATTATTTGATTAGCGATTAATAATATTTTCAGATAATGAGCCCAGGTTGGGGGAGGGGGTGGAAAAAAGTAAGCAATCTTTGAGAAATTTGCATTTCCTTCTGGGTCTTTGTTGCCAAATTTGAACACAATTTAGAGACACAAAGCTACACCGTGAGAGTTGTAGTGATGGCCAGACAAGTAATACAGCTACGGAGTCACTGCAACTACTCTTTCGCATAGCTCGTTTATCTTAGCTCCGCTGCTAAATGAACGAGAAACCGAACAAGCCGAACGATTACCCTAAATGTCAAAGATCGTGACTATATCGCTGTTTTGATTTCGCTAAAATGGATGAAATTGAAAAATTAATTAACTTGGTAGACAGAAAAATATAGCTTCGTTTTCAACTCATGACTACTTCGTGACTACTTCAAAAAGAAATTTCGTTTTGAATATCATAGGTTGTTTTAATTGAAGCGCTTCGCTAGTCAAAAATTCTCTGACTACATAAAAAAAATTACCGGAGCTAATTGTACTGTACTAACTAGCTGAGCTAAACGAGCTTTACAAAGTTGCTAAGAGGATAAGAGATAAGAAGTAATACTCGCAGCCTTACAACTCCAAAAAGAACAGAATAAGAACAATAAAATCTCTCCATTGGATGAATCTTCGTTTTGGACATTTAATCTTGGACAAAAAGCATTCAACAATTCATGGAAAACCAGTGTTAAGAAAGAAACAAAAGAGTGTTAAGCATTCCATGACGGTGCATGTTGGAGTTGTTTCAGTGCAAACAGTTTTAACGCGTTGCGAATTTATATAAAAAAGTCTCTTGCCATCGGTAAAGAAGTGGTTTAGTAATGTTCTTCACTGGATCTCTTGGTGCAGAAGTAGAACACTAAACACTTCAACCCACAAAACACTAAAAAACTTTTTACTGTATTATCGCCTTGATAATGACAGGTTTGCTGTCGAAACGTCTCGGTGTTTTAGCAAAAAGTTTTTTGGTGTTTTTTGGGTTGAAGTGTTTAGTGGTTGGTTTAGTAATGATACGTCATTATGGATACTATAAGAGAATAATGATTTTAAACACCACTGCCATCTTCGTGAATCATATAAACAAGAAAACGGACTCCAAGTGTTAAGCTGGCCTTCGCAATCGTCTGGAAGTAATACCACCGAAAATGTTTGGGTGCTTATGAGCAACCTGCTGCGAGGAAAATCCATATTTGATTTGAAATTAGATTAGACAGATATGGCGAACACTGCAAACATAATATGCTGAGAATCTGGTCGTGTTCATGTTTAGATGTTGTAAAGCTATCCAAATGAATAATTTGCGATACGCATAGTGCATGTTAATTTGCATGATTAAAGTAATTTTGCGATAAATACGTAGTAATTAATTTTTCAAGCTATAATTAATAATCAAACATTTTCCCGCGCGTTACATCTAACTAGCCTCTTTTAAGATCAACCAAAACGAGAATTTCTATCGAAATCGCCAGTTGAATGTAAGCCGCAACCTCAATACCAAAGCGCTGACCAACTCAACTGAACCAGAGATAATCCCCTTGTTACAAAATTGCCGCACGGTTCTAATTGTTATGCTGCTTCGATGTTAAATAGTAAATTCACATCAATTAGGCCTTTTACATAACAGCGCGCAGTAAGTAGAGCATGCACTCGCGGAGTTTACGTAGTGAACCTCGGATAGGCTGCAGCGGTGAATACACCTTTAAGCGTCGTTATTACAGCAGGAATATAGAAGATATAGCTCTCTATAAGTATATGCTGTTGGCGTTGATGATGAGAGGAAAAGTTGGATCTTATTTATCGCACGTAGTTGTGGCTGTGTGTAATGTGGATGACTCGTTTTATCTGTCGCTCCTTTTAAGGGAAATTTACGATTTTGCTGTTTTTAGCGGTTTTATATCCTGGTATTGTTTTCTTAGATATGTAGGTACAATTGTAACGAGAAAGGTTAAAGGCGAAATATGTAGAATGGAGCTTGGTATAGAGGAATGCTATATAAAATGACCACAATTTCTCTTGCCATATATACATCTACATAATTATAAAAATTTTTATTAGAAATAAGATTATTATGGGCGCAATTTAGAAATATGGACGTGTTATCAAGTGACGGATTGCTTCAGCTTAGAAGAACATTAACGATACTTTAACCCAGACTGAGTTAAAAGTTGATTACAATACAGAAAGCCAATTTGAAAATAAAAGCTTCTCAGAAGATGAAGTCCACAATAATCTTATTCCAATTAATAAGGAACAGTAGGATGTTGTCATACACGATTATTGCTACATAACTAGGATTATTGAGACTATTAATGAATATACAAGCAAGACAACGGCTGAATCATGGAGGAAAACCCATTACAGGAGCATACTACGTATAATAACTTAACAAGCTAAAGGCAGAAATTGCTGAAAAAAATTTTTTCCACCAAGACAACGCGCCATCTCATACCTCAGTGGTCGCCATGGCGAAACTACATGAATTGCTATTTAAATTGTT
Source organism: Holotrichia oblita (assembly GCA_023690525.1). Taxonomy (NCBI): domain Eukaryota; kingdom Metazoa; phylum Arthropoda; class Insecta; order Coleoptera; family Scarabaeidae; genus Holotrichia; species Holotrichia oblita. The sequence goes on along the minus strand of CM043016.1, from coordinate 42,519,886 downwards.
TAACCACCCTCCTTACTCGCCAGATCTAGCTCCAAGTAACTTTTTTGTTTCCTAATCTAAAAATTGCGTTCGGAGGACAGAGATTTTTGTCAAATGAGGAGGCTATCATCTTCGCAAACAGTTATTTTGCAGAGAAAGACAAGTACTATTTGGACGGGTTGAAGAGATGGGAGCATTGATGGGAGAAGTGTATACTAAGGGTGGGTCATTGATGTATGAGAAAAAATAAAAGTTCTCGAATCATATTCTTATAGCAATATTCTTTTGTCTTTCGTTAAAACAAATAAAAATTGCAAAAAAAAAATGTAAAAAGTCACATCTTGATCCCGCGCTGGAGCTCCTAAGAATTAATTAGATTAATTAAATTTAAAAAATAATAAAACTTTGGTTCTTATACAACATTAAACAATAAAATCACAAAATTATATTAGTTATTTTTTCGGTCACAAAATCTTGTTTACTGTCAAATCTGGGCATCTCTCGTCTTGATTCAAGTTTCTCGTCTGTATTAAACCTTCTCTTGATTTTTTATCGCATAGAGTCATGGATGCTTCTGAAACTATTTTCATAGTTCGTTCCATCACCTGAGTATGACGTGGCAGCTTGGCAAAAATTATTGTCACTTTCTTGACACTCAACTGCCGCATTTATTTCTTCAGTAGTGATGTTTCGAAGAAATTGCTTGCTATTTGATTTGAATTTATAACAAAGTAGTTACTTGCGTCAAAATTGATAGTCGGAAAAACTTTTGATTTGAATTTATAACCTCAAAGTAGTTACTTGCGTCAAAATTGATAGTCGGCACCTCAAACACGCGAGGTTGCTTTCCAGTATGAGTGAGTTTGTTACCAATTTCTGAAAAAAAGTCACCGTCCCTCCAGAAATTGAACCAGGCACAAAAATTTTTAGACCCATGTTTGCAAGTTGGATTTGTTTTTATTTCAAACCGTACTGGAGCATAAACTTTTACACAATACCTACTCAGCTAATACTTTTAGCTGATATGATGGGTTTGATGTAGAAATATATAAGCGTAAAATTCTATTTTGTTAGCCATCGAGGATGGCATATCTTTCCTGGAGACCTGTTAGGTCAGCTATCGTGGCATTGTCCACTTATAACAGATATAGTTATTTCATAGAAATATTTGTGATCTGTACTTAAGCCCTGAAATTGTATTTCCGGAAGCTGACCTTCAATTCTCTCGTACTTGGCTATGGGTAGTTTTTCGCAGTTTTATAATAAGTTGCCAATAGGACCAGCATGCGAATATGGCCCATTGGTAACACCATGTAGTTTGTTAACTAGATGTTTTAATGGCAATTCGTTCAAATGTAGCATGCAAATAATCCATTGCAGTTTTTTTTCCAATACTCTTATTACTTTGTTAAATTTCCCAGTGTTAGCGACTGTATCATCACAAACGCCAATTTTCCTTATTAATTTTTTGAGACGAATGAAGGGCAATAATTGACAAATTTTTTCTTTATTAATTTTTCTTTAAGAACAGACGAAAGAAGGGCAAAGTAATTGAGCTGCTTCTGCTTTTGAATATATTCTTTAACTTTTTTCTTTCCCGTGTTGCAGAGCCAATCTTATCGGAAACACCGCTGCTCTATCGGAAACATCGTAATGGTCACAAGTTTTTGACAACCTAGGCAAACTAATTTTTTTTTTTTTTTTTCTTCTGCCTTTAACGTGGAAGGTAAATTAAAAGAATCATCACAAGAAGAACTGGAATTACTTACAGATAACTCCAAGTCCTGCTGTTTCGAATTAATTTTGTCGGGACTTTTACTTACGTTTTTTTCCGTCTTTGGTGCACTGGCTGTTCTTTTTTGCAATTTAGTTGTAAGAACTCGATCTATTCCTCCAATACGCATCTTTCTCGCTCCCCTTTGGTCACTCAAAAACTCCTGTTCTTCTTTGGATACCTTATATTGTCTTGGACAGCAACAAAGCTCAATTTGTTTACATTTACAGGAACAAATATCAAACAAAACTCTGCTACGTCGGAGAAAATTTTCTTTCTGATAAACGGATATTTTTTTCAACGACTTTTTGAGATTTTTGCACTTTAGATGATAACCATTTATTAGTTGTATGACTCTTGTATTTGAAACTGTAGAAAGAGACGATTTTCTCCAAACACATTCCACCCTTTGAGCTACAAGTTTTGCAATATCTAAAAACGATGGTTCTTTGGTAGTATTCCTCGTTATTTTTAGTTGCAACCTATTCCACTCATAGCATTTCATAACATCTTCGTAAGTTGGCAAAACGTTATCATTAACATCTTCTACATTTCCGAATATCGGGCAGAAATAACCTTGGCTTCTGGTTCCCATAATAACGATTAGATATTAAAACACACAACTTCACTGTCAGAGTAGTAAAACTAAACTGATATTTTTATTATGTATTATTTTATATGTATTCTATCAAAAATATTTCCTGGAAGAAGATATACATACGTTTCAATGAATGAATTGCTTGTGTGTCTGAATTCTCGAGAACTTAATAGTCGTTAGGATACAGTAATATGCTTTTCTGCAATACAATGCTATGTTGTTATGTAAAAAGGGATATTTTTTTTTTTTAATCTGTTATAGTTGCAGTGACTCCGTAAGCTGTATTACTTGTCTGGCTAATCACTGCAACTCTTGCGGTGTAGTTTTAGTGTGTGTAAGTTGTGTTTAAATGGTTTTGTGACAGCATCATATCGCCTTTTATGATGCCGCGCTGTTAATCACTTTGCTCCCAACAGCGAATGGAAAGTCGATCCGGGATTAAACTCTCTGAAAAAATGTCACCGTCCCTCCAGAGAATTGAACCCCGGCACCTATTGTTCTTTTACAACAATAGTCAGCCGTAACCACTGCGGCCATCGACCCGTTGGTCGTTATATTCAAAATTTAACAAAATTGAAGATCAAAGCGTGGGCTCTTACACTAAAAATAAATTAATAATATTTTACAGGGGTCTAATGCAGGCAAAAAATACAACATATTTACACCATTAGAAGTTGATACGAGAAAAATTTTTTTTTAACCCACCAGTATACACTTACAAGGATACTGCGTGGAAAAATAAAAATACATCTTAAATGAATCTGTATTGTATCTTTGTTAAATCAACAATTTGTCAGACTACTCTCCTAGGGTTTATTTGAGACAAATGTATATCAGCGCAAGTTCTGTTCTAGAATAGCAAAAACTATTTGATTTAACCATTAGCCAAACGTAATTTATTTTAAACTTTGATTATTATATCAATTTTATTTATTCTTTAAATTTGTTATACAACACCAGTTTCTATTTACAGACAAATAAGAATAGAAAAAATGGGAAACATCAGGAGTATAGGGTATCCCTTTCCCTCGTGGTGTGTTAGAAATTACGGTAAATTTTTTTAACATTTATTGTGAGACCATATACAGTAGAGTGCCGATTATCTGAAGTAATGTGGACCGGCACTTTTTTGGATAATCGAATTTTTCGGATAACCGAATACCTTTTGTACGCAGAAAATGAGTGCCTTTTCTGTAAAAATGTGTGTACATGAACAAAATTGGAACTAAAAATAATTTTAGAAATACTTTCTATTAAATTTAAATACTTAAGAATTTTTTTTAATGCATACATACAGTAAAAATAACTATACAATATGGAACTTCACAAATTATTATGTGCGTACTACAAACCCGTCCAGACTTCGTAGTCGCAGATTAGAATTGCGATTTTTTGCTACATAATCCCTCCATATTTTCAGAAGTAATATGTCAACTGCTGTGGCATTTGGTTGTTGTTCCACATAAGTCAAAGCATCTTCTAAAGCTTGCATTCCTTTTTCGTGGGAAATCTTCGTTATATCTGCTACTTCTTCATCCTCATTATCTTCGTTAGTGTCTTATTCCCTTTCAGACACAAGAGCCAGAATATCACTGTCCGTTAACTCTTGCCGTTCCTCACTTATCAACCACTGAGTAAAATCTTCTCTTGTAACCTCCTCACAGCCGTCTATTTTAGTTATTAATTCAAACATTTCCTCGATGGTTTCATTTGATTCTTCATCTAAGGTTCCTTGTTGATTAATAAGTTTCGACCAGGACTTTTGTATTGTTGCGGGTTTAACGTTTGAAAGCTCTTAGTCTGGCCAACTTTCCTACACATAAGAGTGGTAGTTTGTGGCTACCGGAAGAATTACTGCAAGTTAAAACTATTATGCGCTCTATGGACTTTTTGTATCCAGATACTGATGTCTCATTTTCAGATGCTAAAGCTTTTGATGGTAACATTTTATAATTTAATCCGGTTTCGTCGCAATTGTAAAGCTGGTCTGGTGAAGAATTTTCATTTTCTAACATTATTTTTAATTTATCTTTAAAATCAGCAACACATGCAGAATTTGCGGATAATTTTTCACCACATATTTTCAAGTCTCGTATTCCATGACGTTTCTTTCCATCGATTCATCCATCCAACGCTAGCGGTAAATTCGACAGGATACTTGCTTAGTGGGAAATTTTCGGGGATGGATTTAGATTTTTGTTGCAAGATTGGACTCGAAATTGGTACACCTCGCTCGCGTTCTTCCGTGAACCATAAATATAGACTTTTCTCTACCATATGTCCTCATATTTAGGTTCTTTCATTGTTTTGCGCGAAGACGCTGGAGCACCAAGAATACTACACCACTTTTCAATTTTAGTCTGATTTTTTCTCCACTCCGATACAGTACTTACACTAACACCATAATCAGTGGCAACTTTTTTAAACAGCTCTCCGTTATTTAGTCGCTTAATAGCTTTTATTTTGTCTTGTAAGGAGACGACAACTTTTCTTCGTTTAGCGTCCATATTAACTATTTAATATCTATGCATGTCCTGCACAAGGTTTATTAACTTTGCAGGGATGTGTTATATTCCCATAAATACCACATACAAGACAAGTATAACACAAATATTTATAAACAAAACAAACGTTTTTATGTTCATGGTGCGTGCGCATAGTATTTCGGATAAACGAGTATATAGAATATATTTATTTCGGATAACACGGAGAATTCAAAAAATGATTTCATTTTTAGATAAAATTCGGATTTCAGATAAACGACATTCCGATAATCGGGATTCTACTGTATGTTGCAAATTATCTTAAAATAAATTGTGAATATTTATTAATTTTTCTAGTTTTCAAACTATGGAACGGACTGTCGATAGTTTCATCGAAGTCGGGACGTGTTACCTGCTGAAAACAGTTCCCTTTTCACTATAAGTTAGCGTAATGCAAATAAACACGAGTATAATATTGCCCTTCAACTGCTATTATTTTCTACAGCGGGTTACGCAGACTTGTTAGCAACTTTTTTGAAAATTCGTAAAAAACTAACTTGTACAACTTGTCGACATCTATAAAAGTTTGCCTACCTAATGTTTTGGATTATTTTTTATGCTAAACTTTAGTATGTAGTATTTATCCAGCAAGAAACTACGTTCCCAAGAAGAATTACTCCTTCAACTTTGGTGATAGTTTTACCTTGTTTAAATAATAATTCTGTTTCCTGTTCAAGCACAGTCTTCTCTTTACTCTTAATTGGTAAATCTTCTAGTTTACTATTCTTTCCAATACGCAAACAATTGATAACACTAATTTAGTTTCAATTTTTCTACTTTTTCTTTAGTAACTATGTTTATGTATAGTTTTAACTATCTCTTACAGTCGTAATAATAACAATAACAGTATAAGCAAATTTATTCTGGCTCGTCAGGTTATGGTACAAACGTTCTGTCTTAAAATGTTTTTCTTTTTACTTGCCTTTTATACTGTTCTACGGTAGTCTTTGATATCGAACTCCAACAATATTCAGCCAATATTTCACTGTTCCACTGGTCTTGATAACGGATTTCGATAACAGAAATGTCTTGCCGTGTTCACCACTGACGTCGCCGAGGTTCGGGAGAAAGAAATCCAGGTGCGAGTGTAAAAAATGTAATTTAAGACTCACGTTACAGCCCAAGTTCAAGGTAACTTCTAAGAAGTTCATTAATAATTGCTTTGTAATTGTCAAATTTTGTGTTTCCTAGAAAATTGTGGGTCACATTTTGGAAAACAGCAATGTTCTGTGCACCCTAGTTGTAAACCGGGTAGAATTGCTAAAACTTTAAGGTCAGCGCTGATATGCCATTTGTACACTTTGTAATTCATTTTGTCGCGAAGACGAGTCATATTTTAATAAATTTCCTTCATCTGGGCTGCGTAGCCAACCGGGATGGATAGATAAACGTTTCCTATGTAAAGAAGGACAGACTTTAAAACACAATTTCAAAGCATCGATAAAGATACGCCATTATTCTGGGTTGTGTTGATGAACTAATATCAGCATCAGATCATCGACATTATTGCAGAATGAAAGACCTTCTTCAGAAATATGTGTGCCCGGAGCTAACAACTTCTATCCTTGAAGTCTAGATCCTAGTATTTCTGCTTGAGTTTTTGACAAGCTCAGACCTCGAATAAGGTCATTTAATTCTCACTAATTTACTAACTGAGGTCCGTCTTCTAAAGATGGCAAATATTCATCATCGCTGGTTGATAATAACTCGGAAATTTCTTCCTCTGCATCTCTAATGAAATATTGTTCATTCGAAACACATATAGGTCTTGGTACTGGCAAGGCTTCTGAATGACGTACTGCTAGCGTACAGTGGCTGAGAAGGCGAAAAACACGATCGAAAATCATATTTTCAACTTCTTCATACAAAGTTAACATTGCAGTAGCTTAATCTTGAATAGTTGCTCTATTTGATGATGTAAATAATATGCATCTTATTTACATAAGTTTTCCTATATTTGCTTTCAAAGTTCAGTAAAATTGAGACACTTCTGCGTATAGAATTAGGGTGCAATTAAAAAGACTGTACCACAAGTAAATGCGCTTATTTATTGATGTTGTTATTGGATAATGTTTACCTGGTACAAGAAAATTAACTGTTTGTAACAGATAATCGGATTATAAAAAAAAACATTTAAGGATTTGTTTATTTCAAACCCTACACGAAAATTAAACGTGAATTAACAATTTAGCTTTGTGATTTCAAGAAAATTAGCTGCCAATATTTGCCTGTTCAGAACATATAAAAGAAAACCCCACTTGGTACCCGATCAGTTGAAACTCAACTTTGAGTCGAAACTTTATACAGATTATTCTGTGCGCTATTTCTGAAATTTCTGACGTTAGAGTGGTTGTAAAAGATTGTGTTTTTGTTGCAACATAATGGACGCGAAGGAAATAAGTCATTACACGGAGTCGCTATAAAGAACGATGACAAATCGACTGAAAGTAATAAACGAGCAATGTATCGGTTTATACTTGATACATACGGGCTTGCCGAAGAAGATAAGTCAAGTAAAAATATTTTGTATTAGCTTGAACACATGTTTTTTCCAAGATATTTTCAATTTTGGAAATCGTCCAATAGAACATCAAGTGTTTTTATGAAAAAACATAATGTTTGGCCACAAGAAGGAAGGAGTTTTCCTGAATCTGTTTACTGCGATCGACTTATTGTTGATATTCCTAAACCGGGATTTGGTACCTACAACAAATGGTGGCAATACAGCCAGACGATTTTTTGCAGCCCTTAAATTGTCATCTGAAATAAGTGGAATCAATGACGATTTAATTCATGAATTTGGAGTAATTTTAAAGATAATAAATAGTGGTCTTGACATAAATATAAACAATTTTCGAAAATATTGTTTAGATACAGCACAAAAATACTTTAAATTGTACAATTGGTATTATATGCCTACTTCAGTACATAAAATGTTGTTTCATGGGGCTTCGGTCATTAATAACACAATTTTATCCATTAGTGAATTGTCAGAAGAAACACAGGAAGCAGAGTAGAGCAGGACTAAAGTTCTTAAATGTTATTGGGAAAGATGATACTGCGCTCGATATATCATCTGATCAAGTGATATCTATTTTTCGCATTTAAGTATTTTAGAGTAGCTTTTACAAATGCAGGTTTTTTATGTATAATTTTAGATTCAGCATATCCAAAAACATAAACTTACTCAACTTTTAATTTAAAATTAGTTAAAACTAAAAAGTAAATAATTTCGATAACGTTTTTCGCGTTGTGAACCACTGTGTAGCGTGAGTACACTAGGATAATTAACAGCACACTGTGCACAGCAAATGTGAGTAGCCCATTCCTTGTCCTGATATTTAATTTTTAGACCAAAGTACTGGAAATATAAATTTTTTATTAAAAGGGGCTAGATAACAAAGCTGTTACACGTGTCATTCTTGTTTCAAAAACGTTAAAAGCACAAAACAATTTATTTTAAGGCAAAAAACGCTGCAAATTTCGAAAGTGTGGTAGCCAATTTCATGCTACACTGGTTTAATTTAAGTGCTGTTTATATAGTTGTCCATTCTATGATAATTTACCAACAACACTGTTAAAGTATACCTCGAACAGACTGTATTACTAATCATTTGAATAAATCTCGACGATTCTTCCTACATCATATCATCTAATATCTTTAATACTATATCGCCATTTCCACGAGTGTAACTATCATCGCGAGAAAAGCTCCAGGCAACCGAACAACAACTTATAGATGGTCGCATAACGGTATGCTACGAATACAACGTGCACCGCTCTCGTCCGTTGTATTATACGTATTTATCTATTTCTCTCGTACAATTCAGAGAGAAGTAACCTTGCATAAATATACGACGAGAATATTCTCGTTGAATATACTATGCGGACGTTCCAGAGATGTTGAGAGGATCATCTTTGAGGTCCTTTAACTCGGCAAAGACGACGTTTCGGCTTAGCGTAAAATGTAATGCCTATAAGTGTGTTGAATGCAGATGTAGCGCGTCGATTCTGATGCTTCCAGTCCTTAAATCAGAGGTAGTATAATCGTTGATCTGCCTACTTATACCGAGATCAAGATGCTGCGAGCGTTATGCTTACGTAGAGGAATTGTTTTATTGCTAGATGTAATTTTATTATATACAGGTGTCCCGATTAAAGTTTAATACTGTTTTTTTTTCTGGTATAAAATATCCACAACAACGATAACTTATTGACGAAGGTTGAAGAAAGAATTGAAGGACGCAAAAAATAAGTTTTCTTATAAAATAGAAGGGGCATCATTATTAATGTGGGTATGTTTTAAAAAATGCCAGTTTTCTTGTGGGATGGCAAACTCTTACAATTCTATTCTTTAGGACTAACACAAGTTGAGTTTATGCTTTTAGGTAAATTATTATTTATTTATTATTAATGATGGTGATGATGTAATCAAGATATTTGTGGAAGAACTTGATAGGATGAAAATCTTTCGACAAGCTTGAACTTCCAACCGTGGAGAGTTCGTAGTTACCAGTACCCTCTTGTTAACCCTCTTATGTTACTCAGATTTTTCCTAATAATAGTAAGTAGAATCCTTGTTCTACTTTTAGCTAGTCTCCCCTAGGAAAATCTTGATGATCAGTTGATCCTCCACCAATAGTAACAAGTTTTCGCTTTGTGCTAATTTTTTGTTTGATAATTTCTTGGGGTCTGGTCCTATTGTTTTGAGTATTTAATTTGCTTGTAGCATGATGCTAGAGCAATAGCAATCAGTATAAATAATAATTATTTGGTGCCTAAGTTCCTGTACTTTAGCTTTCTCGATGCTATTGATAATTTCCGAAAGTCTGCAATTGCTGCTGCATCTCCATATCCTTGTCTACGAACCTATGGTTGGTTTTCCTTAAGGATTCAATCTGTCCTTTCTCTTCAATCTGAAATAGTGAAGCAGATTCAGAAGTATTGACGATTCTTTCTAACGGCTTTCTCTAACATTAGTTTCTCAGATGCCATAATCTATGGCTGCCTTTGCTTGTTAAAGATTATCCTCAATTTGGAACAACTATCCTTCCACCAATCGATTGGTATAGACGTTTGGTGTTTGGGTCAATCGACTCAGTGGTCAAACTTTTTGTGTGCAAAACTATTGTAATTGTCTTTAGTACATTTTAGAAAACACGAAATTTTTAGACCTTAGTTGCTTCATAATTTGAAAAACAACTCTTCTTGCTGTGATAAATGTATAGTTTTTAATATATAATCATAGAGTTAATCATTTTTCCATGATCTTTACTGTGATAGGTAGAATCTTTTCAAAATATTTTTGATATTTATAGTCAGATGCCATAACTAAAGTTATCACTGCGTACATTAATAGCACATGCAACGAAAAGGGATTTAGCTGCCGAAATGGAGTTGCAGCACGTGGTATGATTTAATAAGTTTTTGGGCCTTAAGAATGATAGATGACTAACTGAATACTGACCAAACGTTTACAGTGCCAACTTTATTCATAACTCGCTTAGATAGAAAGTAACTTTCGATAGTAATAACTATGTTAAAAACAGTGTCTACTAAACACTGTTGAAGAGCAAAAAATCATTAATTGACAAAGTTTTCTCTAACCTTATTCACTTTATATCGACACTCATATCTTCTCTGAATCTTATTTTTCAATTAACATATTTTAAATGTGGTTTTGTTAATTGCAGCCGATATCTTCATTCGTTTTGTTTTCATTTCTATATTTGAAGAATGAAATACCTACTCAATCTTTTTATTTTCAAACTCTTTTAACTTTGTCTTAGTATCATCTACATAAAATGTCATGTAACTAGAACTTTCAAAGTTAATAAAAAGGAAAAAACAGAACCCTGGACAGACTTATATTCATATTAATTATTATATTTGTACCTATTGATTTAAAAATAAGCCCTTAGGATTTAATTTATTTCGACATATCATTAAAAGTTTTCTTAAAGCTACATGGTAATATCCGAAAGAACCAAGATAAATCTGATCAAGTGTGTTGCATTTAAACCTAAGAACACCGTTAATACAGTGGAACGGGGAACATAATCATGTCTTGATAACTAATGATACTAATAAATTAATCAAAATTTTGTTGACAATTTTCTTGTGATGTCCTTGATATTCAAATACGAGGTCTTTTCGGTGGTTTCAACATCAACTATGTTCAAGTGAAACAACCACACAAAAATAATGTAGTTGAGTTTGGCTGCCGTTAAACGTTCAAAATCACTATCTAAATGAGAAAATTGGAGTCTTTGAGACTACTTACGTTGAAGGCCAATTCAGTAATTTGTGTTTTTCTTTAAACTTATTGGTGAATAAGTTATTTTTTTAACCTTGTGGTGGGTGCTAGATACGTTAATATTTTCGACAGTCGACGCTCATCTTTCCTTCACAACTTCTATTTCTGAAAGATTGTTTTTTATCTTCAAGTAACAATTTGCTATATAATACTTCGTCAACTTGTTCTATGACCACTTAATTGGCCAGCTCTCGTTCATCTATAACGATTTATCCCTGCACTGGAGAAACTGTTTTCCCAAACTCTCGCTTGACTTTGGGCTTCGGCAATTTATTCGCCACAGCTTGAATACCCTGTTATTAACCCCACGCAATTTATTATCTTTATTTACACTACTGTAGTAAATTCACTTACTGCACATCTATAAATCATATTCAAAATGTACTAAATATCTTCTACACTAACTTGTATGCGGCAGTAAATTAAAATTTAAGGCGGTTTTTTTTCCTTAACGCCCATGTATTGTTCTTTTTTAAGATTCATCCGTAAAAAAAGCAGGCGCATACATTTCGTAACTGTAAACCGACGTAGGTATAACTGTACATGCACGAAGGATACATAACATCGGTCCATCGTCGGCTCTATAATAGTAATGGCTAATGGCATATCTTGTGCACGTATAATACTATAGTCTCTTTTCACCGTGTTTGTTCGTCCTCTCTGCGTGAGCGTGGTGTCGACGATATTTGCGTTGGATTCTAGAGATGCATCTATCGGTGTGGGACGTCAAGCACGATATCCCTTCGGGAATTGACTGACGCGGGTTTGGCACAAGTTATTACGTAAGAATACCTCCTTTTGCAGGATCGATGATGATCGTAAATTTGTTTTCTTTTTCTTATTTTTACGTGTTGATTGGAATTTGCGTTTATGGAAGACTAATTGGTTTGGTTCTGATGAAGAATGCATAAGTTAACACTTAAAGGAATGTGGGTTATTGTGGATTGTGTTGTAAAATAAGCATGAATTTATAATTGCTTCTACAGCTGACTATATGCTTCTTAAAATAATTAATAAATTTAATCGTTTTATTTGGAATTATTAGATATCCAACTGATTGCATTGACAAATGAATCAGAACTTTGTTTTAGATGGCAGTCCTGTTGTGGCCCCACCCCTCTACACAACATGTTTACACTAGAATGCTCCACTGATAGTAATACAAGCAAGTATAAGGAACGAAAAGCAATTGGACCTTTAAAAAAGTTCAAAATTAGATTATGTTATTATTAAGTTCATTTCTGGTTGAAGTGTATTTAATTAAGCCAACCGAGTTAGCTTAGTTGGTGCAGTTCTTGTGAATGGACTTTTGTTAAAAAGTGGAGGGTGGAATAGGCCAACATATATTTTTAACAAGATGGTAATAAAATAACTCACTTACTGGACGTTTGATGGTTAATTGCTTTCAGAAATGAACCCATTCCATCGGGCTATTTACCACTACCATTTCATATGATTCCTAAGCATTATTTTTAGATGCAAAATGCTTTCAACGAGGCTTTGGGATTTCTAGAGTAATTTTGAACTGAAAGAAGCTTCCAGGAAAGTGAGAGTGAATTCGCTGAAGATGTGCTCCAAAGACGTGTTTATGACCCTGATTCCACTCAAAGAAGCAAAATGTTTACCTTCCACTTCAAATCACGATATTTCATTAGTTGATTTGGTTGCAAACTGTGAAGTGATAAAATGAAGAAATTTTCAGCTGCATAAAGCAGAAGATCTAGGACACATCACATCATAAAGGAAACATCTAACGTCTAAAATGTTCTTTAGAAATCCGAAAGTGCTCATTATACCAAGAACCACTAATATTGTGCATTATAACAACATATATAATAAGTGTTTTGTGTTCAGCGTTTATTTAGTGGCACATTAAAGAACTTTGGGCTAACGATATCGACCACAAATGGACTAAAGACAGCCTTGATGGAAGAACCATGATGTACATAAATAGATTCTAGTTTTGCCTAAAGTGTTTTAGGTTTGATAACACACTTACACGACAAGACAGAAAACCTACACATTGACTGACTCCAATCTGCTATATTTTGACCAACAACAGTAGAAGAAGAACCAGAAGCGTTTCAAGGATGTTGCGCCTTTAAGGGGTACATACCAGTAACCCTGTTAAATATGGCGTTAAGATAACGTAGATATATATACAATATGCAGGGCAACAACCCGGTGGTCCCTTCAAAGTGATCAGTGCATCATTAGAAGTTGACAGGCGACTCGTAAATCCCGTAGATAATTGCTTCACTACTTGTTTAACGAGTGATAAAAAAGTATTACATATGAATTAGTTAATAAGAAGTATTGGAACAAGTAAATGCTGTTTCATTGTCCCGAGTGAAAAACAAGGAAATGTTGTTTTGATTCTAATCTTCCATGAAAAATACAGATACAAAATTCAGATCCAGGATATTTCATTAGAAATAAAATAAGGCTTTATTTGTAAATTCGAAGCAAGATGGCACAATTTTTAGTGAACAAGAGATTTTTAGCAGTAGCATACAGAAGGCAAAAAGGTCGTTCTTTAAAACCGAAGAAAATGAAAGGCTAAAGAATTATGTGATAAGTACCTTGAAGATAGAATTAAAACAGCTTTTACATAGAAGAGAGATTGACTTGAATATGGGCGCTAAATGATAACGGCCTTGGCTATTATTATGGATGCAGATTTGTCAAAATATTATGAGCTTATAAGAAATGTACTGAAGCACCATGGTTGTGACGTGTTGCCTTATTACTTGTTGGTCGAAGAAAAAAAGACATATTGTCTTTATAATTCATTTTTTTAAATTTGCAAAATGTAGGAGATCTCATTGCGAGTGATAAGCGTTTTATGATTTCAAAGTAAGGCTATGATGGTTTGTTAAGCCAGAATCAATGTTGTCAAACATTTACAGAAGATACTGTGAAGGAGGTAACCGGTAATAGCCTCTTTATGGTCTCTATGGTCCCTTTGTTGTTATATTTCGTCAAGTTAAGAACCTACTACCAACGGTAGGGATATAAAAATTGTAGGTTAACATGTTCGCACTATGATGGGTGGTGAAGTCGCACAAACTGTAACAAGTACAAAATTGAGTGCACGTTGTTATATTTTTAAAGCAATATACTAGGATGCGAACAATTTGGAGTTGGTCAGAATAAAATAGCCAGATGAAGGCACTTAGACAGCTTGGTAGGAAGATATGATTAGGCAGATTTATGAAGCGCATTCTCCATTTCTGTAGAGGTATGACCTCTTGTTTTGTAAGTCGTCCACACACAGTGCAATCAAACCACATAAAATAGCATCCAAGAAAAGAAATTCAAACCAAAATTAGAATGCAGTTACTTCTATGCAAAATTTTATTTATTTCAATGGTTTTAATTATTTATATTTTCCTCAAAACTGTGAATGATTTAGTGGCTAATACACTTGCTGCCTAGTCCTGGGATGCCTCGTTCGTACCCTAATGCTCCTTTCTGAGTCTGGCAAATTCAAAAAGATAACATCTTGAGTAGATCGACATACGCAAGCGTAATAATGACTCATGACCAGACGTTGCTCCTTGTAATTGACGCAAGCTGTTAGAAGAATTTAATAATTATTTCTTTGTTATGTTATGTTGTTTTTGAAGATTATGTCGATCAAGTACTGCTTTAATTGGATCTCTTGCGAAATTAGCGTATCTACCAAAAGTAAAAATTCAATCATGCAATCATGTCTCCTTTTCTGATAAAAAGACTCCGATAAAAATTCCCTAAAGCTATCCTGCTGTTCGAAATTACAGACACTGAAATAAATTTTGATCAGGCAAGCTTGATCTAACAAATAACCGTATAGAAATACATCATTAAATTTAAAATTAGATATAAATGTACGTATACACACACTCATTAACTTCTAATTCCTTTTTTATACATGCTTAGTTCTATAGTCAATTTAATGCAATATCTATATACATATATTAATGATTTGTGTTTTTTTTTTTACCATGGATCCGTGAAAGGACTTTCTTGTTTCACACGTTAGTTGGCTATAACACACACACAGTAAAAAAATTAATTCACATCATTCTAACGCTACTTATAATTCCATATCCATAATTTCGTACCAGCTTGTCCAAATTTTTTTTTCGTCTTGTATATGATCTCTTCGCATCTGCCAGTGTTCGTACACCTGTTGCATCTAGGTGAGGAGGAGCCAGCAGGAATTAGAGCAGATGTTTTTGGTAGTGCGGCGTCCAACTATCCTGCTTACTTAGTTACTTAGAACGCGACAAGGTTTTGTCTTGATTTGATTGGTGGACGTCGCTGTTAAACGACGCGAATACTAATTAATATATCAGTTGGTATTTAAATATGACATGAAATTGACTTCATACGTATTTATATAGTGTTGTGTAATGAGATCGAAAGATAAAATTAAACATAGAAATCGAAGAAAATAGATTAAAATTGGGTAAAGCTGCAAACGATGCTGTTACGAAATCAATTAGATACCTGTTATATCGTTTAATAGATGTAGGGTCACAGATGTGCTATAATGTTGATTCAACATTGCGATAAAAATAATAGGTATTGCCTAGCAGTGTCAGATGTACTAAAACGATAGAGTTATTATGAGAATGAAGATGAGAAAAATATACAAAAAAATTGGTAAAGTAATGGAGATAATGTTTAGGTACGTTTACATATTTTGAATTATGTGAGATTTGTAAATTAGAACTATTGGTTACACTTCAGTATCGTTGAAGTCATAGAAACTATTGGTGGTGTTCGAGTTAGCTCAAATATTCAAACAAAGCGGTGAAAGTATACCTGGAGTGACTGGATTTAGATGCATTTTTCATTTACATTTAATCTTTGATCATTTATAAAAATCTTTAACTGTTAAAGTTGTTTTTATCAACATCAGATTGAAATAGATAGTGTCAAATTATTAAAAGCTATTGATAACCCACGAGAGGCTGTTTATATCGTCACTTTTAGTTTTATTTATTCATTCAGTATTCAGTTGATATTCAGAAACACGTTGAATAATGATAAAATTTTGAGGTTGTTTTCAGATACTTTATCTATAAACTATGAGCCCACAGTCCTTGAAGTCATATAGTTGTTTAGTCCTTAGTCCTTATCAGATCACAATTATGTGTTAACATGTTTCACAGTAAATTTTGTGCAATGATTTCATTTCTGTAACTAGTTTTAGATAGAAGCTCTTACATCATCATTTAATAATCGTGCAACATTTTCTAGTAGCAATAACACTTCAATTAGAGGATCTCGTTTCTCAGCAGAATTCAGGTGCTTTCAAAAGTTTTTTTTATATAGTTTTCCAAAACGAGAAAAGTTCTTTCCGAAGCACTGTAATTTAGAGCTACATTTTTGGTCCACACAGTTCAATGACTGAGCTATACACTAGATCCTTTATAATTGAATATTGTCAATGTGATTTTTTGTGAATTTTTTATGTTAAGCAAGATAAAAAACTCAAACTTCTAGCATAGTTAATTAATTAATGGTGATTGTTCGTTTCCTTTACATATTGTTACTACAGCTATGATCAGGGACCCTACAAAGTGGTCATCGAAAGTCGTACTAAGTGGGCATCCGGTAACCCTCAACTCAAAAGAGGAACCCTGGCATGGTACACGAACAGCTCTAGAATAGAAGGAGTGCGGGCATTGGGGTCAGTCGTCCTAACCACTATTTCAAAGTGCTTATGGGACTCCACTCCAACATATTTCAATCGGAGATTTCTGCTATAAGCTTATGCGCCGTAAAGAATCTCGAGTTAGGGATACGAGGCGTAACAATTAGTATATCAAGCGGCGTTGAAGGCTGTGAGGGCCTACGCATACGAGTCCGGTCTGCATATGCAATTTAAGGCAATTGCCACGCAATAATCACATAACTCTTCAATAGGTTCCAGGGAGATCGAAAGGAACGAAAAGGCAGATAAGGTTGCCAAAGTAGCAGCGAAAAGGCCTTTCATTGGATCTTATCTCTGTTGTGGACTGCAAGAGAGCCACCTAAAACAAGCAGTTAATAAATGGGAGGTCTACCACTGGCAGAATACGCCAGGACAAAAGCAGGCGCAGGCACTGTTATCAGGATCGCCTAAGACAATACAGTCGTTGCTATCTTTCAGCAAAAAGGGGACCTTGGACTGTTGGCAGGATTGCTGAAAGGTCATGTGGTCTTGAAGTATCACCTACATAAACTCAGAAAAGCTGAAGATCAAATCTGCCGTCTACGCCAAGAAGATTTAGAGACGTCAGAGAACATTTTGTGTAAATGTGGTGCTGCCAGTCATACCCGAGAACAACACTTCAGCAGGAGGTTTCTAACGCCTATTAACATCCAGCATGAAAATCTCAGACTAATTCTAAGGTTTATTAAAAGCCTGGAACAAATAGAAAGGCAATGTTACAATAGACCCATGCAGGTCGCGGTGACTAAAGGCACTGACCGCAGATCTAAATCTAAATCTAAATCTCAAATGATCAGGGACACGTAATAATTAAATAAATCATCAAAAATGTACAAAAAAATCTGTTGAAAGTGTGCTGTGGTGTCTCTTGTTAATCATTCAAAATTTATCGTCAGGGTCTTTAGTGAGGAACAGGAATATTTTTTAAATTCATTAGTAATCAGCGTTGAGTTAAAAAATGAGTTAAAAAAAACTACACCCATTTTTTTTTATTTTACTATATCAATACTTATTGAGATCTAAATTCTATTCCATAACTATTGAATTACAAATACTACTGACGTCACGCAGTACCACAGATATTTTTTTTGTGCTCATCTGACTGTACTTTCGATGTATATTTCTTTTTCAGATATTATCTGGCCTGAAAATATGTTTGACATGACAATCACACACATTTTTTTTGTTAAATTTATAAAATCTTAATTTGTGAATGTATGAGTAACAATAAAAGCTGCAAATAGACATAGAACTTTTGGAGAAAGATGACGAAATGACCCGGTTTAATGACCCGTGTGGACTTGAACATAGACTATTTTCTTTGCGGTTACCTAAAAAGTTTGATGTATGTTTGGCGAGTCAACATAAATGAGCTGCAAAGCTAACACTGCTATAATATTGTATGATAAAGATATAGCAGGGATATTTGAAAAAATAAGAAGATGTGGCTTTCGTGGAGACATGGAAGGAAGCTTTGTATAGAATGGTCTGCAAGAGATTCCTATATAGAGTATTTCTTAATATTTTAAATAATAAAATGTACCACCACATCAAATTTTGTTTAAATTGGACGAACAATAGAGTAGAGAAGTCGCATAATTATCACCTTGTATCAAAGAAGCCAAGCTTTTCAAGTCATGTTCATAGAATAGTAATAAAATGTTTATTACTCTACCAAAGAATGAAGAAATTCGAAGAAAATTGAATG
This sequence comes from Holotrichia oblita, assembly GCA_023690525.1. NCBI lineage: Eukaryota > Metazoa > Arthropoda > Insecta > Coleoptera > Scarabaeidae > Holotrichia > Holotrichia oblita. The sequence continues at coordinate 42,501,261 of CM043016.1, read as the reverse complement.
AAGTGACTATCACACGTACACACATACATTCGACGTCAAATATTCTCTATGCAATCTGCGATTCGTTTTGTTGGTGCTTCACCGTCAGCCTTATGAGTTCCTGTACCTGCTTCATAGAGTTTTTCAATAAATAATCAAATGTAACCTTCTCTAATTTAGGTTTGTCATTAACAACTGTCAAAATTTGAAATACAATTTAAAAGTATCAGAATGTCGTCAATCTTACTGCAGAAAATATATACAAAATCAGTATACTCTAATCAGAAAAAAATTCTTACATACTACAATGTCAACTCTGGTTTTAAAACATATATTGGTACAGGAAGAAAAATTGAATACACTTTACTATTCTATAGGTATAATCTCCTCTTTCATCCTAACTTTTTTTCCACCAAATTAGAAGTTTTTTAATTTTTTTGTCAAAGAATGAATGTGGTTGTGTCTGTAACCAATTGCAGACGAAAGTTTCTACACCTTCATTGTCATCAAAGTAGTGACCACCACAGCATTGTTCAAATAGGCATGTCTTGATTTTTTCGTCGATATGCCAGTTTCACTTCATCATGCAGTTGGCAGTAGTACCCAGCATTAACTGTACACCGTTCGTAGAGAAAATAAATGAGCAGTATGCCTCTACAATCCCAAGAAACCGTTGCAAGAACTTTCCCAGCAGGAAAACGTGTCTTGGTCTTCCGCGATGCTGCCTCTCCAGTTTTTTTCCACTCCATGGCAGCCTGCTTAAAGTTCGGGATGTAATGGTGCACCCGCGTCTCACTACAAGTGACAATGTGCCTCAACAAATCATCCTCCTCTCTTCGACATCGTGCCCAAAGGCTTTCACACACCTTGTCGACATTTTTGAATAATCCACATCATCTGAAATGATTTATTGGGCACTCCTATATGATATTTCGACGTGTGCAAGAATTTCCTATATTATAAAGCGGCGGTCACCTTTAATCAGCTCACGAATCGTACGAATATTTTCTCGTTTTCCACTGACTCTCGGCCATCGGAAAATTTTTTGTGCCAGTTGTAGACTTGGTTCCTTGATAGCATTTTTTGAGCTAAGTAAGCAAGTAAGTAAGTAAGTTATTTATTCCAGAAAGATCAATATAAAATTGATATTGGAACAGTCGAATGCAAAACAGAAGAAAAATACAATCTCAATACAAAACAAACATAATAACCATGATAACAAAACAATAGTAAACACAAAAGTAAATAGTAAATTATAGTAAACACAAAAGTAAATAGTAAATTATCAGCTAGTATTAATATTATTCCATATTGAAACTAAAGAATTCCTGTTAGGAGTAAAAGCCATTCATCACCAGTAATCCAAAGTCATTGTGTTTAAACCGTGAACGACTCAAAGTTTTCCATTGCTTCGGCAGCCTATTGAAAACCTTAATTGCAAGAACCTGTGGGGACTGTTGAAATAAAGTTAACCTAGACCTAGGAGTGGCTATCTCGATTCGACGTCTAGTATTGTATTCGTGTTTATCTTTATTTAGTTGAAAGTTGGTATAATTGTCAAAAACGCAGAGAGCAAGCTCAAGGATAAAGATGCAAGGCAAAGTAAGTAATTTGTGACTAATGCACGCCGGTCTGTAAGACTCTGAAGGTTTTAGGTCGGTCAAGCAACGGATAATACGTTTCTGGCCAATGAAAACATCCCTAGCCATGGTTGAATTCCTCCAAAAATTGATTCCATAAGACAGCCTTCTAAAAACATAGGCGTAGTACATGCTTAACATCTGCTGACGCGTCAAGATAGACTTTAAATTTCAAAAAAGAAAACATACAGAGTTGATTTTGGATAATAGGCTCTCAGAATGGGCTTTCCAATTCAGAGATCGATCCACCCAAGTCCTTTATTATTAAGATAAAGATAAGTTTAAGTAAAACCCTGGCATGGGCTTGAGTTGATAGGGGTGGAAATGTAAGTAAGTGCTTTTATTTTCATTGACCAGAAGCTCATTCATTGTAAACCATGAATACACGTTGCTTAACAATTCATTGCAGGTGCTGGCCAAAATATCATCATCCCCGCCCGTCACCACCAAAGCAACATCATCCGCATATAAAGTAGTTGAAACTTTGTCTAGTTTCAATGGGAAATCGTTAATAAATACTAGAAAAAGTACAGGACCCAGTATCCTTGAGGAACTCCAACATTACTAATCAAAACATCATAAGCAAAATTTTTTAGGACGTTATTGCTGTTGCAGCGGATATTTACATATTGAGCTCTATTACTTAGAAATGATTCAATCCAATTTAAAGCAATTCCCCTAATCCCATAAGCTTGTAATTTCCTTAAAAGAATAGTGTGACTCACACAATCGAAAGCTTTACTTAAATCTAAAAAATTCCAACTGGATAAGTACCGTTTTCAATCAAAGTAACAACTTCTTTGAAAAAGGCATTAAAGGCGGTAAAAGTTGAACGATTTCTCCTAAAGCCATGTTGGCAATCTGTTATAATATTAAAGTTAGACAGAAATGTTTCCAATCTGCTTAAAAAACAATACTCAAATATTTTAGAAAAAGAAGATGTGGGAGCTACAGGGCGGTAATTTTCTGGGAGTGATTTATCACCTTTTTTAAAAATAGGGATCAATTTAGAGTTTTTTAATATATTAGGAAATTCACCTTGTTCAAAAGATTTGTTAATTAAAAAAGTTAAAACCGGGACAATAGCCGTAAAGACTGCTTTTATAACAGCAAAATATGGCATTGCTTACCTAAATAGGAATGTCCTTGATATCGGAAGTGCCAGTTAATTGATTGAGTATCCTTAAGGGCTCATTAATAAAAAAATTATTAAAATAGTTTGCTGTTACTTTCGGATCTTATATGTAATCATTGTCAACATATAGTTGAACATTATATTTAGCGGCTGGTGAATGCAAAAGTTCTTTAATAACATTCCAAGCGGCTTTCATATAATTTTTGGAAGAAAACATTTTAGATTGATAATGATGGCGTTTAGTGTATGCAACAAGTGAATTGTGTTCCCTCTTGGCCTTTCTATAAAATTCACCTCAATCAGGATATTTTTGTTGTAGCTGAAATAGTAATTTCAAGTTTTGCGACGATGAGACAACATCGGAAGAAACCCAAGTTTTTCTATTGTTCTTAGGTAACAGTTAGTTGACGCAAGAAGAGAGAAAGGAGAGGTTATTGGTCGATACCTGATGTTATTTTTGCCACCCGTGCATTGGGAATTAGACTTGAAATCGGTGTCCAAAAAAAATGTTGTTATGCAATCGATTAGAAGTCATATTAAGTGCAAGTGTTGAACAATATTTGAACATTTCGGAAGACTTTCTACCAAGTTACAACTAGGTACTATTACAGAAAGCATGTTAAAAAAGAAAACCAAAAAGCATTGGCTGTGAAGCCAACTAATGACTCATGTATGGGTTTGAACTAAACAAAGGAAAGTATTTAATAAAAAAAGTCTGGCAACGTAAGTTTGAAGTTAGAATAGCAACCAGTCTAAGATTAGTAAAACTTTTCTATATGTCAGAAATACCTCACTTGATTGAAGATGTGACTGGTTCAGGAACTTAACAACTGAGGTTTGCTCTTCATTGACAAGATAAAAATTATCCTTTAGCGGCAATAAAACCTAGATCTTCTTCCACAAGAGGAGGTTTTGTGTCTGTAATGGTTACTACGCTAGAAAGTATTGCTCTCACTTGTTTTGCTTGGAGATGGCGGTAAAATCCATAGATTTGTAGATACCTGTAGCGTACAATATAACGACATTTTGATTCTGAAACCAAATTGTATATCAAGGTAGTGGTGTTAACTGTAATTTGAACAATAGAAATTCTTGGATTCTCTACTGGCCGATCTCTTTAGCAAAGCTTTATTTGTGATTTCTATGAACGAATGCAAATGCGAAAGTTCAGAATCCAATCACATAAGAAAAAATGTAAAATGAAAAATATTGTCTTTCGATTACAATTATAAATTTATGACTATTATAATTTTTTATAGTGAAAATATCTTCGCAACAAAGTGATATAGTACATATTACACGTACACTAATAATAATATCTGTAAGTTAGTTTATTCATTTCCTAATCTGCAAAACTAAAAACAATATTTGTTTGAGGTACTAAGTTAATTCCCTATATAAAAAAAATACCTCCGGCAAATGTTATTTCTCGAGCTTTCAATTATAAACTCATTAAAGATTAAATTAATCCTGGCGCAATTTTCATTGGAAAATACAACAGCAACGGTAATTTCAGGACGACAATTATAAAAATTTCCATATAGACCATCATGATTCTTCTTCACTCATTAAATTCGTGTGTCACATGAAATATGTGGTTTTGTGTGCTTCTCGGTGTTATGTGCTCTCCGAAGCTGTTCACCGTTGCCGTAGCGTTGTTGAATAACCAGTTCTCCTTAGAAGTCAGAGTTTGTTTAGTTCATAAGTTCTCCGCGTGGCCCGAACGCGGCGCTAAAGAGCCACTTTCACTGGATTCTAGGTTATCCACGTGTCTTAAAGTTTTTTTTTATCTTATTTTTAGTTTAACATTTTATTTTAATCTTGTGTGTGAGTGCGTAGCGCTAGTGCAGATAGTTCTTCTTACGCACACAAGCGCACCACGAAAGAGGTTCACTCACATATGCATCTCGTACTGTTACGATGATACAACAACACATACAAGATGCCAAACTGTTAATAGAGAGACTTTTCCTTATCAGAATTTTTTTTTATTGTATGTGTACGCTTACGTTTGTGTACTGTTGGTGTTTGTTGTTATTGAAGCGCTGAAGTTGAAGGAGTATTATGTATGATGATGAAGGAACATGTACAGCATAAAAACTTTGTATCTTAAGACAGTTATTGTGGTTTCTGTATAAATGTTAATGGGTATTTGTTTCGTTTATTATTCAAATTAGTGGCAAAACGTTTATAAAGATTTGTTTGGGTATAATGATAATGCATGAGTCAGATGCATTATTATCGATATTTTACAAATTTAAATCGACGAAACTGGATGATATCAAATCTAAAAAGTATTATTCGTATTTCACCAGTGTTAGTCAAAAATGTTGTTCTCATTTTATTTTATTTATCATTAGTACGAGCAAAATTTCATGTTAAGTGAGTTCTAAATTTGTTGATCCCCTAGTTCGGCCAAATGTTCTGGCAGCTCGTCTTGTATTCATTAATGGTTTCATTAATATATTCACAGTTTCTGCTGGACCTCTGGATGAAGCTGTATTGTCTTCATACTTGCCACCATATATGTATTTCCATTTTTAAAACATCTTTCTACAATCTACCAACTTGCTGATCAGAATTTCATGTTTGCCAGGCTTCTCTTTCATTAAGACATTGAACAAGCATCTTCCTGAAAAGAGTGGCAGCATGTCGACTGCAACAGTATTTGCTCTCCAAAAAATATAATCGAAAAAAAAATCAAAATTCTACTTTTGGAAAATATTGCCAATTGAGACAGCAGCTGAAACGGAAAGAACGGACCTTCTCGTCCACAAATCCTAACTCATTTTGATATCGACATTAGCGACCATGAAGATGATGAATTTCAATCGTACTGTTAAAATGGAGAAGCATCTAAAGTCTCGGAAAATGATTTTCCTTAAATGAAAAGCTAAAAATTATTGAAATAATTGACATTTATTGAAAATAAGTGGCAAAACTGATAAAATTGTCCCAGACCAATGACTTGTAGATGTCTGATCATTGCTCAATAACGGATATTCCTCAAAGAATATCTTCAACGCAGATGAAACGGAAATTTTATAAATTCACACTAGATAAAAACCAGAAATGTAGAGGCAAAACCTGTTTTGAAACGGATACTTTTAAGAGAAGACCGAGCAGTGATACTTATGAGCAAATAGTACTACTAACAATACGGAAGTTGCAGTCTGCAAGTCTGAATGCTTTAAAAATATTGGAATTCTTACCTGTGGATTAGAGATTTAATAAGAAGGCATGGATGAATTAATCTATTTTCAAGATTATCTGAAAAATAGAACCTTCAGAACTGCTTTTGTCAATGGATAATACTAAAAATTTATAAGACCGTTATTGATTATAAATCTGGTGTAATAAAAAATTGGAACATCGAATTTCTTCAATGATAATTTTTTCGATTTCTCCATTAAGTAAATTAATGAAAATCGAGATGTATACTGGTGTAATGAAAAAGTCAAGCATTAATTTTTTGAACCAATGAAATTAAACGATGAAACAAATATAGAAGAAATATGAATAATCATAATTTTCTTCAAAAAGAATTTGTGAAAAGATTCTAACATCGTCTTCACTTTTTCAGCAGATCACAACTCTGCTTTTTCCTGAAATATATTTTGCACGCTTCCATTGTTTGCAATAAATTGGTTACCTGACGATGAAATTGCAGCGTTTTCATCATCGCTAGACGTTCTTCAAGTTCCAAGTGGAAGTTTGTACTCGTTTAAAGTATTCGTAAGAAAATTTAAGGTGTTATTATTGCTATTAATAAACTTCATAGCAAAACGAAATTTCAGTTTGAATCTGTGTAAGGTTTTATGCCAAAAGGAAAATAAAAATATTAAGCCTGTTTACAGATGCATTTGCTTATATTTATATAAGCAAAAGTGTGAATGTTTTCTATAATTTCATTTATAATCCTATCCTTCAGGATGTAAGAAGATGTACTGACTCTGGGATTTTTATTTTGCTTATTAAGTTAAAATTTTAAATCGTTTTAGATCGTTATTTGCATTAACAAATTCGACCGTTTTCCTTAGTTGCCCTAAATGGGGAATTTTCTAAATGTTGATTGTAATACGCGTTACAATTTATTTCATCTTCACGTATGTCCTCATCGCCGTTATTATGCACGTTATTTTTTGTAATAATTTTCTTTATATTGCTTCTCCTTTCTCCCGAATAAGCAGCATAGCTTTATCTGCTGTTATAACAGTAGCTCCGGTCAATACCTGAAGAAGAATAGATAATTTTTAGTGATTTCTCGAATATATTTGCACTTGAGATTTTATTAGCTGATATTCTGATTGATTTGGTCTGCAATTGCGTTGTCTTGAAGTCGATTTTAAGGTCTGGTTTATGCTGTTGAATGGTGAAGTTGTAATTTCCAACACTGTTAGCAAATTAGCACATTCTTCTCTAGTTTCTTTTGTTTTTTTCGCCAGTGTTTTGAGTTTAGGTGGAGGGGTTAATGTTTATGACATAACAATTAAATGGAAGAATATCTGCTATAGAAAAGCCATTCTTCATTATTTGGGGATTCAGTTAAAACCACAATCCACCTATAGTTTGTGCTTTAAGGGGTCTACAGACGATACGATCGATTGTACGACTTATCGTTCTACAAGTTGAAAATAAGAACGTCAAGTCAGTCACTGTTTTTTCTCCAAACATAGACCCTCGAACCAACTACGATGTTATAACAGATTGTAGAGCCGATCGTTTGGTCTGTAGGTCGCTTTAAACTGTAAAATCAACTACGATCGTACAACGGATTGTACAACCGATCGTATCGTCTGTAGACCCCTTCTCTACCCGGCAGTCCATCTATTCAATCCAAACATTTTCGTACTTAAACATAAATAACGTTCTTAGACTTCTACAACAATACAGCCAAATAAAACTATTATGCTTTCTCTATCTTTCTCTTCTTGAGTTCGTACGCGTACTAGGAAATATTTTCGCCCTCTCAACTCCTCCCTCCGCCCAAGCGTTGTTTTCGTAGGACCTCTACAAAACCCGCTTTCATCAAGATTCCAGATATTCGATAGTTCTTTTTAAACACCAACTACCTGGTCCATCTCGGAATTGGCTTGGTAATTTGTTAGTTTTAAAATAGCCGTTAATTAATGTTAACACATTTTGGTGGCTCAGATCATAACCATATTTTTTTCAACATGTTCAATAATTCTGCTAATTACTTTTTTACATTGGGGTATAAATCAATTTTTTTCCGATTTTAAACCACGCTGCTTCCTCGCATGGTGTACTAAAGTTGGTTTTGTAATTTTAAATCTAATGGATGCTTTTCCAATTGTTATTGTTTTAGGCTTCATCCGTTCTATTGCTTCTAGCAAGCATTTTCTTGCGTAATTTTTTCTAATACATTTGTATTAATGTCTCTGTCAAAGAAAAAAATGTTTGACTGGGGCAATAGCATTCCATATGAAGCACTTTTCCATTTATCTATACAGGGTGGTGCAACCAAGATGGGGTGGAAGATTATAATTAAACGGGGAGGAGTTTCGAAAAACCTTTCTGGAATTTGATTGATCGCTAGCTACATGGACTACCTTTTAAAAATATTTGCTTTATACAGGGTGATCGAACCAGTCGGTGACGAACCAAACTTGTGTCATATCTCAAAAAATTACATTTGCTGTCAATTTGCTTAAAAACCGTCAGTCAAAAGGATAATATGTATGGCATTTTTGGAAAGCTGATAAAGTGCTCTGTAACATAGGAACATAATATACAGGGTGTTCCATTTGAAAAAAGTAAGCCCCAATTAGATTTACAAAACTCGATTACCCTGTATAATTGAATAACTTCTAGTTGAATGTAGGCCATTATTTTACTCAAGAATATACTTAATACACTTAATTTTTTAATATTCATTTCCGGTTTTGGTATAAAATGGACGACATTGGAGCGTTTTTCAACTTCAATTGCTTTTGTCTCCGTAACTATGGGCTTTCAACCAAACTAATGTTATATCAAATTGTTTGTATCAATTAGCAGAATCGATTGGAATATTCTTATACCGAGTGTTCCATAAAAAAACAGAGGGTTCGCCACCGACTAGTTCGATCATCCTGTATAAAGAAAATATTTTTAAAACGTAGTCCATGTAGCCATCAATTAAATTCCAAAAAGATTTTCCAAAATTCTTCATCGTTTAATTACAATCGTCCACCCCATCTTGATTGCACCACCCTATAATAATTAAATTATGAACATGTGTTTGGAATCAAATTTTATTATAAAGATACGAAAAAAACTTCAAAACAATGATTTTGTGATACAGAATAAAACACTTCATATGTATGGTACCTTTTATCCATCTGAGCTTCAGTTTTTTGCAAGGAACCAGTAGTGATTTAAAAGCAAAGTCGAAATTTTTCAAATTTTCGGTAGCGAATCCAAAAAAAATGCAAAACATACCTCAACGTGCTCATAAATTAGTCATTCTATGGTTAAACCAAAAAACTTGTACAAATCCCGAATGGCTGCAACAAGTATTTTTAATTTGTTTCAGGTCATTAATTGCAAAATTGCAGTATAAATAAGGTTTAGTCCGATATTACATTCTCTCCTCTTGTAAACTCGAATAACAACCGTTCTTAACACTAACACTGTCATATATTTGACCTCTGCTTTTCTAATATTCAACATCCATCTTTCTTATAAGTTCCTAGATTTCATTTGCGATTCCAGATCCAATTTGATCTTTAATAATAAAAAAATATATTACAGAATTTCTCTTTGCGATTCATTTTAGTGAATTCAGTTTTTTTACTTCAACATCTTTAATTATCAAATTCATTTGATGGATTTTCGAAATATCTTGAATTATTTCTGTAATTAATGTACATATATGTATCTAAATGTATCTTTAGAATTAATTGACATTGATTCTATGTCTAGTACTACCCCTATTCATACACAACTGCAGAATGTCCAAGTGTCTTTGTAATACATAGGATTTAATAGTCGAAAGTAATATAACATAAAACATAAAATATAAGATTTATTGCAATAATTTTAAATAATAAATTCTTTACTATTATTTCTTTATTTGTCCCTTCTAAGTTATTATTTTTATGGTAGGTGTAAAATGAAATTAATTTAAAAAATGTTTCTCTATACTTGAAAGACAATTCATTTATCACACGAATTTAAATATACAACCTCGTCGCTATGTCCTAGGATGTTTTTGTTAAACAAGATATAGCAATTATTATAATTGATCAACGCCAACATTCAAGTAGAAAAGAATAATAAATGCTTTCACTAATAGACTAATTAATTATAGAAGCCGGTGAAACGGCCAAAAATTCAACCTTGCCGTATATTTATCTTGGTACACTAGAGAATTAGAAGATTGAAAATTACGATTCTAAATAATTTTCCCTTCAATCTGTACATAACAAATTTTGCTGAAGAATACTTAACAGATTTGTTGACGTCCGATATTTCCTATAAATAGAAAGAGGTTGATGTAATAATAATATCATAAAAAGCATGCTTACTCGTTGAAAACATGACGAAGCTTCTTCAGAGGCAAAAAATAGGTACAAAACTCGTGATATTGACGATCCCCCATAGTGATAACCCAACCAAAACAATAGATAAACTCGGAGAAGACAAATAAGTGGTGTGATCTTTATTATTTGTTATTTAATACATTGAAGCAAAATCGAACAATACAAAAACATCGAGATAAGGGGGCCTATTCATTGATAGCGGTGCGGTGACGTGTGCCGACGTCAGAGGGGTCAAGCATATTGAAAAAAAATATATTTTTCTCCTCGAGGATTATTACCGAGTGCTTAACAGTTAATAAATATTTTGCTGAAATTGCCTTTACGTAAGCGGTGATTATGTTGGGAAAAAAGTGAAACTGCTTTGTACGAGGAAAGAACTCGCGGCCTTCGCTTTGTAAGGGAAAAATACTGCTGAAATGATGAGAAATATTATGGAAACAATTTCTTATCCTGAAGTGAGAAAATGCTCGAGATCAAAGTATGCTTGTGTATACAATAATGTATCCGAGGGTTAAGAGTATATATTTAGTTGTTTAATTGTTCGCTTACGTACGTTGAGATGTTTTCGTCTTATAATGAGCGCCAAAAATAAATTATCGACTAAGATGAGTTATTCATTGTTTGAAGAAATCAATAACAAGTATGATGATTTTAGTTTTAATTCTTTTTTATAATACGAATAACAACTTTAAAGTGCCGCTAACGAAATACAATTTATATAAATATAGTACTAACATTAACAGTGTCAATACAAATATTTACAGAGTGTTCTAGCATCTCGTGCGCCTTAAGTTACTGGTTTATTTCAAAAGATAAAATAGTTTGTATATGTTAAACTTTAAAGTATTAATAAAGTGCACCTTCTTTAATCAGGTTTTCTACGTACATGTAGGTACAATTATTTCGTGAAGGCAGAACGTAGGCTAGGTATTTATTATTTGCTACAAGAATGGTCATGGTGCATGAACCTTTATTTCACTATCCTTAAGGTGTATTCCCTTTTTAATGGGACATGAGATTCTAAAAGATTTGTTCGTTTTATTGGCAGCAATATTTTGGTTCAAAAAGAGTTTCCTCGGTTAATTCCTTGGTTAAAAAAAACTTTAGAAAGTCTTGGATGCATTCCTTCTCTTGTGTTGACTTTAGCAATCTCTGGTTCTATACAGGCATATAATTTTTTAGTGAAACTTTTATCAAATTTTTATCTTTGAACTTCAGAGATGCTTTAGGAAAATTGCATAACACCTCGAATTAATTATATTATAAAGAACTTTCAGATGTACAAGATAGTTTTCTTGGAAAAGTACTATTTTGTGGAATATCTTTCTATATTCTTGAAGAGTTTCTGTTTGACTATGAATTTGTATTGATTGATTAATATCAAGGCAGGGCAGTCTTTGGTTATCTCTAACAGCTTTAAGAGCCTATCGAAGATAATATGAGAGGCTGTTTCCTCCTCCTCATTACATAGTCTGCATAAAGGTTCATCTTTGTAGATCCTCATCTTGTGCAGGTGACCTCTTAGACAGCCATGTCCTGGTAATAGACATGCTAATGACCTAAACTGACTCCTGTTTAATTCAAGTAAGTGAGCAGTTAGTCGTTGCGACGATCGTCTTTGTCCAGCCACATGGTTCCAATTTAATCGGTGCTGTTTTATGATCCACTCATTAGAATATAATATAATAGAATAGAATAGAATAGAATATATTTATTGCCAATAAACAAATACATGTTGTCTGACAGTAGCCCTTAAAATACAGGTACTACAATAAACAACGTTTACAATGTGGAAACATGTCAAAACTTGAACTTGATAAATTCATCAAATGAATAAAAAGCTTATTCTAGTAAAATGTTCTTTAATTTGCGTCTAAATGTATAAATATAAACCGAGGCAATTTGTTGAAGAAAGCAAAACCCATAAAGTATAGAGAATTTTTGCAGAGAGAGGTGTCAGATTTTGGAAGATTGATACCATTGCAGTTACGAGTGTTGTAAGAGTGAATGTCCGCTCGGTAGGTATATTTGCTTCTATGTTTAAACACCATACTCACCGACTCATAGATAATCAATGAATATAGTGCCAGTATCCCCTGAGATACAAAAAGAGGACGACAGTGGGCTCTGATGACCTCGGCGCCAATCACCCTCGCGGCCCTCTTCGGTAATTTTAGAATTTCAGATAAATAGGTCGCAGTAGTGAAACTCCATGAGAAAATGCAATATCTCATGCAAGACTGAAATAATGCGAAGTATAGCTCCCTGGCCGTGTACTCCCCAAGATTTTGTTTTATGATTCTTAGGGCATAGCAGGCTGATGACACCCCAAACCAGTATCCACGGTAACACCCAAGAATTTAACATTAGTCGAGGGGGACAAAAGATTGTTATCAATCACGATATTGAGGTTGGTACGTTGTTTGTAAATTAACAATTTAGTTTTGCTAGCGTTGAGAATAATTTCATTAGCTTTAAACCACTCAGAAACTAGAGATGTCGGCGTTGATTTGTTCTTCCAAATCGCCACGTTCAGAAGCATGCCAAGTCAGTGATGTATCGTCGGCGAAGAGAATCGTGTTAGACTGACGAGCCAGGTCATTAATAAATATTAAAAATAACGTAGGTCCAAGCGCCGAGCCCTGCGGCACACCACACGCTACCCGGCCAAGTGTTGAATCTACGCTGTCACCCCCCAACCCGCAGCCTTACAAATTGGCGGCGATTCGCCAAATATGAGCATTAATTGCACTACGTACTGCATTCGTTATAATACCTAGATCTGGCTTCGGTTTGGTTAATGTCATTTGGGAACCCTGCCTCGCTAACTGGTCTACAGTTTCATTGCTCATTGTAGATGCCAAGATACAGGGGGTAGCAAGATGACCTTATTGTGCCTGGCCAAAACAGTTAGCTTTTGCAAGGCTGCCTGACTGTCAAAGAGAATGCAGATAGCTTGCTCTCGCAATTGGCGACGCAAACTCTCCAACGCACCGGTTTGTATAACATAGACTTGTACTGTTGTTTATGACCCAATTATTGTTTTTGTCAAAAAATCTATTGATTGCGTTAAGGTTTTGGTTCGTAAAGCAAGAAAAACTTAACCTAAAAAATCGGTTCTCCTGGACATGTAAACATTATCTTGATTTGTATAACATTTGTTGTTTCTCTGTAGTATGAATTTGTTATTTCGAATGCTTCTAGTGTCGTAAGAACAATCTCCGTTTCCAAAGCAGAATTATTGCCATTCGGCTTCACTGCCATACCATTTGACAGGTATATTTCTTCAATCAATAGCTCTACTACTGATTGAGTATTGCTTCAAATGCGGCGAATTAAGTGTTACTGCTTCTATCGCTAAACCTAGCACCAGCCACGCGGTGACTGCGGGGGTGAAGCGAAACCTCTCTGAGGGCAGCTCACCGAAAGCAGTCACAAAGCGGATAAAGACAGGTAATCCTGCACCCAAATCCTATAAGGAGGCACTCGCGACAATCCGGATGGCCATTGTGCCTGAGGATTATCCTGAGAGCTCCATCTCGCAGGAGCAGGCGGACCAGATCCGAAACTGCTTGTTGCTGGAAATAGACAAGATAGAAGTCGGAGGACCGGAACCAGGCTTTAGCGAGGTCCGACACCGTGGGGGTGTGCTGAGGGCGGGCTGCCTAGACACGAGCACCTGCTCGTGGCTTGCGGGCGCTGTCCGAAGCTGTACCCCTGGGAAGGTGCCAAGCTGAAACTGGTGAGGGAGGAAGACTTGCCAAAACCCGTCAGGGCCATGGCTTGGGTCGCTGGCCCTCCCGTGGAACCTGAGAAGCTTCTGCACCGACTCCAAGTGCAGAACCGTAAACTCAACACTGGCTCTTGGAGGGTGCTCAGCACCAAGGCTGACCCGAAAGGGCAGCAGGTGGTGTTTGCCATGGATGAGAGCCAGTGGAAAATCATCAAGGATACCTACGGGGGTACACTGCGTATCCAATTCTCCCTTGTACCGTTCCGACTTTTGGGACGGAGGGAGAAGGAAGAAGCAGGAACCACTGAGGACACGGAGATGGAAACTGCCAAGGCAGGACCATCTGCACAGCTGTCTCCGGGGCCTGATGGGGACGCAGACACTGAACGGGCTGTGGGTTCCCCACAGTCTGCAGGCACTGCGTGTACCATCACGGACCTCCTTACAGACGCTCAACTGGTGGACGACCTCCTGCGAACTCCGCCAGGCGAAACACACACAGCAGGACAGGAACATCAACATTCCTGAAACTGCTGCAGATTAACCTCCACCACTGTAAGGCGGCCTCAGCTGCGCTACAAGCTTTTGTGGTAAGTAAAAACATTGATATAGTTCTCATACAAGAACCCTGGATTGCCATGGGCAAAGTAAGCGGCTTAGGGATTAGGGGATGGACCCTGATACACAGCGACATTCTCAATCCCAGAGCCTGCTTGCTTATCAAAACTAACTTAAATTTTCTGATGCTTAGGGATCACTGTTCTAGGGACCTAGCCGCAGTAAAGATCCAGTGGATGGAGGTACCGGGGCAAGAAACCTAATTTTGGGGTCTGCCTACCTCCCGTACGACCAAGAGGGTCCACCTCCCACCCCGGAAGTGAGAGCACTGGCGGCCTATGCGGGAGAGAGCAAACAGGAATTCCTGCTCGGATGTGATGCCAACGCCCACCACACCCTGTGGGGTAGCACAGGCATCAACAAACGAGGTGAGTCACTTCTAAATCACTTCATTGCAAACGGAATAAGTATACTTAACCGCGGAAATAAGCCGACTTTTGAAACGGCTAGCCGTGCGGAGGTTATCGATATCACCGTATGTACACTGCGCTGTGCGAAGTGGGTGGCGCAGTGGTATGTGTCGGATGAGCCGTCTCTCTCTGATCACAGGTATGTAAGATTCGATATTGAAATACCACAGGTAAGTCATATATCGTACAAAAATCCTAGGAACTGCAACTGGGACGCTTACCGGAAGCGCCTGACAGAGGAACTAGAGCAATGCCCTAAAAAGATAAGCACCGCTGCCGATATCGAGCTTTTAGCCGACGGCGTGCGGGCTGCTATAAAAACTTCTTACGATGAAAGCTGCCCCACCAAAGTCAAAACAACAAACAGGGATACACCATGGTGGACCAGGGAGCTGTCTGACTTAAGGGCGGCCACCAGAAGACTTTACAATAAGGCGAAAAGATCTGGATCGTGGAACGAATATAAAGTGTCCCTGACCAGATACAATTGCGCTCTGAGAAAAGCGAAACGGGAATCGTGGAAAAATTCTGCCAGGAGCTAGAGGGAGTCCCCGAATGCTCCAGAATTCGTAAAGTCCTCGCCAAAGAAGGACCCTGCAGAATAGGGACACTGAACAAGCCAAACGGCGATAAGGCCGAAACAGAAGAGCAGGTTCTCAAACACCTCTTAGAGGTGCACTTTCCCGGCTCTAAGACCATTCACACCCAGACTGGGGGGAATGTGTGGAACTGAGCTATGCTCAGATACCTAACTTAAGAGCGCGGAAAGAAGACTGGAACCTCGCACGGAAAATAATTCAAGTCCCAAAAATTCGATGGGCCATCGAATCCTTCAAACCCTTTAAATCGGCGGGCACGGACGGCATTTTCCCGGCACTGTTACAACAGGGCCTGGAGCCGCTGTCACCAATTCTATGTACCCTACTAAGGGCTACCTTAGCTACGGGTTACATACCAAATAGCTGGAGAGAGGCTCGGGTGGTCTTCATTCCTAAACAGGGCAAGGCGTCCTACAGGGAAGCGAAGTCGTACCGGCCCATCAGCCTTACCTCTTTTCTTCTCAAAACTTTAGAGAAGATAATTGACAGACATTTGAGGGACTCCGTATTGGCAAAGCTGCCTCTAAACGAGAACCAATATGCCTATCAACCTGGAAAATCTTGCGAGCAAGCTATTCATGAGCTTGCCCGACGAGCGGAAATTGCCTTAAGCAACAAAGAAGTCGCGCTGGCTACCTTCCTTGATATAGAGGGCGCCTTTGACAGGGCGTCCTTTCTGTCGATGGGCAGGGAACTTCAAAGACGTGGAGTCGAGCCAACGGTGACAAGGTGGATCGACGCCATGATAAGAAACAGGATGGTTCAGGTGTCACAGAATCTCTGTACCATAAAGGCGACCGTGGCAGCTGGCTGCCCACAGGGCGGAGTGCTGTCACCCTTGCTGTGGTGCCTGGTGGTGGATGGCCTTCTCTGCGATCTTCGCACGGCGGGCTTTCACGCACAGGGCTATGCCGATGACATCACCATCATGATCTGCGGCAAGTTCGAGGGCGTGATATCCGAGAGGATGCAAGTCGCACTCGGACTCGTGGAAAGGTGGTGCAAAAGAGAAGGGTTAACTGTCAACCCTAGAAAAACGACCATGGTCGCGTTCACTCGAAGAAGGAAGCTTTCCAGACTTCAGTGTCCGACCATCTTCGGCTCAAAGATACCCGTATCCTCTGAGGTCAAATACCTGGGGTGACTTTGGACGCCAAATTGACGTACAAACCACACCTGGAACAGGTAACAAACAAAGCCACGAGGGCCTTTTGGGCCTGCAGAGGAATGTTTGGCAAAACGTGGGGGCTGAAACCTATGATGGTACACTGGCTGTACACGAAAGTTATAGTACCCTCTATAACTTACGCAGCGTTGGTCTGGTGGCACAAAGCTAGTTTGGGCTATGCAGCCAACGCACTCAGTAAAGTCCAGAGGATTGCCTGTTTAGGCATCACTGGAGCCATGTCTTCGACGCCGACTGCGGCGATGGAGGTGATCCTTGGGCTTCCTCCGCTGCAGCTTGTTCTGTGGTCGGAGGCAGTTTTAGGGGCCTACAGAGCAAAATGTAGTGGATGCAGTGGTTTCTCCGGTAGAACGGGGGATCATACCGGCATCTTTACCTACATAGAGCAGACAGTACCACTGTCCATGAGGGCGGACAAGATCCCGCCCACTTTCAGTTTCAGTGGGGGATACAACGTAAACATCTCCAATAGAGAGATTGCCGAAACTCTCGCCCACAAACCGAGACGGGAAGTATCTCGCTGGTTTGTGGACGCCTCTAAAACGCCTAACGGCACGGGAATTGGAATTTGGAAAGAAGGTGAAACCGAGGGTGAAGCCCTCAGCCTAGGGAGCTCCGCGTCCATCTTCCAAGCCGAAGTAATCGCAATCCAGACCTGCGCGGAAGGCATTTTAAACTGCCCGCAGGTTAATGGAGCAGTGGAAATTCTCTCTGACAGTCAGGCTGCCCTTAGGGCACTACAGGCTGTCAGGTTCGATTCCGAGGCAGTGCTACACTGCCATAAGACTCTCGTAAAACTGGCGGAACGCCTCAATACAACACTGAGATGGGTGCCAGGTCACTCTGGAATCAGAGGTAACGAAATGGCTGACAAACTAGCTAGACGCGCCAGTGAGGGACCACTCGTGGGTCCAGAACCTACATGTGGGAACTCCTATGGCAGCATCAAAGCCTTTGTCAGATCTGAACTCGCTGTTAGGCATTGCTCCTATTGGAATGCACTTGCCGGCATGAGACACTGTAAAATTTTCGGGATTCGCCCGTATGATGAAAAACTGCGCAAGGCAGTTTCCATGAGCAGGGTCAGGTTGAGGTTACTCACAGGAATCCTAACCGGTCACTGCGCGCTGAACAAACACCTGCATCGCATGGGCATAGTAAACTCTCCCCTATGCAGAAACTGTGGGAATGCGGAGGAAACTCCAATCCATCTTCTTGCCGACTGCTCGACAGTGGACAGGGAGAGGCGGAGTTACTTCGGGGTCGGGCGTCTGGACGATGCTGGACTAAGAAAATTAACTCTCGACCAGGCTGCGGACTTTTTCGTCCGAGTGCAACCTGGCTAAGAGGAGTAAAACAGCACGGGGGCACAATAGGTCTTTCTTATGGCCGAGTTTGCCTTTACGGCTCGTCCGCCCGTGCAGTCCCAAAAAAAAAAAAAAAGTGTTACTGCTTGATAAGATGGTTATGTTGGTAGCAGATTTAAATCAGCCCTTTTTACAGACAGTGATCTGTTATTTCAACTTTTTATGCTACTCACTAAATATCAACCAGTACAACAATATGGGAAATTGCTATGAACGCAGTTTGGACTGCAAAGCCAACTATCATCGATTATATTATGTAACATTCTAGGAGTCGACTGGCCATTCCTAGATACTTGCAATAATGTTCAGGATGAAGACAAACAGGAAGTTTTAGTATTCTTCTTGGTTTGCCACAATTATATTTAACGACTACAAATTGAAGTCATATTACAACAGAAGATGTAAATCGATCAAGCACAAATGTCCTCTCATGGCATGCTTATGTATAACTGGGGCTATTAAGAGCAGTCCAACGGCTGCTACGGAGACTATGCTATGAGCTGGATATTTTTATCATGGGCGAGGCTAGAATGGGAGCGTACAAACTGAGAAAAACTAACAACTGGAGAGAACCCACTATGGGTTGGGGCACACCAGAATAGAAACAGCAGGAAGAAATCCAATCTTTGATATGAGCAGCGACATAACAATTATCAGGATTTCCTACGATAAACTCTTCAAAATTTTCTTGAATTGGGATGAGTGCAAAAATGATGAAGGGAGAACATTGAAAATCCAAAACTGATACACAGATTGGTCAAGAGCGGCTACTAATTCCGGCATCCGTGCTTATGGAGGAAAACCAGGATTGTGAACCACTTGGGTGATACACCACGGTATTTCAAACATAAATATGTACCATACAAACCTGTGCGTTGGAGAGTCTGCGTAGTCAACCGCGGGGGTAGGCGATCTGTATTCTCTCTGACAGTCAGGTAGCCTCAAAGGCTCTACCATCTTATTATACAGCCTCCAAACTAGTATGGGAATGTCTGCAAAACCTAACTGTTCTGGCCAAAAAACAACGAGGTCACCTTGGTGTGGGCGCCAGCGCACAAAGGTATAGCGTGCGGTGTAAGCGCAGAGCAGCTAGGGATGGAGCGATTCCAAATGCAATTGCAATCAGTGATGCAATTAATGAGTGGCTCATAAAACAACATCAATTAAATTGGAACCATGTCGTTGGACAAAGACACGGCAAACTAGTGACGTATTTGGATTAAACAGGACTCAGGTTAAGGCAGTAACATGTCTGTTAACAGGAGGACATCTGCACAATATGAGGCTGTATAAAGATGAACCCTTATATAGACTAGGGTTACTATGTAAAGCGAACACTAGATCGTGATTTTTTATACCTCTGTCTTTTAAAAAGTTTGTAGGCACTCTCTGCCGAGAGATGGTTTTTAAATAAGTCTAATCAGAACTTTTCATTTCACTCGATGCTGGGATAAATGGTGATCATAGTCGACTCCGTCCTCAAGCTGAGTCCACTAGAATATTATTTATGAGAGAACTTAAAGCACCGTCTCCAATCGCGACGTCTAAGAATTATAGACACTTTATTTTAAAAGAAGTGTAACATTTTTATGAAATCTTGAAGACAGAAAAATGTGTGTTGAACAACATTAAGACAAATTTGTCTTGGGTGGTGTACAGCTTTGTTGTGATTGCAAAGATTATTTCAATTAACTCATTAATTCGTCAATCATTAATCAATTATGGACAACTTTTGCATATAAGAACATTTTTTGTCGTTGCCAAACTAACGTATAGCTGGTATATTTTTTAATGCCATTGTGCTAAGATTAACTAACATTAAGTCAATATTATTATTAATGAGAAAAAAAATGTAATTTAAAATTTATTTATTCGATATAATTTGAACATTAAAATTTCTCGTTATTTTTGGCTATTCTTTGGTAAATTTTAAGTAATAAAAAACTGATTACATAAGCAAAATTTATGTAAATTAACGCTCGAATTAACAGCATGTATGTGTGTTTATTACGTCCCCTTCCCTAACAGGTATACAACATTCCCAGCTCGAGTGAAAGATAACCGCATTATCTGTCCCAAATTTACGATTATCTCACAATGGTTCATTAAATAAACAATCAAAAAATTTCATATCCGGAAAAATTAGCGCTTATATATGAGCGTATATGAGTTATATCATTAAACGTGAAACAACCTCCGTATTGTCGAAAGGAAAAGTGAAGAACGAACAATGAATTCTCTTTTATAGATCATTGTTTTGAAATTTGCGAGCGTATCAAATCGTATACGAATTGTATCAATTCCATGGTGAACAATTTAAATGAATTGTAAATGAAAAAAAAATACAAAGAAATATACAGAAACGTACTTTTTTTTTCTAGGCGGAATTAGTAAAGAGGGTTTCTGTGATAGATAAACTCTTATCGCGGTTATATTCATATGGTTCAGTTGAAGGTTACTATAAATTAAAAAGCGTAAATTAGCAATTAAATTTATTCTAAGCTTACTGATAATATTTATTGTGATTTTATTTTAGTTGCTAATATATCACTGCAAACAGATCAACTGTTACCATAGCGTTTCTAAACGTTATCTGTTTTCACTTAAGTGTTGTTGAATTAGCAGTTCTAATTTTGCTTTTTGTACTAAAATTAAAATAAGATTTCTAATTTTATAAACAATGTTTTGTTTTTAGAATTTTAATTGACGATAATCAAATTGGTTAATTTATAAAATTTCTGATAAAGTAGGATAATTTTAATAGGGTAGCTTCATTAAACAAAAAGGGCATTTTTTAACACTTATTGGACAGGTCTATACTAATTTAATTCTAACAGGGGAAAAGTAATTATTTAATTTTGGAGGGTTTTTTATCGACTGCACGGGCGGCGGTGAAAGGCAAGCTCTCAACCAGGTTGCATCTGGACAGAGAAGTTCACAACCTGGTCAAGAGTTAATTGACTTATTTAGGGATCATCAGCCAACACGGAGATGTACTGAAGTTTCCTCCACACCCTCACAATTTTTAGACAGGGGAGAGTTTATTATACTCATGCAATGCATGTGTTTATTCAGTGCGCAGTGACCGGTTAAGATCCCTGTGAGTAACCTCAACCTGTCTCTGCTCATAAAAACTACCTTGCGAAGTCTTTTCTCATTTGGGCGGGTCTCAAGAGTTTTACAGTGTCTCACGCCGGCAAGTGCATTTCAATAGAAACAGTGCTTAGGTACCATAACAACTCTTCGCTGGCACCTCTTGCTAACTTGTCAGCTATTTCATTGCCTCTGATTGTAGCGAGCCTATCTCAGCGTAGTACTGCTATGTTCCGCTAGTTTTTCGAGCTTCCCATGGCAGTTAAATACCTTGGAATGAAACCTGACAGCAATGAATGAAAATGATTCATTATATCTCTAAATATTGGACAGAAAGTAATTTTTTTTTGCAAAGAAATTACCTGACGTCACTTTCGCTGACATTTGATACAGATTTGATGATCAATTACATGTATTATAGATATTCATTAAGTGACGTTTTTTGGTAGAATGCGAAAGCTACTCGGCTGTCATATTTGCATTCTTTGAGACTTTACATAATTCTTAACTTTTTTTTAATTAAAAATCTATTCAACTCAAAGTTTGAAGACTTGTGTCACATTTGCGAAAACGCTTTAACAGCCTTAAGTTATTAGCAGCCCCGCCCTTGCTTCACTCGGACTGCTAATTGCTTTGAATTGCTGTAACATATTTTCAACGCTTGTAACAAAATATGCTATAAAACAGTGGGTTTTGATAGCATCAAGAGATCTTCGTACAAATTAAGAAACCAAGGAAATCGAAATACAAGTGAACAGACAACAAATCAATGGCACTGATAGTCCTGCAAATAAAGGTTGGACCAGAGCCATTTTGCGGTCTCACCAAAAGCTATCTAAGAGCTCATCTCTATTAGTGTGGGAAGGTGAACAATAAAACTCGTACTGGCTTAACACCCCAAAACAACCAAGAAAGTTTATTACTTTCTCAGCCATCAGGGTGGACTATAATAAATACCGATTCTGTTCGGAACATAGCGAGACGACGGCCCAGTAGATGCTGCACTACCTCGAACAGGCGCACATAGAACCGGCTAGGATTACAAATATAGCCCCAAAAAATCCTTGAAATTTTTAATTCCTTTTTATCTTTTGGCATCTTTAAAAATGATCATCAAAATGAGTAGAAATACGACTGTACTTGTTGGAATCTGAATTCTAACCAGAAAATTTAATTAATCTTGAGCTTGGTAACCGAAAGGACTTTTTTTTTGTTTCATCAGAGAATCGTAAACCGTTTTTGTTATTATTTTGTGTGTCAATTGTTTACAGATTGATTTGAAAATAATTGGAAAAATTTCGTTTAGCTAATAAATCGACACACTATTACTATTACATACAGTATGTCCCCAGATTGAATTTAAAAAAGGAACATTTTTTTATTTTTGATTTCTCAGAAAATTTCACTCTCGATGATTTACTCTGCTTGTTTTCAAACCCCCAAAACTTGTTGTTCTCGAGATAATATCAGTTTTGTGCTAGAAAATATATTGAACGTAAGTTTTATTTAATAAATTTAAGGAATAAATAATAAACTAAAATAAAATTCTCAAAAAACTAAACTATTAATTCTCTATTCAAATAATGCTCCAGCTTTTTCTGCACAGGATTCAATGCGAGCCCTAAATTTATTGAAAGTGCATCTCATTTCTAAGATTAATAAGGACTGGACTGCATTTTGTATCTTATTTTTATTGCTATTCAAAATTGTGTGGCTCACTGTACACAATTCAAATAATATGGGTCAATAACGCCTTGGTACGAAACAGCACACCACACATTAATTTTTTTAAAATATTGTGTGCGACAATTAATTCTAAAGTTTGGATTCGTCTCACTCCAGTACCGACAATGTTGAGACGAAATGATTCTGTTAGTTGAAAACGTTCATTCATCGGAGAACATAATTTGCTTATGATTGCGGTTTAAATAGCAAAATTTTGTTCTCCTTAAATATTCTTTGTAAATGTTGTTATTTTTGCCCTCCTTCTTAAAGACAACTTTGAAGCTTCTCCAGTCCAAGTCCAAATTTTAAAGAAAAATGTTATCTCGACAACCGTTCGAGCTAATAAAAAATAATTTGTGTTTTGGAGGTTTGAAAACAAGCAGAGTAAATCATCAAGAGTGACATTTTCCGAGAAATCAAAAATAAAACATTTTTTCCTTTTTTAGAGTCGATCCGGGGACACACTATATTACTGTTAAGGTAACTGCAAAGGATAACTGGAGAAATATTGGAATCGTTCGTCTCCCCATAAAGGAACAACTTCGTGTTTCAAGAAGTTTTCAATATCCTTCCAAAATGCCTTATCGTGATGATAAATGCATTTCAAGAAGTACCAGACTATTAGGCATGACCTATACTATATTAATGGTCAAAAAGTGTAAACGTGGCGCATGAGTTCTAGTCAATTTATTGCATATTAAGATACTAGTTTTTAATATTGAATTCTCCGGAAAGACGGTGACATTTTTTCGGAGAATTGAAATCCGGATCGACTTACCATTCGCTATTGGGAGCAAAAAGTGTACGGTGCCCTGATGGTGATTGAAAATTGTTTATTAAAAATGGCGATTCTGCAACTTCATATTGTGTGTGTACACCACGATATTCTTATTTTGGGTTACATTAAATTGTCAGTTTTAACTTTGAAGTTTAGATTATTATTACTATAAGAATAATAGTGGATATAATTGTGCAAGCAAGCCATAATCTTAAACTTAATCTACAATTTATTAAGGTTACAACAACTAGGTACCTAACAAAATACAGACATAATCAATCATAATAAGGAATATAAATAAAAGTATTAGACATAAAATTATATAAGTAGATAATAAATAAGTACTAATATAAGCTGTTTAAATATTTTCTGTGTACTGAAGTATATAGAAGACTATATCAGAAATAAAATTTATCCATGCTGGATAAAACATTTATACCATTTTTTGTAAATATGGTATTTACTCGAGTTCCATTTATATTATGTGTCATTTTTACTAAAAACATTTTTTCGCGGAATTATTATTTGTAATCAGATCAATTCCGTCAGACGATCGACAAAATAGTAAACAAAATTCCCGTGGATAAGGGGGGATATTTAAGAAATATTATGATTAAACTATTTTATGGTTATTATTATTATTGTAAGAAAGTGTCCCAATTTCAGCATCAGTTTGTTTTATGTTTTTGTTCGGTTAGAGTTTGATCCGCACACAAACAAATTGTAATATTTAATTTTTAGTTTAGCGAACTTCTATATTTACATACGTCGTATTTCTCTTATCTTCTAGATTCGATATTGATTTGTTGTTTTCTAATTTATACTACTCAGAAAAATGCGTCATAATATCAATAATTTTTTATAATAACATGTGTACGTATGTACAATAAGATAAGGGTTCTATGTTATGTTTAAACGACATATACATAAGATGTGTACGCAATTTAATTGTTTTTATCAATAATTTCTGCGTCAGATTCAACGAAAAAATTGAATTTTGATGTGGCCACTGGGATAACCAACGATGAACAGAACTACGGAGTTCATGCAAGTTGGACTATTTAGCATTTGGAATTTGAATCAGGTATATAAAAAAAGAAATGAATATTATTTTCAAAAGTATGGTTTTATTAGAAAGATTGAACCTTCACATTTAAGACTGAAGCACTACATTATTCAAATGTCTGTCACGGCTGACTCTACAATACGCCATCCGATCAACCTAATAATAAAGTACTTTTTCGATCATTTGGGCTTAAATTTCTTGAATGGCAACTTCGATGTTCAAGGCTTCAATGATTGATTATTCGATTTTCGAAAACGGTGCCCAAAAATTCAATTGTTTGAATTGGCTATGTGGCAAGTAGTGCCGTTATCTTGAAACCAAACGTCGTCCATATCATCCTCTTCAATTTGTGGATACAAAACTTCATCGGACATAGCACGGTAACAGTCGCCATTGACCGTAATGGGGGCTTCTTCTCATCCCATAAATATTTTGCAGTTTGTTTCGGGTCATTATCTTGTTGAAAGATAAATGACCCGCATAGTTTAAGATTTTGGAAGCTTTAATTTGTTCTGCAAAATTTTGAACTACATGTGTTGATTCATAATTCCGTCAATAATTACCAGGTTTCCAACCTCTGCAACGATCATACATAGATTCCCCACACGAGAACGCTTCCACCTCCATATTTTACATGAGCGCACATTTTTTTTTCTTTTCGAGTGTTCATCTTTCTTCCGCCAAATCATAGCTGAAAACACATAAAATGGAAAAACTTTTGTTCTTCTTAGATATGATTTTTGGAAAATCTCGTAATGTATTTCTAACTGTTTCAAGTACAACATGCACTTCGTAATGATCTTGTGTCATTTTCCTAAGTATAGGTGCACTAGTTCGCGGATTTTCGATGCGAAATTTCAATTTCTTCAGTCTGCCTAAATGTGGCCTGTTTTTACAAGTTTGTAAATATCTATTTATGCCAAGTCGCAAAGCTTAATTAATTTACGAATAGCTTCCGAAACGTCAATTTTCCATAAAGACTACAATAACGATAAGTTTTATATCGCTATAAGTGCAGTTTGATGTTAAGTAACCAGTTGTTTCTGAAAAAATTCCTCGGTCTAAAATGATAAAATTGTGTTTTGTTTCAGTTGAATTAAATAATTTTAAGATTCAGTGTATGTATCAAGCGTCATTACAGAGATATCTAAAAGCTTTGTCGATTTCAGAGAACATCAATACAACAGTTGTAAAATGAATGATAATAAAGTTTTCTACTTCTTTATGTCCCAACTTGTTTATTTTAAAATTTAACAAGAAAGCTTCTAATTTGTTAGCTAAAACTTTCAAGTTTGTGATTAATCATAAAAAATTATGTTTTGACAATTCTGCTTAATTTTATTTCCTAGGTTACCGTATCTTGCACTACAGTAATGCTAGTCCTCTCATTTTATTTTATTTAACAAGGTGTTTTGTTCTGGTTAATTAATTATTCAGTTAAAATAGTATTGGATTTTTATTCAGTTACTTTGACAGCTTTGACACATTGACATTTGAAGACAGCAGTAAATGGACTATAGAAATGTATAATCATCTTTTAAACTAGAAACTTATTATCTGACCTTATTATACAATACAGTAAGCTCTTATTAACCTTATTTTGCTGCTTTCATTTCGGGTTTTTCGTTTTCTTCCATTTTTGGTGTTCACTGATCACTTGATTCATCAATTAGGTAAAGCTTAGATGAGTTACTGTCACTGTCACTTGTAACTGGTTCATCGATAATATTATTTAACTGCTAGGTGGTAATGTCCCAAAACACTGGAAAGGAAGACTGTCTTTGGGGTAAATGCTTTTTGAAAACTGGGCTTTATAATATATATACAGGGTGTAACAAAATAAGTGTAAAACATTTCAAATTCCTCATTGTTCTAAAATAAGTGTAAAACATTCAAACTGGGGTAAATGCTTTTTGAAAACTGGGCTTTAGTAAAACAAATTTTATAATTTAAGCAGATGTATCTTAACAAGAGATGCTCCAATGAAGTTTCTTTATATGAAAGACCCTATCTCTTTTTCATGAGTCCTCCCTGCAATTTTGTATAAAATCTAAGTAAAGTGCGTCATGGAGAAAATGTAAATTTGATGAAGCAACTGAAGCTCTATAAAACTCATATTCCGTTTAGCTCTAGAATGCGACGTTTAATGTGCTAAAATGTGTTCAAGTTCAAACCAGCGCCAAGTCCACTGGCCTTTAAATTCAAAATACGCCAAGTCAGATGCAACCAATCAGAAGCGATTTATAACTCGCATAAACAATGACATCACCACCTCCCCGTTGGTTTAATTTTCAGCTTCAGTTATACTTAGTTTGAAAAGTTAGTGTGTGCAATGGATAACAAAATAACGAAAACCACCCATGAAACAAGCAGAAAAAGTGTAGTACAGAAGCAGAAACATAAAAAGCTTGAAAAGTTAAACAGGTGTGTATAATAAATAAACTTGTTTTCATAGACTTATTTTGTTTTCGTATATCATTCTTAGACATGGACCTAAAGATCTTCCTAAGTATCCACTCTGTTTTGACAATGCTTTGGGTATGGCTAATTAGAGTTAACCCCGTCTTTTGAGACAATCGAATTTGTTTTCCCAGTAGTGGGAAAATTCGTTTAAGCCTTTTGAATATTTGGATGTATCGAAAAAGTTATCAAAAAAACACCTTGCATCTGCAGCTGCGAAGATTATTTTGAGATAATCAATCAAGTTTTCCACTGTTAAAGTATTTTCAGAGGATTGATTTGCTTATGACTGGAAAGCAGAGGTACAAACTAACATTAACCAAGTTGGAAATTGGAATTTCAGCTCCAGTTCTGTAAAAGATCCATTATAACGAAATAGGGCTGTAATGCTTTAATACGTGGTGAGCCCCATTAACCATTACTCAGATGTTGGTGTTAGCGAAGGTATATCTAAGAGAGCAAAAAGAATTACTTTCATTAACCCCAATATAATTCCACGCAGATTTAAAAGTAATCCCGAGAAAAATCTATTCATTAGTAACTTACTATCAAAACATTTTGGTCAGGATTGGAAATCATTGAAACAGCAATGGAAAACTATTCTGAAAGTGAACATATTACAGATTGAGATTGAAGAAGATTCATAGGTTATTTAAAAAAGTAGTATATTTTTTATTTTTTGTAGGTTCTGATTACCCAAATTCGTCTTTCGTTTCATGAAAAAAGATAAAAATAAAATTAGTAATTTATTATGATGTACCTTTCTTATAGCTGTTATGGTTCAAACAGAGCTAAGTTCATTTACAGAGAGCGCCTAGTCCAATTCATTTTCTATATTATTATTAATTAGGCGTCTCCTAGATTATTTTTGATAATTGGTTATGATTATACACAATTATGTTTATAAACTAGAACATGATAGACAATGATTTCAAACGATTGTTGTCATTTATCTCAAAACTCGTTTTACGCGACTTTGTTGTTTGAAAACCAGAATTTTTTAGTTTAAATGTTTCCAAGAAGAAAGAAGAAAAGTAGAAGCGTAAATAACAAGCAATCATTAATTAATTAGTGTCTTAAGTAAGATAATTAATTAATTATTATAATCATAAATATAATTAAAAATTATTCGTGCAATCTCAAACTCATTAAACACATACATATGCTATTGCTCACAAGTATGTGCAGATCAATCTGAGATAATGACAACTGACAACATTCATTGCAATAATTGTGAGCGCGTTATCACATTAAATTATTATATCCGCATATTGCACTCATCCATACACAAATCTTATTTCACGAAATGTTTCGCTCGCATCATATTGCCATAATAACAATAATAATAATCTCATTAATTAGAAATTGATAAAAAAACGCATACGTCAGTAGACAAGCCTCCAAATATTGCGCTACTCTCGCTCACTCGTAAAAACATGTGAATGAAACGACGAAAGTTTTGCAATAGAATCCCAAATTAGATCTCTCGTTCATTCTACATATAATAACATATTATAGTATGTATCTGTAATGGTGTGCTACACAACACTTAAAGCGATTACTCGAGGTTCAGTAATCATATTTGTACAAAAATAAGACGATATTTCTTTTAATTCTTGTTAATTATGTTAAATATATAATTATAAAGAGAAAAGTTTTAAATCGAACGTTTTTCGGATTAGGCATACCACAAGATACTAATTTAGGACCTCTATTCTTCATTTTGAAGTTTATATTGATTGAGTGATTGAGTCTCACAATTATCTTTCATGCTATTGTAGCATTACACTAAATTATGTAATAATTATAATACTTGTATTTCGTTTTTTGCTCTGTTAATACCTTATATAAAATAATTATAGTATAAATGCATATATCCTGCTTTTAATTAGTTTCTACTGTATCTGTACATTATAGCAACTAACATAGCAATTAATTTATATATAATATAAAAAAGATTCATTTTGCAGTGTCAGTATCTTTACTAGTACATACATAGTATTACAGTAGTACATAATCAATTGAAGTATATGAATTCTATGGGAGATTCGGCTGATGAGAATTACATATCAGGTCAGATCTTCCGCTTCACGTTTGTGTGGTGATGTCTGCTATCTCAGTTAAGAACATAGCCCCTTTAATTTATCTACTGGTAGAAAGAAATTGATTTTGATTTGTAACGAGTGTTTTAAGGTTGAATAAAACATGGTTTCCTGTAACAAACTTTTGATATTTTTATTTGATTTATAATGTATACATTTGGGAATTATATATGAAAGAAAATATCTAGAAAATGACCACCATGGCTTTGCTGGCACATGCGCACTGTTTTGACAAAATTTGCAATGACATTGTTGTATACTTGTGCTGACTCGAGTGTCTGATTTCGGCCTTCAATGCTTCAGTGGTCGAGGGCTTATCGGCATAAACTTGTGACTTTAGATTATTCTGCAACCAGAAGCCCAAAGGTGTTAAATCGTAAGAACGTGGCGACCAATTGTAGCCAGACAGTAAATTTTTTGCTCAAATCAAGTCAAGAGCAATCTCTTCCAACTGAGGCACAAAAAATTGCGTTATCATAGCACCATAACCTTCCTCATCTGCAAAGAAATACGGCCCAATTACTTCTTCAGACCACAAATCACACCAAATAAAGCCATCGAGGTGAGAATCGGTCACATCACTGAAAATGATTTTGTCCTCAAAATCGGCACTCACTTCTGCTTGCTCAAGAAGTCAACTGGTGGACTCTCTTCACTGTGTGTAGTCTGTTGGCAGAACATGTTGAGTCTATTGGACCTTGCAGGAGTGGAGAGTTTTAGTTTAGTTTTTAGTGAGAATTCTCTGAAGAGTAGATGTTGCAGTGTCCAATTCTTGTGGATGACCACGAATCGATGTCTCTCGACTTTCGGCCACACTCTCGCTAACTGCCGTGATATTTTGTTCTGAACGACCTCTAGGAGCTCGTGTCGTGTGTTTCCTATCACTAACCGAACTAGTACTTGGTAAGTACGAATTTTTCGATTAATTTCTTCACAGTAGATGAATTAGGAATATTCTGTCGACCGAATATTGTACGCAGTTTATGAATGGTGGTAATTAAACTTTCACCATTTTGATAATAATGTCTAACAATTAGAACGAGTTGTTCTATCGTGTAATGCTTCATGTTTACTAACTCCCATCTGTCACGTTATGATCACTTGTCATTATGACTGTCAAACATGGCAGGCGATTCAAATCTTGCGCTCTTATCTAAACAACCTTTATTTTGACAGCTTCAATTCTAATATCAGAAAGATATACTGCACGGGAACTATGTAACTTGATAGAAATAGAGATAGAAAAGAGATAAAGAAGAAAGAAAAAGTTCTCGTCGTACTACGTAGAGGTCTTTCTACGAGAGTCGGAACCATTCGGGTCTAGAAACTCGACTGTGTACTATTCTACAAATGTAAGCTAAAAACCTAAGCGTTTTTAGTGTAGTTTTTAGTAAGTTTCATTTGGTTAGTTTGGTAAATCACAGATATTCGCTAATAATGAAATAATGACATGACAACATGATAAAATTTCTAACCAATCTAACCACATTATAAACACAATAAGTATTACAATTTATTAATGTTTGTGGATATATCTGACGTGAAGAATATAAATGCAATGCATCATTTGCATGAAGAGGAGGACAGAGAATGTTAAGTTAAAATTGCAAGACAATTGCTACAGAATCACCTTGTTATTGGGGTCGACGGTCCTTTGGAAGTTTGTTCCTTCCTGTGCATAGGCCTCAAGTCTGGTACTACTTTAGTGCATGCTGGCAGCGTTTCAGAGGGCACAACTTGTAAAGTTGTCAATGGTGGTGGTACTTCCTAAGATGTTCCTGGTGTTAGAGGCGGTGTAGCTTATCTAGTTGCTAAAGGTTGTGGAACTCCATTGCATGATGTTGTTGATGTTGGCCATGGTGGAAGTCCTATTTCCTTATTTACATCGTCTGTCACAATTCTCTACCCCATTACTGCCATTAGTCTTTCTTGAAGGGCTGTTAGTGGTATTGTCCTAGCTGTACCACCCCCTGTCTTACTCATTTCCAGCTTTACTCATGCGGCTTTCCCTTTTAATTTCGAGCGCCATCGACTAATAGCCAATTGCCACTTGCTAAGGACTATAGCCCAAGTTGTTTAATTGGAGCACTAGCTCCTCCCACTTTATTTTGAATTCATGGTGATCACCATCAGCATGTTGAAATTTCGATTTTAACAAAAATTGATTAATTTCCAAATAATGAACAATTAAGGACTAGTGTTCCTTTCTCGTTTTAAATTCTCTTTCGCTCGTATCTAAAATAATAACACTATATTATAATTCAGTATATCATCATCATATAAATATTATACAGTGTATATTTTTTGATAAATTTGGTTACTTTGAAGATTTTTCTCAAACAAATTTCTAGGCGCACGTATTTACGTGTACTTCGTACGCAATGAACGCCGTTTGACAAAAATGGTCAATCAGCCATTTTCGCTATTTTGCAGTAACAATTTGCACTTCAATACTTCCCAGGCACTACTAAACAATAAGAAAATACACAACTTCCCCCTCGGCGCGATGATCTTGGCGGTAATAGCAAATGCATACGTAACCTAAATTTATGACAATGATAATCTCATAGTGAATGGTATGTCCCGAACAAAGGCAGATTATAAGAAAGAAGCTAGGAAACAGGTCCGCAGCTTTTTCTATGTTCTTCCTTACCGAACTCATTCGGACCGCCCGATTATGAACGACTGCACTT
Source organism: Holotrichia oblita (assembly GCA_023690525.1). Taxonomy (NCBI): domain Eukaryota; kingdom Metazoa; phylum Arthropoda; class Insecta; order Coleoptera; family Scarabaeidae; genus Holotrichia; species Holotrichia oblita. The sequence goes on along the minus strand of CM043016.1, from coordinate 42,469,130 downwards.
ACAAATTAGCGGTTTAGAAAGTAGAAAGAAAATTTCTTTCTATTTAGTTACAGAGTTCCCGTGCTGGCTTTGTAATTTGACAGCTATCAAAAAATATAAATGCGTGCAGATCCTAAAACTATAAAGAACAAGTATTTTATAATTTCTTCCCAGGTAGCACAGTCCGTTGGCTAAGTGTCGGCGATAGCTCGGGCCAACACTTGGCGCAAAGAACAGTTATAAAAGTCACAGTCTACAAACGATAAATATCCAACATTAGTTAAACATCGGCAAAATACGTTGGTTCAACTTATCATTGCAACGTTCCATGTTCGTTGGCTTTTGATCGTTTTGTTGGCTGAATGTCGCATAAAAGTTTTCAGACGACAATCGAAGCGAGGGCGGAGTCAAAGCTGATCCCGTGGCTTAATGGTTAGAGTTCTTACGTAACATTCACGAGGTGCCCCGTTCAAATCGTACCATGTGACGTTTTTTTTTTCCTTTTTAAAAGGCACTATTTGTTTTATATTCATTTTTATCTCAAAAATCATGAACTTACAAAATATTATTATTGGTCATATTACCCATACATTGTGAGCTATATTTCAAATGTAATGCGCATGCGCATCGATCCGCAATCGACATTTTGATCGAAATACAGTGAGTGTAGGTGCACCGCCATATGCAAGCTTGTGTTGTTGATTCGATTTTATTCGTTTTATTGTGGTTTTATTAGCCCAGCTGTTAGTCATGAGAGAGAGTTAAGAGTTACCGTCTACATTGTACAATATTTAAAATAGCCCCTATTGTGAAAGATGTTATAAGAACAATGGACGGGTAAGTACTTTACATAGACATAGGTAATATAATATGTACTGATAATGTATTTTTCATATATGCCGTGATTGAAAGTTGTGAGCTACCACAACCTGGTGACTAAGAAAGCATTGGATATACCAGTAACCTGAAAGATATGTCAGATTCCGATAACGGAACACTTATTTGTATCTTGTATACTAATGCCAGCCATCCTTACTGCTGATTGTAAGTATGTTGATAATTGCCATGGTTTCTTTCTTACAAAATATATTTACAGATGCTTCATCTTCTATTTCCGATGTTAGGCCAGAGTTGCGTATGATATCCTAATTACACATAATCATTTGTGACAACTGATCGTAAGCTATAATTGCCTTTTTTAATTTTTCACAAACTTATACTAGAGCTTTAATAATAAATTCTTCTATAGTTACGCATGAAGTTTAAAAGTTTTTTTTACAGTATATACGTAATGTCTGTTTTTTATTTATGCATTGGTATTTACAGGTATACTCGTGTTAGCTGAGTTGAATAAGTTGAACCGTGCTGGTTGTATTAAAGACTAAAGATAATATTGAGAGACTTAAAAGCTATAAAATTCCAGATAAAAATTATCGAAGCAAGCCTTTGATAAAACAAACATCTTCCAAGCGATTAGGTAAGATTTAATTTTTGTACGTTATTTTCTATTTAATTAAAATTTTATATTAAACATAATATTTAGATGCTGTCTCAAAATTTGTCTGCGATATTTAAATGAAAAGGGCTAGTTATGAGGCGAAAGTTAAAGAATAACCGTAGTCAAAATTCTTAAATCAAAAATCTGAAAATTTCCAAAAAGTGGTACGTAATCACACTGTAAATAGCCATATATATACATAGCAAACCCCCACAACTTCATTTCAAGATCTGTAATGGAATGAAATATACAAAGTGTCCAAAGTAAAATGTTCACAAGCTATGAAGTTGATTACTTAACAAGTTAGTAATACTTTTTACTCTGAATGATAGAAAAACAGAAAAAAAGCGTTCACATTGTCTTTTTTAATGGAATACTGTATATTTTTAAAGAAACCAATAGTTTGAACAAAATATTTATTACTTACTACTGTGAAATTAAAAATAAGCAAGTAAAAAGTGATAATTGTGCAAATGTGCAAGTGGGCAATGATCAAATATTGTAGAATAAATAGTCACATACAGGTTTTCCTAGTTATGTACTTGCCAAATGAATCATTCTTTGTGATTATTGATTCATCCTTAATAATTATTGCTGTGCGAGTGCCATTTATTTACTCTTCTCGTAAAATGTAATATGCTGCAAGTATATCTGATTTGTAGAAAAAATTAGATATACTTCGCCATTGTTAATTTAACCAACTTCATAGCTTTAATAATAAGTTTGCAATGGTAAACACGTTACCATAACTTTGGACATGGTGTATACTTCTAATACTTTACGTAAACTAAAGATAGATACATACATATGTTAATATTTTTTTATTTGTTCACAGTTCGAGATGAAGGTAAAGCTGAGCGTAATTTGGAAAAGGCTATTGTTGATCGTACATCTTTGACTACTGCTGCTGATAAAAATTAGGAATCAGCTGAGCTGTGAACATCTCCGCGATTAGGTCAGTGTTTTATAATGTTTTAATATTTTTAGTTCAATAAGATATTTCAGTTATTATATACCATAACATGTAAAGAGATAATAAATTTTGTTCTGTAATAAGATATATCACATCTTATTTTTTTATTTATCTTGAATTTTAGTTTCACTAATAAATAAAATATCGTAATTACTTTCTTTATTTATTGTATGTGCAGATCATGTATGGTGTTATATGGATATATGATTCGATGTTAACTATTGTTAACAACATAAACATAAAAAAACATAAAATTTGTAGTAAGTTTTCCTTATATATTGTCACATGAAATAAAACATCTACGATATATGTCCTGATTACAGGCAGATCATATCGAGATATACTACGTTACACAATTATGAGCATGTTTGTCTTGAACGCTGAGTATTTCATCATAAGCGTTGATTTTATAACAGTTTTCAAATTATGACTTGTATATGTTCTTAACTATTATCAACATCTTGCATACATAGATATGTAAAATTCAAACAGAAGTTTTCTATTAAATTATCTATGATCTAATTATTGTAATTTTGTAGTTTATATCTTAAATCACGTTTATTTCATATGAAAATATATTATATACAGATAATTAACTCGAATTTTGAGTTGGTATAATATCGCTGTAATTTATTCAGCAAACTAATTAACATCGGATCAGTGTACCTATGTACCATCATATATGTTTTGCATCTTGTATGTTTTATCGTATAGATATCACATACAAGATTAATACCCAATATCACTTCCCGTAGTTACTCCTATGTATCCTTTCGATAAGACGCCAACGTCAGGTGCCGACGTTTCACCAACAGAATGGGTAGGTATTGAAAGTTTATCCTACACCAATGTCGCCTAAAGATATAAAACCAACGTTGTAAAATGTTCACACTTTCACATACTGCCAACATTGTTGCCCAACGCGTGCCCAATGTAACTCGGACAATCAGCCAACGTTACACCAACGTTGTGTGCTACCTGGGTTAGTATTAGTGCTTAGAAATATTTTGACAATTCCAACTATTAGGACTGCAAATAATAGTTATAATAAGCACTGCTTATACAATTTGACATATTGCAGATATTGCGTTAAAGTTTAATAACTGTTTTAACTGTTACACATATAAAAACAGCAAGATTTGGTAGCTTTTAGAAATATTCTAACAAAAATGTCAAACCCAAAAGGAAATAACATGTTTCTACGATTTTATTTTTAATGTCATAACCACCAAAAAACTTCTGACAGGTGAAAAGTTTTTTCGTGGTTATGACACTAAAAATTATAACAATGTTACAGATTTTACAGCTGGCAGATCTGTTTTTCAAACAGATAATGCTTAAATTAAAAAAATAATTTGCTATATTGATTATCTAACAGATACACTGACAACTGTTTGATTGTTGTAAAATTCAGTGTTGCAAAATTATTTATAATTTGACAGCTGTCAAATATAGGTATTCTCATAGCTACAACTGTAATATCTCAAACTATAAGTATTGGACTGCGTTTCGTTATTCACTGCAAGTGCTTCTTCGTACATGACGTAGTGTAAGTGCGTTGGAAAAACTATTTTGTTTTAAATATGCCGAAATGATGATGACGACGAAATCAATGATGTCATAGGTTTTTTTATTCTACTTTGACAGTGCGTTATCAGTTATATCGGTACTATCTCCGCATTACTTGCGACACTTGCAATGAATAACGAAACGCATCTTGAGCGTATTTGGCAGCTGTCAGTATTTGCTAGTTACAGTCATTGAAATAGCAAGAGCAGAGACATTTTTGTTGTTTGAAAGTTTAAAAATAAACATCATACGAAAATCTTTTTATAATTTAAGAGGGGTTGCAAATATTTAGCAGCTACAACTACCAGAATTCTAAAAAATAACTAAGATTACAATTTTATAGTTGTCAGATATACTGTTTGTATAATTTGACAGTTGCCCGGTGTATTTTGACAGCTCCACCTAGTAAAACTGCAAAAAATGACAATTTAAAATACGATTTTGTGGTTATAGTACTCAAAACTGTAAGAAATAGTCGAGTTTAGAGCTAATTTTTATATTTTGACAAGCTTAATCGTCAAAACTGAATATGAAACTCAACACTATAAAAAAAAACTGATTCTGCAAATGTATAGATGTCAAAATTGTTTTGACTGTTACATGTGGTAAAACTATAAAACATAAGTATTTGTTTTCACAGTTTGGCAGCTGTTAGAGGTGTTTTAACTGTTACACTCATCAAATTAGTACGAAAATAAGTTTTTTATAATTTAAGAGGTTGTAGAACAATTATATCCTTAGATAATGTTGAAACTGTGAGAGACGGCTGTTTCTACAATATGACAGCTGTCATTTTGAGTTAAAGTTTTAAATTTTCTACAAAACTTTGATATCAAAATCCAAATCTGAGCACGAAGTTTAAAAGGTAATTTTTTGCATAACTGTTTAACAAAACCTCACACAAGCGAATATTGTTCTCTTGAAATTTGAGCCACTTTATTTGGGGAATTATCCACAATCACAGCTACTTATAAAATATTATAACGAAGTATGTAATATCGATCAATTATCCTATTATTTCTAAACACACATGGTATTCAAGCGTAACATTGCGGTAAAAAAAACTTTTACATAAGATTTTACCTTGCTTTACCTTGACGGTTAATGACCCCTGCCCGAATTTGTGTGATACATCTGCCTAAAGTCATTCTCTTTGACTATATTCGAGAACTATGCAGAAGAGTTTCAGTATACATAGATATATATATGTATGTACATATAAGAGAAGAGGCCTTCACTAATACATACTAATCCGTGACAAGATGCGACGACCGACCATCACATTACCATCAGAATTTCGGACAACAACATTCGACCGATCCGCATTATAACAGTCCTAGTGTGTCCACCGCATTTTTATTCGAATATTATCGCGAGCGTTTGAGTTTCACGCATAAATTTATCGATTTCAGCTGACATTTCTCCTCGGCGTTTTATATTTAAATAATGCTGATGATGCGTGTAGTACGTTCCACCTTCTCTAATACATATTTGTGGGCATTATAAATATTCGCAGGTGTCAGCTAAGCGTTCGCCCGTTTTTTTTTTTTGTAGATTTTTCCGATGACGATTGTGTAAAAATTCCCGATGTAATCAGTTTCGGACTTGATGTGATGAATTAATTGTAGTATTAATCCGATATAGCGTTTTACGCGACACCGATTAGTATCTCGATTAATTCAATGTACGAAAATAAATCTGTGGGAGAGATTTAAAAATAAAAAATAATGGTTTAATTTATATTAATAGAAAAAAATTGCTTGTACTGATAAGTAGCGTAGATTCATATACACGTAAATACTTCCCGAGTTGTTGAAGAGATTGATTTTGTTAAATGATAGTTTTATGCAAATTAATGTGTTGTTGAGGTTTGAGTTTTTGTAGAAATAATTATATTCAATTTCGAAATATAAAAGTATTAAAGGGACATTCGATTTTCTTCGAGAAATATTGTAGAAAATTGGAGAAGCAAATATACCTTAGATATTTCAGCGCAAGTGTCTCTATATTATAGGTAAGACCAGGAACTCAAGAAAGCACTCCTTTTGCATGATGGTACACTTTGAGGAGATTATGATATGTATAACATTTAAAAACACTTGTGTTGTTTTATTGATTATGATATCACTATTCTTGTTTTGCCGATGGTCTCGCAGAGAATGTGCGGCGTTCCAATATATTTAACTACAGCTATTCTATGGCATCACCGAAAGCCATACAGGAGCTCATCTCCAACAATGCGAAAGTGAACAAAAAAGTTTATGAATTCTTCAGCCAACAAAGTTAAATCTCTTCTGGAGCTCAATAGAAAAGACATCAGCACCATCACGGCTTTACTTACTGGTCACGACCTTCTAGGTACCACCTGAAGGAAATGGGTAAAGATGGCTGATTCTGTTCGGAGCATAGTGAGATGACGAAACACATTATATGCAACTGCGAGGTGGTGGCTCGGTAAAGGCAGCGCTACCTCGAACAGGCACATGTAGGACCGGCTGATATTAGAACTATAGTCCCCAAGAAAATCCTAGACTTCTTCAGAAGTCTGGAGATCAATAGAGGCTACGCTGCTTTTTTAAATTTAATCTAACATTCTCAATCTCCTGTTATGATCCTCCACTCTTTTTGCATACATCAGGATGTCGTCAAAATGTATGATGTAACCAGATGCACCATATCATATTTTACAACCAAGAAATCATACCTAAATTTATGAAAAATTTGGGATATATGTATACAGTGTTGACCACTTAAAACGATGCACTAGAATTACGGCCAAGCTAACTAAAAAAGTTAAAATCCGACCAGGTAAACTTACAGTGATCGAGGAGAAGCATATATTAATAACAATGTAAATTTTGTAATATTCATGATGACGTCACGCCGAAATCAATTTGCATTTTATTAAATAAGTAGCACATTTATATTTTCTGTCACTTTATTGTTAGAAGATGGTATTTCTAACACATCACAATCACCTATTAAATATTTGATCCAAGTGTGTAGATGTATAGAATGAAATTTGATAATTTAAATTTCGCGAGTTCGAAGTTTCAAGCTTAGTTTACCGAAACTTTACGTAACGCATGTTAATGCGTATGACATTTGTCAGATTTGACTTAAATTACTACATATTCTGCCATTTGCTTATCTCAAAGTGCAACTTGCTAAATTTAAAATATGAAGTGTAAACTACGAAGTCTAATAATAACTATTTGAATATGATATAAAATGTAGATACATTTTTATTAAAATATGCTTCCCTTAGAACTCTCTCTGGTTCGATTTTAAATTTCGTATTTAGTTTTGCCATAATTTCAATGTATCATTTTAAGTGGCCCACCCTGTACTATACTAAAGATAATCAGGTAGATCTAGAGGATTGCACAGGCATTCCCGAAGCCATGGCTTTCATATTGATGATGCTAATGAAGACTATCCTCATCGCAATTAGTGTTATTGTCTGAAATAACCGTACAGGACTATTGAGTGAAATATATTAGGAGATATAGTAGTGAAACAGCAAAAGCTTACGTATGCAAAACGAGGTGAAAAATCACTCTCTTCCTTCCCCATTTCAATAAAGCCTGAGAGTTTTATAGTGTCCTCACGTCGGTAAGTCCATTCCAGTAGGAGCGATGTCTAGCAGCTAATTCAGATCTGATACAAGTTTTGATGATGCCATATGAAATATCACATATTAATTCTGAACTTATGATGACTTATGTGGTTCGCTGGCACCTCTTGAGCTATTTCGTAGCATCTAATCCCAGATTAGCTTAGCAGCCATCTTCGCGTAATACTGTCATGTTACCGATCCATTCTCTTGAAGGCAGTTTAAGAATGAGTGGCAATTATTTCGGCATGGAATATGAAGAGGGAGCCCTCTAAGCTGAACAAACAATGATGTACAAGTGAACCAACTTGTGGAAATTCTCATGCTAGTATTACAATCTTGGTTAGACCTAAACTTCCTGTTTCGCACAATCGTGCTTCTACCAAAATGAGCTTTCTGAACGCAGAATATATCTGCTTGTCGATCTGAACCCGAGTCACACAAATTACGTGTCTACAAGATCGCGGACTTTATTCCTATTATTGGCCTTGCGATGGTCTACAATGCCTTTATGGCTTTTGCCTTTCTTGTAAATGTCTGTCTCGTTTTCGTTTCTTTTATCCTCTTTTCCTTCAAATGTTTGCCAAACATAATTTTAGATTTACTAATTCTAAAAGTGCTATATATATCTTCTGCAGTAATTGTAATTGTTTAATTGTGTCAAAAATGCCAATCCTTCTAGAATATCGAGCAATTAGCTAAATTTGTGTTCCTCCATTCAACTGTAACTGCTCTAGCCATTTCTAATCTAGAAAATACTGATTCTGCTATCTCAATTACTATTTCTATTACCATATACATATTTTGAAAACTGGTGAACTTACTCATATTAGGTCATATTAGGTCAATTTCTCACTGAAATTAAGAAATATCTATGCCTAAAATTTAATACTGACATGACATATTTATATTTTTATGTGATAACAAAAATTTGTTAAAGTCATAGATTTAGTAGTATCATATTAACGCTAACACAGTTTTCTGTGCCTGCAAATTTTATCAAACCGATATACTGTGCTGATAGACGAACATTTTAGAGCTTCTTAAGCTTCTGTTCTAGTTTTTCAAAATTTCTGTTGAAATCAAAAACTGATGTAGACAAACAAGATAAAAATGTTTGTTCTAGCTTGTACATGAATCAGATCAAAAGATTAAGTGGTTAACATCTTTGTTCATCTCTTTAATCAGTAGATGAAATCTATATAAGCAACTAGCTAGCCCGATACTACCTCTGTCGATGACCAATTAAAAAGAAATGGTATTAAGAGACAATGGGGGTCACTAGGGTCACTATATCACTATAATTTTGTGTATCTATCACTTGGACACTTTACAGTAATCAAAGTTTATAGATAATAGGGCGAAGGAACCAGCAGATGAACACCCCTCCACTAAATGAACACTTTCTTAGTTATTGCTTCATCTTAAGATTACATAAGTCTATAATAGGGTTTTAAGGTATTTGGGTTTAACTGTGTGGTATCTATTAGACGGCAGTACTGCTTAAACCGCCATTAGAAAATGGCAGCATCTGAAACTTGTTTCAGCATATACTGTGTTTAGTGAGTGGGTTGTTTTGAAACAAATAATTTACAAAGCGAAGTGGACTCAATTATTGAAAGAAGTTTTGGAGTGTGTTATTTTGTAAGTATAGGAATAAAATATTGTATAAGGACAATTTAAATATGTTCAAATATAATATTGTTGATTAGAAAATGCAAATTAACCTAGTAATAATATTACTTTGGCCTATGTTCATATTCTGGTACATAAATTCCCTTAAAACCAGTGAATAAACGTGTTCATTTACTGGAATTTCAACATTTCATTAAAATATGCGAAAATAATCTCTAAAAAAATATTCATATGGCTCTTTTTGATTTTATCTTTCACACATAGCTATTATTTCCGGGACCAGTAGTTGAATACGAATTTTTTGAGAGTTCATTTTGTGGGTTACGTACTTGCTCTTATTAAACACTTGAAACTAATGAATGAACATATTTATTTCTTCTTTAAAAAGCTGTAAGAGTACCTATGAATCTAGTATATTATTTCATTTGATTTTTACAGATGTAATCATTCTAAAGGGTCAAGCGTAAGGAAGTCGTTGTATGAATACCACAATGAACACTAGAAAAATATCTTACAACAGGTTTAATTATAGTGAAGAAGATTTGCGAAAAGGACTTGATTCTATAAAAAATGAAAGTATGTCTTTGAATGCAGACAGTAAATACTTTAATATTCGGAAAGGAACTCTGCATAACAAAATTAAAGGCGCAATTCCTTTGCAAAGAAAAATGGGACCTGAAAATGTCTTAAGAGCTGAAGATGAGAGCCGAATCGAAAAATGGATGTTAGACAAAGCCAAAATAGGTTTCCTGATGCACTCTGAAGATGTAAAAGATGGCGTTCAAGGTATACTAAAAGCTCATAAGCAAGAAAATCCGTTCGTAAACAGTAGACCGGGAAAACTGGCGATCTGACAAAGAAAAACCAAGCAAAATGAAGAAATAGTAAATCTAAAATACGATGAAACTAGAGAGAAAGACAACGCAAATGAAATGGATGTAACAGTATCGAGAATGGACCAAGAAACTTTAAAACCAAAGGACTGCACTCAAGAACAAACAGAAAGTTTTTGATCTTTGAATTTATCGTGGCCAAGAGAAGAAAAAATCTGAAAAAATGCCGTTTGCAATAAATTCAAAAATATGGAGAGAGATACAAGAAGAAAAGTCTAAAGCTAAAGAATTAAAAGAAAGCGAGCTACTGAAAAGAAAAGAAGAGAAACAAAAAAGAAAAAATCAAATTTCCAATACAGAAAGTGCAATTAAAAGAACATGTAAAAAAGCTGTTACAAAAAAGAAAGGATCAAAAATCGAGAAAAAGAAAAAAAATTGTATCAGCTGTCAATCTTACTTCTAACAAGGTGAAAGTTGCAAGTAAAGAGGGCAATAATTCAAATGAAATAGTTAGATATGCAATCGGCGATTACGTAATTGTCTTATACGAAGAAACGCATTTTCCCGGAATTATAAGAGATATAGAAGGAGGGGAATATGAAGTAAGTGTCTTGAAACAAAAATGCGATGGCACTTGGATATGGCCTAAACCAAAAAATCAAATTTGGTATCACGAAAACGCCATTGTTAAGGAAATTGCAAGGCCCATTCTCGATGATAAAACAAAAGGCTTTGCTATATCCTTTTAGACATTACAATTCTTTCTTAGGTTAGGTAATTACATAATGAATGTAAAGTTTACAGCACTAGCTAACAAATTTGAAGTAGCAGAAAACTCAGTTGCCCTAATCTAAGGCAACTGAGTTCATTTACTGGATTTTCACATTTGATTCATTAGAGCTGAGTGTTACTAGGGAAACATGCAATTTTCTAAAGGAACTCTTTCGATTAAAAGGTGACAAGTCTTTAGCATTTAAGTCTAAAACTAGATAGTTCAATACATTTAAAAACTACGAATATCAATGTTTATATAGATTGTCACTGTTGTGTTCATTCATTGGTGCTACTACCCTATAAGGTAGTCTTCAAGATAAACACTAAATATTTCCGAAAAGTAGAGGTTATCGTCGACCACAATTTTGTGTTTTTCAAATTAATTTTTCATTTTTTTATTATTGTTGCGTCATTTGACAAAGTCCAATTTATCAGTTTCACAACTTAAAATATAAATATCTAAATAGTATGCTATTTTAATTACAACATTTTAGAATAGGTACATGTATTAATTATATGTATAGATAACAACATTTACAATAAATATGATGTATAGCATACATTTTTTAAATGACTTTAACGCCCTAGAAAGCGTGTTTGTGTTACTCCGGTTATAATTAATAATTATTCGTCCAGTTCGAAAAGAAAGTCCGTGACATGATTAATCAAAGCTTTAGAAATGCAACATTTACCTTTAGGCACATAATATAATATAATATACAGTATTGTTTATATAAATACAAAGAATTTGACCAATAATAATAATATATTTCTCATCCAGGAAATAGACACCGCAGCGTGCTATATTTGGTCCTTCTATAGGTCTTCAGTTCTCCACTCTGACACTCAGCTGTATTAACCAGTCAGTGAGGTATCTTAGTAGTTTGTCAAAAAAATATGTCGCTACATCCAATTAATTAATTAATTTAAAATATAATTTCAAGATCAATTATTACAGAATCTAAAACATTGAAATGTTTGGTCTCATAGTTTCACGGAGATGTACAAATAATCATCTCCCATAATGAGCTTTAAATGTTTTGATGACTCGTTGTTTCATTGTGTTAAGTTGTAATGGAGTGATGGCCACCTCAATCCTCAAAAAATTTATTTCCACGCAGCTGGGTATGTTCTCCACAGTTCATCATTATTTTGCGGCTTAGCAACGGATACAGCCTTTTTCAATTCCATCTATAAATTTTCAATTGGGTCCGGCGATTATTATCTCGAAACCGTGTTTGCGCTTAACGAGAAACATGTCGACACCCCAGTTCTATAGTGTAACAACTTTTTTTCCACTACTAGCGTTAGAAGACGTCATTATTTGGTATGTTTTCGGGCCGAGAAGATGAATTTCTCTCCTAGTAGTCAATAATAAAAATTATCTCCTAGTAGTAAATAATAAAAACAATTGACAATAATAAAATTATGATTTATTCAATAAAAATGTATAGAATAGAAATAATTTGAATATAAAACCATAGAAGTCCTATAGATGCACGAATGAAATCCGCAATTCAAGAAAAAAGGTTAGGTTAACATTTAACATGAATAAACAAAGTAGGAAATACGTAATTTGGTAAACACTACTTATTAAAATAATAATTAATAGTACAATTATGGCAGGTTATGTTAATTCCTGACGTACTGGCTTGCAATAAAATTTCGTACACCTAGTTTTACCTATATTGATTTCACCTTTTGTGACATTTCTAATTTGACGTTTCATTTCCAAAAGTACACTATTTTTATGTCACCATAACCTCTATGCATAGTGTGTCACGTCCGTCAAATCTAAAGTCAGCTTACATTGAAAAATAATCTTCAAAAATTAGCTTGCTTGACATTAAGGTGTACGAGATTTTATTGCAAGCCAGTGTACCAGTATTTTTGATACTCTATTTGATTTGCTTCCTTGCGGATTTCTGCAGGAGTACAACTACTGTCTGACATTTTGTTTTGGTATTGTGACAAGACATTAATAAAATCTCAATTTAACATTAAATGTTTATTCATTTGTTTTTACAGACTAACATGTTTTCTATGGATATCTTAAATTAAACATTTATCGGAACGGCTTATTATATTACATTATTATTGAGAAAGCGGTTAAATATGCTAGTAGTGGAAAAAATAGTATATAAACCACGGCAGAGAAGATTTTTTCTCAGCCTCTTAGCCATTATTATAGCCATATTAATAATGCTACTCGGCTGAGAAAAATGTCTTCTCTCCCTTGGTATATAATTACTATTATAGTAGTTTTCTGTAATTTCAATAACAAGAAACTTGCAATAGTAATTTTATAATTACTCTAAAATTTCTGATTATAAAAGGAAATCATAGTGCTAATACGATGCAATATGCAAATAATTAAAAGATATTTTTTAAATTCCAAATTTACTTTTTTTATATTTGGAGAAATTTGATTTTATTACACATGTTACACTATTACTCTAAAGCTATAGCAACATTTAATAAATGATAGGGAAACAACTCAAATAAAGTCCAACGTCTTTATGAAAATAAATGATAATCAAAAAAATGACTCATTAAATTATGTAACTGTCTTAATTATTGTTAATCCTCTTCTGACAGTTCCGACCTATCATTAGATGCTTGTAAATTTTCATTAAATGCGCAGTGAACCTCTTTAATTGCGTCCGATTTACACATTTCTATTAACTGTTGTTTCTTCTTTATAGAAATTGTAACAGAAATTAGTAAGATACATTTTTATAGAGAATTTAATGGAGAGTATAAAAGGTCCTATAACATTTTTTTGTAGAAGTTGCGGTTTACGCGCGGAACATTATCGCGAGGTCACGATTGGGGGTGGTTTTTTGTGCAAAAGGGGATGAAGTTCCCACCGGAGAGGTGGGAACTCTTCGGATCTGTATTTGGGCCCCTACTGAGAGTTGATAACCTAAATTTAAAAACTTCATAATTTTTTCTTCTATTCCTTGTTTTTCGAGCTAACTTGCAGTGTTAATAAGCATTTTTCATATTTTATTTCGCTTGCGACCTCCTCTGTTTTTGTGTCACTTTTGTTTTGCTATAACTGATTCGTAATTTTGTGAAACGAATACAAAAATTAAACAACCCAATATGTTATAGCCGTCGCGTTGTTTTTTCCTTATACCAGACCCGTCCGACCAATGGTCACCGGTAAGGCACTGCAGCTTTCATTCTTATTGTGCCACGTCTGTGTATTCAACTCACCCATTCTAACACGATAGTTCCATTATTTTGTACTGGTCCCTAACCGAGTGGGTAAGGTGTCTCTGGGTCTCATTTCGTTCTCCCAAATAGGTTGGGGTTGCCTTCTGCGATCTAGTGCCTCACAGTCGCGTAGTATATGATCGACTGTCTCCAGTTCCATCTCGCAAAGTCTACACTTTGTGTCCCCGTCAAACACTCCGATTTTGTGTAGGTGTTCTTTCACTGCAGCATCTCCAGTGATTAGGCCCGTAACAGTACAGAGCTGTTTCCTGCTAAGCTGTAGCAGTTCTCTAGCTTTCTTCCACCATGGTTTCCCCATAAAAGTTTTACCATTTATTATTATATTATACCGAGTACTGATTTTTGACAGGGGTTGGAATAGGGATTGAAAACTGTGGTTTTTGTTCGCTAGGATATTTTCTCTAACCGCTTACTTTGTATGTTTTTTCCAACATAATATTTTTAGAAGAAATGATCCATCAACTGTCTTTGTAAATTGTACTGGAATCAATGGTCTATGGCTATTTTCATAGTTAATTTATGATTGATATTAATTGAATAATTTGTTTTATTATCATACAAAACAACTACCCAAACTTAAGAACAATACTTAGTAAGACTAAATTACACTATTGGTCATGTGTGGTGCAAATGAGCATCACTTCTTTAAAAAAAAACTATAAAAATATAATAAAAGCCAATAATTGGGATACAAAACTAAATTTTTTAAGCAATAAACTGAGTGAGGTTTGAACTTACATCCAGCAGTCCTGCACTCTGCACTCTCGCCAAACATCATTATGAATTAATCTTTGGTGGCTTTAAAACTTGGAAAGGTTTCTTTTATTTGGCCGCGATAAAAGTCTTTTTAAGTATCTTTTTCTAGAACAGGTTAGTCTTGTTCACGTTGAATTTGGTTTAGTTGCTATATCCACCTCCTTCTATCATAGCCTTGAGTTTTTCTGGGAAGTCTTTTTGTCAGTGCCTTACTTTTTGCGATGCTATGCCAAGAATAACTTTCGAATCGGCTGAACCAACCCTTATTAGATTTAAAAATCTCAACATTATGATGCTTGAGTTCAAAAATGAAGAATTTTTAGTAGCTTGAAATATTAAACAGTAAGTACGCTAAACTACTTTCTCTCCAAGTTTATTTGTAATCCAATTCTTGACTTTCTATTACTGTAGTAGTAGACTCGTATTAACTGTAAATTCTAAATCTAATTTTAAATACTCAAATAGTGCTCGCCTTTTGTTTGGTGAGAACAAATACAGCCACTACTTTCACCATTTTTTCTGCTTCTGTGTATCCTTCAAGGATTCTTATCCCATTCGAAACCATTTTGGGCAATCTTTTACTACAGAGTAGGCAATCTCCACTGCTTTGAGAATTGAATACCTTTTACCATCAATTTAATACTTTTTGTATAAGAGTTAAAGCAGTTTATATCCCTGACATAATATGTATTAGTCACTGTTGAGAGGTAAATAAATACATACTAAGTAGTTAAATATAACAAAAGTTATTCATATCGTCATAAACATGATTTATTTAAAAAATTATGCATTCTAAGACGTCATAGATTTTCCAATAGTAAAATTACCATAATAATTTATACCGAAAAAAGAGCTGGATCACAAATTCCCCGTGCATAGGTTTCTGTCAACTTGATAAATTCGAATCAAATATCCATACTTCCACGAGTAGCAATTTATTAGATAAATACACCAACAGCGGTGATGCCTCTTACTTCGTACTCTCTATTCTAATTAGAAGCAGTTACAAGCTTTTAAGTAGCGGGTATCATTCAAGGAACACGGATCCTCTACCCATTAATAGCGGGGCCTGCGTAACCTTATTTAGATTTATTGTCTATAATTTTTCGAAGAAGCAAACGTACACTGCACGGTATTAGTGAGGAAGAAAATCGTTCCAATTGCATAATACAACTGATTTATATCTAATTTAATTATACACATCTGTCAGTTGTAGTGATCCAGTGCGCTGCGGGTTTAAGAATAAAGACGTTCAACGAGTACGACAATGTCTTACGTTGTGCGCCATATACATGCACAGATCTAACTGAGGAAAGAACTTCCTGAAGTTAATATATACAAATACATACATTATAAAGTATGTATGTTAATGTAACATTCTCGCTTAGAGTACTTGTATAGTAAATAAATACTATTTCGTAATAAATAGAGCCATTGATGATTTTTTCTTGTAGAGTTAAACAAGGAAATGGTATTGATGATCTTAATAGTTTAGTGTAGTTTTTAATAGGATTGGAAACGATCGTTCAGTATTCAAAGAAATATTTATTATTGATATAATTTATGGAGGAATCCTAAATAGAAATCTGTTCAAAAGCGCAAAGAAAAAGTGTTTATCGTTATTCGATAATGGCGTTTATCCATAATGAAAATAAATGTTGTTTATTATTGATATGAGGAGTGAAATTATTATATTTTGAATGTTCACAGATATATTGATGTGGATATTCCATAGTCGGTTATCACAGCGACCTTGTGTATACAATGTAAGCATATTTAAGCTTATGTATATTTAGTACTTTACAAAAATAAATCATTAAAGCAATAAAAGATATAAAACTGCAGATTATTTTGAAAGAAAAAAATTTGTGTCTGATATAAAAACGATTGTAATCAAGAATGTACTATAGCTATGTTTAAGGAGGTTTTCACACAACACATCAACATTTTATTGGTTATTTTCAAACCCAAACATTTTAAAAAGCACTCTTGTTGTTGATGGTAATATAGCTTGGCAGTATCCAATGATGGGGGAGGAGGGGGAGAGGGGAGGGGAGGTTGCACCGCTCATATGAGCCTTTACGATTCGTTTCTCGGAATCAGTCCCCATTCTTCAAATATCTTCTGGTTTGAAACGTGCGTGACTTCTTCCACTTGCGGCTATCAACCCACATTGTTCTCTATTGTGCACTTTGCTCTTCCAGTCGCGAATACCCAGTTTCAATAGGTCGTCTTCTACTTCCTCTATCCATTTCCGTCTTGGTCTTCCTCTCTTTCTTCCACTGTCCCGCCTCCACTCCACCATAATTCTTACTGTTGCCATTGGTCTAGCTCTCCAAACGTGTCCCAACCATTCTATCCGTTTGGCTTTAATTAGTTTCACGATATCCTCTTCGTTTAATTCGTCTAGTATTTCTTTATTGTTTTTTGCTATGACACTTCCATCTTCAGTTTTAATAGGGCCTAGAATTTTTTCTCATTATCTTCCTTTCTGTTATCCTTAATACATTTTCTTCTTTTTTCGTCAGTGTCATTGTTTCAGCAGAATATAGGAGTATAGGTCTTATCATGGTTTTATATATTTTTATTTTTGTTGCTCGTGACAGGATCTTGCGTTGTGTCATACTCTTACAGCTATGATATGTACCGTTTGCTCACTGTATTTTTTCTTGCACCTCTTTGTTTCTTTCTCCATTGACCCCCAAATCGTGACCCCCAAATATTTAAACTTATTTACTTGTTCAAACTGATGTTGGCCAATATTACCTTGATTTTGCTTTAGTTGCTTTCTTGTTCTCATTAGTTTGGTTTTCTGTTCATTGATTTTTAATCCCATTTTCTTACTTTCGTTTTCTATCTTGCTTAGCATTGTTGTCATGATATGTCGATTTTTTTGTTATCAATACCAGGTCGTCAGCATACGCAATGATTTGTGCTCCTCCTGATCTCAGTGTACCTCTCACATTAGTTTTCTTTATTATATATTCAAGTGTGAAGTTAAATAATGTAATTGAGAAAGCGTCTCCTTGGCGAACTCCTTTGTTTGTTATAAAACTTCCCGTTTCTCCCTTCTGAGTTTTAATACTAATGTTCGTTTTTCTTAGTAACATTTGTATAAGGCGTCTTAGTTTGCTGTCTATTCCCAAATATTTTAATGCTTCCATAAGTTGTTTTCTCTTTATCGAGTCGAACGCTTGTTGGAAATGAATGGACAACATTTCTAGTTCCATTTTGTATTCGTACGCTTTCTCAATGATCTGCTTGACATTATGGATCGCATCGACGGTTGATTTTCCCCTTATAAATCCGTTTTGATAGCCACCTATTATATTTTTGTAATTATTTACTAGTCGATTCTGTATTAGTGTGGTCATTATTTCATCAGTAGTATTCAGGAGTGTAATTCCACGGTAATTCTGTTCCTACTCTGTTGGCATTCTTTCTTCCCTCCAAATGATTCTCATCAACTGCAATATTGCTTCTTGCAATTTTGCTCCTCCGTATTTTATTACCCCTGTTTATATTATCTTTCCCTGGTGTCCTTCCGTTCTTGCTTTTATTAATAATGTTCCTTACCTCCTCGATTGTCGGTTCTTCCATTATTGAACTTTCAGCTTCCGATTCGTGACGTTCTTCTTCCAATTCCATTGTTAATTTTCTTCGTTATCATCAGCCAGCAACTCCTTAAAGTACTCCTTCCATATATTTTGATATTCCTCTTCGCTTTGGGCTAGATTTCCTTCTTTGTTTTTTACATTTGTTTTATTTTTGTGACATATTTTCCGTTGGTTTATGCTTTGGAAAAATTTCTTGATATTTCCCTGAGTTCTCTCATCTTCAATTTCTTTCATTTTTCCATTCATTCATTCTCGTTTGGATTCTAGCTTACCAATATATGATCTATTTGATTTTCTTTGTGGCATCCAGGTGGCTTCCATGTAGCCTTATGTGCATTTTTGTGTTTAAATTTCCTATGTCCTCTTTGACTTCTTAAAGTTTTTCGGTATGTTTTGGGGACACATGTGTAAAATCGGTATATTGTTAAGACATCCTGTATAGAAACAGAAATTATCAGCGGCTTCAGAGAGAGTCGCATTTGACGTCAGTTACCGAGAAGACGCAGCACGAACTTAAGGGCCATCCTTACGCTCAATATTAGCAACTAATTCATACTCCGCACGATATCTTAAAAGTACAAACCAGATAATATCAAGCTTAATATCCATATCCAGTTTTGATTTTGATTTGCTAAAATATTGGAAACTCACTTTCACAAAGATAAGTAACAGCAAATGGTATTTGGTAACAACTAAATACATGCATGCCACATTAAAAATCAAGCGCAACAATTGCCTGAAATAGATTACCAGCTTTGGAATCATTCGGTAGTATTCCTACATCAAGAACATTTGAAACATCCAAGGACGCACGAAGTAGGTTTCTTCTGTAGCTTCTTGCTGAGACAACTCGGAGAATTAATATTGTTTGCTTTTTGTCACCAGTTTAGAGAGATAAAAAAGATAGAAAACAAAGGCTCGTAGATTATTTTTAAAAGGGATTGAGTATGTGTCTATTATTATTTATGAGATTTAAATTGTAACATCTGGTTCTTTTCGCATTTTCAATGAAGTGCTTTTAACTTTAGAATAGCAATGCATCATCAATACTAGCTTATATTATTATCAATTTTAATTAACTAAGCACTCACCACACATATAACAAAAATCAAAAGTTAAGATAACTCTTGCAAAAGGTTTTGAATAAGTTTGAGTTAGAGGAAAGGGTGTGCAGGTCTCTAGCTTAGTGTGGAAGCTTTTTAATATGTTTTTGGAAGCTTGACCTCAATCTAAGCATAGTAGTCATATTACCGATATAAACTCCACACAATTTTTGTTCTATTTCCGTTCAAGAGTCAAGTTAAGGAAACTGAAAATCTGTACATTTTCGAATAGGTGTTTTAATGAACTCTACTTACCTTATCGAATTTCATTAAGATCTGGATTTGACACCTGGGAATCTGTACTTATATGTGAATGTGGTTAGACAGCTGTTACATTATTCATGATGATATTGTATTTTTTCGATAAATCATCTATATTAATAATTTGTGAAATTCTTGTATGTTAATTACAAATGTGCTTTGTTTGAGATGAAATTGTTTATATTATTATTATTTCATGCATATGTTTATCTAAAAAGTAAGTGTTATACATATATCAATCATACTAATTTTTAATCTGCCATGAAGTATCTTATATCATTATTTAAGGAGATAAGTTACTGTTCACTGATGTATCATATTTATTATGGTTGTATATATACATATGTATCCATAGGTTGATTTATTTAACCATCAAGATGAAATAATAAATAAATAATAAATCGTATAACTTTGATGAAGATCAACATCGTGTGTACATAAGAAGGTTTTCAAATTTAAATGAACCAGCCTGTATATACACTTTTTTCGTTTATCAAAATCTTGTGTTTGATGTCATATCCACATTCATACTATTATGAATTATTGTATATAATAAATATATGTATTTATGTGTGTTTGTACATAGTACATCCATACACGCACATGAGTTATTCTTGAACTTTTGATCCAAATATCGCATATCAATGACTCTTTGAACGCCGTTTCATTAATTACGATGTACTTACAGGGAATTTTGAGAATGTGCGTGATTCTATTTATGTTAACGATCCGTTTATTTTATTAAACATTCCTCAATTTTTTCAACCTAACCAGTATGTTATCGAATCGAAATATGATTAAAGCTGATTAGATTTAAAGAACAACAATTTGTTGGTTTCAACTTTTTTTCGCATTGACATCTGTTTGAATGGCAATTTACTTTCCACTATAAATGTGAAACTAAAACTTCAATTCTTCTTCTCCTACAAGCTGCAATATTAAGATAAAATCTTCTCGTGTATAAATTGGGATAACAGTCCATTCACATTAATAATTTTTAATTCTTTCTCTACCCCCCATCGTTTATCATCACTTTTATTGCTGCAATCTGATATTTCAATGGCTTATTGACACTTGTGCTATAAAATACAACATAGCTAACTATCTAATCTGTCTTCCGCAAAAATATATAACCTAACCTAGAACGGTTCTTTCACTTATGTATCTCTAACGCCTGTCCTACATATAAAACTGTCCACAACAACTAGTGAAATGTTCTTGCGGTCAATAGATGGATTGGCAAAAATCAAGTAAAATAGATATTCAACAAAAAAAAATATATATATATATATTTTTAAGCTCGAACCTTTCTTTTTCATTCAGCTGTATAATTAGAATTAGTTTTAAAATATTGTGATTAATGCCTAGCAAAAAAAAACTCTGATTCTTGTCTTGGGTCTACAGTTACCAATTTCAATGTCCGTTGTAAAGTTTTTTTGGTAGAATTATCCTACCATCAAAAAACAAAATATCATTCCTTATTAAATAGTAAGATATTAAACTTTGTGGAATGTTTTTGTTATTCTTAAGACAACTTTGTTTCATATATGTTTTTGTTAACGTAACATAGTCTTTATTTGTTGTATCCATTTATTCGTAATTTTCTACTACTTAAAATGGCAAATTGTTTTCAAAAATCTGAACTCTAATATTATCTTCTGTTATATTAACTACTTGCTATTTCTCAATGCTGCCTAGACAACATATCAGATGTATGCATCTTGACACCTGCAAAAATCAGTTAGTTCCTTTGCAATTTACTGCAAACTGTTAATATTTTAAAATTTTTACCAATGATATAAATATGTTTTATTGTTTTTTGTGAATAAACCAGTTTAACTATTCATCAATAAGGAATATAACATTTAATTCCAGTTCCATATCTGCATAGCATTGTTTGCAGTCATTCTAGTTGTAATTGGTTTATTTTCCCACAAAATACCTTTCAAGAACTATCACATTGAGTTATTATTGGTTTATTAACGTTATATACTGCATAATAAGTTTTGGAGCATTAGCGATCAGATTTTTCAGTTTTTAAAAGGCTTTCACGGCCAGAGCATCTGTTGTAAAATCTGTCGGATAGTTATGTAGTATATATGTTACGGTTAAAAAGCGTTAACTTGGCTAGTTTATAAACCAGCTGATAGTATACAAACTATCCGAATGTCTAGTTATTTTGATAGAAAATATTTTTTTAACTAAAATAGGTGCCAGTATTGGCTGCTTCGTACATATACAGCTAGTTTTACAAACTATACAACATTTACCGCGAAAGTACAAACCACAGGAAAAGTATACAAAATTAACCAGTATTTTAGGTTAGTTTCCAAACTATCCACGGTAAATGGATTAAATTTTGAACTAATATTCCTAGTAATTCATAACTAACTCGTTGGTTTGTATGTAAACTAACCAATCCTGCTTGGTTAATTTAGTTTAGGATAGTAAAATAATTCTTTGTCAGAAATAAAGTTTATTTATAGGTACAACATGACATTGCTATTACTACTTAAATGTACATAAGTTAAAAAAAAAACAAAAAAAACATATAAATATACGTAATAATAAAATTCAAAAAAATATTATTTATTGAACAAGTTGCACTATTGTGGCACTTGCTGTTACACGTATATCCCGAAGCAAGACATTTACACTTTTTATTTGTGCAACTTTTCTAACATTGACAGCGCACATGCCTTGGGTTGAACCGGTTACTGAAAATTTTCGTGCAAAGGGCTTCGTAATGTTATTTC
Source organism: Holotrichia oblita (assembly GCA_023690525.1). Classification (NCBI taxonomy): domain Eukaryota; kingdom Metazoa; phylum Arthropoda; class Insecta; order Coleoptera; family Scarabaeidae; genus Holotrichia; species Holotrichia oblita. Next base: position 42,446,517 of record CM043016.1, on the reverse strand, counting down.
GGTGTCTATCTTGGACATCTTCTAGCTTTATAATTCCTGCTTGCATATTTAAAATTCATTTCGGGAATATAGTTGCTTAAGGACATCGTGAACAGTTCCAATTCGGAAAAATTCATCTTCTACGCGCATTCTTACGCCCAGAATGCTCCTGTGATCTGATCGACTTCGGTCTACATCAGAATGGGCACTTCACGGACATGCGGCAGTTCCTTGTTGAAATTTTTCCTAGAAGCTTTAGCATTTTTTCTGCTTGTCTTTTTAGACTTTCGCGACATGCATCTCCTGATCGCTTCGATATTGTTTTTTTTTCACAATAATCGCAATACTTTCTTCAGGAACAAAGTATGCATTTGCAATGACAATATTCATTCAGATCATTTTGCGTAGTTTCAATTCCTGGGCTGATTACCACTGGCTGTAAACCCAATGTTTCATTGTTTTCTTCAAATAAAACAGAGATTTCACTGTTTCTACTGTTTATAAAAAAATGAATCGGCCGGGAATCGAACCCTTGCCAACCGCGTGAAGGCAAGGACTCACATTGAAAATACCTACCTTGTTTGCAAATTCTCGGCCATTGTCGCTCTGTAACACACAAGGTCTGTACTGTAAGCTTTCAAATACTTCTAGCAGGTGCCCAGCTACTTCTCTAGCTTGCTTTGTTTTCAGCGCCCTTAAACTGACGTATTTGGTTAGGTGGTCTTGATAGACAAAAATAAACTTGTAGTCACCATCCGGTCCTAGTTTGTAAGTCGATGAGATCGATTTGGTACCGAGAGCTTAAATGATTTGAAACGATTGGTTTAACAACAATACTTTTTTTGGTTTTGTTCCGTTTGAGCTGACAGTTTTCGCAAGTTTCAATGAATAATTTCACCATTTCTTGTGTTACGCTATAATATTTTTATTCAATCATTTTGTTGTTGCTTGGATGACCTCCATCATAAAATTCACTCAAACACAAAATAATTTTTTCGATTTTTATGTAATATTATATAAGATGATTCGATCTTCTGTAAATCATACGTAAAGTTCACTGTAATCACTGTCATTCATTAATTTTGAATTTTGCTGGTAAACTTCCAAAAATACACTTTCAAATTGTAGCTGCTGATTCATTTTTTTAATGACCAGATTCGGCGAAAAAGACGTGCAGCAAACAATAACTACACGCAACACTAAATATAACCTCACTTCTTCTATAATATGTATATATAAAGAGAAGCCGTTATTTACTACGCTTATGACTCAAGAACGCCTGGACCGATTTCGATGATTCGCATCAATTCGGACTGGTCTCTGGCCAAACAAGAAGAATACCCAAGAAAATTCGAAATATCCCCGACAAAAAAATTATCAAGAAAATTCATTTTTCCCAAACATTTTGTATGGAGTAATTTTTATGATAGATGACGTTTATGTTGACGTTACATTGTGACAATTTTTTTTTTACAATTTTTTGCGACAATTGTTTTGCGAGACACGGTGGGTGGTACGGGACGGGCGGGACACGGGGTGGTACCGTAAAAATAAAAACATTAAATATATAAATCAATACTTTGCTAAGCAGAACGAAGTCTGCTGGGCCAGGCTAGTTTTAATAAATTAACCAAAGGGAATTGGTTAGTTCACATACTAACCAACGAGTTAGTTATTATGTATTACTAGGAATATTAAAGTTCTAAATTTATCCATTTACCGTGGAAAGTTTGTGAACTAACCTAACACACTGGTTAATTTGTATACTTTTCCTGTGGTTTGTACTTTGGTGGTAAATGTTGTATAGTTTGTAAACTAACTGGATAGTATACGAAGCAACCAATAGTGGCAGCTAGTTTAGTTAAAAATATTTTCCCTCAAAATAACAAGACATTTGGATATGTGATATATATGTGAGTATACACCCCATTTACATGTTTTGAAAACACGATTTGCTTCTAAATTTTTGCCCTATTTATTTCCTCTCAATTTTTTAAAGAGGTGTTTTACTCTGTTAAAGGAATATCAGCACAAAAATGTTTTAACTCTCAACGTACTCTACATTCATTCATTCATTCAGGTAGGTTGGACACCTATAGTCCCGGCACTTGAGCTGGGTGCTCTTTGTGCCATCCCTATTGAAGCCCTCATTTCCAGTTGAGAAGTTTACTGTCCTCTATAAAGTCCAGTAACTTGCCCACCAGAAACTTGGTACCCTTGAAGGCTCCAGTAGATCCTTTCCGAAATGTTTCTGCCTGAGTACCTTCAATTCCTCACATGTGCAGATTACGTGTAACTTGTTTCCTCCTGTACCAGGGTTCGCTCACTCGACTCGTGTTGTATAGATGCTTCCTTAAGGGACAGTGTCCAGTTATCATCCCAATAATGGTCTTAACTTGTTTTTTATTGTGTCTAATTAGGCTTTTCAGAGAACTTATGTCCCCGTCCGCTATTAGCGTTTTTTAGTATGGAGAGTTGACCCTCAGTCGACCTCCATTTCCTTACTACTCTTTATCTAACCAAGACCAATCCACCCCTTCTAGTAGAATCCCTTGCGATTTCTCATACGGGCTCTGGTCCTATGAAGTGTTTCCTAGAATCCCTCCTTGGCTAGTTCATCGGCTATTATATTGCCTCTAATATCTGTATATAATATATCTGCCTTGTGCCAGATTATTGAGGTGTTGTTTACAGTCTTTAACCAGTTTGATCTGGTAAGAGGATTCATAACTGCCTTGACAGCGGCCTGACTATCAGTTATTATGTTATTTTCCTCTCAGTGGGAGCCTCCTTTGAAGTCGTTCTGCGCAGGCTGCAAATAGCGAATACTTCTGCTTGGAAGACCGCTGCTTCCAAGGCTTAAGGATATCCTATGTCTTGGGCTCAGACCATAAATACCTGCACCTGTGCCCTTACTGGATGAATCCGTCCGTGAACCAGTTATCAGAGTCAACGACCCGTAGCTGGTCACTGTTCGATATTGAGATTTTCACCTTTTCAGTGAAAATAATTTCGGGAATGCCGTACTGTCCGTTAGCATTTGCAGCAAAGGCTCGTCCAGTACCGTACCCGTAGTGTCAGTGTGCCCTGCTATCCCAATATTGGAGTACCACACTTTATTGGGTTTCAGTCTAAGGATCGCGGCCATAGCCTCCACTTTTACACACAACGGTCTCCAAGGATGCGGTTCCTGTGCTGTTAGTTGCTCCGGTGAATCCCAGCAGCGCCTGTCGCTGGACAGCAGTTAGCAGTCCCACTGCCGAGCACACTTCTGTCCTGTACTCTACATACATTCCTAGTTTCATTATATTTGAAATTGATACCCCGGAACCTTTCCTTGTGAGAGTATGCATCCACTTGAAACACAAAAAAAAATTAAGTTGTTTTTAAGAAGTTTGCAAATATTTATTTTAAAACAAAGAAGTCTAAATTAATCTAACCAAAAATAAAATGTATCAAGGTACATATTCCCAAACCTTCATGTGTACATAAAATCCGTTTGATTATGCCAATCAAAAAATTAGACGACAAAGAAACGATTATATCCAACAAAACAAATTCA
>CM043016.1:42420257-42442476 GCA_023690525.1 Holotrichia oblita | reverse complement strand
CATCATAATAAATTACTAATTTTATTTTTATCTTTTCTCATGAAAAGAAAGACGAATTTGGGTAATCAGAACCTAAAAAAAATAAAAAATATACTACTTTTTTTAAATATCCTATGAGTCTTCTTCATCTCAATCTGTAGTATATTCACTTTCAGAATACTTTTCCATTGCTGTTTCAATGATTTCCAATCCTGACCAAAATGTTTTGACAGTAAGTTACTAATGAATAGATTTTTCTCGGGATTACTTTTAAATCGGCGTGGAATTATATTGCGGTTAATGAAAGTAATTCTTTTTGCTCTCTTAGATATACCTTCGCTAACACCAACATCTGAGTAATGGGTAATGGGGCTCACCACGTATTAAAGCAGCCGTATTTCGTTATAATGGATCTTTTACAGAACTGGAGCTGAAAATGCCAATTTCCAACTTGGTTAATGTTAGTTTGTACCTCTGCTTTCCAGTCATAAGCAAACTAATCCTTTGAAAATACTTTAACAGTGGAAAACTTGATTGATTATCTCAAAATAATCTTCACAGCTGCAGATGCAAGGTGTTTTTTTGATAACTTTTTCGATACATCCAAATATTCTGTCGAGAGGCTTAAACGAATGTCCCACTACTGAGAAAACAAATTCGATTCTCTCAATTTGACTCGGGGTTAACTTAATTAGCCATACCCAAAGCATTGTCAAAACAGAGTGGATACTTAGAAAGATCTTTAGGTCCATGTCTAAGAATGATATACGAAAACAAAATAAGTCTATGAAAAAGAAGTTATTATTATACACACCTGTTTAACTTTTCAAGCTTTTTATGTTTCTGCTTCTGTACTACACTTTTTCTGCTTGTTTATGGGTGGTTTTCGTTATTTTGTTATCCATTCCACACGTAACTTTTGCAAACTAAGTATAACTGAAACTGAAAATTAAACCAACGGGGGTGGTGATGTCACTGTTCACGCGAGTTATAAATCGCTTCTGATTGGTTGCATCTGACTTGGCGTATTTTGAATTTAAAGCCTAGTGGACTTGGCGCTGGTTTGAACTTGAACACATTTTAGCACATTAAACGTCGCATTCTAGAGCTAAACGGAATATGAGTTTTATCGAGCTTCAGTTGCTTCATCAATCACTCCACACATTTATATTTTCTCAAATTGTGGACTTGACGCACTTTGCATTTAGACGTCTCATATGTAATTATATATTATAAAGCCCAGTTTTCAAAATGCATTTACCCCAGTTTGAATTTAGAACAATGGGAATTTGGTCGTTTATCTCAGCAGCTATTCCAAACACAGTCTTTCTTTCCAGTGTTTTGGGACATTGCTGACTAGCAGATAGTGATAGTAACTCATCTAAGCCTTAGCCAATTGATGAAATCAAGTGATCAGTGAACACCAAAGAATGGAAGAAAATGAAAAACCCGAAATGAAAGCAGCAAAATAAGGATTACTGTACTGAGCTTACTGTATTGTATAATAAGGCCAGTCAATAAGCTTCTAGTTTAAAAGATGATTCTACATTTCTATAGTCTATTTACTGCCGTCTTCAAATGTCAATGTGTCAAGGCTGTCAAAGTGAAAAAATCCATATTTTTAACTGAATTAATTAACCAGAACATTTCTCCTTGTAATATTCAATCATGATCCGTGAAGACGACGTTAGAAGAGCTGTCGAAACGTTAGATAATCACGAATTGAAAGTAGCCAAATCACCGTGTTAAATAAAATAAACAAGTTGTGAGAGAACCAGTATTATTTTAGTGTAAGGTGTGGTAACCTAAAAAATAATCAGAAACAAAACACAATTTATCATTTTTTCCACAATTACACATCAAACTTAAGTAACAAGCGCTTGAGCTAACTCTAAATTTGAAGCTTTCTTGGCATAACTATTTTATTACCCCGAAGAAATTTCGGAGGTATGCCGGGGCCTAAAGAGGTAGAAAACATTATTATCATTCGTTTTCCAAATATCATCTGCCAAAGTTTTTCCACGTTTCACGATTTATATATCTGTTGTACTACTGTTCTCTAAAATCTGCAAAGCTTTTAGAGCTTCCGAAAACTTAAACTACGCGGGTCATTTATCTTTCAACAAGATAATGACCCGAAACAAACTGAAAAATATTTATGAGATGGGAAGAAGCCGGTGTCCTATGAAGTTTTGTATCCACAAATTGAAGAGGATGATATAGACGACGTTTGGTTTCAAGATAACGGCACTACTTGCCACATAGCCAACATAACTATTGAACTTTTAGGCACCGTTTTCGAAAATCGAATAATCAATCATTGAAGCCTTGAACATCAAAGTTGCCATTCAAGAAATTCAAGCCCAAATAATCGAAGTACTTTATTATTGGGTTGATCGGATGACGTATTGTAGGATCAGCCATGGCAGTCATTTGAATAATGTTGTGCTTCAGTCTCAAATGTAAAGGTTCAATCTTTCTAATAAAACCATACTTTTGAAAATAATATTAATTTCTTTTTTTATATACCTGATTCAAGTTCTAAACGCTAAATAGTCCAACTTGCATGAACTCCGTAGTTCTGTTCATTGTTGGTTATCCTTTGAGTTAACAAAAGTATTTGAGAGCCGTCCAAGTGGCCACATCAAAATTCAATTTTTGCGTTGAATCTGACGCAGAAATTATTGATAAAAACAATTAAATTGCGTACACATCTTATGTATATGTCGTTTAAACATAACATAGAACCCTTATCTTATTGTACATACGTACACATGTTATTATAAAAAATTATTGATATTATGACGCATTTTTCTGAGTAGTATAAATTAGAAAACAACAAATCAATATCGAATCTAGAAGATAAGAGAAATACGACGTATGTAAATAGAGAAGTTCGCTAAACTAAAAATTAAATATTACAATTTGTTTGTGTGCGGATCAAACTCTAACCGAACAAAAACATAAAACAAACTGATGCTGAAATTGGGACACTTTCTTACAATAATAATAATAACCATAAAATAGTTTAATCATAATATTTCTTAAATATCCCTCCTTATCCACGGGAATTTTGTTTACTATTTTGTCGATCGTCTGACGGAATTGATCTGATTACAAATAATAATTCCGCGAAAAAATGTTTTAGTAAAAATGACACATAATATAAATGGAACTCGAGTAAATACCATATTTACAAAAAATGGTATAAATGTTTTATCCAGCATGGATAAATTTTATTTCTGATATAGTCTTCTATATACTTCAGTACACAGAAAATATTTAAACAGCTTATATTAGTACTTATTTATTATCTACTTATATAATTTTATGTCTAATACTTTTATTTATATTCCTTATTATGATTGATTATGTCTGTATTTTGTTAGGTACCTAGTTGTTGTAACCTTAATAAATTGTAGATTAAGTTGAAGATTATGGCTTGCTTGCACAATTATATCCACTATTATTCTTATAGTAATAATAATCTAAACTTCAAAGTTAAAACTGACAATTTAATGTAACCCAAAATAAGAATATCGTAGTGTACACACACCGCACAGGCCAATATGAAGTTGCAGAATCGCCATTTTTAATAAACAATTTTCAATCACCATCAGGGCACCGTACACTTTGCTCCCAATAGCGAATGGTAAGTCGATCCGGATTTCAATTCTCCGAAAAAATGTCACCGTCTCTCCGGAGAATTCAATATTAAATACTAGTATCTTAATATGCAATAAATTGACTAAAACTCATACGATGAATCATATCCAGAAGCAGCCAAGTTTGCATTTCTTGGTCATTAATATAGTATAGCTCATGCCTAATAGTCTGGTACTTCTTGAAATGCATTTATCTTGATTACGATAAGGCATTTTGGAAGGATATTGAAAACTTCTTGAAACACGAAGTTGTTCCTTTATTATCCTTTATTATTTATGTCCCTTATCCTTTGCAGTTACCTTAACAGTAATATAGTATGTCCCCAGATCGACTCTAAAAAAGGAAAAAATGTTTTATTTTTGATTTCTCGGAAAATTTCACTCTTGATGATTTACTCTGCTTGTTTTCAAACCTCCAAAACACAAATTACTTTTTATTAGCCCGAACGGTTGTCGAGATAATATCATTTTTCTTTAAAATTTGGACTTGGACTGGAGAAGCTCCAAAGTTGTCTTTAAGAAGGAGGGCAAAAATTACAACATTTACAAAGAATATTTAAGGAGAACAAACTTTTACCATTTAAACCGCAATCATAAACAAATTATGTTCTCCGATGAATCAACCTTTTCAACTAACAGAATCGTTTCGTCTCAACATTGCCGGTACTGAAGTGAGACGAATCCAAAGTTTAGAATAACTTGTCGCACACGATATTAAAAAAAAGAATGTGAACAATTGACACACAAAATAATAACAAAAACGGTTTACGATTCTCTGATGAAACAAAAAAAAAGTCCTTTCAGTTACCAAGCTCAAGATTAATTAAATTTTCTGGTTAGAATTCAGATTCCAACAAGTACAGTCGTATTTCTACTCATTTTGTTTTACAAATATATTTCCACGAAATGATCATTTTTAAAGATGCCAAAAGATGAAAAGGAATTCAAAATTTCAAGGATTTTTTGGGGCTATATTTGTAATCCTAGCCGGTTCTATGTGCGCCTGTTCGAGATAGTGCAGCATCTACTGAGCTGTCTTCTCGCTATGTTCCGAACAGAATCGGCATTTATTATAGTCCACCCTGATGGCTGAGAAAGTAATAAACTTTTTTGGTTGTTTTGGGGTGTTAAGCCAGTACGAAATTTATTGTTCACCTTCCCACACTAATAGAGATGAGCTCTTAGATGGCTTTTGGTGAGACCGCAAAATGGCTCTGGTCCAATAAATCGGAACCTTTATTTGCAGGACTATCAGTGCCATTGATTTGTTGTCTGTTCACTTGTATTTCGATTTCCTTGGTTTCTTAATTTGTACGAAGATCTCTTGATGCTATCAAAACCCACTGTTTTATAGCATATTTTGTTACAAGCGTTGAAAATATGTTACAGCAATTCAAAGCAATTAGCAGTCCGAGTGAAGCAAGGGCGGGGCTGCTAATAACTTAAGGCTGTTAAAGCGTTTTCGCAAATGTGACACAAGTCTTCAAACGTTGAGTTGAATAGATTTTTAATTAAAAAAAAGTTAAGAATTGTGTAAAGTCTCAAAGAATGCAAATATGACAGCCGAGTAGCTTTCGCATTCTACCAAAAAACGTCAGTTAATGAATATCTATAATACATGTAATTGATAATCAATTCTGTAGCAAATGTCAGCAAAAGTGACGTCAGGTAATTTCTTTGCAAAAAAAAATTACTTTCTGTCCAATATTTAGAGATATAATGAATCATTTTCATTCATTGCTGTCAGGTTTCATTCCAAGGTATTTAACTGCCATGGGAAGCTCGAAAAACTAGCGGAACATAGCAGTACTACGCTGAGATAGGCTCGCTACAATCAGAGGCAATGAAATAGCTGACAAGTTAGCAAGAGGTGCCAGCGAAGAGTTTTTATGGTACCTAAGCACTGTTTCTATTGAAATGCACTTGCCGGCGTGAGACACTGTAAAACTCTCGAGACCTGCCCAAATGAGAAAAGACTTCGCAAGGTAGTTTTTATGAGCAGAGGCAGGTTGAGGTTACTCACAAGGATCTTAACCGGTCACTGCGCACTGAATAAACACATGCATCGGATGAGAATAATAAACTCTCCCCTGTCTAGAAATTGTGGAGGTGTGGAGAAAACTTCAGTACATCTCCGTGTTGGCTGATGATCCCTAAATAAGTCAATTAACTCTTGACCAGGTTGTGAACTTCTCTGTCCAGGTGCAACCTGGTTGAGAGCTTGCCTTTCACCGCCGCCCGTGCAGTCGATAAAAAACCCTCCAAAATTAAATAATTACTTTTCTCCTATTAGAATTAAATTAGTATAGACCTGACCAATAAGTGTTAGAAAATGCCCTTTTTGTTTAATGAAACTTATTTAAAATTATCCTACTTTATCAGAAATTTTATAAACGAACCAATTTGATTATCGTCAATTAAAATTCTAAAAACAAAACATTGTTTATAAAATTAGAAATCTTATTTTAATTTTAGTACAAAAAGCAAAATTAGAACTGCTAATTCAACAATACTTAAGTGAAAACAGATAACGTTTAGAAACGCTATGGTAACAGTTGATCTGTTTGCAGTGATATATTAGCAACTAAAATAAAATCACAATAAATATTATCAGTAAGCTTAGAATAAATTTAATTGCTAATTTACGCTTTTTAATTTATAGTAACCTTCAACTGAACCATATGAATATAACCGCGATAAGAGTTTATCTATCACAGAAACCCTCTTTACTAATTCCGCCTAGAAAAAAAGTACGTTTCTGTATATTTCTTTGTATTTTTTTTTCCATTTACAATTCATTTAAATTGTTCACCATGGAATTGATACAATTCGTATACGATTTGATACGCTCGCAAATTTCAAAACAATGATCTATAAAAGAGAATTCATTGTTCGTTCTTCACTTTTCCTTTCGACAATACGGAGGTTGTTTCACGTTTAATGATATAACTCATATACGCTCATATATAAGCGCTAATTTTTCCGGATATGAAATTTTTTGATTGTTTATTTAATGAACCATTGTGAGATAATCGTAAATTTGGGACAGATAATGCGGTTATCTTTCACTCGAGCTGGGAATGTTGTATACCTGTTAGGGAAGGGGACGTAATAAACACACATACATGCTGTTAATTCGAGCGTTAATTTACATAAATTGGCTTATGTAATCATTTTTTATTACTTAAAATTTACCAAAGAATAGCCAAAAATAATGAGAAACTTTAATGTTCAAATTATATGGAATAAATAAATTTTAAATTACATTTTTTTTCTCATTAATAATAATATTGACTTAGTGTTAGTTAATCGTAGCACAATGACATTAAAAAAATATACCAGCAATGCGTTAGCTTGGCAACGACAAAAAATGTTCTTATATGCAAAAGTTGTCCATAATTGATTAATGATTGACAAATTAATGAGTTAATTGAAATAATATTTGCAATCACAACAAAGCTGTACACCACCCAAAACAAATTTGTCTTAATGTTGTTCAACACACATTTTTCTGTCTTCAAGATTTCATAAAAATGTTACACTTCTTTTAAAATAAAGTGCCTATAATTCTTAGACGTCGTGATTGGAGACGGTGTGCTTTAAGTTCTCTCATAAATAATATTCTAGTGGACTCAGCTTGAGGACGGAGTGGACTATGATCACCATTTATCCCAGCATCGAGTGAAATGAAAAGTTCTGATTAGACTTATTTAAAAAACCATCTCTCGGCAGGGAGTGCCTACAAACTTTTTAAAAGGCAGAGGTATAAAAAATCACGATCTAGTGTTCGGAAGAGGCAGGGCAGTCTATGATTATCCCTAACGCTATGACTCACTAGGTCTATTGTGTTATTCCTGCCTTGGTTTTGTTTTACTCACACAGGTTAGTTCTCTTGATCAGGTTTAAGAGCCTATTCGGTAAATCTTTCTCCAGTGGTAAATCAAATACGCTTTACATAGTAACCCTAGTCTATATAAGGGTTCATCTTTATACAGCCTCATATTGTGCAGATGTCCTCCTGTTAACAGACATGTTACTGCCTTAACCTGAGTCCTGTTTAATCCAAATACGTCACTAGTTTGCCGTGTCTTTGTCCAACGACATGGTTCCAATTTAATTGATGTTGTTTTATGATCCACTCATTAATTGCATCACTGACTGCAATTGCATTTGGAATCGCTCCATCCCTAGCTGCTCTGCGCTTACACCGCACGCTATACCTTTGTGCGCTGGCGCCCACACCAAGATGACCTTGTTGTTTTTGGCCAGAACAGTTAGGTTTTGCAGACATTACCATACTAGTTTGGAGGCTATATAATAAGATGCTAGAGTTTATAAGGCTGCCTGACTGTCAGAGAGAATGCAGATCACCTCCCCTCGCGGTTGATTACGCACTCTCCAACGCACAGGTTTGTATGGTACATATTTCTGTTTGAAATACCGTGGTGTATCACCCAAGCGGTTCACAATCCTGGTTTTCCTCCATAAGCACGGACGCCGGAATTAGTAGCCGCTCTTGACCAATCTGTGTATCAGTTTTGGATTTTCAATGTTCTCCCTTCATCATTTTTGCACTCATCCCAATTCAAGAAAATTTTGAAGAGTTTATCGTAGGAAATCCTGATAATTGTTATGTCGCTGCTCATATCAAAGATTGGATTTCTTCCTGCTGTTTCTATTCTGGTGTGCCCCAACCCATAGTGGGTTCTCTCCAGTTGTTAGTTTTTCTCAGTTTGTACGCTCCCATTCCAGCCTCGCCCATGATAAAAATATCCAGCTCATAGCATAGTCTCCCTAGCAGCCGTTGGACTGCTCTTAATAGCCCCAGTTATACATAAGCATGCCATGAGAGGACATTTGTGCTTGATCGATTTACATCTTCTGTGGTAATATGACTTCAATTTGTAGTCGTTAAATATAATTGTGGCAAACCAAGAAGAATACTAAAACTTTCTGTTTGTCTTCATCCTGAACATTATTGCAAGTATCTAGGAATGACCAGTCGACTCCTAGAATGTTACATAATATAATCGATGATAGTTGGCTTTGCAGTCCAAACTGCGTTCATAGCAATTTCCCATATTGTTGTACTGGTTGATATTTAGTGAGTAGCATAAAAAGTTGAAATAACAGATCACTGTTTGTAAAAAGGGCTGATTTAAATCTGCTACCAACATAACCACCTTATCAAGCAGAAACACTTAATTCGCCGCATTTGAAGTAATACTCAATCAGTAGTAGAGCTATTGATTGAAGAAATATACCTGTCAAATGGTATGGCAGTGAAGCCGAATGGCAATAATTCTGCTTTGGAAACGGAGATTGTTCTTACGACACTAGAAGCATTCGAAATAACAAATTCATACTACAGAGACACAATAATGGTCTTCATATAGTTAGGGTTGTTATACAAATCAAGACAATGTTTACATGTCCAGGAGAACCGATTTTTTAGGTTAAGTTTTTCTTGCTTTACGAACCAAAACCTTAACGCAATCAATAGATTTTTTGACAAAAACAATAATTAATGAGTTTAACGTATGTGAACCACTTGGGTGATAAACAACAGTACAAGTATATGTTATACAAACCTGTGCGTTGAAGAGTTTGCGTCGCCAATTGCGAGAGCAAGCTATCTGCATCCTCTTTGACAGTCAGGCAGCCTTGCAAAAGCTAACTGTTTTGGCCAGGCACAATAAGGTCATCTTGGTACCCCCTGTATCTTGGCATCTGCAATGAGCAATGAGCAATGAAACTGTAGACCAGTTAGCGAGGCAGGATTCCCAAATGACATTTACCAAACCGAAGCCAGATCTAGGTATTTTAACGAATGCAGTACGTAGTGCAATTTATTAATGCTCATATTTGGCGAATCGCCGCCAATTTGTAAGGCTGCGGGTTGGGGGGTGACAGCGTAGATTCAACACTTGGCCGGGTAGCGTGTGGTGTGCCGCAGGGCTCGGCGCTTGGACCTACGTTATTTTTAATATTTATTAATGACCTGGCTCGTCAGTCTAACACGATTCTCTTCGCCGACGATACATCACTGACTTAGCATGCTTCTGAACGTGGCGATTTGGAAGAACAAATCAACGCCGACATCTCTAGAGTTTCTGAGTGGTTTAAAGCTAATGAAATTATTCTCAACGCTAGCAAAACTAAATTGTTAATTTACAAACAACGTACCACCCTCAATATCGTGATTGATAACAATCTTTTGTCCCCGTCAACTAATGTTAAATTTTTGGGTGTTATCGTGGGGTGTCATCAGCCTGCTGTGCCCTAAGAATCATAAAACAAAATCTTGGGGAGCACACGGCCAGGGAGCTATACTTCGCACTATTTCAGTCTCGCATGAGATATTGCATTTCCTCATGGAGTTTCACTACTGCGACCTATTTATCTGAAATTCTAAATTTACCGAAGAGGGCCGCGAGGGTGATTGGCGCCGAGGTCATCAGAGCCCACTGTCGTCCTCTTTTTGTATCTCAGGGGATACTGGCACAATATTCATTGATTATCTATGAGTCGGTGAGTATGGTGTTTAAACATAGAAGCAAATATACCTACCGAGCGGACATTCACTCTTACAACACTCGTAACTGGAATAGTATCAATCTTCCAAAAACTGACACCTCTCTCTGCAAAAATTATCTATACTTTATGGGTTTTTCTTTCTTCAACAAATTGCCTCGGTTTATATTTATACATTTAGACGCAAATTAAAGAACATTTTACTAGAATAAGCTTTTTATTCATTTGATGAATTTATCAAGTTCAAGTTTTGACATGTTTCCACATTGTAAACGTTGTTTATTGTAGTACCTGTATTTTAAGGGCTACTGTCAGACAACATGTATTTGTTTATTGGCAATAAATATATTCTATTCTATTCTATTCTATTATATTCTAATGAGTGGATCATAAAACAGCACCGATTAAATTGGAACCATGTGGCTGGACAAAGACGATCGTCGCAACGACTAACTGCTCACTTACTTGAATTAAACAGGAGTCAGTTTAGGTCATTAGCATGTCTATTACCAGGACATGGCTGTCTAAGAGGTCACCTGCACAAGATGAGGATCTACAAAGATGAACCCTTATGCAGACTATGTAATGAGGAGGAGGAAACAGCCTCTCATATTATCTTCGATAGGCTCTTAAAGCTGTTAGAGATAACCAAAGACTGCCCTGCCTTGATATTAATCAATCAATACAAATTCATAGTCAAACAGAAACTCTTCAAGAATATAGAAAGATATTCCACAAAATAGTACTTTTCCAAGAAAACTATCTTGTACATCTGAAAGTTCTTTATAATATAATTAATTCGAGGTGTTATGCAATTTTCCTAAAGCATCTCTGAAGTTCAAAGATAAGAATTTGATAAAAGTTTCACTAAAAAATTATATGCCTGTATAGAACCAGAGATTGCTAAAGTTAACACAAGAGAAGGAATGCATCCAAGACTTTCTAAAGTTTTTTTTAACCAAGGAATTAACAGAGGAAACTCTTTTTGAACCAAAATATTGCTGCCAATAAAACGATCAAATCTTTCAGAATCTCATGTCCCATTAAAAAGGGAATACACCTTAAGGATAGTGAAATAAAGGTTCATACACCATGACCATTCTTGCTGCAAATAATAAATACCTAGCCTACGTTCTGCCTTCACGAAATAATTGTACCTACATGTAAGTAGAAAACCTGATTAAAGAAGGTGCACTTTATTAATACTTTAAAGTTTAATATATACAAACTATTTTATCTTTTGAAATAAACCAGTAACTTAAGGCGCACGAGATGCTAGAACACTCTGTAAATATTTGTATTGACACTGTTAATGTTAGTACTATATTTATATAAATTGTATTTCGTTAGCGGCACTTTAAAGTTGTTATTCGTATTATAAAAAAGAATTAAAACCAAAATCATCATACTTGTTATTGATTTCTTCAAACAATGAATAACTTATGTCGGTCGATAATTTATTTTTGGCGCTCATTATAAGACGAAAACATCTCAACGTACGTAAGCGAACAATTAAACAACTAAATATATACTCTTAACCCTCGGATACATTATTGTATACACAAGCATACTTTGATCTCGAGCATTTTCGCACTTCAGGATAAGAAATTGTTTCCATAATATTTCTCATCATTTCAGCAGTATTTTTCCCTTACAAAGCGAAGGCCGCGAGTTCTTGCCTCGTACAAAGCAGTTTCACTTTTTTTCCCCAACATAATCACCGCTTACGTAAAGGCAATTTCAGCAAAATATTTATTAACTGTTAAGCACTCGGTAATAATCCTCGAGGAGAAAAATATATTTTTTTTCAATATGCTTGACCCCTCTGACGTCGGCACACGTCACCGCACCGCTATCAATGAATAGGCCCCCTTATCTCGATGTTTTTGTATTGTTCGATTTTGCTTCAATGTATTAAATAACAAATAATAAAGATCACACCACTTATTTGTCTTCTCCGAGTTTATCTATTGTTTTGGTTGGGTTATCACTATGGGGGATCGTCAATATCACGAGTTTTGTACCTATTTTTTGCCTCTGAAGAAGCTTCGTCATGTTTTCAACGAGAAAGCATGCTTTTTATGATATTATTATTACATCAACCTCTTTCTATTTATAGGAAATATCGGACGTCAACAAATCTGTTAAGTATTCTTCAGCAAAATTTGTTATGTATATACAGATTGAAGGGAAAATTATCTAGAATCGTAATTTTCAATCTTCTAATTCTCTGGTGTACCGAGACAAATATACGGCAAGGTTGAATTTTTGGCCGTTTCACCGGCTTCTATAATTAATTAGTCTATTAGTGAAAGCATTTATTATTCTTTTCTACTTGAATGTTGGCGTTGATCAATTATAATAATTGCTATATCTTGTTTAACAAAAACATCCTAGGACATTACGACGAGGTTGTATATTTAAATTCGTGTGATAAATGAATTGTCTTTCAAGTATAGAGAAACATTTTTTAAATTAATTTCATTTTACACCTACCATAAAAATAATAACTTAGAAGGGACAAATAAAGAAATAATAGTAACAAATTTATTTTATGTTCTATGTTATATCACTTTCGACTATTAAATCCCATGTATTACAAAGACACTTGGACTTTCTGCAGTTGTGTATGAATATGGGTAGTACTAGACATAGAATCAATGTCAATTAATTCTAAAGATACATTTATATTATATGTACATTAATTACAGAAATAATTCAAGATATTTCGAAAATCCATCAAATGAATTTGATAATTAAAGATGTTGAAGTAAAAAAAGTGAATTCACTAAAATGAATCGCAAAGAGAAATTCTGTAATATTTTTTTTTTTTAATTAAAGATCAAATTGGATCTGGAATCGCAAATGAAATCTAGAAACTTATAGGAAACATGGATGTTGAATATTAGAAAATGCAGAGGTCAAATATATGACAGTGTTAGTGTTAAGAACGGTTTTTATTCGAGTTTACAAGAGGAGAGAATGTAATATCGGACTAAACCTTATTTATACTGCAATTTTGTAATTAATGACCTGAAACAAATTAAAAATACTTGTTTTTTGGTTTAACCCTACAATGACTAAGAATATATAATATATAAAGAATATTCCAATCGATTCTGCTAATTGATACAAACAATTTGATATAACATTAGTTTGGTCTAAAGCCCATAGTTATGGAGACAAAAGCAATTAAAGTTGAAAAAACGCTCCAATGTCGTCCATTTTATACCAAAACCGGAAATGAATATTAATAAATTAAGTGTATAATTGAATGTGCCATATTCTTGAGTAAAATAATAATAATAATTTGTAAATCTAATTGGGACTTACTTTTTCAAATGGAACACCCTGTATGTTATGTTCCTATGTTACAGAGCACTTTATCAGCTTTCCAAAATTGCCATACATGTTATCTTTTTGACTGACGGTTTTTAAGCAAATTGACAGCAAATGTAATTTTTTGAGATTTGACACAAGTTTGGTTCGTCACCGACTGGTTCGATCACCCTGTATAAAGAAAATATTTTTAAAACGTGGTCCATGTAGCTAGCCATCAAACAAATCCCAGAAAGGTTTTTCGAAACTCCTCCCCGTTTAATTATAATCTTCCACCCCATCTTCGTTGCACCACCCTGTATAGATAAATGGAAAAGTGCTTCATATGAAATGCTATTGCCCCAGTCAAACATTTTTTTCTTTGACAGAGACATTAATACAAATGCATTAGAAAAAATTACGCAAGAAAATGCTTGCTAGAAGCAATAGAACGGATGAAGTCTAAAACAATAACAATTGGAAAAGCATCCATTAGATTTAAAATTACAAAACCAACTTTAGTACACCACGCGAGGAAGCAGCGTGGTTTAAAATCGGAAAAAAATTGATTTATACCCCAATGTAAAAAAGTAATTAGCAGAATTATTGAACATGTTGAAAAAAATATGGTTATGATCTGAGCCACCAAACTGTGTTAACATTAATTAACGGCTATTTTAAAACTAACAAATTACCAAGCCAATTCCGAGATGGACCAGGTAGTTGGTGTTTAAAAAGAACTATCGAATATCTGGAATTTTGATGAAAGCGGGTTTTGTAGAGATCCTACAAAACCAACCCTTGGGCGGAGGGAGAAGAGGGGGACGGGGCGAAAATATTTCCTAGTAAGCGTACGAACTCAGGAAGAGAAAGATTGAGAAAGCATAATAGTTTTATTTGGCTGTATTGTTGTACAAGTCTAAAAACGTTATAAATAACGTTTTTAGACTTCTACATTTTTGAAACATTTTTGTACTTAAATATAAATATTTAAGTACAAAAATATTTCGATTGAATGGATGGACTGCCGGGTAGAGAAGGGGTCTACAGACGATACGATCGGTTGTACGATCCGTTGTACGATCGTAGTTGATTCGTCGCTTTAAAGCGTCCTACAGACCAAACGATCGCCCGTACCTACAATCTGTTATAACATCGTAGTTGGTTCGAGGGTCTATGTTTGGAGAAAAAACAAAGATTGACTTGTCTTTACGTTCTTATTTTCAACTTGTAGAACGATAAGTCGTACAATCGATCGTATCGTCTGTAGACCCCTTTGAGAGTTTAAAGCACAAACTATAGGTGGATTGTGGTTTTAACTGAATCCCCAAATAATGAAGAATGGCTTTTCTATAGCAGATATTCTTCTATTTAATTATGTCATAAACATTAACCGCTCCACCTAAACTCGAAACGATGGGAAAAAAAAACAAAAGAAACTAGAGAAGAATGTGCTAGTTTGCTAACAGTGTTGGAAATACAACTTCACCATTAAACAGCATAAAGCAGACCTTAAAATCGACTTCAAGACAACGCAATTGCAGACCAAATCAATCAGAACATCAACTAATAAAATCTCAAGTGCAGATATATTCGAGAAATCACTAAAAATTATCTATTCTTCAGTGCATCACGAAGCTGCTTATTCGGGAGAAAGGAAAAGCAAAACATAAAGAAAATTATTACAAAAAATAACGTGCATAATAACGGCGATGAGGTCATACGTGAAGATGAAATAAATTTTGCAAAATCTAGTCATGAATGCATTACCGATGTAGTGAAGCGTATTATCATCAACATTTAGAAAAATCCCCATTTAGGGCAATTAAGGATCTAATAAGCAAAATAAAAATCCCAAAGTCAGTACATCTTCTTACATCCTGAAGGATAGGATTATAAATGAAATTATAGAAAACATTCACACTTTTGCCCATATAAATGTAAGCAAATGCATCTGTAAATAGGCTTAATATTTTTATTTTCATATTTTTTTGGCATATAACCTTACACAGATTCAAACTGAAATTGCGTTTTGCTATGAAGTTTATTAATAGTGTTTCGGTTCGTGCTCCAAAAATGTAAACACCTTAATTTTTTCTACGAATACTTTAAACGAGTACAAACTTGCACTTGGAACTTCAAGGACGCCTAAAGCCTCAAATTTCATCGTCAGGTAACCGATTTATTGGAAACAATGGAACCGAGCAAAATATATTTCAGGAAAAAGCAGAGTTGTGACCTGCTGAAAAAGTGAAGATGAAGTTAGAATCACTTCACAAATTCTTTATGAAGAAAATGATGATTATTGATATTTCTTCGATATTTGTTTATTGTTTAATTTACTTAATGGAAGATCAAAAAATTATCAAGACTTTACTTTCTGCATTTTTTATTACACCAGTATAATCAAGGCATTTTCTAGTGATATCCATTGACACTATTGCCCATGAAATGCGAAAAATATTGATAGCATCTACTAGAAATTGCGATGTTCCAATTTTTTGTTTGAATCTCAAGGATTTTTAACAATAACGGTCTTATAAATGTCTATTTTAGACTCGAAATTATTTCTTGGTCAATGCATTGCAAAACTAAGGTTAACCGTAGTGGAAAAAAAACATTTCTGAAGGTCCTATTTTTCAGATAATCTTCAAAATAGATTAATTCATCCATGTCTTCTTATTAAATCTGTAATCCACAGGTAAGAATTCCAATATTTTTAAAGCATTCAGACTTGCAGACTGCAACTTCCGTATTGTTAGTGGCCTTCTGCTTTCTGTTCTCGAACTATTTGCTCATAAGTATCACTGCTCGGTCTTCTCTTAAAAGTATCCTCTTCAAAACAGGTTTTGCCTCTACATTTCTGGTTTTTATCTAGTGTGAGTTTGCAAAATATCCAGTTTCATCTGCGTTAAAGATATTCTCTAGAGAATATCCGTTATTGAGCATTGATCAGACATCTACAAGTCATTGCTCTGTGACAATTTTATCAGTTTTGCCACTTATTTTCAATAAATGTCAATTATTTCAATAATTTTTAGCTTTTCATTTAAGGAAAATCATTTTCCGAGACTTTAGATGCTTCTCCATTTTAACAGTACGATTGAAATTCATCATCTTCATGGTCGCTAATGTCGATACCAAAATGAGTTAGGATTTGTGGACGAGAAGGTTCGCTCTTCCGTTTCAGCTGCTGTCTCAATTGGCAATATTTTCCAAAAGTAGAATTTTGATTTTTTTTGATTATATTTTTGGAGAGCAAATACTGTTGCAGTCGACATGCTGCCACTCTTTTCAGGAAGATGCTTGTTCAATGTCTTAATGAAAGAGAAGCCTGGCAAACATGAAATTCTGATCAGCAAGTTGGTAGATTGTAGAAAGATGTTTTAAAAATGGAAATACATATATGGTGGCAAGTATGAAGACAATACAGCTTCATCCAGAGGTCCAGCAGAAACTGTGAATATATTAATGAAACCATTAATGAATACAAGACGAGCTGCCAGAACATTTGGCCGAAGTAGGGGATCAACAAATTTAGAACTCACTTAACATGAAATTTTGCTCGTACTAATGATAAATAAAATAAAATGAGAACAACATTTTTGACTAACACTGGTGAAATACTAATAATACTTTTTAGATTTGATATCATCCAGTTTCGTCGATTTAAATTTGTAAAATATCGATAATAATGCATCTGACTCATGCATTATCAATATACCCAAACACATCTTTATAAACGTTTTGCCACTAATTTGAATAATAAGAGAAACAAATACCCATTAACATTTATACAGAAACCACAATAACTGTCTTAAGATACAAAGTTTTTATGCTGTACATGTTCCTTCATCATCATACATAATACTCCTTCAACTTCAGCGCTTCAATAACAACAAACACCAACAGTACACAAACGTAAGCGTACACATATACAATAAAAAAAAATTCTGATAAGGAAAAGTCTCTCTATTAACAGTTTGGCATCTTGTATGTGTTGTTGTATCATCGTAACCGTACGAGATGCATATGTGAGTGAACCTCTTTCGTGGTGCGCTTGTGTGCGTAAGAAGAACTATCTGCACTAGCGCTACGCACTCACACACAAGATTAAAATAAAATGTTAAACTAAAAATAAGATAAAAAAAAACTTTAAGACACGTGGATAACCTAGAATCCAGTGAAAGTGGCTCTTTAGCGCCGCGTTCGGGCCACGCGGAGAACTTATGAACTAAACAAACTCTGACTTCTAAGGAGAACTGGTTATTCAACAACGCTACGGCAACGGTGAACAGCTTCGGAGAGCACATAACACCGAGAAGCACACAAAACCACATATTTCATGTGACACACGAATTTAATGAGTGAAGAAGAATCATGATGGTCTATATGGAAATTTTTATAATTGTCGTCCTGGAAATTACCGTTGCTGTTGTATTTTCCAATGAAAATTGCGCCAGGATTAATTTAATCTTTAATGAGTTTATAATTGAAAGCTCGAGAAATAACATTTGCCGGAGGTATTTTTTTTATATAGGGAATTAACTTAGTACCTCAAACAAATATTGTTTTTAGTTTTGCAGATTAGGAAATGAATAAACTAACTTACAGATATTATTATTAGTGTACGTGTAATATGTACTATATCACTTTGTTGCGAAGATATTTTCACTATAAAAAATTATAATAGTCATAAATTTATAATTGTAATCGAAAGACAATATTTTTCATTTTACATTTTTTCTTATGTGATTGGATTCTGAACTTTCGCATTTGCATTCGTTCATAGAAATCACAAATAAAGCTTTGCTAAAGAGATCGGCCAGTAGAGAATTCAAGAATTTCTATTGTTCAAATTACAGTTAACACCACTACCTTGATATACAATTTGGTTTCAGAATCAAAATGTCGTTATATTGTACGCTACAGGTATCTACAAATCTATGGATTTTACCGCCATCTCCAAGCAAAACAAGTGAGAGCAATACTTTCTAGCGTAGTAACCATTACAGACACAAAACCTCCTCTTGTGGAAGAAGATCTAGGTTTTATTGCCGCTAAAGGATAATTTTTATCTTGTCAATGAAGAGCAAACCTCAGTTGTTAAGTTCCTGAACCAGTCACATCTTCAATCAAGTGAGGTATTTCTGACATATAGCAAAGTTTTACTAATCTTAGACTGGTTGCTATTCTAACTTCAAACTTACGTTGCCAGACTTTTTTTTATTAAATACTTTCCTTTGTTTAGTTCAAACCCATACATGAGTCATTAGTTGGCTTCACAGCCAATGCTTTTTGGTTTTCTTTTAACATGCTTTCTGTAATAGTACCTAGTTGTAACTTGGTAGAAAATCTTCCGAAATGTTCAAATATTGTTCAACACTTGCACTTAATATGACTTCTAATCGATTGCACAACATTTTTGGACACCGATTTCAAGTCTAATTCCCAATGCACGGGTGGCAAAAATAACATCAGGTATCGACCAATAACCTCTCCTTTCTCTCTTCTTGCGTCAACTAACTGTTACCTAAGAACAATAGAAAAACTTAGGTTTCTTCCGATGTTGTCTCATCGTCGCAAAACTTGAAATTACTATTTCAGCTACAACAAAAATATCCTGATTGAGGTGAATTTTATAGAAAGGCCAAGAGGGAACACAATTAACTTGTTGCATACACTAAACGCCATCATTATCAATCTAAAATGTTTTCTTCCAAAAATTATATGAAAGCCGCTTGGAATGTTATTAAAGAACTTTTGCATTCACCAGCCGCTAAATATAATGTTCAACTATATGTTGACAATGATTACATATAAGATCCGAAAGTAACAGCAAACTATTTTAATAATTTTTTTATTAATGAGCCCTTAAGGATACTCAATCAATTAACTGGCACTTCCGATATCAAGGACATTCCTATTTCGGTAAGCAATGCCATATTTTGCTGTTATAAAAGCAGTCTTTACGGCTATTGTCCCGGTTTTAACTTTTTTAATTAACAAATCTTTTGAACAAGGTGAATTTCCTAATATATTAAAAAACTCTAAATTGTTCCCTATTTTTAAAAAAGGTGATAAATCACTCCCAGAAAATGACCGCCCTGTAGCTCCCACATCTTCTTTTTCTAAAATATTTGAGTATTGTTTTTTAAGCAGATTGGAAACATTTCTGTCTAACTTTAATATTATAACAGATTGCCAACATGGCTTTAGGAGAAATCGTTCAACTTTTACTGCCTTTAATGCCTTTTTCAAAGAAGTTGTTACTTTGATTGAAAACGGTACTTATCCAGTTGGAATTTTTTTAGATTTAAGTAAAGCTTTCGATTGTGTGAGTCACACTATTCTTTTAAGGAAATTACAAGCTTATGGGATTAGGGGAATTGCTTTAAATTGGATTGAATCATTTCTAAGTAATAGAGCTCAATATGTAAATATCCGCTGCAACAGCAATAACGTCCTAAAAAATTTTGCTTATGATGTTTTGATTAGTAATGTTGGAGTTCCTCAAGGATCTATACTGGGTCCTGTACTTTTTCTAGTATTTATTAACGATTTCCCATTGAAACTAGACAAAGTTTCAACTACTTTATATACGGATGATGTTGCTTTGGTGGTGACGGGCGGGGATGATGATATTTTGGCCAGCACCTGCAATGAATTGTTAAGCAACGTGTATTCATGGTTTACAATGAATGAGCTTCTGGTCAATGAAAATAAAAGCACTTACTTACATTTCCACCCCTATCAACTCAAGCCCATGCCAGGGTTTTACTTAAACTTATCTTATATCTTAATAATAAAGGACTTGGGTGGATCGATCTCTGAATTGGAAAGCCCATTCTGAGAGCCTATTATCCAAAATCAACTCTGTATGTTTTCTTTTCGAAATTTAAAGTCTATCTTGACGCGTCAGCAGATGTTAAGCATGTACTACGCCTATGTTTTTAGAAGGCTGTGTTATGGAATCATTTTTTGGAGGAGTTCAACCATGGCTAGGGATGTTTTCATTGGCCAGAAACGTATTATCCGTTGCTTGACCGACATAAAACCTTCAGAGTCTTACAGACCGGCGTGCATTAGTCACAAATTACTTACTTTGCCTTGCATCTTTATCCTTGAACTTGCTCTCTGCGTTTTTGACAATTATACCAACTTTCAACTAAATAAAGATAAACACGAATACAATACTAGACGTCGAATCGAGATAGCCACTCCTAGGTCTAGGTTAACTTTATTTCAACAGTCCCCACAGGTTCTTGCAATTAAGGTTTTCAATAGGTTGCCGAAGCAATGGAAAACTTTGAGTCGTTCACGGTTTAAACACAATGACTTTGGATTACTGGTGATGAATGGCTTTTACTCCTAACAGGCATTCTTTAGTTTCAATATGGAATAATATTAATAGCTGATAATTTACTATTTACTTTTGTGTTTACTATAATTTACTATTTACTTTTGTGTTTATTACTGTTTTGTTATCATGGTTATTATGTTTGTTTTGTATTGAGATTGTATTTTCCTTCTGTTTTGCATTCGACTGTTCCAATATCAATTTTATATTGATCTTTCTGGAATGAATAACTTACTTACTTACTTGCTTACTTAGGTCAAAAAATGCTATCAAGGAACCAAGTCTACAACTGGCACAAAAAATTTATCGATGGCCGAGAGTCAGTGGAAAACGAGAAAATATTCGTACGATTCGTGAGCTGATTAAAGATGACCGCCGCTTTATAATATGGGAAATTCTTGCACACGTCGAAATATCATATAGGAGTGCCCAATAAATCATTTCAGATGATGTGGATTATTCAAAAATGTCGACAATGTGTGTGAAAGCCTTTGGGCACGATGTCGAAGAGAGGAGGATGATTTGTTGAGGCACATTGTCACTTGTAGTGAGACGCGGGTGCACCATTACACCCCGAACTTTAAGCAGGCTGCCATGGAGTGGAAAAAAACTGGAGAGGCAGCATCGCGGAAGGCCAAGACACTGCTGGGAAAGTTCTTGCAACGGTTTTTTGGGATTGTAGAGGCATACTGCTCATTTATTTTCTCTACGAACGGTGTACAATTAATGCTGGGTACTACTGCCAACTGCATGATGAAGTGAAACTTGCATATCGATGAAAAAATCAAGACATGCCGATTTGAACAATGCTGTGGTGGTCACTACTTTGATGACAATGAAGGTGTAGAAACTTTCGACTGCAATTGGTTACAGACACAACCACATTCATTCTTTGATGAAAAAATTAAATAACTTAATTCGGTGGAAAAAAAGTGAGAATGAAAGAGGAGATTATACCTATAGAAAAGTAAAGTGTATTCAATTTTTTTTGCTGTACAATATATGTTTTAAAACCAGAATTTGTAGTTTATTATTAATAATTTTGTGGATTAGAAGTATGCTGATTGTATTTGATTTTGTAAAATTGACGATGACATTCTGATACTTTTAAATTGTATTTCAAATTTTAACAGTTGTTAATGACAAACCTAAATTAGAGAAGGTTACATTTGATTATTTATTGAAAAACTTTGAAGCAGGTACAGGAACTCATAAGCCTGACGGTGAAGCACCAACAAAACGAATCGCAGATTGCATAGAGAATATTTGACGTCGAATGTACATATGTGTGTACGTGTGATAGTCACTTCATTACAATTTTTCTTCGAATTTCTTCATTCTTTGGTAGAGTAATAAACATTTT
>CM043016.1:42390555-42419757 GCA_023690525.1 Holotrichia oblita | reverse complement strand
AAATGTTCGCCTAAAAATGTTCTTTCCGATTTACTTCCTATTGGTGTGAGCTCCAACTCTTGTAGTGAGTAGAAATTGGGGATATTCTTTGGATAGTAGTGAGGGTTGCGATCCGTCCTTATATGATAATAGGGATAGCATAGTGACGATGTAATATAACGTTCTTCTTCTTGGTTGTTTGTTGTATGTTATAGTCACACTTCATTAGAAGTTTACCAGATAGGAATGGAAGATTACAGTCAATCATATAACTTTGGCATAAGGAAGGTCTTGTAGAAGAGTATGTAGAGTTTCTATAGTAAAGTTTTAAACGAGCTTAACTAACCACAATGTCAGGTTAAAGATGAAGGGCTTAATTGTTTTATACATCCAAAACGACGGCCGAAATATTCAGGTACTCAATACCTGTTAGAAATTTGCTTTGGACTATGAAGATGGGCTTGATCTGCAGAATAGGTTTTATAGCAAGAGTAGTGGGGTAAATTGACAGGTTCTACCTGAGTTATTTTTCATACCACGTAGGTGGTAAACGCGGTAGGTGGTATCCTCCAGCAGTAACAGATCAGTGGGAAACGCTCTAGGGTGAACACTGGGACCCAATAGACCTCATTGCATTTTGAATGACCCTAATCTAATCTAACATCGTTCAAAATGTTTCCAATCTGGGCTTGGCCTTACATAGTTTATTTTCCTGGAGTTGGTGGGGGGTTCTTATATCAATGGAGGACTCGCTGCCGTCTCTCACAAAAATTGGTTGTTTGCCGATGTTGTTACCACAATATCTACATATGTAAGCTTATCGTGACAATCTAATAAATGCTCAGCTTTGCTGTCCCATACAGGCGATTTTGAGTGATAAAATTTAATCTTAAGGCTTCTCAGTATTAAAATTTGTCATTTGCATTTCTGTTGTAATTCATTATTTTGTCTGTGTACATTCTGGGAGTTCATACAAAGTCGGAAACCATTGGTTCCCGTTTCAAGAGTGAACCCAGCTCTCATTAGGTTTGAATGAGAAATGAAGTCTTTTATTATATTTTGCAATACAATCATCACGATTACTAGCTCTTATTATGTTTGAAACTTCTTCGTCATCCCTTCTTACAGCCTCAATTGCTGTTTCTGCAGATCTTGCAATCTTTCTTCTTTGTTATTATTGTTATCGGAATTATTTTTTTTTGGATTTTCATTTAGTTGGCTGCTTGTCACTAAACAGGTGATCCAGAAATATATTTTCAAAACTATGAACATCATTGCTGAATGTGGAAACTTTAAACAAAGTATTGATAGAGATCCCAATGATCTATATATATATGGTATGGTAACCCTTTTGGTTTAAAAAATTGTGTTGAAGTGTAGTTAATCTTTGAGAACGGCCAATTTTTTTAGAAGAAATTAATACTATTCCTTTGGTCCTTTTTGGTATTAAAAAAGAGTGCTTAGCTCCTTGAGAACCCAAACTATTGAAGGGAGTTACTTTTACGATATTACATGAAGTTACTGAAAGCTTCTTTTGCGTTTTCCTTTTTTGTTTTACAATTTATAATTTTAATTGATTACGTAAACATTTCCCTTTTTTTCCAAGTAAATATGACATAAAGAAATTCCAGCATCTCGTACCACTCATCAACAATTGACACGACACCGACACGACATTACGCATCGATAATACCATTACATGCTCACCTATGTTCACGCACGCATAAAATAAATTCAAACGACGCAAAAAAGGTTAGATGTATGGAATTTTTTCCAATTAACCGCGATCGTATATGGTCTAACACGAATACTATGACTTTTTCTCGAAAGCATTCTTTCTGGATTTATATAATATAAGGTTTACGCAAGACAACAATGATTTCTTTTAATCGATGCGTGTTACCGCGAAGCCGGTTGGAATGGGCTGAATAATACGCGATCGAAATCTACTATGATTTGTTTATCACGTCGTTATATTTTATAACTGGATGCTAAGGAAACATACTTAGTGACAATGATGAAGTTTAAGCTATCTGGAAGGTGAGATCTGATTTAAAGGAATCTTTATATAATTGCAAGTGAGATATAAATGATATTTTGAATAAATATCGAAGCTTAAAATTAATCGACGAAACTTTGACAAACAAATTTTAAGAAAAAATTGGGGTTTCGTTATCTATGCGGCTAGCTTGTTTACAATCTGAAATTCAACTAGTGATACGTCATTTATGATCTGCGTTCAGATTTTCTTGAGTAAAGGTGCAATCATTTTTTGAAGATGCTCAGACGTTTCGTAAGTTCTTAGAACAGCAATAGAATGTACACAGAGCGATTCGAAACATACGCAACATACTCTAAATGGTGATTATCTACTTATTTTGATCATAGAAGATCAAGAAGAACCTGCAGTAAGATTATTAATTGAGGGTGATATTGCGCTGCGACCTATTGTGATCTATCCTGATCCATTGTGCCTCCTTGCATGAACTGTAAGCTGCTGGGGTTTGCCCGCTCTCAGAGCTCACCATGTAGTCCAAGAGTTTTAATCTACTTCAATAACTGTGATGGTTTCAGAGAAGGTATTGGTCCATGACGTCTTTGCCGAGATAATTGTCTCGAGCTTCCGGGATAGTGGTGCCGTTAGATGTCAGGTGTTCCGAATTTTCATTCTGAGCTCTACAGAACCTGCAGTCGCTATTCTGTTTCAGACCTATCCTTGTCATGTGTTTCCCAAAGTGACAACACCCTGTGAGGATACGTAGTCTACTGCTACCTATTATGTTTAAAACTCTATCGTCATCCCTTTCTACAGATTCAATTGCTATTTCTGCAGATCTATTTTCTTTTTTATTATTGTTATTTTTTTGGACCTGTATGGGAATTATTTTCCTTTGGAGCTTCATTTTCATGGCTGTTTGTCAGGTGATCCTGAAATATGTTATGTTTTCAAAACTATGAACCCCATTGCTGAATGTGGAAACTTTTCTGTTTGCTTGACTATACAATGCCGATAAGCAGGCTAAGAGTGTTTCAGAAAGAACTCAGCTGTCATTAAACTTAAGCCTAAGATAGTGCCCCGATAAATATCGGCGTTCCACAAGGCAGTATCTTAGGTCCCCTGCTGTTCCTAATCTTCATAAACGACATTTTCACCAACACGTCATCAAATGATCAAAAATTGGTCAATTATGCTGACGACACGAATTTACTTTTTGCTGGAGTGGATTTCCCTTCTCTGGTTGAATCTGGCTCGACTTTGTTACATTCCACAGCCGAATGGATCTCTAATAATCATCTACTCATAAATAAAAATAAAACCAGCTGCATGCTTTTAAAACAAACAATAGTAATGCTACTCCTAGTCACATTGTATTGAACTGCGAAACATATAACTTAATAACATATTGTCGATTCCTAGGAATAATTATTGATGACGTTCTTAAGTGGAATCATCACATTGATTATGTCTGTGGGAGATTACATAGTGCATGCTTTGCACTGAAGGTTCTAGGTAAAGTCACAAACTTTAGTACTGTAAGATCAGCATATTATTCGTATTGTGTTTCGACAATTCGTTATGGCATTCTTCTGTGGGGTGGTTCTTCTAACACTAGCCATGTGTTTGTAATGCAAAAAAGAGCAGTGCGCATACTATTGAACTTGAATAACCGCACCTCTTTGCGATCTCTATTTAATATCAATGGTTTGCTTACCTTATATGGCATATATATATATGAATGCTTATTATTCATTTTTAAAAATAAAGAACTATTTAATAACCACGAAAAGACACATTCATATAGTACTCGATATAAAACAGATTACAATATACCAAAGCATAGGCTTACAAATTTTACAAAAAACGCATTGTATAACATTATAATTTTCTAGAATAAATTACCAGACGCTATCAAATCTGAATCTCGTCTCAGTAGATTTAAGTATTTATCTTACAATTATATTTGTAACATTGAACCATATTCCATATCCGAATACCTCAATTACTAACTGAATAAGCTTTGTTTTGTAATTTCTGACGCTATTTTTTCGTACCTATGTAATTTGTATTATGTATTGGTAAAAATATAGATTGCTATTATTATTATTATTATTAAGGTCCCTAAGATAGCGCTCAATATATGTACTTTTAAATAAGATACATTTGGGGATCCCTTCTCTGGCAGTTGCCATACTATTTACTATTTCACAAATTTTAGTGCCAAAAATCTTTGCTTCAGTTTTTGCAAAGTATTGATAGAGATCCCAATGATCTATATATAAGTCGGGCTGGTGGCTTAGTGGCTTGCACACTTGACTAGCAGTCCGGCAGTACCGGGTTCGAACCCCGGTGCTTCCTTTCTGAGTTTGGTTTTCTGTAGTTTTCCAAATTCCACGGCAAATGCGGAAAGGTAACATCTTAAGTCGGTCTACAGCCGCAGGCGTAATAATAACTCATGGCCAGCCGATGCCCCCTGTAATTGGCGCAAGCTGTTGGGGGATGCTAAGGCATGGATTATTATTATTATTATTATATATATGTATGGTAACCCTTTTGGTTTAAAAAATTGTGTTGAAGTGAAGTTAATCTTTGAGAACGGCCAATTTTTTTAGAAGAAATTAATACAATTCCTTTGGTCCTTTTTGGACTAGTCTTCTGCTTAGTCTTAGCAAGATCTTTGTCCTGTGCTTGTTGTAGTTTCAAAGGAATATCAAAACAGGGAGATTTTCCCAGAGCGATACGCTGTGGCATTTAAGGGTTAGATGAGTTACTAACTGTCTATGAATTCCGATAAGTAACTAAATGACGCAGTAAGTATGTGTTTAGAGTGAGGGAGCCTCAAGTGACATTTATGAATTTGATCCTGTCTCCCTTCACTATATTCGAGTTTGTAGGTGCTCATCTCTATACTGCGAAACGGCTCCGGTCCTACAAACGAAGTTGTGGCGTTCTTCCCCGATAATAGGTTAGCTTCTTCGTTGTTACTGATTCCAGTGCGTTTTGGTACCCAGAATAGTGTAACTCTGTTTTCTTTGGCTAGATTGTTTAGTCTGCTTGACCAACGGAGAATGTTTTACTTTCGATTCAGTTGAGCAGAGTTGATATCCGCTTGGAAGAACTACTACAGTTACAGCCACCATAAAAGAGATTCTATAATAATCATGAATAAAGCATAACTTTCATATTGTCTGCTCTGATTAATACCTCTCTTTGAATGCGTAGACAAGAATTGTTGATCATTTAATAGGTACACATTTTCCGCCACTACTTTTGGAAGAACTTCCATATCACTTCGATGTACTGCGTGTGAGCTAGCATTGTTGTGGTGAATAATGTCTGCTGTTTCTTTTGATTTCATCACAGACAGGCAAATAAGTTGTTGTACAGAAATCAGCAGTAAGCAAGAGGCCCAATTTTATGGAATCATTTTGTTAAAGTGCTTTGTGAGTCAACAACCTTGGAAGACCCATACAGTCTATTGTTGCTTTGTCAACTTTTCCAACGCTTAATCACATATTTATCCGCTTTAATTATTTCTCGCACAGCATTGATGTTTGTCGGAACAACAGCAGTTAATGGACGACCTTCACGAAATTCCTTACTAACACCAGTACGTCCATGCTTGAATTCTGCAAACCAGTCATAAATTGTGGTTTTGGATGGTGTTTCACCACCAATTTCAGAAAATGGTTGAAATTGCACTTTCATCATGATTATTGAGTTTAAAATTACAAATTCAGGTTAAGGGTAAGATTAGGAGCTCTCATATGGTAGAGGAGGTCACGTCCTGTCCAATCAAGTTAAACAAAATTCAACAAAAATGAGAAATTTATACACAACAATAACCTAACTGCAATACGCAAAATGTGGCCACAAGAATGTAAACCGGAAACATAAAACGTAAGATGACAACCGATAATTTTAAAATCTTTGTAAATAAATAATAGATAAGTACATGGAAGAAAACTAGGGCAACATAACAGGCGCAAAAATTTCTATAATATAGTTGATGGTTAACGTAAGAGTCCTACAAGATAAGAGAATAACTAGAACTAAAATGTTAGTCCCAACAAGAAACTGAAGATGAGTCATTCTTTTAGGTTATAATTTTACAGATCGTTTTTGCAAATATCTCGTTTAGTTTAGGTTGGAATAAAGGTTAACATAAAATGGTATCAAACTAATCCTATCAAAATAGAAGTTATAGCAAAATTAAATCGTGACATACAGCCACACCGCCACCAAAGTTAGAGTATAAAATAGTCGGATGAATCACACTGCAGAAATACAGCGGATTCCTTCGTTATATTATTACTTCAATTGAAGTAACTCATAGATCAGGACTAATTTAATAAGAAAAACGTACAAGAACTTCCAACAATCTAAAGGTAGCTGTAAATACAATCGTCGATAATTGACAACATTCCAGGAAACCATCGATATCCTCGGCAATTAACCATCATCAATGAAATACCTGACTCGTCGCATGAACGAATCGTGGATACCTGTGCAGTAAAGTAAAAAATGGCGCTTCACTTTGTGTTTACATTGCGATTAGACAGCGCCTACTACAATAACAACAAACGAGAGGCACGTGTGAAATTTTATTTCGATTTATCTATATCATCGTGCGATCATAATAAAGCTTCGGCGTTAGCCGTAACCCTGGGACGGTCGAAAAAATCACCACGCGACGCGTTATCTAGGAAAAAATGTTGTTTACACCAATGTGTATAGATGTGCGGTGTGCAGCACCTGAATGCTCATACTACCAATCCGTCATAAATAGATACTTACGGTGTATTGTTAATAAATTAATGTGAATTTAGCGTTGTTATCATAATTATTATGTTGTCTAGCTTCCTAGACAGTCTACGCCGGATATTCTAGGGTAAAACATGAAAAATTATAAAATAACAAGTTATGGAGCCTACAGAATTGACGTTTCTCTAGCGTGTTTCCTTCTCATCCTATGAAAACAAATTTGTAATCAAAACGAACGATTTAGTGATGCGATCGTTATTATTGCCAGTTATCATTTTGATATAAATATGCTAACAAAACTTGCCATGTCAGTTGCAGTGGTCTGTTAAGCTGTATTACTTGTCTGCAACTCTTCCTCTCTATGTACTTTGTGTGAGCTTATCCGAGAAAAGTCACCGTCTTCTCGGAAAATTGACCCCGGTTTTTGATTCTGTTGCTGCTAGAATACCGAATGTTCATCAAGGAAACGAGATATGTGGGTGTGTTGGTAGAACATTTTATCAGTGTTTTAAAAACGTAAATATTAAATGCTTAAAATACGTTTTCCCGAAAGACATCAGTAACTCTTGTTATATCCATTTTTGCAGCTGATTAGGATTTAATTGTTTCCAAAGCCAAACAGATATCTTAGATAATTTTTAATAATATTTAGTTTGGTGAACCAGCCAGATGTCTGGATGTTGACCAGAAACGTGCATGAAAACATCACGTTCGATCTGTGCTCGGTTTGAAAATGATGCAAACTTCTTAGACCATATTGTTATTATGGATGAACCTTGGGTACATTTCTACGACTCAGAAACAAAGGAACAATCAATGAAATGGAGACACTCAGGCAAGATCCCAAAGCCTAAGAAGTTTCGTATTCAAAAATCTGCTAGAAAAGTTTATGTTCAGTTTTTTGGGATTGCCATGGTGCAACGAAAACTGGGAATTATTATTGGACGTTACTGATCACTCTACCAGAGAAAATTACGGAGAGAAGATGTGGAAAGTTGCACAAATATGTTCTGCTTTTGCGCATAAATCGTACGTTACCATGCAAACAATTAATGATATAGGGTAGGAATTACTCTCACACCACTCTTATTCACCAGATCTGGTTCCGCTCGTCTATCATGTCTTTCCTCAAGGTAATAGAAGCTGGTTTGCAGAGCAGGATAAAATTTCTTTTTGAAAGATCTAGAGCAGTTGCAGATTTGTTGTAATAAATGTATCCAGTTAAGAGGACTGTATGTTTTTTAATACCTCCTTGTAAATGAGTCTTTCTTCCTCTTCATGCACACGCTACAATTTTTTTTTTTATCAAAAATCTATTGCCATTGTTTTTTTTTATTTATGTGCCTACATATTAAACAATTGCTGGTCTCATTTGATAACATGGAAAGTGAATACAGCTAAACGTCTTAGTCAACCGAATAATATTAAAATTTACAACACAAAATTGATTTCTTTCTCAGTTTCTTTTAAGACATAGATTAATAATACAGAATACCTACATCCATTAGCGCCAAATTGTATTCAAGAATTGTCGAAGGTGCGATAACAATTTGACTCTTTTAAATGCGATAACTCGAGGAATTACTTGCCCTGATGCACTGCCACAGTACCCAATCTACCCATTTTGCACATGTCGAGAGGTGGAGCTTCAAGCACAATCCTTTTTATCAACATTATAAATTAACTGAAGCTTTTGCATGACATATAATTCAATCACAATTTTCTCAATTTCTTAAAATAATCGTTTACTATAAATTTATTTAACTTTTGAGCTCTCGCTGCGTTTGAAAGATTTGAAACTTTCTTTTGTTTATGTCTGGGTCTCTTTGTATCAACAATATAAATCATTTTCTTCCTGCGATGCCCGTCACTATAAACATTCCGAACAGTGATAAAGTGCCACGACAAGGCCCAAAAACATAAATAGTAACCATATTTGAAATAACATGATTGCACACCCAAAATAATTTCAATAACTAAAATCCGCATTCACATTACAGGAATAGTTTTGATATATTTTTTTTAACAAATTGGAAATATGTAAATGGTATGGAAGAATAAATCCCACTTATTTCTGAAAACTTCTCCATACATACCACCATACCACCATTTACATTAATAACAATAATTATAATAACAATAATACTAACTACAAACATTGACATTTAACCTTAAACGTGCAATTATTGCTTAACATCTAACCGACGATTTAAATCCCACATGGAATCGTTTTGTTCTTCGGCAAGACGATATATCCGGATTTACAATTTCATTTGTAAGAATTAGACAGAATAGGTACTCGCAGTGGGCAGGATATTACAGTGATGTCATTACGTTATGTACTCCTTCTTACAACTACAGTGTACAACACGGGCAATATATAATTTGTTATAATTGCTTCATTATTTATTCAACACCACCAAAAATGGTCTCGGTAAAAGGATAATGGATGAGTTAGGATGCGATTTTTACGAATAGGGATGTATAATTAATAAATCAAGTTGATTCTTCCCATCACTCGTAGAAGGTTGACCATGGAAACAGAAAGTAATACTAACTTGAAAGAATTTATTAGGTTATAGAGTGAATATCAGGTGATTTTTGAAACAGATAAATACCCCAAAAATAAATTTAAATTAAGATTAAAAATAACTTTGTGACAAAGATTATTCTAATGCCTCTATTGTACTCGTATATGGAAGTCATTTTTGTCTGGGATCTATTTTAAGGTAAATGAACCTGTAAATGCTTTTGTTAAATTTTCTAGATCAATAATGATAAGTATTTTATTCCGAGATAAATTTATATTTAAAAAAGAAAGCTAAAATGTTATCAAATTTTAAATATTAAGATAAGAATATCGTATCATCTTGTTGTAATAACACTGAAATCAAAATAAATTGGAACATCAAAAACACCGATAATAATAAACATTTGAACAAATTTTGAAATGCTTTGGGCAAGGTGTAAGCAAGCCGGATGTTGTTCTATGCAATTTGTTCAATACCTCGTTTAGCATGTAGTTCTATAAATGCTCTAAATTCAGGTTTTTAAATGAATGGTTTGTATCGTTCTCCTAATAGAGTTAGAAAGCAAAAATAGGAATCATTTTAAAGGTCTTTTAATAATCTTTTATAGGGGGCAACAAGGGCAAGGGGGCACAACAGATCAATAGGTCACAGTGCAATATCACCCTTATTTATATCTAAATCACTGGCTTGTTAGCATCTACATTAGTCGTTGTCCTTTTGTTGATAGCTATAGTGCCATAGGTTTAATGAAAAAGTCTAGAATATGTCATAAAAAAGTTTTCTGTCAAATTCCAAGTAGAAATTGTGATTCTGAATACCTCTTTGCACATTTAGTAACTGATTTCCTTAGCTACATAATAAGATAAACTTAAGTTGCTCCTTTTCAACACTGAGTTTATTAAAGTGCATGGAACCGATACTATATTTACATTTAAATAGGGGATAGTTCTCGATCGGAAAACTATACAGTACAAACCGGAGGCCTATGGTTGCTGCGTAGACAAAACTAACTTTTGTCACACCTTTCCAATTGGTGCAACTGCAAAACTACAATAGCTAGAATAGTGCTTTTCGCGAGTTTTTTTTTTGTAGAGGACTTCAGTCTCTATAAAAACCGTTTTCACATTTTTTTTTGATGTTCTGCCGTTAACGCTGAATCCACAAAAACTGGAAGGTGGTATGAAGGCTAACCTCTTTTTTCGGAAATGAAAATTTAACGACACAAGATACCAAAATGGAAAATGACATTAAAAGTCCACAAGAGTATTTTTGTAACTGTTACTAGTTAGAAAGGTGTAACAAATGTTAATATTGTAGTGCTTTGTTCGTGATTAAACAAGTACAACTGGAAACCTATAGCAGTTAGAATAGAGTTTCTACTAAATTTTTTTTTGTGTCATATTCTTTAGAAAAAGATTTTACATTTAGTGATTTTAATATCTTATGCCATGTATTTGTGAACAAAGAGGCTAATTTTTGCGAATCCGGCTTTCACGGTACAAGTTATCAACACACAAAACTGTACGAGGGCACTAATCTGACTGTTAGTGTTCGAGTAGCAATTAGAAAGGTGAGATAAAGGGTAATATTGTCAGACTAACGATCAACCATACGAATAACCAAGAACGACGAATTAGAATTTCAAGGACAACAAGGACTGTAACTGTATTAACAAAATAAGTAATCTTAAAGTTGATTTCTCTATTTCAAATAATAAATTGCTCAGTTTGTAAAATTATGTAATGAGGTGAATAATACCAGACGAAAAAGAGTGGAATTTGGTGATAGAAAAAAATGAAGATAAAACTGCAGACCAGAAGAAACTAATTTTAAGTAACTTCAAATAAGCACATATTAAATTGCTGGTAAAAAATAAAAGGCGAAGCTGAGGTCCAAAAAATGTATTTTAGTTGGAAAAAGTGGTAGTTTGTTGTGGTGTTTGTTTATCTATAAATATTAAGTTAATAACTGAAGATTCTCAATGACGATTATTAACTAATGATGCATACATATAAATATATTTTTAAGTTAGGTTATTGTTTTATGGCAAACCGCAATTCTTATTCAAACACTTTTGAGAAAACCATAACTTGTGTGTATACTTGTGAATTATTTACTTACTGTGGATATGTGCAGAAAAGGCTAACTGCGTGTGTTGAGATGCATATATTTGATTTTCTGATGCGCCATGACTTTATAGCAAACTAAACACTGATAAAGCGAGTATGCTGTTAATAGATTTTTCCAAAAACTATGCTTTTTTTGGTTCAAGGTAACACCCAAAGTTTTTCGAATATAAAAACATCAATTAAAAAAGGTAATCAATGTAATGTCAGCTATAAAGCACACTGCAAATAATAGGCTTGTAACCATCCGAGTTGAAGAATGAAAATACGAGTGATGTGATTGGTCTACAGCCCGTGCCATTATACAATTGGATAAAAAGGCAAATGTATATATTATTCAACAGCCGTAGAGAATAGTAATTATACACCAAGGGAGAGAAGACATTTTTCTCAGCCGAGTAGCATTAAGAGGCTGAGAAAAATCTTCTCTGCCGTGGTTTATATACTATTTTTTCCACTACTAGCATATTTAACCGCTTTCTCAATGATAATGTAATATAATAAGCCGTTCCGATAAATGTTTCATTTAAGATATCCATAGAAAACATGTTAGTCTGTAAAAACAAATGAATAAACATTTAATGTCAAACTGAATTTTATTAATGTCTTGTCGCAATACCAAAAAAAAAAAATGTCAGACAGTAGTTGTACTCCTCCAGATATCCGCAAGGAAGCAAATCAAATAGAGTATCAAAAATTACTGCTCGAAAAATCAAAAAAATTTCACATAAAAGTATATAACATTTTTAAAGATTGGTGTAAGTAAATTAAAAAAAGTAAAAAAGTTTGTGAAAACGTGCTCTTGGTATATTTCAAGAGCAAGCGGAAAAGAGAAAAGCCTCTAGTTTATGGGCTAAATTCTCAATGTTAAAGCAAACTTTAAGATTAAAAGAAAATATTGACATATCAAAATATTACAAGGTAATTGCCTTTTTAAAGCGAAAAAATGATTCGTATATGCCAAAAAAAGCAGTGTTTGAAAAACATCATATCAAACAGTTTATTACTGATGCACCGGATGAAGTTTTTCTTCCGATTAAAGTAATTATTTTCATTTGACCATATTTCCGAAATCAGGAAATTACATTTATATTTTTAGGTTATTCTTATAATTGGTATTGCTGGAACCTGTCGAACGAACGAACTCTGCAACATGAAAGTGGCTGATGTCGATCTGCGAGGAAACATAATTGTAATAAACATTCCCCATACAAAAAACGAATCTTGTAGAAAATTTGTTATTGTCGAACCTATGTGGATTGATGTGGTGACAAGATACTTGATGATAAGACCTCCGTCAGACATTCCAAGACTTTTATTGGCTTTAGATCTGGAAAACCTACAAGACAAAATATGGGACATAATACCATTAGTACCTCAGCAATTAAAATAGCTACATACTTGAAACTGCCGGATGCAAACAACTACACTGGCCATTCATTCAGGAGGACGTCAGCTACAATTTTAGCAGATAACTAGGGTGATATCCTATCACTTAAACGCCATGGAGGGTGGAAAAGTTCCACAGTAGCCGAAGGATATGTAGAGGACTCTATCACTGACAAGAAAAGAATTGTAAGTATGGTTCAGGGAACAACAGTTAATTATGAACCTGATTTACCACCTAGCACTAGTATTTTTGAGGTGACGCCCTCAACTTCAACATCAGTATCAAAATCAAACACCGAACTGAATATACCGGTAGAAAACTTTACTTCTAATACTGGTACGTCAGGAATTAACATGACCTGCCATAATTGCACTATTTATTATTATTTTAATAAGTAGTGTTAACCAAATTACGTATTTCCTACTTTGTTTATTCATGTTAAATGTTAACCTAACCTTTTTTCTTGAATTGCGGATTTCATTCGTGCATCTACGCGACATCTATGGTTTTATATTCAAATTATTTCTATTCTGTACATTTTTACTGAATAAATCATAATTTTATTATTGTCAATTGTTTTTATTATTTACTAGTAGGAGATAATTTTTATTATTGACTACTAGGAGAGAAATTCATCTTCTCGGCCCGAAAACATACCAAATAATGACGTCTTCTAACGCTAGTAGTGGAAAAAATTCATTTCATCACCAGTTAAAACACCTGTCACTACAATGGAAACTGTCATTACTAATTTAAAACGATATATGTCGTATGAAGTTTCTAAAGAAATTAGTTATGACGTTTAATTTCAGATCAATTGCTCGCTACGCTCGCTCGTCCTGCAAATATTCCATTTGGTTACACAAAATAACCCATTTCATAACTGGCAGATGACATAATTTGATCTTGGAAATGCTAAGATAAGAAAGAAAAATAGATAAAATGATAATTTATAAAATGATACATATTAGAAATCACAACAACGTGGTCGAACTAATATTGATAATTTAAGTATTAGTTATAATAATTTCATTTCCGGCTAATTTTTTTTTAATTATGGACGGAATATTGTGCTGGTTTACACATAATGTACGGCGAATACTATGGTGTTATTATACTGGACCAAGAAAAGTGTGCCAACAAAATCTTAGCCATGTTCGACTTGTCGAACTGGAAATCTGCTGTGTTGCCATCAAATCGTAGTAGGATGACAAAGGAAAGAAAGAAAGGGCAAATACACTATAGCAGGAAATCACTGGTAGTTTGGTTACGTTGACGCAGATTGGTGGCGATATTGACGAGTAACTTTCTTGTATTGGATATTTAAGCTTAGTTGCAGTTACTCATGAAGCTATCTGTTTGCTGCAGTTTAAAAAGAACTTTGGGAATATGAAAAGAACATTATGTTGTTTTGTGGCAATTTAAATGCAATTTCATTAGCAGCGGGCAAACGTTTTACTGTGAGGTCTAAGCACATCCTAAGTGAAAACTTTTCATAAAAATAATTCCATGAATATTCTTACTGCTATTTTACTAAGAAATAGTTTACCGACATTCGAAATATAAATATTCTAAAAGCAGGAAATTATTAGACGATGCGTCTTAAACACAATATAATAAATTCAGAGGCTGGTGTGAATATCCTTGATATGTTACAAAAACATTCACACTAAACGATTCAGGTGGTTATTAATATTTATTGTTAGTAAACAAAATTTAAATTATATTTATAATAATGCATTTAGATGTTCCTATTTTTAGCTCAAAAATGTCAAATTTCCTAACTAATTCATTAGATAACATAAATCTATCACATCAATCTAATATTTATTTCGTTTTTTTCTACCTTCAAGTTTACATTCCCGAAAATGTAACCTTTTCAATCTGTGATCTAAATCAATTTAATAGACATCTAACCATCCATCTGGATCTACAATTTGTATCGCATAATTCGACGATCTATCATTATATAGATCGTACGAACGAATATCAATTTCGCGCTAATGTACTGTATACAATCGACTACCCAAACAACCTTGGCGATGGTAAAAATTTCCGCAAAAGAGATCGGTACAGTATTACGTAAGCTTATATAGCACGGTAAACTAGTGCTTCACACTTCGTTTAATCTGGTCAACTGATAAGCTGTTTCCGTTGCAGTTACGCCGATGTCGCGGATAGTTTTAGTAAGAGAAGGACAAGGAGCGAATGACTGTTTCGATCTTTGCGTGATCCAAATCGCTCCGAATAGCAAGCTCTAAAATATGCAATCGTCGAGAGAGACTAGATGATCCACCAAGCGTAACAATGTTATAAACGTTTTAGTTTATGTTTTGTACTAAATCTGGTATCTGATTGAGATGAAATATTGATGAAAATTAAATTTGTATCATACGGTTCGATAAGATGTTTGAAATCGAGCTCCTTGTTGGTGGGTGAATTGTTGTTCCGGTTAAAAAAATTAGTTAATTGTGTATGGGATAGTTTGGGATAATAAAATTGAAGAGATAAGTATTATCTTTGCACTGGACAATGTTCAGGAATATGTCCATGGATTAGTTTGAAGAATTGAAGGTTGCATCACTCTACTGTTGGTGGTGTTGGCGTTCTGAGTTTTTAGTCTTATTTCTAGATGACATTTTCGTGATGACAAACTTGTGTTGCAACCTAAACTACCGTTCTCATGTTATTTACGTATAATTTCATTTCTACTACCCCCTGATAGTCAAATTACACGATCTTCATCTTCAATTGAGGATGATACTCTTATTCGTAAAATTATGAAAACTTTTTTGTACTCTAAAGCATCTATCGATGAGCTTGTCGCTAAAATCTAAACAGAAGTTGTAACCATGCTACAGAATGCAATCAAGACGTATCTGAAAAGATGAACTAACTGGAAAATAAACTATTGGCGAATGGGCAAGATAATCATAAGCTTCTCGATGATATCGAGCGGTACTCTAGACGTAACACTTTGCGCTTGTTTGGGTTGCCCAAAGAGAAGAATGAAAATACTGATACTACCGTGGTATTAGACAGACAACCAATTTGCTTAATCGTTATATCTAACGATTAAGCAAGTCATCGGTTACCCCGTACACAACTCCCCAATTGATTGATGATGGTGGTTCCTTAACATTTCTCATCTTGCTCGACTACACCGAGACATTTGATACCCTGAATCGTGATCTTCTATTAGCTATTTTACATTTTCTTGGTTTTAGTCAAAACACACTTTTCTCCAGTTACTTAAGAGGTCGCAACCAGGTAATTAATATTAACAACAACGTTTCCACTTAACTTCAAGTGGATACAGGTGTGGCTCAAGGAAGCATCTGTGGGCCTTTACTCTTTATTCTCTACACTTCCACCTTTTCTAAACATTTAAAGCACTGTAAAAGCCATTTTTATGCTGATGACAGTCAGCTATATACATATCTCCTGTTTGCCATCAGAGGTTGGAACTGCATGCTTTCTAATCAATAAAGATCTCGCTAGTCTCGCCGAAGTGTCGCAAAAACACTGTCTTATATTGAATCCAAGTAAGTCAGTGGCACTTATTGTTGGTAGTGGTAAGAGAACTTAGGATGTGACTGGTTCTTGTTTGCTTTGTGTTGGGGGGAGTGCTCTGGATATCAAACATAGTGCACGCAATCTCGGGCTGATATTTGATGTTGATATGAAGTTCAGGACTCACGTTAACAATAAAATTCGAACTGCTTACGGGCTACTGAGGACTATTTACTGTATTAGATCGATGCTTTCAATGGAACGCTTGTCTTAGGCTGATTTTTGGGGGCGTAGGTATGACAGAATATCTTATAGACTCAATGATGCCCGTTGGTTTAACATGTCAAATCGCAGGCGCCTGCATGCAGGTGTGATGTACTATCCTAAAGTTCAAATCTCCTCCTTATCTTTACAACAAAATTCGTTATCGTACCGACGTGCATAATTTAAATTTGAGGCACAAGAACTCTCTAACTGTACCTCCACATACCACTGCTGGTTTTCAGAAAAGTTACTCCTATGGCATGGCAACCTTTTGGAACTGCCTTCCCGATAGAATGAGAAATGTCGATCTGAGCGTATCGCAGTTTATAGCATGCTTGAGATCTTCGCTTTCGGATGGGCTGGCACGCAGTATTGCATAATATGGAGCTTTGTTGTTACTTGCTTTTGTATATGTACTTGGTGTTTGTTATTCCTGCTTTTAATTAATTAATTTGCTGTAAAAATTTTGTGACCTGTTTGTTTATTTTTTGTAGTTCGATGGAAGATCAGACCTTCCCTTCTTTTAAAAGGAAGTTTAAAAGAGTTAATGTTATTAGTCAGTTACGCAGGGATAGTGCTTTGAACAAGCTTCGCTGCTGTTAGTGAGGATGCACTATTTAAGTTTTTACGTGATATTAGAGTTGGATCCAGTGGTTCCTTTATGTTGTTATCTTTCATGGAAAAGTGCTGTCGTAATCTCTATTTCCAAAAATGTCAAACGGTGATTTAGGAGCAACTAGTATTTAACCAACCTTATCAAGGTTATGGAAACGATTATCTGCAGTCTAATAAATCTATTCTGAGTATTACGAGTATTTATAATTTGACTCATATTTCTTTTTGTTTCTGTACCACCCCCACTACAATTTGGAACTCAAAATTATTGAGTAATTTTTATTAAACATGATTGGGTTGGATTGAAGTATTTTCAAATATGTAGAGTGGAATAATTATGGTAGTTTAAACACTTATCTTAAGCAGTTTGGGTAATGTATTCATTAGATCTTAACTGTCTGTGACGCTCCTAGCTTGCACTTCAAAGTATACTCAAAATTTATTTGGGCTTTCTGTCTACCTCTGGTTGATGTGGGCCCCATTGTAGACCCGCGATTTGGTGTTGGTCCTCGTTTTCTCCACATTAGACAGCTTGCTATTGCAGTTCTAGTTGATTTATTTCGATGGGCTTTTAAGGGATTTTTGGGAAAACTTGTTGGAGTCATAGCTCTTCAAGATATTTCGTTTTCTTGGAAATCAGGCGTCACCATTGATTTCGGAGTACCATCCCTCTATACGCTGATGGGTGTGTTTATGTACAACGGCACCTCGACTGAAAATTGGACAAAGGCTACTAAGGCACAATTACAAGATCTGCTTATGCACATACACCTCTTGCGTCATTTATTAGGAGCCCCATTTAAGAAAAAGTAACGCCTGGATAGCTAGCTCAGAATTCAATGTCTTCGACGGCGGTTAAGTACGCCAAAACTTAATGAAAGATCTTAACATTTGTTTAAATGAGTTTGCGTTTAGTTGTGAAATTGAATAATAAAGCTAACTAACATCGACCGGTGGTCAAAATGGTCTAAAGGACTAAAGAAGTTGAAGCACATGCTAATTACTACCCTTAAGAATTTCAAGATACTACTTGTGGTGATGCTAAGATCGAGCTTTTTTCAACTAGATTTGAATCACCTAACATCATTAATCAATACCATGCTTTGAGTAGAATACTTCCCATTTCCTTGAAGGACTGTCTAGGAGGTGGTTATCCATAAGCTTCGAAAGGATCGTTTCCTTCCACGGAGTTTTCACCTCATTAGTCTTGCCTCTTTGCCAATGTTTGGGATATTAAGTTATTACGGATTCGTTGTGGTAAATTTACAACAACCATATGAGAAGAGATTTGCAGATAAAAGACCTACGAGTTATTGGTCAATATTTGTCATGCAGCTGTTGTCTTAAATAATGGCCGAGATTTGACTCAATTGG
This sequence comes from Holotrichia oblita, assembly GCA_023690525.1. Taxonomy (NCBI): domain Eukaryota; kingdom Metazoa; phylum Arthropoda; class Insecta; order Coleoptera; family Scarabaeidae; genus Holotrichia; species Holotrichia oblita. The sequence continues at coordinate 42,401,202 of CM043016.1, read as the reverse complement.
CACTACCAAACAACATGTCATAGTCCTTCAGGTTTTAGGCATCAAGATCCTGCTGTTGCCTCACTACTAATAAGAGACCTGTTCTCTCAACCTAGGTGAGAAGGAACCTTCAAGAAGAAGTAAATGATTAATTCTTTGTCCACTTTACATACACTAACATTTTTAGAGCAAATTAATATCAATCTTTTGCTTGCAAAGAATATTATTGAACCAATTTACTTTTAAACGAATCAGAATCTGATGTATTTGAAGGGCGTACTTGTTATCATGTCCTTTAAGTAACAGAAATGTAAGTAGAGACACGGTAAATAAACAAGGGAGCTTTCGTTGTAACGAGTCGCTTGTTTGTCTAGCAATATAGCTAATTTGTCTATAATTCTTCATTAGTGTTATTTGTTACTGCAAAGCAGCACACCCACTACATACAACTCGAGTTGTAAATGTTATAAAAAACATGAAGATATATATTTACACACATTCGCGCTATATCACGTTGGTGCATCTGAAATGAGGAATTGTAAATTCTCCGGCTCTATTATGTATTTGCTAAAGGGGAACCGCTTGTTTATGAGGATAGTAACCGTAAAAAATGACACATGCCTTCTATTTTTAGATCAGTCGCAAAATTGATAAGTACGTCTCCCCAGTATCTCACGCATGCATACATATTAAAAGGTTACGATCATATAGTGTACAGAGCACAGGAGGAACTGTACAAATACACGCATTGTATATTGTATCAAATAGACATTATATATTTACATTTGCTTGCATATTTAACATTTAACGTGCATGCAAAATATAAACGCGTTATAGGAAATTTATGTGCAATGTTTGTCGTATACTGCACTCTTAATGTGTTTTATGCTTGCGTTAATTATAAAATAATTATGTTGACGTATCTGAATTATCGCCTGTTAAATCTGTAATACTGTAACAATCTTGTGAAGTGGTTTCATTTTGAATAGTCGATAAATTACAAGGAGTGCGGCAGTAATTGTGTAGCTACTTAAGATCAATTGTGGAAAAATAAATAAAGAGTTTCGTACTGATGAAACTCAATATTAAATTTCAAGGTAGATTGTGTTCTAGCTATTCCAGCAGTACTCTGTGGCTGTGGTAATCTTCTTAATATGTAAGACTCTCTATAACACAAATACTTATTGCGAAAGCTTAGTAGTGTAAAATGTTATCTTATTACTTATTCTCACATTATTTCCTACACTTATTTATAAATTACAAGTTTTCTCACATTTCAGTTAATGATATAAGTCTCGTTATGATGCAATGACTCCACTCATTGCCTAAAAAGGCTACCCTCTCATCTCATCTCAGTATTTCATTTCACAATATTGTATCCATTATTCCCCTTACCTGCGAGTCTTAATTGGTAACAGTGTTATTGTCACCTAAAAATAATAGAAAAAATACCTGTAATAGGCGCTCATGGTATATTGTTGGAATCGCCCTGCAAGCGAGTGCAATGAAAATAGATAAAGTATTAGAAGTAGACCACGTCGTTTCGACCTCCCAGGTCGAAACATACTAGCAGATCAAGATATCTGGCAGAACTGACAATCCACGAATTGTCCGAGATAGTACAGTATCTGCTGAACTGACCTGGGTTGTTTGACACCCGGCAGCGCTATTTCCGACCCCGCCCACTAGAGGGAATCAGGTTGGAATTAGTCCATTGTTGCAACTGATGTACAATACAGGTTGAACAGCGAACTGCGATGAAATTAGGTCTTACATTCGGTGGGGTGCTGACGAGACCTTGGAGATCAAAACCAGGAAGTTAGCTTCTAATGCTTGAGCAATTTTCATTGCACTCCCTTGCAGGACGATTCCAACGCTTGCTACAAAATTGAACAAAAGAATTTGTTTTTCACTGATTTTTTATGTAGAAGGATTTGAGAAATTAAATGTATCTAAATTGGTGATACAACAAGCTTAATGCTGAAAAGTAGAGAAGCACCACCCATACATCGAATTATTGTGTCATCGAATCAAAGTCTTTCTTGTGAAAATAATTTTGAGATCAATGATCTTAGTACTAAATTGGATTGATCCGACATACTACAACCAATATATTAACTACTGCATTGTAGAAGAAAAAATTCAAGAAACTATGTTACAAATGAAATTGTGAAGTTAGAAATGGAAATTAATACAGAATCATGTCAAAGCTACAGTTAGTAAAAATATGCTAGGAAACCCTACCAAAGAAACAAGTATGGCAAGAATTTGGAACACTTTCACCCTCAAGCAAGCACGTCCTTGATATGCAGAAAGAAAGACTTATTGAATTTCTAACAAACAGAGGACTGAGGATTACCGTCTGTAGGAGCAAAGGCCTCTGAAACATCTAGCAATTATCAACTTCAAGATATACAATCTCGGAATGAACCTGCAGAAGTAAATACAGATAATAAGTTGATTAAAGTCATAAAAATTCCCGTTATTAGAAACAATAAAAACAATTAAAGTCCATTTAAAAAACGTGTGGTAATTGGTAGACTTCTCAATTAACATCGGCAATGAACTATCACGACTAGGGAACACAGCCTCTTCCACTCTCTGAAAAGACAAAATTCTGTGTTCCTGGCTTTCTCCTTAAAAAGCTAATTCGATATTTTGTTGAGAACTAAGTTAAATGGGAGACTAGATGGAATAATTTCGACTACGGCATCTGTTACTTCCAGGTCTGTTTCATTGTCTGAAGGTTCGAAATGTTTCCATCACTTGGAATGGTCTAGAGAAATAATTTCTCTTATGGAACTTTTCTCCTCGTCAATTGAAATAGTTTGGTAATTCGATTATTTTCGAGTATTTCCTTAGAAAATCCAGTATGCTCTGACTAGTTGAGGTAATGGTAAGTGACTACTTTGATGGATCGCAGATGATATTTCAAGATAAGGTTATGGATCTGTAGATATTCAAGGGAGCAATTTATTGATATCTAGAAGGTGTTTCAGATTATGGTTGTAGAATAGCAGATGCTGAATGATTATCTCTTTAAATCGTAGATGATGGCGAATGAGTTTGTCCAATCATCGGAGACACAAGCTAGAGCGTATTGAGGAGCCAATTTCTTGAATTGTCTGTTACATACAAGGTTAAAATTAGTTCTCCGAAAATATTAAATTTCAGAATAATCCTCTTTGTGTGACTCAGGCCAATCTCTAAACCCAGTCTTGGATTTCATTTTCGATAAAGAACAGGCAGAAGATTATTTTTATTTTAGTATTTCGCACATTGTCGATGACTTCAATATCACGTTTATGTAATGGTTAGGGAATATAGCTTAGAAAAGAACTTCTTACAAAGCTAAGTTATAAGAGAAAATGGGTGGGAGAATCTTCCAACTACTCCCTAAAAGCAAACACCATTAAATGGTATGTGGATGATTTTAAAACCGACAATCGACATGCAGGGGTATTCGGGCCAAGAACCAAATACTCCGAGCCGATGGAAATATACTGTAACGCTTTCCAAGCGGAGATCAATGCCATTAGAAGATGTACTCAACTTAACCTGGAGAGGAACTATCTCCGATAGTCAAGCGAACATAATGGTGCTGAGTTCTAACATCATTAGCTCGAAATTAGTCTGGGAGTGACTTAGCAAACTAAACAACCTGGGCAAAGAAGAGCAAAGCTCACCCATCAACAATAGATTAATTAATTCTAAATCATGGCAACCAATGTTTAGGGTGCTTCATTAATTAACGGAAATTTTTTAACTGGAAATACTACGTGTCATATAATGACCATTGACCAAAAATAGCCTTATTCAAAATCGCACCGTTTTCGAGATGAAGGTCTTCAAAGTTCCAGAAAAAAAAAATCGTTTTTTCCATCTTTGAGTTAATCTACTTATACGATGAAAATAAAATTTGGCATGGCGATTTAGTATTATTAGATGCTTCTTATGGTGGAATTTTCCGAAATTAGCAACATTATAGCGAAGGGACAAAAATATCCCTTTGTGTTAACATCAATAGAACTTTTTTTGTTTTTTTGATTTACAGCCACGAAATTAGCATCACCTAATAGACCAGTTAAAATGTCAAAAATAAGGTCCTCTTGTAGAAACTTCGTATTATGCTTTGTTTTCGAGAAAACGAGAAAGTTCGGAAGGATTTGTGGCTAAAAATAGTTTAAACAACCAAAAATCCGCGTAGGCCAACTCTCAAATTCTAGGTCATTGGCGGAATTGTCATTTTAGGACAATTTTTCGATTATTTTTCAATACTTCCTAAGTAAACAACATAGTCACCCTTCGCTTAAACATGGAAAAAACAATTTTTTTCTGGAACTTTGAAGACCTTCATCTCGAAAACATGATTTTGAATATGGCTATTTTTGGTCAACGGTCATTATTTGACACGTAGTATCTCCAGTTATAATATTTCCCATATTTAATGAAGCACTCTGTAAAATAGGATTGAAGTTCTAAATATCCAAAAATTTGCCCGATTTTGCAGTATATACATCATTATTTTAAACAATATATACATACCTTTTGTAAACAAAGTCCATCGTAGTAATAACTATGATATATACATACATATATAAAAAAATAATCAAGCGTTATCTACACAATTATTTGTGCGGGTATTGTTATGATTTTGGGAGAAAAAACAAATTTTTATCAATTCATGATGAAGCCCAGATAGGAAGCTGCCTTGACCCACATAAATAATTTTACAGTTTCGGAGGTAAGAGTTTATCTTCGAACTGAGATAACTAATCATTGATCAGTTATTGTGTTTACTACATTGTCTATATACAACTCTATATATAGCTTTATTTTGAAGCTGGGTTATTATGTGTGATATTGATTGGATTTTATATAGGAGGCTCAAGGTTAGCTTTATAATTTAATCTTTCATTTTTAGAAGAACTTTTTAGTATGCACATATACTAAATTAAAAGAACAAATTTTAGACACTATACAAAAAAATTACTTTACTAGTTTCGATATTAAAAATCTCGTCAGTAACTTAGGCAGTACTTAGGACCACCTACAATATTCTGCATTTTATAACCTTTCACCTACATGTCACTCCAATTTCTCGAAACTATTAACAGTTATCCTGGCCGTATCGCACAGCATCGTGACAATAAGTAATTGCATTAGCAATTACGCGAGATCGTTTATTCAAGTTGTATGGAACCCCGGGTTCGGGGAATAGCGGAACAATTACCGGCTTGATTTGATTCGAATGCTACAGTCGCCTGGCTTAAAGTCTTAAATCACATAAATAGGTTAGACACATTTATCAACGTTAAATCGCATTATCTAATCTTTCACGGAGTCGTACAGCTCCTAGATCTGATGCAATTAATCTATTTTGTAATGTTGTATTTGTTTACGCTGAGATTATAAATATTCGTCTTGTACTTCTTTGGTACAAGAAAGGATGACGTCCTCATAGGTTTGAAATACATATTATCAGTTGAGAAGACAAAATTTCCTCTAATTAACATTTTGACCAACCAATCAAGTTGCATCTCGTCATTGTTGTCTATCATGCTTTGTTCTTTGATGATGAAAATGTAAGTCCACAATTTCTAACTTTTTACACAAGATCTCCTTTCACACACGGAAGCCTTTCTTAAATCTATTAAAAGAGCTATTGTCAAATGTCTTTCTTTTGTTCTATCACCATCTTGATATCGTAACTTTCCATTGTAAGCATTCATTGAGTACACACAAGTTTGTATAAGCATATTGGTTTATAACTTGCAGACGTCTGATTTGCAGAAGAAATAAGTCCACCATTGTGGGCTAGAATGTATGTATTTTTAGTCACTCCTTCAATGATTTAATCAACCGATAACATGCAGGACAAACTACGTTTTTGTACTTACAAATTTGATAACTGCCGTTGAAAACTTTAGTTAGGTACTGTGTAGTACCTTTTAACTTGCCGAAAAAAATTAGTCCAGAAAAAGAATAATATCTTGTTAATCATGCTCAGGATAGGCGATTATGAAACTCGTCTACAATTTTGCTACTAGCTGGCAAACTAGCTAGTTAGGCTATTTTTTAAATAAAAAGTTATCCTACAAAATTAAATAAAAATTAAATAAATAAAAAACAATAGCGAGGGTTGAATAAGGAAGGAAACACACACAGTATAAGTAGGTAAATTATACAGCTATGAGCCTCCCCACGCGCTGGGTTCAAAACTAGATAAGCTGTTTACAGAATCAGCTCAAAACTACGGCATGCTCGCTGGCGACTGATGAGCCATAGCGTGACTGGCTTATATAGCGTGTCTAGGTCGACTAGCTGTACAGTTCACCTACTAGTACAAAATAGCAGTCCTAACTAAAGGAACAAGACTATAACTGTGAAAATTGGATATCTGAGATTAATATGACTGATTTTGCAGGACTAGATAAAGTCACATGATTTCGTGAACTTCAAAAAAACAAAAAACGTATTACATTATGTTGAAAAATATTTACTGAAGACGCAGCAAACTATCTTGAGCTTAGTTACCTGAAGAAATTAGAGGAACTAGATCTGGTATTAATTTTTCGATCTAATGATTCTACCATCGGCAGTGTTTAGAGGTATCAAACAAAGGCAGACATAATTTCGTAATTAACCACACCCTCAAAGTCCCTTACTGAATCTAGTGTATCTTGATATATAAGTTACAATGCATACATAGATAGGACTGAAATATTATGACCGTCTTCATAAAGACAGGAAACATGGTTTCGTGTTTTGTGAGTGAAGTTGTCCTTATTGCATTCGAATTTCGTCCAAGACATGATTAATTACCTATGAGAACTTTTATTGTCAAGGATATTGAAAGACGTCTATAATCTTGTCACTGGCTGAGAAACTACAAAAATAAGCAAATATTATGATGACAGCTAGGACTCTCGCGGGAAGATGAATAGATTTGTTTGAGAAAGTCAAGCAAAAATGTACAAATGCATTCAACAAGGTCATCAAAACACATTTTCTTAATTAAAATTGGAACAAAAATTAAAATTGTAAATGAAGTTTTTAGAAAAACCAAATAATGTACCTATAACAGATTTTGTTGGTAAAGTTTGGATAGTTTATTGGATACTTTTTACTGTCAGAACATTTGAAATGTAATTTTTATGGAAAAAATATTTATTATATTTATTTTAAAAATGCTCGCCAGACATACATTAACAAAAATAATATGAATTATCTTTTACAAAGTAAGCAATTCTTTACGTCAAAACTTTAACAAAATATATGAGTCTGATACAGAGGTATTTTTAAATGAGCAAACAAAGTCCAGGTCCGCATTGAAAAAAATGACCTGGCCATATTTCAGGAAAATGTTGCATAAAAAGTGATTTAAAAGAGAGATTTTCCTTGATAAATATCTTGCTAAAGAAGGCAAGAAGAAATAAAAATCACAGACAAATCATAATTGTTCCAACTTTCTCGACATTATGCTAATGAGTATTAAATTATGCAAGGTTGCCAGAATTTAACCGACCATATAGTCGCTAGTGTTTTTGAGTTCCTAAAGGTAAGTGTTGCATGTGAACCCGCCTATACAAACACCTAATCACTCTTGGTGATAAAATATTTTGTCGAATTTCTTGGTCCATTAGCATTCTGCCAATTGTTTCTTTGAACGATATATCATGCATATTTGTTTGTAATGTTTCCAAAACTTGTATCTGTGCCAAAAACTATTAATTATTAACGATTCTATTAATAAATTCTAGCAACCAAAAATAATTATTTTCATATATTTGGATATCCATTGGCTTCACTATCCTTGGCCTTAGCTATTTTATAAAAAATCGTGATAAGTTTTGAAGCACTACCTCCTCATCTTCAGGAAAGTTCATATCAAAAACTGTATTGTAGAAAAACATAATTTTCTGAAACATTTTACTAATTTGAACCAAATGAGGACTGTCTAGCATCACATTAATCCTTTCCAAAATATTGTCACCCGCTTTAATAAACATATTTGTTCGCACGTTCACGCAATTGGCTCTCTTAAGGCATAAAAATTAGTAGTTACCCGTAGTTAATAAGTAGTTAAAAAATACTCTCTACGTAGGTGGTAGTGTGGCCGACGACTTTTAAACATCGCTGTACATATGTAACGAATTTTGCCGACTCTGTAGAAGTTAATAAAGACGGTTATTAACAAAAGAATGTCTATATTCTAGGGAATTCTCGGACAATTGACTACCATCGGATATATTAACCGTAGAGATAGCAACAGGGCCTTGGTCTGTAAGGAGAATCTTCGAACTACGTTTAGACCTTAACGGTACACCAATTTAACAATTTAATTTTTTAATTTTAAGTAAATTTGAAAAACTGTTTTTAAAAAATCAAAAATATATATATATGTATATATAAAGTTTAACAATTTTATCAGTTCTGACACTGACAGTTGTAGACTTTAAAACGTGAAATTACTGCAACTAGTGCAGAATATAGGTTCCTTCTTTTAATTTAAATGAAAAACAGGAGTTACCTACGTGACGTTTCGGATATATTTAATCCTTCTTCAAACCTATATATAAATATATAATAAAACTTAACTGTTTTTAAACCAAGAAACAATAACTTACAACAAGGATAATCGTTTTTCTAAATACAAGGCTCTAAAAATATTGTGAAACAATTTTGAAATTTGAAAACATATGCAAAATGTTTGATAAACAATTTTGTAAACAAAACCAGACATGTTAGATTTTAAATTTCGACATTTTAAAAACAATATGTTGAATGCAATGAAAATATATTGTATATACTTATAAGAAAAAAGAAAAAAAAACAAAATTATAAACACATCAAATGGAAAACGATTTATAACTTTCCATACAAAGACATTTAAATGTAAGAGATCACAAAAGACTACCAAAGAGATTAATGCAAATCCTTAAATTTGATAAATTTAATTAAATTATTATAAATATTCGTAAAATTTGAAGATTGTTCTTTTGTATTAATATTATCCTGTTTGATAGCTAAAACTTCAAGGCAAATTCTTTTAGTATAATTAGAGTCATTAAATAAAATTGTGACATCATTAAAATTTACAATGTGATCTTTGGTATGTATATGTGTAGCAAAGCACATTTTGGGGATTTACTCGACTGTCACTACGATGTTGGGTGCTTCTCTCACGCCACCTCTGGATAGTTTGACCAATATAGAATTTAGAACAATCGTTACATTTAACTGCGTATACAATATGATTTTGTTGTTCTTTCGGTATCGGGCTTTTCAATTTGGTGAACATTTTTTTACACGAATTAGCTGACGTAAATGAAATTTTTATTTTGCTATTTCTAAATAACAGTTTTATTTTATCCGTAAGGCCAGGGATGTAAACAAGAGATTTGTATTTTGATTGTTCAATATTGATATCTTGTATATGACGAGGAGTTAGACAAATCATTACGATCTTGAGTTAAAGGCTAGTGGCTGTAGAAAACAAACGCCTGTTTGTTAAGTGAGGTGGAAAACTATTTTTAAGAAGAATATTGTATAGATATTGTAGATCTTGCGTGACAAAATCTTTATGACTAATTCTCTGTATTCTTGTTTTCATTGCGGTAATTAAATTAATTTTATATTTTGTGGGGCAAACCGAGTTAAAATTCAACAATCTATTAGAGTTAGAAGGTTTTCTGTACCACTTAACCTCATTAAATTTTCTTGTCTTACAATAGTGGTATCAAGAAAGGGTAATGCCATTAATATCTGTTTCGCAAGTGAATTTAAGGTTTGAGTTAAATTCATTCAATTTATTTAATGTATTTTCTACTTCATGCCTAGGTAGAGCGCAGGCACTGTCATCGACATATTGAAAAAAGAAAACCGAAAGCAAAGTGGTTAGACTACATACCTTTTTTAGTAAGCTGTTCATAATTATATCTGCTATAATAGGTGAGAGGGGACTGCCCGTAGGAGTACCATGTATTTGTTGATAATACTGCCCCTCATAAAGAAAGTAAACTGACTCGAAAACCCACTGTAATAATTTTATGAAAACGGTTTTAGGTATGGCAGTATTAGACTCGGTAATTCCCCAATTTTCTTGTATGATGGTGATAACTAAGTCTACAGATATATTCGTGAATAGACTGACTACGTCAAAAGATACTAAAGCATAGTTATTGGGTATAGTCATATTGTTAACTTTATCCTTTATTTAACTCAAGATCGTAATGATTTGTCTAACTCTCGTCATATACAAGATGTCAATATTGAACAATCAAAATACAAATCTCTTGTTTACATCCCTGGCCTTACGGATAAAATAAAACTGTTATTTAGAAATAGCAATTTAAAAATTTCATTTACTTCAGCTAATTCGTGTAAAAAAATTTTCACCAAATTGGAAACCCCGATACCGAAAGAACAACAAAATCATATTGTATACGCGGTTAAATGTAACGATTGTTCTAAATTCTATATTGGTCAAACTATCCAGAGGTGGCGTGAGAGAAGCACCCAACATCGTAGTGACAGTCGAGCAAATCCCAAAAATGTGCTTTGGCTACACATATACATACCAAAGATCACATTGTAAATTTTATTAATGTCACAATTTTATTTAATGAATCTAATTATACTAAAAGAATTTGCCTTGAAGTTTTA
>CM043016.1:42252689-42390055 GCA_023690525.1 Holotrichia oblita | reverse complement strand
GACATTGTAGTAATAATCATCAACCAAGTGACACAGTCAAGTCATGTCGTGAGAAAAGCATTTCTTGGATTACGAGAGAATAACAGATATAGATTAAATACAAAGAAGTAGGTACTACCGTATAGTGCGCAGAATACTTGCTGTCTGACTAATCCATTTAGAGTGAAATATTGGCGCTTTACGGATTTACAATGACTGGCACTAAAGAACTTTTGCACTGGTTTTAAAAGTAAAAGTGATTCCAATGCTGGGATAGATTACTTAAAAATGGAATATATAACGGAATATGCGGGTAATAAAAGCATTATGTGCATAAGTATAAAATATTAAATGGCTTTTTTATAACCATGGGATTTTGTAATTGAATCTATTATGTTCCTGTATTACACTACAGACTATTTATGATATAACTCTAATTAATTAATGATGAGTGAAAATAGTAAATTTTATTCTAATGTGCATCATCATGTAATAGCATTTGTTAACCTTAGAACGGTAAGATAAAAATTACTATGTAAATGGTAACATAGGCTCACACTTATGTTACCTAATCGGAAATCTATGTTGTTACTATACCCATACCTTACAGTAGTTTTCCAGAAAGTAATATAAGTTGGTCATAAAGGTCGGTTTTTCTCTTTACTCAATTATACTTATAACAGTACAGTTTTAGGTTTTTGTATTTCATTGTCAATAATACCATTGCTATGGAGACTAGATAGCAGAAGACTACTTGGTGTCACGGTGCAGTCCATGCTGTTCTATGGGGCGTCTATCTGGAATGACGCCATGCGAAAGCGGACTAATCGAAAGAAGTACCAAAGCATCCAACGAAAACTGAGACTCTCTTTGTACTAGTTGATATACCACCTACAGTCTTGTTAGCGCAAGAAGACAGACCAGATTTTTTTTTTTTGGGACTGCACGGGCGGACGAGCCGTAGAGGCAAACTCGGCCATAAGAAAGACCTATTGTGCCCCCGTGCTGTTTTATTCCTCTTAACCAGGTTGCAGTCGGACGAAAAAGTCCGCAGCCTGGTCGAGAGTTAATTTTCTTAGTCCAGGATCGGCCAGACGCCCGACCCCGAAGTAACTCCGCCTCTCCCTGTCCACTGTCGAGCAGTCGGCAAGAAGATGGGTTGGAGTTTCCTCCGCACTCCCACAGTTTCTGCATAGGGGAGAGTTTACTATGCCCATGCGATGCAGGTGTTTGTTCAGTGCGCAGTGACCGGTTAAGATTCCTGTGAGTAACCTCAACCTGACCCTGCTCATGGAAACTGCCTTGCGCAGTTTTTCATCATACGGGCGAATCCCGAAAATCTTGCAGTGTCTCATGCCGGCAAGTGCATTCCAGTAGGAGCAATGCCTAACAGCGAGTTGAGATCTGACAAAGGCTTTGATGCTGCCATAGGAGTTCCCACATGTAGGTTCTGGACCCACGAGTGGTCTCTCACTGGCGCCTCTAGCTAATTTGTCAGCCATTTCGTTACCTCAGTGTTGTATTGAGGCGTTCCGCCAGTTTTGCGAGAGTCTTATGGCAGTGTAGCACTGCCTCGGAATCGAACCTGACAGCCTGTAGTGCCCTAAGGGCAGCCTGACTGTCAGAGAGAATTTCCACTGCTCCATTAACCTGCGGGCAGTTTAAAATGCCTTCCGCGCAGGTCTGGATTACGATTACTTCGGCTTGGAAGATGAACGCGTAGCTCGCTAGGCTGAAGGCTTCACCCTCGGTTTCACCATCTTTCCAAATTCCAATTCCCGTGCCGTTTGGCGTTTTAGAGGCGTCCACAAACCAGCGAGATACCTCCCGTCTCGGTTTGTGGGCGAGAGTTTCGGCAATCTCTCTATTGGAGATGTTTACGTTGTATCCCCCACTGAAACTGAAAGTGGTGAAACTGAAAGTGTCCGCCCTCATGGACAGTGGTACTGTCTGCTCTATGTAGGTGAAGATGCCGATATGATCCCCCGTTCTACCGGAGAAGCCACTGCATCCACTACATTTTGCTCTGTAGGCCCCTAAAACTGCCTCCGACCACAAAACAAGCTGCAGCGGAGGAAGCCCAAGGATCACCTCCATCGCCGCAGTCGGCGTCGAATACATGGCTCCAGTGATGCCTAAACAGGCAATCCTCTGGACTTTACTGAGTGCGTTGGCCGCATAGCCCAAACTAGCTTTGTGCCACCAGACCAACGCTGCGTAAGTTATAGAGGGTACTATAACTTTCGTGTACAGCCAGGGTACCATCATAGGTTTCAGCCCCCACGTTTTGCCAAACATGCCTCTGCAGGCCCAAAAGGCCCTTGTGGCTTTGTTTGTTACCTGCTCCAGGTGTGGTTAATTTGGCGTCCAGAGTCACCCCCAGGTATTTGACCTCAGAGGATACGGGTATCTTTGAGCCGAAGATGGTCGGACACTGAAGTCTGGAAAGCTTCCTTCTTCGAGTGAACGCCACCATGGTCGTTTTTCTAGGGTTAACAGTTAACCCTTCTCTTTTGCACCACCTTTCTACGAGTCCGAGTGCGACTTGCATCCTCTCGGATATCACGCCCTCGAACTTGCCGCAGATCATAATGGTGATGTCATGGGCATAGCCCTGTGCGTGGAAGCCCGCCGTCCGCAGATCGCAGAGAAGGCCATCCACCACCAGGCACCACAGCAAGGGTGACAGCACTCCGCCCTGTGGGCAGCCAGCTGCCACGGTCGCTTTTATGGTGCAGAGGTTCTGTGACACATGAACCATCCTGTTTCTTATCATGGCGTCGATCCACCTTGTCACCGTTGGCTCGACTCCACGTCTTTGAAGTTCCCCACCCATCGACAGAAAGGACGCCCTGTCAAAGGCGCCCTCTATATCAAGGAAGGTAGCCAGCGCGACTTCTTTGTTGCTTAAGGCAATTTCCGCTCGCCGGGCAAGCTCATGAATAGCTTGCTGACAAGATTTTCGAGGTTGATAGGCATATTGGTTCTAAAATGTCTGTCAATTATCTTCTCTAAAGTTTTGAGAAGAAAACAGGTAAGGCTGATGGGCCGGTACGACTTCGCTTCCCTGTAGGACGCCTTGCCCTGTTTAGGAATGAAGACCACCCGAGCCTCTCTCCAGCTATTTGGTATGTAACCCGTAGCTAAGGTAGCCCTTAGTAGGGTACATAAAATTGGGGACAGCGGCTCCAGGCCCTGTTGTAACAGTGCCGGGAAAATGCCGTCCGTGCCCGCCGATTTAAAGGGTTTGAAGGATTCGATGGCCCATCGAATTTTTGGGACTTGAATTATTTTCCATGCGAGGTTCCAGTCTTCTTTCCGCGCTCTTAAGTTAGGTATCTGAGCATAGCTCAGTTCCACACATTTCCCCCCAGTCTGGGTGTGAATGGTCTTAGAGCCGAGAAAGTGCACCTCTAAGAGGTGTTTGAGAACCTGCTTTTCTGTTTCGGCCTTATCGCCGTTTGGCTTGCTCAGTGTCCCTATTCTGCAGGGTCCTTCAGACAGACCAGATGGAACAACGCAGTTTCTGACAGGGTATGGTTCCTACCAGACACACCTCCGCAAATTTGGTATAACCAAAACGCAAACGCCACCGAATTTAATTACTGCAATGGGATTGACATAATCCACCATACCTTCGTTGAGTGTCCGACGTGGGTGGTGGACACACCTCCGCAAATTTGGTATAACCAAAACGCAAATGCCACCGAATTTAATTACTGCAATGGGATTGACATAATCCACCATACCTTCGTTGAGTGTCCGACTTGGGTGGTGGAGAGAGCAAGCAGAAAGGACTACAGGCCATCGTAGAAAGCATGCTCAAAACCGAAAAAAATGGAAAACGGTGAAAACTGGTGCGAAATATCCTGGGAAAGAAGGAGTGACATGAAAGATTGAGTCGCAAGGTTAACACCCCATCAGGTGAACTGCATACAGAATAGCTCGAAAATCAGTAGCTTTTCCACTGAAGTAACGGAGGGAATAGAACTCAACTACTGGGTTTTCTTTCATCAAAGACTCTTCCTCTTTCAAAAAACTCCTCTGGTAAGGTAATTCCGCTCTGGACTGTGGTTTCTTCTTTTTCTTGGTGTACCTAATCTTTGTTGGTATGAAGTTCGATATACAGTTTTGTTTCTGCTTTATTTTATTTATTTTCTACGCATTAAACACGTTTTAATTTTACAATTTGTCTGTTTTGTTTTGTTTTGACCGCTTTTTCCTTTCCTACGACTCCTTTTTTCCCTACTACGTAGAGAACGAAAGGATTCAAGGACTATGGTCCAACCGTGGAAAGGAGTTGGAAGATCTTTGTCGTCGTCTTTCAAAAAAAAAAGAAAGAAGAAATATTGTTTTTGGTTGGTGAAAATAAAGTTTTTATTAAGAGCATAAATAAAGTCTGTCCTTGGAATTTCATATTTACATTTCAAGAAATTTGGAGTAATATCTGGCTTATTTTTTCAATGTGTTGCGATCATAGTTAGTTCGTTTTGGTGCTAATAAGATCCCTAATTGTGAAGAAGAAAACCAATTTATATTTATTATTTATTTATACTATAGCTCTTCGATTAGTCTCATATGAAAATGTATATAAATGTAGTACATTTATTGTACTGACCAGATTCACGGTTTCTTCGCTCATATACGGTATTGCTGGTGACATGTAAGAGAACGACCTCTAAAACTTAATAGTTGCTAATTTACTGTAATGTATTCACTTGGCGTATAATTCTTGGAACAATTTTCAATAAATTTGGTAAATATTAGTGCAACATATTTTTCGTATTTTTTAATTAATAATAATAATAATATAGGGTAACGGGTCGATGGCCGCAGTGGTTAGGCGGCTGACTATTGTTGTGAGAGGACGATAGGCGCCGGGGTTCAATTCTCTGGAGAGACGGTGACATTTTTTCAGAGAGTTTAATCCCGGATCGACTTGCCATTCGCTGTTGGGAGCAAAGTGATTAACAGCGCGGCATCATAAAAGGCGATATGATGCTGTCACAAAGCCAATTGAACACAACATACACACACAAACTACACCGCGAGACTGGCAGTGATAGCCAGACAAGCGATACAGCTTACGGAGTCAATGCAACTAAGCACCCACCACATTAAAAAATATATATATATATAACTTCATTTAGAGACCAAAAAGTGTAAAATTCGTCATAAACAAACGAAAGAACAATAAAAAAAAATAGAAAATAACAAAAATCCATCGAAGAAAAAAATGACAAACCAAGTGAGCTTAAGCTGAAATATAATACTTATCAGCTAACTTATACTTAACTTATCTCTAACTCAAAAAATTCACTAAACGAATACAACGATTGAGGAAGATTATTTCACAATATTTTTAAATGTTTTGAGAGAAAATGTTTTCCAATATTTTGAAAGATGATTATTATGACATAATAATCGCTCAAAAATTCAATAATATCATTTGGAAAAAGTGAGAACAAAACCGGTCCTAAGATAGAACCCTGCGGTACACCAATCCTATTAAGCAAGACGAAAGATCGAAATTTCTCCTTCATATTACCATTAAAACCTTCTATTTCAACTAATTGAACTCGATCCGAGAGATAGGACGTCGACCATTCCTCCTACCGTGAAGGCCTATTAATTGTAATTTTTCAAGTACTAAATTTAAATGGTGTGCCATAGCATTTATACATGTTTTTGCCAAGATTGATGTTTTCTGCTTCCACTTCATCATTTTCGTTAGTATCTACATCATCTGATTCATCGGTCTTCCAAAAAACAACATTTTCATTTTTCTTAACTTCTTCGTCACTGACTTCCAAATCAGTTTCACCCTCTTCGTATCTTTTTGCTAAGTGATTTAATTGGCTATCTGCTAAAACTTTTCTTGACGAAGCCATTTTTAATGTAAACCATCAAATTACTTCAGAGAAAAAAAAATAGGAGCAGATCAGAACTAACTTTTTCATGTATTTTTTGTAATTTCTGTAGAAATTCTACAATTTTACCTAACTTCATTACATACGAAGCTATACTAGAGCAGACGATGAGTATGCTTGAGTTGCCACAACTCGATTTTAGGGTTAACTAAGGATTATTTTGATTCTACACTCTCTACTCTAACGAAAATAAAGAGGTTTGAATTGAATGTTTGAAAACTGTAATGAATTATTTTGGAAAGTTCTTTATTGGATCTCTTGGTGCAGAACCTAAACACTTCAACCCACAAAACACAAAAAACTTTTTACTAAAAACCGACACGTTTTGACAGCAAAGCTGTCTATATCAAGGCGATAATAAAACGTCTTATCGCCTTGATAATGATAGCTTTGCTGTCGAAACGCTTCGGTTTTTATTAAAAACTTTTTTGGTGTTTGGTGGGTTGAAGTGTTTAGTGATGAATTGTTTTGTTGACTAAATTATGATGCCCACAATCTCTTTAAATAATAGCCTAGGCTTTCAGGTTTTTTTTTGTGTGTGCAGTATTGCATTCATCCATCCATATAATTCTTCTTAATAGGTTTGGATTATCTTGCATTTTAACCAAAAATTAAAAAAAAATTGCTTTGTCGTAGAGGTACATTACGTGTAGCATATCCACCCTGCACAAGCGTATTTTATACATTGAAAGTATGCCCTGAATAGAGGAATACGAAATTACGATATCCTGAAAAACTGCTCCTACAAAACTGTATAAATAACTATGTCGTCGTTTCTTTAATTTCATCTGTCATTACAGGCTTTTAAACGTCTAACATCTAAAGCTTTGCTAAAATTTGAAAAAATGGAAGTTGCTATCAATTTCCATTAGTTTTAGTTTAACAGAAAGTGCTTTCCTCTGCATCACACTACCAGACTAAATAGTGTATCAAATGCAGGTAAAGAACTCCACAGTAGTGCTCTTCTGGGGCAATGTCTTCTAGTTATTTTTTCCGGCCACCTGGAGACTTCCCAACGGGAATGTCGTTGGGTGGTGGGACTGCATATGCTTCGGAGTGAATGAGAAGTTGGGGACTACTAAAAAAAAGTATCCTTGTTCCATGTGAGTTAATGGATAATTGTAATTCAATTTAACGTCTAATTTTCTACTGTGACTTCTGGATCATTTTTTTTTTAGTATATATAACATAAAAAGTTTTAGAGATATTAAT
Organism: Holotrichia oblita; assembly: GCA_023690525.1. Classification (NCBI taxonomy): domain Eukaryota; kingdom Metazoa; phylum Arthropoda; class Insecta; order Coleoptera; family Scarabaeidae; genus Holotrichia; species Holotrichia oblita. The sequence goes on along the minus strand of CM043016.1, from coordinate 42,382,934 downwards.
TCAAAATTCTGTTGGTTTATTACTGACATAACAAAACATATACCACGAAAAAATAGCAGTCTTAGTTCTATAACTATGAACCTTACCGCAACTAGAAATCATAGTAAATTAAGTCTGCTCTTTATAGTCGATTATAGCAGAGCATTTATTGCTTTTTCCTTGCGATTATGCGCCGTAAAGATATAATTTTGCCTCTCCAATTCAATCTTTACTTCAACGGACCATTAACATACAAACAACAGTCAACCACGTAAAAGCATTAAATATTATTTGTGTTTAAATTTTATGTTTTTATAAATTATACTTATTGTTACCTTTGAACGTTTAATTATATTAATAATATCGCGGTAGATTTAGTAGCACCAAGTTATTTAATGTTCAGCAGTAATGCTTAAATAAACAGAAATTATTACACTTCATAGCTTTAATAACGTGTAACACACAAGATGCTACCGTGTTCTAATTTCACTTTATTTCCGTGCATTCGTACATTAACATAAAATACAAAGCTATAAATTCTCCGCTAAAACTGGACGCCAAAAGCAATAGATTCGTATCTGTACACATTTCAGATTTGTCAGCTGTTAACGGAAACACAACTGTAAAGTGTTACGATATTAACAGTTCCAGCGTACAATTTTGTTGTTATTGTTATTAAATACTAGAATGTCGTTAGATAAACGGTCACGACAACTTGGTATAATGTCTAAATAGTCGCGAATTTACATACAATAACAGTGATAAATCATATATTGTATGTAAATTATAATATTAGAGATTATAATGTACGGAATATTTCTGAGCATTATCCGACGAAACTAAAAATATGCGAGAATCGATGCAGTTCGTTTAAATTAATTTAAATCACTATTAATACATTTTCCCGCCATAACTTGACTTCCTAAGACAATCAATAGAGCGCAGCAAGGTCATAACTACATCTCGACATAATAAGAAAAAGTTATTCTAGGAAAACAAACTAGAAAACGTGTTAGTCACTTGGTTAGAATCTTGTTGTCTTCGCGTCTGTTGACATTACTCCAAAGTTCTAATTATGAAGTGATTTTTATACTCAAATGTCAGCGGCGGAAAGGATGCCAAAAGCGAAAATACATGCGTCTGGGATCAGTGGTATCGTATAGACTTAACTACATTAATGTGTACTATGGTGAAGCAAAGTCATGCAGCGAATGCTGAAGTGTGATACTGACGTTTATATATTTCTCGATTTAATTCGAGATTATTAAATAGTTGGAATGTTAATGTGGTGTGCGATTTTCACCCAAACTAGTCTTAACGAGCTATCTATCTATCTATCTATTCAGTTAGGGTTGGACACCTACAGTCCAGGCACTTGAGCTGAGTGCTCTTTGTACCATCCCTATTGAAGCTCTCATTTCCAGTTGAGAAGTTTACTGTCCTCTATAAAGTCCAGTAACTTGCCCACTGGAAACTTGAGTACCCTCGAAGGCTCCAGTAGATCCTTTCCGAAATGTTTCTGCCTGAGTACCTTCAGTTCGTCACATGTGCAGATTACATGTAAACTTGTTTCCTCCTGTCACTCGCATCTCCTGCACCAGGGTTCGCTCACTCGACCCGTGCTGTATATGTAGATGCTTCCTTAAGGGACAGTGTCCAGTTATCATCCCAATAATGGTCTTAACTTGTTTTTTATTGCGACTAAACAGGCTTTCAGAGAACTTAGCGTCCCCGTCAACTATTAGCGCTTTAGTATGGAGTTGACCCTCAGTCGACCTCCATTTCCTTACTCTTTGTTTATCTAACCAAGACCAAATCGCCCTTCTAGTAGAATCCCTTGTGATTCCACATACGGGTTCTGGTCCTATGAAGTGGTTCCTAGAACCCTCCTTGGCTAGTTCATCGGCTATTATATTGCCTCTAATGTCCTCATGTCCGGGCACCCAAATCAAAGGCACCTTGTTGTCTTGTAAAAGTTTATTGAGGTGCTGTTTACAATCTTTAACCAGTTTTGACCTGGTAAGAGGATTTATATCTGCCTTGATAGCGGCCTGACTATCAGTCATTATGTTTATTTTTCTCTTCGTGTAGCCTCCCTTTGCAATCAGTTCTGCGCAGGCTGCAATAGCGAATACTTCTGCCTGGAAGCCTGTTGCATGCTCTCCCAGGCTTAAGGATATCTTATGTCTTGGGCTCAAACCATAAATATCGGCTCCTGTGCCCTTACTGGATTTGGATCCGTCCGTGAACCAATTATCAGAGGCAACGAAGTCACCCCATGGCTGGTCTCTGTTCGGTATTGAGATTTTCACCTTTTCAGTGAAAATAATTTCGGATGCCGTACTGTCCGTTGGCATTTACAACAAAGGCCCATCCAGTACCGTACCCGTAGTGTCAGTGTGGCCTGCTATCCCAGTATTAGGGTACCACACTTTATTGGCTTTCAGTCTAAGGATCGCAGCCATAACCTCCGCCTTTACGTAAAGCTCCAGCGGAGGGAGGCCCACAATAGTCTCCAAGGATGCGGTTCCTGTGCTGTTACTTGCTCCGGTGATTCCCAGCAGCGCCTGTCGCTGGACAGCAGTTGGCAGTCCCACTGCCGAGGACATTTCTGTCCTTCTCCACCAGACTACGGCTCCGTAGGTTATCGTCGGCCTCACCATTACAGTGTATAGCCAATGAATCACCTTCGGTTTCAATCCCCAGCTAATTTGCACTCTCAATTGTTCAAAATTTGCCGCGCCTTACTGTACCACACTATCTTCTCTACTGCGAGATACAAATAGGTTACTCGAGGAATTGTTAAATTTGTTTGTTACTCACATTCTAGCCTTTCGTTGCTTTAAAAGATTTGTCTTGGGTAAATTAAACGTAGATGCCTTTCGTGAAGCTATACGAGGAACATTAAACGATATACACGATGCCAGGAAGACGCAGTCAATTCTGTTATTTAACAGCTTCTACAGAAATTTTGCGCTATGTAAATTACGGTGGCAAGATGTGCTCCAGGGTGGATACACTCCATCCAGATTTAAAGAAAGAAACTTGAGAAAACGGCGTTCAACACTTTCTAGTGGCCGTTGTTGTAAAGCATAAAACGAAAACCAAATAATGGGAGCATATTCCAACTTGGATAAAACGAAAGCAAAGTTTAGAGATCTGAGAAGTGAGGTATCATTAAAATATTTAGAGGATCTCATGAGGAAGCCTAGCATTTGTGAGGCAGACGAGCAAATTTTTTCAATGTGTAGATAGAATGACAGTGTTGGGTCAAAAAAGACACCCAGATCTTTAATAGTAGTAATTTTAGTGAGTGACCATAAAGTTGATAAGTAAAATAATGAGGATTTGTTTTCCGAGTAAATGATAAAAATTGACACTTATCAGCATTTAGTACTAAGTTATTAGTTTTTGACCAGTCAACTATTACATTTATATTTTACTGAAGGCTGATAACATCATCCTGGCTGGAGATATTGGAAAATATTTTAACGTCATCGGCACATGCAAGAACAGAGCAAGATAGTGAAGTCAATAGGTGATTTATAAATAAGAATAAACAACAAAGGATCCAGATTAGATCCTTGAGGAACACCAGTAGAAGATGTAAATTGAAATGAGGTAAAACCGTTATAAAAGACGTAATTCAATCTATTTGTTAAATAAGATTTTATTATCTTACACAGATCAGGCGAAAACCCGAAAAGATCAAGTTTGTAGAGAAGTAGTCTCCCTCCACACCCCGATTAATTTTTCCAAGAAAAAGAAAGAATTTATAAGTACAGATTTGTTTGCGGAATGGATCGGTTAGTTTTAAATGCTTGAAGCAGGTTATGTAGAGGATCCTACTCTGCTTATATTAAACAACCATTGCAATCAGATTTCTCTGCCAATTATCCTCAAATGTCGTCTCCTAAGCATTCCCCACATAGCAGTCACCGATCCTAACCTCTTGACGTCGTTGATCCACTTAAATTAGACTATACCCAAGAATGTGAAAACTTGCAAGTTCCAAAACTGGCAATGCATTTTCAAAAGTTGCTTGAGTAAAAAGGCTGCAAGCGCATTCAGATCATGTGGAATTTTTTTGTGATACTATTTGCTTCTGCTTCTGTGACAGAAACACCACTGCGTCCTCCTGAAAATTCAGTAGATTTAGAAAAAAATGCATCCTTCCATGAGATCCATTTTAACAAAAAAGCCACCTGCAATATATTAGGTACAAGCAGACGGATTTGGTGTGACCGACAAATTCTAGAGAAACTAATAAGAAGAATTTCCGGCAGTCTTTGAACTCCCTTATCTAGCACCAACTTTTCCGAAGCATGAACAAGTGGCTCAATCTTGTATAAGTTCAAAGCGTTTTTTGTATTTATTTGGAGATGTTCACCTTAACGATATACGTTTTAGACCTACAAGAAGACTTGTAAATAAATTGCTTCCAATTAGATCAGTGCTTGATGCTTTTGGAAGTAATTGTAGGTAAAATAACTGCATTGGACAAATCATGACAACTGGCGAGATGTTGTGTCATATAGGCCCGATTGTACAAATCAAGTAGAGTTCAACTAAACGGAAGTTCAACTAAACTTGAGTTTAACTTTTTGGTCTGTTGTACAAATGCTGTTTAGATTGAGTTTAGCTCCAAGTTCCACAGACAAACATTTTCATCCTGTTAATAGCAAGCGATGCACATTCGCATATGCACGTTTGAAATATCAATGGCATCAACTGAGGAGGGCTCATGCAAAAGCAGACATGTCCATATGAACAAGTTTCGAGAAAAACAACAAAAACGTTTACATCAAAGGACGTTTTATTTAACAAATTTTTTTAACACATCGATCTGAAAGTGATCTCTTAACTCATTTTTCAAAAAAATCAAAACCAATTTATATATTTTCCTCAGATATTTTTAACAAACAAAAATGAATTTGTCTGCTTTTGCATGATCCGTACAGATAAGTCTGGTTTTGTTTGAACTCATATGGGATATGTCTGGGTTTGTTAAAATTCGGTTGCATAAAATAAAAATATTATTCCTTTATTAAAAACTCTAAACAAAATAGAAAATAATGATAAATGTGCATTTCTTTGTCTTCTTCAATACAATCACATATTTCAGCTTCTTCTTCTTCTGGTGCATCCAACTGCATCACATTTTCCTCCAAAATATTTTTAGAAAACTTCAATTCAGGAAGGTTCTGCCATTGAACATCATCTTTATTAAATTGCTTTTCCAATAGGGTTACAACATTTTTCTTTTGTTCCTCAATATATTTTTTTTAATATAAGTTTTCTTTAAATCTTTAATACTGGTCAGTTTGTTGTAGGTTTCTGAAAGTTTTTTGATATTATACAGGATCCAATTTTTGCCTAATTCTCGAACTCTTCCAACTTGACTATAAAAACCATTATATTTCTCAGGATTAAGAATTGCACTGTACTTCTTCAGAATTTTTTCGACACGCCCAAAAACACGATCGGCCGGCAGGTATGAGTGGATAATGGATGGCATATGGATAATGTGGGAGTTTTTATTTTGCCCTCCACAGCCGTTACAAAACAGTCTTATTAGTTCCAAATCGGTTAGATCCATCCAGAGATCTAAGATGGGCTAGTAATGCGGATCCTATTTCTGTTGAGCCACGGCTCGCCTGGTTTTCGGACTAGGTATAGAAAACAGGATTTTTTGATTGTACGTCAACACAACAAAATCTGTAAAAGCTAATTAAAATGCATTCTGAATAGGTGTTTTTGATAGTGGATGTATTTGCTGGAGGTCAAAACAAAATGTAAGACTTCTTACCAGAGTGTAGAAACTGTTTGCTCTAAGTTTATGAATTCTTAATTCTAGTTTGTCTCGTTTTGTCCGATTTTAGTTTTACTTGGGATATGTTTGCTTTTGTCTGAACTCGATATTTTTAGATGCAAAATACTGTGAGATCTGCATGATTTTGAGAGATTCTGAAAAATGCAAGTTATAGAAACCATTCCAAGTATTATAAAACTGACAAAAAGTTAATTTAGGGGTAAAATGGACATGTCTGCTTTTGCATGAACCCTCCTCACTGTCACTTTCGTTTGTGTTTTGGTTTAGCGTGTAGATATTGAAATCGAAGCTGTTCAATGTATTTGATAAAACGCTCATATACATACATGCATAACATAACATTATTATCTTGTTCTGTAATGTGGTCATGTACTTTATAGTAAAAACACACAAATTGCTGAACAACATGGTATTATAAGTGGGGTGTAGGCTGAAACCAAAAGCCAATTAGAAGTTTCAACAAATACATTTTTGGAAAAAGAACATGATTTCAAGTTACAGATTATGAGGTAAAAGCATGAACTGGAACTTGAGCTTATAAAGAGAAAAACAGCACATGAAATGAAGTTAATGGAAGAACAGAGAATAAAACGAACTCCATTTTTAGAAAATCGAAATCTACGCATAAAATGCAAATCATTCCATTTTTCAAATTGGTTTTCGCGAGGACGAAATACTATGTCGATTTATAAGATCTATCAGTTCTAACATTTCTTCATCATATGAATCCATAAATCTTTCCATATTTTGAACTACAATATTCTTTTCCAAAATGTAAAACACTACTATATAATAATAAATTATCATTGATCATATCGTATCACAACATAAAAGTGAGGTTACGAGTACTTGAAGTCAAGCTTCAGCCGTCAAATTTGGTGGTTCAAGTTAAACCAGAGCTGAACGTCCGCGCAGGACTAAACTCGCATTGTACAACTCAAGTAAAATTTGAACTTAGTTTTTCTTCTGTTTAAGCTGAACTCGGGCTTAAACTCGCAATGTACAACCATGAAGTAGGGGGCATGAATTAGATCTTTAATAAGTCTAGACAGTATGGGCTACGTAATTCTAAAACCTTCTACGTCAGTAATTTAGAATTATATTGTTGTAACCAAGCAGAAGGGTCCTTTCAATGGAAGCAATAGAAATGTAATGACCGTTGAGTGGTACAAAAGCTTCATTTTGACCCAGAGACTTTTAGAAGATAAAATAACATTTGTCGATACGATGCATGATGCAGTAATTTGCAATTAGGCCAAGTTCATCTTCAATATTTATTTTTCGTAAAGACATGACGCTGATATCATATAGTCTAAAAATGAGTAAAGGTGTACTCGTCCTCTTCCTCTCAATGTTGCATGATAACGATTCAGTTGATCTTACAAGGGAAAACCTGAATTTTAACTTACAATTCTATCAAAGGAAGTATTGACACAGTGAAGCAAATGTGTAGCAATGGTTCTGAACACAGAAGAATTAAAAGATGGCCCTCATTTGCTAATTTCTAGGCGCCAACCTCAATTTTTAGTAATCCTCATATGTTTTCAATTGAACTAAGGTCTGGTGAAGCTGGTGGTCAAGGAATTAATTCTATCTGTTGAAATCGCCATCCAGCCGAATATAAAATGTTAACTGTTTCGAGGAGGTAACCATTTAAAATGTTGCAATATTGTCAACGTTGTCTTGAGCAATACAAAAAGAAAGGTCGTTCTCTCGGCAAAATCTGTAATCTAGTTCCTCCTGTTTGAAAACAATTTCCAACAGAAATAAAAACTTTTTCCAAACTCATCCTCTCAAAACTGTTGGGAGAAAGAAAGGTTCATTCTTTGTTGAATATGTGCTAACGTCATTGAATGATTTTTTTTTGGTTTTCTGGATACGTTTTCTGGATACGTTGTCTCTTGAGTGATTTCCGTATGGTTTCTGGACACACCTGTGTTGTTCCTTGATTTCTAACTCTGTTGGTTAATTTCCGTCTAAACGAGGTTTTTGTCTATTTAAGTGAATTAGAGCAGAAACTGGCTGGTGATTCATTCCAAGTCCAGTTTCTATTCACCAGACTGCGCTTTTACCAAGGTCAGCCAGTTTTTGCACATTTTGCAAGCCTTTTTTCTAATCGTGACATAGCTATGCAAGTTTCAGATCATACAAACGCTGCTATATTTGACAGAAACTATTGCTACTTGTTTTGGCCAACAACGATGTTGCAATGACAACACGTAAAAGTGGCTATTTTGATTGATATAAATTAATAAAACCAATAATGCATTTAAATTTATAAAAATTAGAAATTCATCAATCTTATCAACCGGTACATTATATTAAGTGGTAGCATAGGATTTGCTTTAATGCTACATAATATATCATATGCCTTTGTTAATGGTATTGTAATGTTACAGTACAGCCTATATAACGTCCGGAAATAGAGCCTGTGCGGCAGTAGGGTAAGACACTCAATGTCAACCAGCGACCTTCACTCTATTTATATTTAACGCTACTATTATATGAGTTCCCACTGCAGGAATACTTGCAGCAATACACTGAGAGCAATGTATATTATCGGCAGAACGTAGTAGTACGCACTTTACTACCAACTGTAATCGTCTGACGATCATGCAGGCCCTTTGTTTACAAAGCAGCTGATCCTCGTTCCTCGCTAAAGTCGATTAGCCTCAGCCTCAGTAGGCCGATAGGATAATGTATGTATGCGAAGGTATTTTTCTACGATTTATTTATGTTGTATGCATTACACGACTGTAGTTATGTGATGATAGGTTTTGCGGCGATTTCTGTTTATTTTCGCGATTAAAATACTTGCGAAAATACCGGAGAATTGAATGAACGGTCTAAGTTAAAATCGATTTTATGATCGTTTTAATGTTTGTTTACGATCGTTTTAAAACAATCGTTGTGTATCGATTACTGTGATTAAATCTACCTAGCTATAGAGATTGCTTTAATCCCGTAGTACGTTACGGTTTCTTAATTTAAAAAAATTATGGAAAAATATTTAAATTATGGATTGAATTTTTCATTCAGATATAATTGAAAATCTCAAGTAAAAAATTATCATTAGTTGCGTATTCCGATTTCATACAAATGCTGTTCTAATATCTATTTGCATTGTTATGTAAATCCGGGCAAACAAACCGCTAACATAAGATACTTATACCGCTATTGCTCAGCTATTAAAATTTAAAAGAAAATATTGCCGCGATAATTACATTTTACGAACCAGCATGAAGTAATTATGTCCGACTATGAGTAACACGAAATGTTATGTGAACACACATGAGTGATCAGTGAATGTGCATAGAATTACAATAATTCCGAATGCAGGTGTGCTAATTTAGAAATTAATGTCCTTATTGTCGTAAAAATGTTACCGATACGCAAGGAAAACATCATCGAGAATGGGATACTGTTAGAAACTTGTAAGGCCTGAATATATCATATAATTTTATATAATCTGTCTTAAAGCGGTTGTTTCCGTCGTTTCAAATCTTATTGGGTTTTCAGCACTTTGTGGAATCATTTTGTGCAAAAAAAAAAAATGTTGTGTTTTTATTTATTTGTTCCTTTTTCTTTCGTTGTATTTTGTTACCAATTTTTTTTTTATATCAGTTCCTAACTTCCATAAACATGTTATCATTCATTCTATTGCTGCAACAAGCTTATTATTTGCAAGAAGTACAACAGTTATGTTTGATAATAACACGATATTGTGTAATACTTTCATTCATGACGAAAAACTATAGCAATAGGCGACATGTTTACATCGAACAAAATCACTGGTTATGAAACAAATCAGTGTTCCAAATACTTCCATATTTTCTTTGATCTTGACTGTTAAATATGAAAACATGCAACTTGGAGAATTTATAGTTCCTGTAATCGTAAACAATAAAAAACATTTAACAAACACTGAGAAATATCCAGGAACTAGTTTTACAAACAAGGAATAAAAACATAATCAACATCAATATGAAAAACATTGTTAAATAGATGCTAAATGATTTTTTATTATGATGCAAGTGAGTGTACTTGTTGGTTACTTGAGGAGCACTGCACCTATTTGATGGAAGTCACTAAATTAACTAAATTTTTATTATTTAGTATGTATTGTGATCGTGGCGTGTAAATACTGAAAAAAAAACTTTGGAGTACTTTTACATTAAAAATAGGTAGCTTTGTGCTCCTTGTCTTTTGGTTATTATTAAATATAAAGCGAATACATTTTCTTTTGTTGCCTTCTACTTTTATGTAAAATTAAAATTAAAACGCTGAGAAATGCTATAATATAAAAAACCAAAAAATACCTGTAATAGGCGCTCATGCTATATTGTTGGAATTGCCACCGTAAGCGAGTGTAATCAATATGTTACGTCATGGTAAGCCGTACATGGAATCACCATTAGCCTGCTCAGCAGATCGAAACATCTACCGGGACTGATAATCCATGAATTGTCCAAACTAGATCGGTATCTGATGTACCGATTGGATTGTTTGACACCCGGCAGTATACTACTTTCAAACTTGTCCACTAGAAGGAATGGGAGTTGGAATGAATCCATTATAGCAGCTGTTGTACAATATAGGATGCATAGAAAAGTGCGATGAAATTAGGTTTTGCATTTGGAGAAGCACTGATGCTTAATCTATTTTCAGTTATAAGGAAGAACTACTTATCATGATAATTTTTTCGATTTAGTTTAGTAAACATTGTTTTATGTGAAAGGTGTTTTGTGTTTTTATAATAAAATTAAATATACAAAATTATTAATTCTTAAATATTAAGAAACGAGTTGAGAACACAAGAATGGGCTAAAGTAATATGATTTCTAGTTATGAACATTGCAAAAATAATTTCTAATATTTATTATGAGGGCTTTCGGGTTAATAAAAGTACAAAAATATAAATGAAGTACACGTCAAGTTACCTTCTTGCTAGTTTTATTTGATTTTACTACGTCATGTCGAACCTACTTTAAAGAACTTAATATACTGACGCTTCCGTCTAACTATATTTATGAAGTATTGAAATATTATATCAAAAATGCACATTCTTTCAATACGAATGCCCATAAGGCAAAATTCTATGAAAAGGGACCATATTATGCAGCAATTAAAGATCACAATGTTCTTCCAGACAACCTAAAACGCTTACTGATGGGTGTTTTTATAGTTCTTGTGACTATAGTCTTCAGTCCTTCGAGCCTGTATAATATTGATATATGTATATTTTTAAATAGCATTCTGTTTTTACTGTTACTAAAATTTTGACAATGTCGATATCCAACAGTGATCTTTGGCAATATTTATTATTATTTATGATTATTATATAATTGTTATAATTTATTTCGATTTTTAAATTTTATTGTTTTCTACAATGGTCCTTTTCTATGACCTGATGTTATCCAAAAACATTTGATGCACAGAACACGATAACGTTTTTTCTCAATAGAACTATGAAATGTTACTTTACGAATTGTTGACGTTCGAGAAACAATACCACAATTATAACCTGAATAGAGAAGAAGCAGGTGTCAGTGTGCATTTTATGTTTTAGGTCGATTTTGTTTAGCCACCATTTTGATTTGGATAATGTGTGTTAGTTGGTATTAGATAGTCGTAGAGAGTGCTTCATTGATGGTTTATTATAAAGCATCTAACGACGCTAATAACTTATTTATTTATTTATCGTAACACACACAGGAATATATCCTAGTTACATGTGTTATTACTTAATACAAAAAATATCTAACGTACATAGAGCATGTAGAACAAGAAATAAGAGCTAATTGTAAATTGAAACCAAACTTAGACTACAAAACTAAGATACAAAACAGACGTCAGAGATCAGCCAACCCACAAGCACAGATAAAGAGAAAAAAAAACAAAAACAAGAAAACGAAATATAAAATAGTAAATGAAGTAGCAAATGAAACGTAAATTATGAATCAAAATATACAGCCGCCCTGGCTGTTGAAAAATATAACGTTTTAGATATATTAAATACTTCAAGCTGTTGAGAGAACTTATTATATAATTAAATAAATAATAAAAGATATTATGGTCCTTTCTCACAAATTTCATTAATGAATCGGCTACCGATTTCGAACTTATACGTTCATCTTCATAGCCCGCTACAGATGAACGTATAAGTTCAAAACCGGTAGCCGATTCATTAAAGAAATTGGTGAGAAAGGACCATAATATCTTTTATTATTTATTTAACTATCACTCACACAGAGTCCACTATGGAATTTCATTTATTATATAATTTACAAATTTTAGTTATAGGCGAAAGATAAGTGTTGTCTATATACATACAAGGGCGGACTAGGCTTTATACTATAATAAGGTATATGCAACCTAAACAGTGATAGCAGCCGTTGAACTTCAAATTATTAAAATATTTGATTTAAATAATCGTAAATGCGCTACGAGAGTTACGTGTCTTTCTTGGTGTTAATCATGCGCCGACAAAGTCAACTATTTATCGTGTATTGAATAGTTTTGAAACTTCGCACACGTTGGGAGATAAGGTAAAGATTAGCTGACAACTAAGCCAGCGTATCCCATACGAGACTGATGCAGTGAGGCTGAATATTAATTAACGTCATTAACGTCAGTGTACAAAAATTGGGAACATGTTCCCAACAGTGGCAAGATTAGAATACTCAAGATTTATAACTCGACTTGGCTGGCTTTTTTAATAAACAGAATAGCTCCTGCGATTCCCCGATTTGGGAGTGATTTATTCCTATGGGGGTACTTGAAGAAAACAGTGTACACCAACAAACCCACGACAGCCTTGATGCTAAAGAACAACATTCAAAACAAAGTTGTTGAAATATCATCAGAAGTTTGCAAAATTTCACCTTCGCGTCATAGCCAGAGGTAGCCACTTGATCTACATCATATCCCATGCTTAATGTTAAAGACTATATAATCAACAAATAAAATATAAATCATAAAAGTGTAGTTCATTTAAAAGCTATTAAAAAAACATTGCCCTGAAACATAAAACGCACCCTGTTTAAATTTCGTACCAACTGCGCCTATACTGAAATACTTAGAACTAATCAAAACATGAATGGAACTTAATAGTTTCATAAATTGAGTGGAAAATGAAAGACTGATAGTAAATTTCCATCGAGTTCCCCTTCTGGCACGCTTAATTATTCATAGGCACTTGTTTTGTACTCGTTGCAATTTTGCTCAATGGTACTTGGCCATGCTCATCCAGGTAGGGCAGTTGTAGAGGAGTAGGATGGCGTCGTGATAGACGTGTAAATAAAGATTTCTCTTGTCGGCTGGCGAGAATTGAAAACAATTTTCCTATGGCCACAGATGCCTTCTTTACCGCGTTTTTAGCCCACCTCGTATCAACAACCGTGCCGAGATATTCGCCTTGTGCCCTGACGATGGTTTTGGTGTCGGTGATATGTAATCTCTTAGTAGCCACAACAACAATAGTCGTTAGAGAGTGATTTTCAAAAGTTCCTGATGGAGCATATGCAAAGAGCTCTAAACATGGTAAACAGCTGGTGTAAACAAGAGAGACTAGTAGTCAGTGATCAGAAAACACAAGTTGTCATGTTCACAAGAAAAGATCACTAGAGGGTCTGCAACCACTAGTAATAGGTGGGGAAAGAATACCACAGGCCAAAGAGACGGAATACCTCGGGGTATGGTTTGATCAAAGGCTCACGTAGAATACGCACATCCAAAAAACAACCAACAAAGCTACTATTGTCTTGAGCAGGTGCAGGAAGTTGTGTGGTAAAAACTGGGGCCTTAGCACCAAAATAACTCTGTGGCTATACACCAGGATAATTAGACCCATGATAGCATACGGAGCTATAGCATGGTGGCCAAAGGTGCGACAGGCAGAGGCGGCCAAAACGCTGGATGGCGTACAAAGACTGGCTTGTCTGTGCGCCACAGGGGCAATGAGATCGACCCCCACAGCCGCAATGGAAGTAATTCTAAACCAGCTACCGCAACAAATTTTTATACAAGGAAGCGCTACATCTGCAGCTTACAGACTCATGCACAGTCAAGCACCGATAAGTAAATCGCACGGCGCCGAATATCAAAAACTATTGGATGGACTCAAGGCGGCGCCCCTAACGGGGATCCCAAGCGACGCCATGGTTCAGAAATTCAACCTAGATAGAAAATATCAGGTTATAATACCAGATAAGAAGGACTGAGAATGTGCTCCCTCTCTGCCCCCTCCCCAATAAGAGCGCACTCAAGCTGGTATACCGACGGCTCTAAAACTGACCATGGAGTAAGAGCTAGCATTTACAGAAAGAAGCTTTGCAAGGCCCTTTCATTGAGCTTCAGCAAGGACTCGACGATTTTCCAGGCTGAGGTTGCAGCGATTCACCATTGTGTCAGAGAAGTAGATAGATGGACCGAACTAGATAAGGTGACAGTCAGGCAGCACTTAAAGCGATCAGTTCCGCAAGTGCTGACACAAAGCTGGTTTGGGACTGCGTTAGAGCCCTAAGTGAGGTGGGCACCGTAAGGAAAATAACTTTGACCTGGGTCTCCAGCCACACGGACGTGAAGGGAAACGAGGCGGCAGATGAGCTGGCCAGACGAGGTTCGTCAAGGCCTTTCATAGAAGCGGGCCCTTCCTTCGAAATTACCAAACCACAAATTAAGAAGTCCATCTACGAATGGTCACAAAATAAGTCCAAGGAATAGTGGAAAAGATCACCAGGACAAAAACAGGCTAAGGAGTTCTTAAGAAAACAGAGACCTGACTTTACTGAAGACCTACTGAGTAAAGACAGGAAGACTGTCAAAATGATGATAGGTCTGATGACCGGTCACTGCAGACTGAATAGGCATACGTTAAAGATTTTGGTACTGAGATGTATCGGTAGTTCATTGAGGAATATGTTCTAAAGAACTGGCCGTAGATGAGATCCCTGGGATCCCTGCCGATTTTTTAATTGACAAGGCCTGTTCCACTTTGAAGGAGATGGTTCTTCCTTGTGTTTGCTGCTACCAGCTTGGAAATCAGTGTTTCGTTTGGGTTGAACGCTTCAACTGGGATATGAGATGTTAGGCCTGTTCCACTTTGAAGGGAAAGATTCTTCCATGTGCTTGGTGCTGATGGTGGCGCAGAACCTTATCTGGTGGTCTTTTAAGGTGTTATTTTCCTCCTTCCTTCTTCTGCTGACTCAAATCTTCTCAGTGACCTTAGATTTTAATGTGTATAGGAAGAAAACTCATACTACCAATTATATAAGAAAGGACTCTTTTTCATAGTTTATTCCACAGACTATTTAATTTGCTCTTGAATCTGTTTTACTTTAAATATGAGTTGGATTTTATTTATAAGATAGTTGAGGTTAATGGATATAATCAGGATTTTATTATTTATTAATTGTTGCTCTGTTTAAAGCACTAAGAATTGTATTAATTGTAATTAAGGAAATAGGAAACGAATAAAGATTATTACTATTACTTGTATACATAATTATATACACGCATGTAATAATATGTACAATAATACAAATATTTCTTGTTTATTACGCGTGCATTTTATCCCACGTCATCATTTAACAAGAACTGCGTATATTAATTACAATTACGTACGAAGAAGAAAAAATATAACTTAGATAAAGTAATCAGTAGTCCGCAACATATCCAGTTTAATTGAATCACATTCGTTATTATCCGTGATCTAATTCAATTACAGGAGTTTAGATTCTGACATGATTAAAGTTTAAACATCAATCTTTCCACCGCGGGCGCGTTTGTGTTTTCGTTCTATATTGCGAATTTATTTGCATAAAAAAAAGTAAGTGTAGACCTTTAACGGAAGTACTTACTAGGCGACGGCAACATGACTAAGTCTTTGTATATTATGCTTGATCCGTATACAAGTTTTATGGTACAATTAATGACTAAAATAGAACCTTCTTTTGTTATTGTTTTATCTATAAGATTATGACACATATTTGACTAATTTTCCTTAATAATTAATTTACAATTTTATACGATATATAAATAATTTAAGATCATCCCAGTTATTTGAATATAAATCTTAATAGAACGACCTAAATGCCGCAGTAACAATTTCTGTGGCACCGTCTATGTAGTACCATAACACAGCACGAACTGCGTAACAAATGTCTGCAGTGTTTTGTTGACCTATATATTCCGGAGAGTCTGTGCACTTCCGGTGTCAAAGAGACATGGCGATTATTGGCTCTACACTGGCGACTATACGGTCATAATTCATCCTTTCATTAATTTCGTAGTAATAGAAATAAGTGTGGCGTTTGTAGCTGCATACAAATACACTGTTCCTCAAAACTGTTATTAATTCAGATTTGACAATTAATTTTATCACTTACTATAAGCGTAAATGACATCCAGTTCTCAGAAATATTAATTTACAAAAAAAAATATCACAATATTCTCAAACAGCTACTTATCCGCAATTACACGATATAAACCATCATATTAAATACAAGGTATAATATACTAGGATGTAACAGCGATATGATTGCTATCAATTAAATGCTATATAAGAGAAACAATAATAAAAGACGAACCAATAATTAAATGCTCCGGCACATATCACGAAAAGTGAAAGCTTAACGATCACTTTCAGCAATTCTTCGTCATCCTTGATTACTACTCTAATAGTATTCGGTCTCTAATTATCAATTAGTAATACATAAAGTTAGCACAATACCTACTCGGGAGAAAAAAGAAACAGAAAGCGAAAAGGACAAATTACGAATAAAGAATAAAATCCTTATTCGAACAGCGACAATGGCGATAATTTATGAAGTACTCTTACGTAAATCAAGGTGGATAATAAATTTTGAGTTTTAGTTATAAAACCATTCAATTGCAACGTGTGAATGTAACAGAAGAATGGTTAGATTATGTATGGGGTCAGCGCGAAAAATTCACGGTCTGACTATGAAAGAAACAGTGGGGAGTTACTATTCAATTTTATTTTTCAAACGACAACATTTAACACTATTTGTCAAACATTTCATGGTAATAATAATGATAATTTAATTTTCTGCGGTAATTATCTGCAATATATCAACAGAATTTCCGCGATAAAGTTCCAACAAAAAAACAACTGCACTAACTTTAATAATACTCGTTTTCTACACATAAAAAATTATAGCTTCATAAGAAGATTTATTATTATTATATTTTGCTTACCTTTAGGTATACCCTAGTTACCCATGCAAAACAAATTGTTATTTATTTATCTTGCGGTGAAAAAGATGGTGGAAGAGGACAATCGCATTACCATGATAGACTCTAATCTGAAGATTGAATCCTCGCAAGTGAGATCAATATTGCATAAACATTTACATTTGAAAAAGATTGGAACTCGGTTTGTACCCGATCATCTGACAGATTTACAAAAAGCAGAACGTGTTAGAATTTCTCAACAAACTTTAAATATGTTGAATGCTGGAGGCCATCAAATTATTTCTAAAATTGTAATTGGCGATGAAACATACATACCGTTTTTTGATGTTCCCACTCGCCAAGAAAGCCGAATCTGGATACATGAAGATGAGGCAACCCCTACGATGGTGAAAAAACAACGACCAATGAAAAAAGTTATGTACATAGAACTTTTTAGAAGAACGGATTTGGTGGCCACAATTAAATTGGAAGATCAGAAGACAGTTACCGTTAAATGATATGTTGAAAATTGTTTGCCTACTGTGTTCAGTAAAGTGCCAAAAAAGGGAATCATGTTACATCATGATAATGAGTTGTCCCATACAGCATTGACATCGCCGTTAAGTGTTTTTTCGATAGTCTCCCTAAAGACAGCTAGTTGAACGCTTTTAAACTATGGAAGGAGAGAATGGTTAAGTCCATTATTCTAAATTCTAAAAACTTGTATCAATCTTTCTATTCTCAAAAATTGTAGTTTGTTCGTCGTATATCTTGTACATATGCACCATCTCTTTAGAATCAAATGCGAATTTTCTTTGTTAAAATATCTAATTCCTCTCTAGTTGATATATAGTTTTTATTGATGTTGTTTTTTGACTGTTTTTTTTTGAAAATAACTAGATAAACAATAAAATTTGTACGCGTTTTTCGGTCCTTTAATAATAAAATCTTTATTATCGAAAATAAAGATTTTATTATTAAAGGACCGAAAAACCCGTACAAATTTTATTGCTTATCTAGTTATTCTCCAATTACTGCCGAATTTCTAATTTCCTTTTAGTTAACTAGAAACTTTCTTTTTAATTTCTCTCGAGTAATTGTCTCCGTTGCCTTTTTCCAGTTTGTGATCGTTTTCTTTTAATTTCTTTTTCATTTCTGTTTCAGTCTATTTCCAGTTTCTCCCTTACTACTCTCCATTTCTTCTCCCGTTTCTTTACAGATCCCTTTCATTTCTTTGCTAGTTTTTTGTTTCTAGTTTCATTCTAGTGTCATTATAATTTCCTTCCGGTTTGTTTTCTGCCAGTTCTTTTGCAGTTTGGTTACAGTTTTTCTCTAATTTCTTTCTAGTTTCAAGTGTCTTTCGAGATTCTTTCCAGTTTATTTCCAGTTTGTTTCCTGTTTCTTTCCAGTTCCTTTCCAGTTCTTTTTAATTAGTTGGAAATTCCCTTTTCAGTTTCTCTCTAGTTTTCTTCCAATTTCTTTTCGAATTGTCTCAATTTTTTATCCAGTTTCTAACCGATTCCTATCACTTGGTTTTCATTTCCGTTTCAGTTTCTGTTTTGCTTCTCTCTATTTCTTCTTCCATCTCTTTAAAGAGTCCTTCCATTTTCTCGCTGGTTTTTTTTCCGATTTCATTCTAGTGCCATTAGAGTTTCTTTCCGGTTTGTTTCGTGTTAGTTCTTTTACAGTTTCGTTACAGTTTACCTCTAATTTCCTTCTAGTTTCCTTCTTCCTTCCTTTTTTTCAGTTTTTCGAGATTTGTGTCAGTTTGTTTCCTGTTTCCTTGCAGTTCTTTTCGGGTTCTCTCCATTTTTATTACATCTCAGTTCCAGCTTATTTGTCGTTCCTTTCAGTTTGATTCCGGTTTGTTTCCAGTTTCTTTTCGGTTACGTTTCAATTTTTTTCCAGGTTCTCTCCAGTTTCTTTCTACTTTCTTTTCAGTTTCTTTCCACTCCCCTTCCAGCTTCTTTCTGCTTCTTTTTCGGTTTCATTATAGTTTTGTTCCAGTTTGTTTCTCTCGTTTGTCCCTTTGTTTAATTTATTCAGATTCTTTTTAATTAGTTTCCAGGTTTTTTTCCAGTTTCTCCATAAGCTGCTTCCGGTTTCTCTTCGGCATTATTACAGTTTTGTTCCAGTTTGTTTGCTTTTTCTTTCAATTTATGTTTGTTTGTTTTTTCAGTTACTCTCCGATTGGTGCCAGTTTTGTTCTAGTTTCTTGGCAGTTTCTTTTCGGTTTGGTTTAAGTTTCGTTCCAATTTCTTTGCAGTTTAGTTCCAGTTTTTTCCCAATTTCTTTCCGCTTTCATCCTCGTTTCTTTCTGATTCCTTTTCAGCTTCTCCTCAATTTTTTCTAGTTTCTGTTCACTTTGCTTCTTCTTTTGTCTTGTAATGGGTAATGGTAAATCGATTGGAATACAAATTTCAGGGAAAAATGTCAAGAGAGGGAGAATTAAATCGATATCTGACATTGTTGGGTAGCCACCCCTAAGGGCAACGGCTATTGAGCCGTTCTTTCCATTTCCTCCATAAATTCTTTCCGGTTCCAATTTCTTTACTGTTTCGTTTCAGTTTCTTTGCACTTTGTTTCAAGTTTCTCCGTAAGTTATTTTTGGTTTCTTTCCAGTTTTATTCCTGTTTCTTTCTACTTATTCTTTTTTTTTCATTTTAAAAATTAACAGATGCTCCACTTTCCTCAAAAATAATCGTCGTCCAGTTCCAGGATATAATACATCGATTAATAATAACTTGACAGGGTGAACGTTCTCGAAAGCTTGTCATATATTGAAGTTGAAGTAATTCCATGAATCTGTTCAGTGCTTCCACGTTGGTTAATGGTTAAATTAATGCGTTTCTTTGTTTATTTTTAGCTTTTCACATCGACTGTCTCAAAGTTAACATTTTTAGTAAGCCAGTCTATGCTGTAATGTGTTTTGTATGAATTTCTTTCAAGATTAGTAGTTCAGAGATTAGAAATGACATGAAGATAATTCTGGCATAATAAATATGTAATAATAAATCGAAAATTATAATCTTCAACAAATAATATTCTAAGTATAGCTCTAACAACAACAAATGTAGAAAACAAGAATTAATAATCAACTAACCAAAAACGTGCGTGAAGGCCATTTTATTTGCTCAAAAAAATGCAGCAAGAACATGCAAGTAATTTTCCTTCCATTCAATAACAATGAAGGATACGAGCTTGTGTGAAAACTTTGAAAAACTTTTCCGTGTAATCCCAAAACAAAAAATTATAGATAATATTCGATTGTCCAGGTATTCTTCTGCAGAGAAATGTACCTTTATATAACCAACATACTTATAATTTTTTATTTGAACTACAACTTTTTCCTTTGACAACCTTTGATATGTCCAGAAAGCGATTGTTCAAAATTGTGTCTAAATGATTGTATATATTATATACGGTTTCGGTATAATAAAATAATTGCTCTCCGTTTTGGAATAGTATATTCAAAGAATTCTCCCACATTTAAATAAATAGAACAACTATTGTGCCGTCATAGTGTATAAAACCTTTTGATAACTTCTGTTGTTCGTTGTTATAATCTAACAGGAAATCTCAGATATTTCAGTTGGAGTTGGGCTTTTTCTGTATAATAATGTATAAAATAAATATTTTGCAAACCATAACGTGTATTAGTTCTGAATTAATAATAATATATACAATTCAATGCAGCTCAATAAGGTCATATCGCCTTGTACATAAAATTGAACAATTATTAGACTAGAAAACGACCTTTAGCGTTCGCACTCATAATTAATAACGACGACCTTATAATTCTTACTCGTTCATTCGTTCATTTTTACGAAAATTACTAAATTCAGGATATACTTTCGAACGGTTTCGCATTGAATTGCAGGCAGAGGAGAAAAAAACGGCATTCGGAATAAGGAATTCAAGAATTAATATAAATATTTATTAATTGAATCGTTCGATAAAGAATATTATTTAGCAAGTACGATGCGCTTTTTTTCATTCTACAGCAACAACGTTTCAATTTACGTCTGTGCGCTGTAAACGGCTTGTCTTATGTTATCGTTAATTTATGCTCCTTTCCTGCTGTCGCAGGATTACATTCCGTAATAATAGACTCCGAGTTTTATAGGATTTATCTTAGTTAGTGAGCGTAGAGGTCGTCTTCTTTTTTCTCAAGTTCTAAACGCTTTCCTGATTGTTTACTGCATTTGATTTATATCTCTGTTGGCGCTGATACTACCGTTGCCTTTTAACGTCAGTGCAAACAATGCGTGCTAGAATGTGAAGTGTCATTAATAAGGGTAAACATTTATAAAGTTATGCTATCGATATTTATAAATAAAATTTAAATTTTATATTGACTGGTTTTAGAAAAATTTCTCATATTGCCCAGCCAAGTATTCTAACGTATAATTTTTGATTGTTTGCACTGATACTTTATATTTTTAGCCCTGCGTTGCTCGACAGACGAAGATGAGGGGTCCTCAAATTATCAGGACTTGATTAGCAGGACTTGAGTCAGTTTCCAAAATATAACAAACGCGTGCATAGATGTGCTTGACCAATTGAAGACTGGAGTAGCAAGAGGCTACCCCTTGCTACTATCATTTTGTTATCCTCAATTTTCGAATCTGTTCCATCCGCCTCCTTGTTTCCATTATCCTTTTTACTATTATATTTGCTTTTATTCCAATTATACGTCAAAACCATCTTACTTCCTCATGTTCCACACAATCAGCTCTGGTTGTCTTCTGCTTAATATCTTCGATTTTAATTCTATCCTATTTTGTTTTACTTGCCATTATACTAGGTGTTTGTCCTGATTGTCCTCCTTTTCTTTTCTTTCCTTGACCACATGTTTGGTTTTAATCTCTTTATTTTTTCTTCAGTTTCGACTTTAACGTAGATCTCTACATATTTCTTCACGAACTGTTACTTGAACTTTTAATCTAGTTATTTCTTTATATATTATGTGAAAAATACCCTCATTAATAGTTCAAATATCACCTCATGGTGCTATTTTAAACAAATTCGTTTACACTCTAATGTTTATTTATAATTTTACACTTTTTTTAATTGAAACATGTCCGACGTGGCGCTAGAAAGAAAAAAGTGCTTAGGACGCTGTGTCAGTCATTTTTGACTGACATGTCCGTTACAGCATATTTGAAATCGTTGCTAAGTCATATTTAAATGGAAGTCTCGAGGGCGACCAATAGATGTCTCCCGGTGCCCTTGACGCATTATGAAATTTCCTGTAGAGAACCGCTGGCGCCGTATACAAAATCAGTGTCATTTATGATCGACATGAGAGTCAAAGCGTGAATTTTTTTATTATGTGACACTGTCGTTACTGTTATTTATTTAGATTTTTTGTTTGCGAATTTGAATTTTTAGTTTTTTGTTTTCCTTTGCTTTTAAAACGGTTATCCACTAGAACCGTATTCGGCCGGATAAAGCTGGCGGAAACTGACGACCAACAAAACGGACGAACACATTCATCCACTGGAGCCGTTGTTCGTCAGTGCAGTTGTTCAGTTCCCAATGTACTGTAGTACTAAAGTGGTTTTTGTATTTAATTGGATGAGATAATGTCACTCGAAGATACTAACCTGATGAGGAGAGAGAGATGAAAAAGGAAAATTTACGGAAAGGAGCCTCATTGAAAGTCCTTTGCTGAACACTTTGGACACGTCATTGTAACGCGGCATCTGCATTTATTTCTGACAGTCAGCTCCCTGTTCTCAGCAATCCTCGTCAAAACAGAAAGCAGGCCTGAAATTTCCATAGCACTTTCATTTTTTGTTTTTCAATTTCAATAAAACGATCATGAAAATCATGATCCGGATTTTTTAACGTTTGGTATCACTAACTGTTGGAGCGAGAGAGAGAGGGAAAGGGAGAGGTTGCATTTCGAACATGCAACCCCTTTCCCTCTCTCAGCAGTAATTCTGAAGGTTAAGAAAAAATTGTGTCACTAGAGGCATCTTTTACATTTTCAGAATGGTCTGATTGATTGTGATGCAATGAATGAGCCTCTTCAGAAAAAGTATCGAACACCGACTCTGTCGAGAAGTTATCTTACACAAAATGTGTTCTGTCGTCTCTAGATCTTCTTAACATCGACGGCAGATTTGATCTTCAGCTTTTTCGAGGTTATTTAGTTGGTACTTCAGTGCCACATGACCTGTCAAAAGCCCGCCAGCAGTCCAACATCCCCTTTGCTAAAAGTTTGCAACGTCTTTGCCGTCTTAGGCGATCCTGATAACAGTGCCCTCACTAGCTTTTGTCTTGGCGTATTCTGCCAGTGGGAGGCCTCTCTGTTGTCCTCTTATTTGTTAATTGCTTGTTTTAGTTTGCTCTTTCGCAGTCCACAACAGGGATAAGATCCAATAAAGTGGATTTTTGCTGCTTCTTTGGCAAGCTTATCTGCCTTTTCGTTCCCTTCGATCTCTTGATGGCTTGGGACCCACTGAAGAGTTACGTGGTTATTGTGTCCCAATTAGCTCAAATTGCATATAATCATGGAACCGACCCGACTCGTATGTGTAGGCACTCACAGCTTTCAACGCCGCTTGACTGTCAGTTGATATACTAATTGTTCGGCCTCGTATGCCTATCTCGAGGTTCCTTACGGCGCATAAATTTTTAGCAGAAGACTCCGCTCGAAATATGTTGGTGTGGAGTCCCATAGGCACTTTGAGATAGTGGTTAGGCTCATTGATCCTAATGTCCAGGGTTCCATTTTTGAGTTGAGTGTCATCGGATACCCACTTAGTACGGCTTTCGACGACCATCTTGTAAGATTGGTAGAAGTTGTAATAATAATAATAATTCATGCCTTAGCATCCCCCAACAGCTTACGCCAATTACAGGGGCATCGGCTGGAGTTATTATTACGCCTGCGGCTGTAGACCGACTTAAGATGTAAACTTTCCGCATTTGCCGTGGAATTTGGAAAACTACAGAAAACCAAACTCAGAAAGCAAGCACCGTGGTTCGAACCCGGTACTGCCGGACTACGAGACAAGTGTGCAAGCCACTAGGCCACGAGCCCGACATGTACATGTATTGCATAGTGATCTTGTCCTTTGCAATGTAAATTTTAAAGTGTCCTCTAATGTCCCCAGGTTTTAATCCCATAAGTCTGACCAGAGATAGGGCACTCGATATAACCTGTTTTTGGATGTAAATGTGCAGTGGAGTGATTTCCACGAGTACTTCTAGCGTTGCAGTGGGACAGGTCCGCATCACTCCAGTGATATTTAGACAAATAAGTCTTTGGATTTGTTGAAGCTGTTGTTGTACAGTCTTCTGTATTGTTTTTGGCCACCATACCAAAGCAGCATGGGTGCTCATGAGTCCACACACACATTTTAGAACAAGGATCTTTTTGCGGGTCCTTAGCAACTGGTTCTTTATTTAGAACACGAGGATATTCATACAGAATATCTGATGTGATAGTGGGGCGAATAGTCAAGGAAGTATGCCCTGCAATTTGGGGCCATCTACAAACCGTATACATCTGTACTCTTGAAGAGGGTGATGTGGACCAGTTTATTCCGATTCATTGCCCCGTCTATAAAATGTAGGACTATCAAAAAAATCTAATGTTCATAACCTAACGAGTAAAGGGTATGTAGAACACAATGCTGCAGTGCGAAAAGCCTAAATATAAATGTAAAAACATGAAGGAAATATAACTTACCTTGAGCTCCTATTTCATCAGCAGTTTTTGTGCACAGCTTACTTTAAATATCCTGACGATGATATCGTTTGTCTCGCTATGTCCTATTGTGGTACGAACAGATTCAAGCCGTTATGAGTTATGTATATTACTATAGCAGGCCAGGTTTATTCATCACCTTCACTTGCGTTCTAAAGTAGAAAGTTATAAAGGACACGTTATATCTAAGCTAAAAGTCTTATCATTGTTGTTTGTTTGTGGATGCACAATGTGTCCAATTGATGGGATTTAATAACATACAAACTACTTAAATTAGAGAAACAGATTTCGATTTCGAAATACGAAAATAAATTGCTCTTTTGTTAAAATAATTACAAATTGAATCAAACATGAATCTTAGGAGAGCTGAATACGATAATGCAAATAATTATAATTTGACTGTTACAATCTTAATAATGAAAAATTAAACCGAAAAATTCGCTTAGAATATCGGTTTAATTTACTACAACGTAGGTAATTAGATTTAACAGCATTTATGATGTTGCTCTTATTATTCTGCGATAATAAAACAACGAATTTGCTATGATTTTAATACGCAGTAATTATCCTTTCATTCGCCTTTCTAAACAAGTAAAGTACAGATCTACATACTTCCTCAAGTTTTTTGCTAATAGATTCTGCATTGCTTGTTCAAAATCAATTACTAATTAGCTGATGCATTCGTTTGATTGTTTTGTGAAGTAAAAGTCAACAGGAAGTCTTATAAAATGTTATTATAGTTTATCTTATTAATAACAATATTATTTTATATAAATATTGTTACAATTCGTTGTGTGTGGTTTTTTTGTAATGAAACGAGAATGGTACGATCCTACTGAAGTTACGCCATTGTTAATAGCAATTAAATCAAAGATTTATTATATGTAACATGATGCAGTTTCAAATTGTTAATCTCATTACTTCTTTATTTTTATTTAAGATATATTATAGTGCATGACCATTAATTATTTCATCATAGATAGTTTATGTAATTGAAGAGAAAGGTAATACATATTAAAATATTTATACAAAAGACGCATTAGAACTCTGGACTTCCTAAAACTAGATCGAATAGACGATTGATATTTTTATTTGTAAATGTATTTGTTTAATTGCATCACGTCCTATCTGTGTAAAAATAGCCCGCGATATCTCTTGGATACATAATGATGTAAATGCGATTCTTTCTTGAAGATGAAACAGGGTATTATCAATTATCGATGGATAAAATTAGACGCATATCATTTTTGTTTTTATACAGATGTACGCATTTAGACGGACGCACTATATAGACATATATATGTATATACGAAGCAAAAGCAAGCTTTATAAACAGATATAAGACGCGCGTGAAAAAGTGTCAACTACGCGTGTATTACGCATATAATTATTGTTATTATTCGCGATCTATTTTGGTTCTAGTGGAAATTTACGTTTTACTTATTAGAAACAAATAACACAAATAAGAAGCAAATCTTCGATTAAATACGACCTATTTTGTAAACTTTGCCTACAAAGATTTCGTCATATTCTTTCAGGAAAATGGAAATTTACACAACACTGATAGACTGGTATAAATTAAATTTGAATGTCAAGGATAGTCAAGGCCATTTTCGAAATGAGTGGATCTACTCCAATATTAGTAGTAGTAATGTATGTAGAGTTCTGTTTGTCCAAAGAAGTTATTATGTTGAGGAGTAATGTATTAATATTGATGTATCAAGCAGTATAAACTTGAACATTGAACTAGCGAAACAAATAACTTCTATTGAAAATGGTCACTAAGGCTTACGAGATTGTAGAAAAGTAATTCTCTTTATGTGGAAACATAACGTGACCGAAACAAGAAGAAATAACAACCAGCAAACCAGCTACAGCCAATTGGAGCAACATTTAAGTCCCAAACCAGCCCGCCATCTAAACCTTTAAAAAAGCTTATGTTTTTGATGCGGATGACACAAAATACTGAGCCTATCAAGTTTTCTTTTTAAAAAGTCTTAATATTAACAACGTCATTGCTGTTATTGCTATTGAATTCAAATGGAGGACTGGTAATGACACCTATTGGGGAGAAAGAAAAGAATCAGCATCCGAGAGCAAAGCAAAGCCAGAAATTCAAATCAAAAGAAGATTTATGCCGGCTCTATGAAAACTATAGTAGCTGCTACATCATGAAGAACCAGCCAATCGAAGAAACTCATTAACGTAGAAAGCAAAATTGCTATGCCGGAAAGAAAAATATAAAGTTTGTATTGAGGAAAAATAGCGAATTAGAACCAGAAAAAAAGGTTACCAAATATAAAGTCTAGTCTGTAAAGTTGGCACCACAAAGGAATTGACCACTAGCAATTTCGTAAAATACAGAGATATTGTTTATCGGATACGATCGGCCATTGTTTCATTGCATTTGACCGCTTCTTGCATTTTGAAAATTTCGAAGGAAAACTCTATAGGTACCTACTATTTAATTAAGTTACACCTAACAAAGGATTTGAGAGGTTTTAAAGGACGGTAGAAAATTTAAAATGCATAGGTTGTTGTCTCATGTCTTTAAAAAAAAATATCAAAAAGTTATCGTTTGAACCTTCGAAGTTCCACCCTAAGGGGGTGGTAAAATTATGGTCAAATTTACTTGAAACTTGATATTCATGTACAATTCATGTATTTCGAATTTTTTTTTAATTCAACTACTAAAGAAATGAAACGTTAAACGTTAAACGAACAAAAGTTGCTATGTTTCTTATAAAATGAAAAGGGAACCTTTAAACCAAGTTTTGCTTGATTCAGGTAATGAACTTTAATTCGTAAGTTTTCTGTTTTATCTATCGATGTCCTTTAGTCTTCCAAACGCTACCTCAACCTCAGGACAGTTTGACCTTTGACCCCGCGAAGGAATTAACTTTCATGTGTAAAAATTATCTCATTATTATGAAAGTTGTTCTAGGAAAACCAAGTTATTCGGCCTGATCAAAGCCGTTCAATACCTGATCAAAGCCGTTCAATACCCGACCAAGCCGTTCATTATCTGCTAATCACAGCCGTTCAATACCTGATCAACCATTGTAAAATATCTACTTTCAAAATTACAAATTTATAAGTCATACATTCCTACCCAAAATTAATGTTGCAACGCGAGTCGAAACTTGTTTTTTCCAAGAACAACCCTCATAATAATGAGATAATTTATACATGAAAGTAAATTCCTTCGCGGGGCCAAAGGTCAAACTGTTGTGAAAGTGAGGTAGCCATTCTACTTTGTTAGTTATTGCAGTCTGTTTTCAATGAGACACTGTCAGTGAGCAATCAACTTGTGGCAGGATGTTAATGCTCCATCTTCTTGATCCTGTAGATCGGGACACAAGGTAGCTGCTTATCGGAGTCCAGCTCGTCCACATGCTGAACCAATGGATTTTCTGATCCGGAGGCCCTCTTAAGGGTTTTCTTGGCCAGCACCAGCGCATACTCGCTCAGATGCAGTATTCCCTAGATTGCGGTGGATTTGCGCGTTATTATAAAGTCTTTCAACCTGTGACTTGTTGGCACTGGATCAGATCAAGATCAGATCAAGACACCATAAGAAGAGCTTGATCTTCAAGTTCATGGAGCTTTTCCAGCACAGGGGAGAAACCAGAGCTCCGCGTGCACGCAAAAACTTTGTGCGATGCTGGAAAAGTGCTGCCTAAATGTCAAACTTGTCTCCAAAGTTATGCCGTGGTACTAAACGTGCGTTTTCCGCGTCCGTCGTTGACCCCCATTTATGATGTTTGTAGGTAGAGGATTGCATTTTTGCGTATTTGTCCATGTTAATTGTTAAACGCCACTTGGATGTTTACTCATATGTAGATCTCGTCACACACAAAAGCATCAAGTCTCATGGCGATGGATTTTGGAATAGCGCTGGTATATAATATAAAAAGCTTCGAACCAAAGAATGAGCCCTGAAGAACTCTGTTATGCCTCTGGCCAGAAAGCTCACCTCCCATTTTAGGAACCTTAATTAGAAAGTAACAAACATTCGATGAGATGTATCATCATAATTACTTCTTTCTACAAAACCTATGTAGGAGACGTTGAAGAAGCTATTCATCATAATCCTCGTGAACTTTTTGCTTTTATTCGCTCTAAACAGGGCTCAACTAGAATACAAAAGAAAAAGAATACAAAAAAACAAAGCAACATTCCTTTGGATATTTCTGCAGTTTCTAATCATGAATCGTTTTCACTACTACCAGTGACTGAAGATGAGCTCAACAAGATAATGGCTAATGCTCCAAACAAGCACACAGCTGGGGAAGACAAACTTCCAAGCTTCCGTATTAGAGATGGTAGATTTGCCTTTGCGAAGCCATTAGCAATACTTATTAACCTACTCAGCCAATGCAACATTTTTCCTGAGTTTTGGAAACGAGCAAGATTGATACCCGTTTATAAAAAAGGTGATTCGTCAGTCCTAAGGAATTACAGGCCCATTTCAATTCTATCAAATTTTGTAAAAGTGTTCGAACATTGTACTTTAGGACTTCGCAGATGTATTGTGTAATTATGGTCAAGTTGGTAACAGTGGATCTTCCAGGCATAAACCCATGTTGAATTGTAGAAAGTTGAGCTCTGAAAATATATCTGGGAAGTGCTAGATGCTCCAGGACAAGTGGATGTCGTGTATACAGATTTTTCAAGTGCATTTGACACACACAAAAATTGAGTCATTTTGGAATGTCTTCCGGATTTTTTTTAAGCTTATGGAAAATTACCTATGTAACATGATTAATCAGGTTTTCTACAATGGCTACCATTCAAGGGAATTTGTATCAACATCAACAGTACCTCAGGGCTCTAACTTAGACCCACTTCTATTTATTTTATACTTGAATGATTTACTTATTAATCTTAAATGTCCTGTGTTAGCTTATGCTGATGAAGTCAAACTTTTCTCAGCTATAGGAGATGAGGATGATATTCAGAACCTTCAACGTAACCTAGATTATGTATCACAATGATGCTTAGAGCATAAACTAAAATTAAACATACGTGAATGTTAGGTTGTCACTTACACTCGCACAAATAAATGTTCTCTCTTCATACACCATTAATGAACATGTGTTGAGTAAAGCTAATACATTCAAAGACCTTGGAATAATCTTTGATCAATGTTTAACCTTCAATTATCATATTGATTACCTTTCCTCTGTAACCTCTAAACGATTGGGATTTATTATACGAAATTCCAGACAATTTACCGACTTTACAACTATTAAAATTTTATAGTTTGCCTTTGGTGTTAGCTGTTTGGAAGCGTTCGGGATTTCTCCTGTTGATCCGATAATTATTGGGATTATCGATACTCTCTCTTGTTTCCAGATAGCTTTAAGTTCGATGGCAAGAGGCAGGTAGTTGTTCATTTTTTCCTGGTGTTTCTTGGACAGATTGATGGTATTAGGCACCGCTATGTCTATGATTTGCGTCTTCTTTTGTGTTTTATTGTTGAGCACTAGGTCTGGAACGTTGTGTGGAATCGTCGTATCCGTTGTAATGGGTCGCGCCCAGTATAAACAATATTCGTTGTTTTCCACAATATTCTCAGTCTGATATTTACTGTAATGTATATTTTGTTCGTCTTTCATCACCAATTTCATCAGTTCAAGATGTAGGATTTTGGCTACCGCATTATGTCTTTTGGTGTAAGATTTGACATGCGCCAGTAAGGTGGTCTATTGTCTCCTTCTGTTTTCGGCATAGTTTGCAATTATCGTCGATGTTCTCCGCCAGAATGTGTTTGCGGTAATATCTTATAGGCAAGACTTGATCTTGGATGGCAAACATCATCCGTTCAGTCTCCGCAAATAGGGTTCACATCCTGATCCATTCCATTGAAGCTCTTTTGTCTATCCCCTCTTCTGATAACTTTGTGGGATATCTGCCATGCAATGCCTTTCCTTTCCACCAATCTATGACATTTTGCATGTTTTCTAATTTGCTTGCGACGTTTTCTACCTCTAGCGGGGTACCTTTGAAGTTCTCTGTTACTATTGTCTGATGGATCTTATTGGTTAATGATTGTTCTTCAAAGTAGGTCTTTATATTCTTGACCTAAGTCCAGTGTATGTTCTTTAAGTTCAGTATACCTCTTCCCCCTTTCCTCCTAGCTAGGTGGAAACGTTCAATAGAGCTTTTTGGGTGATGCATTCTGTATTTCGTAGCCATTGTCCGTATATCTCTATTCAGAGCATCTAGTTCTGTGTCTGTCCATTTAATCACTCCGAAGCTGTATATAAGTAGAGGCAAGGGGTAGGCATTTATCGCTTTTATTTTATTTCCGGCTGTTAGCTCAGTTCTCATCACTTCTCTTAGGCTATCCTTGAATGCAGTAGTTAGTGCCAGTTTGGTCCCTTTATGGTTGATTACTGATGCTTGTTTATATCCGAGGTACTTGTATAGTTCGTCCCTGTCCATGACGTTTATTTGTTGTTTATTGCTTGTTACGTATAGTGGAATTTCGTTCCATTCATCTTTGACCATTGCGTGTATGCGGCATTTGTCCAGTCCGAATTTCATCCCGATAGCTTGACTGTATGATTGCGTCTTATTGATGTTTCCTCTGAGTTCTTTCTCACTGCTTGCGTACAGTTCGATGTCGTCCATATACATCAAATGGCTGATACGAGTATTGCCAAGCTGATATTCCTTATTCCCTTCGTTAAGTATGCCTGTTAACGGATTGAATGCTATATAAAACCATAGTGCGCTTAGGTAGTCACCCTGGAAGATGCCTCGTTTGATTGGTTCATTTTGGATTCTTATGGTTTCTTTGCCCGTGTTCATTTTGATGGTCGTTGTCCATTCCTTTATTATGATTTCCAGCAGGCGGATTAATTTGGTGTCTATTTTGTAGAGGGTTAGGGTTTCGAGCAGCCAGGAGTGAGGGACGCTGTCGAATGCTTTCTGGTAGTCTATGTATGTTGTGTAGAGGTTATGTTTATGTGTTTTGGTGTGAGCCGAATTACTATTATGATTATTATTATTTTCATCAAAGTGTTTGGACAGAATTCTATAAAAAGAAATAATGCAATAGTTGGCTAATTAAATGTTGTCAATAATATAGTAGTAAACGCATAGCGTAAATATTTTTATGTAAGTATACCAATTCAAACTATTTTAGATTGTTATAAAATATTTAATAAATATAAAGAAAGATAAATCTATTTTTGTGTAAAATTAAAAAAAAACATTCAGACAAGAACTAGATTTGAAAAATCAAAATAATTATTTTTTATAAAATAGATAAAAGTTAATTTAATTCTGGACAACATCTATAATTTAATATCAATTTCATTGCTAATTTTCTTCAGTCCGATTCACATGTTATGTAATCGCAGCTGTCAAAAGCGCGAAAAAGAAATAATTGGCGATATTACCTCCATAAATTATAAGATAATGTAACGAAAACCTTTCAATCTGTATAGTGAACGACTGAAAAGTAAAAGTTACTATTTATCTTTTTGTGCATTTCGATAATGTTGATCTGAATTTATAGGAGCACATTCAAAAACTAATCCGCCTCTTACTCTTGCATTAATAACTGTACTAAATCATATAATTTGTAAAAGGTATCATTAACGTGTACAATTTATATTATAGCCCCGTCTCACCTGACGAAAAAAATAATCTTTATTGAATATGCATACGCAAAATGCATAAAATAAGATTAATCCCCGTCATCGAATCAATCGCTCGCTTTTAACAAAACAGATCATTTCTAACACACACTGACTCTTACTTTCATCTAATTATTATCGCAGCGATCGTAAATTGAGTTACGTTTACGATTCTATTATAAGATTATATAAAAAAGAAAATATCGGAAAATCTATCCGCAATAATAGTGATCAACAAATCGAGCAATGAACGATCTCTCTATAATCTTTACAATTTATTTATTAGTATTATGTTACCCGCTCTAATTTTGCTTTATTTGTTATGATTGAGTAAACGCAATAATATCTGTAAGTTACGTGATTTTCCATGAGCTGATGCTAGTAAGCGTTATATATGATGGTACGATGCTTAATAATAATTACTTCGCTTTCATTTTATCTTGTTTTATACTTTTTGGTTTTGTATTTAACGAGATTGCAGAATTAACTCTTTATACAGAGCGTTTTATCATAAATGACGTACATGGTTTTATTTTCGTTTTGGATCGTTTTAAAAAGACAAACATCATCAAACATTTACTGCGTTTGCATGACAATTTTCAAAGTAATACCATAAAACAGTGACTTTCTCAGGATAACATGGTCGTTCATAAACGATTGCGGATTGGATTATAAACATCTTTGGTTATTGTGTGAGGTGATCCTAACTTTATGTAACTTTGACATTTAGAATGAGACAAAAGATGTACAGAATCACGTTATTCATTCTGTAGTTAAAATAATAATTTTTAGCGCCTCAGCGGCTCTACAAAACAACCTCACATTTCATAGAGATTACAATGCATCGTTAATACTCTAACGACACATTAACCTTCTAATCTATTATATTGAAAAGTCGCTGTGAGATTTTCATTTTACACTATTCAATTAGATTAATGATTATAAATTATAATCGCGGATACAGTAACTCAATCAAGCAGGAGCTTTTTACTACTTTTCAACAATCGACACGGCGGAATCGAAACGCAATCAAGCCGATAAAACGATTGCAATCTTACGGAATAGACTAGTAGCTAATAAGAGAATACAACAATGAAAGATACTACTTCGCTACCGCTGCGCTTTTGTTTCGTTCAGAGCGCGTATATACATAAGTGCAACAACGAACAACGGACGCACCAGGCAGCACAAAACCTAGTATTTTCTCAAGGTAACCCGAAGTGAAACTTCTTGCGGTGGTATTTCGACAAAACTCTAATCTCATTTATTTACTTTTTAGGTCATAGTTTTAATTAGGCTCGCCGTGGATTTCACAAATGTATCAAGTACGCTTATTTTTTACGCTATATTCGCGGAATTACCGTTCAGGAGAGCGATTTTCTAATCCTCGTGTAGTACCTGTTATTATAAAGCTATTTGTTGAAACTTATGTATAATCGATGACAGAATACACGCGGTGTATCTTTAATATTTACTTATCGATCACGGATATCCGTTTATCTTGATGAATTTGTTTTGTTGGATATAATCGTTTCTTTGTCGTCTAATTTTTTGATTGGCATAATCAAACGGATTTTATGTACACATGAAGGTTTGGGAATATGTACCTTGATACATTTTATTTTTGGTTAGATTAATTTAGACTTCTTTGTTTTAAAATAAATATTTGCAAACTTCTTAAAAACAACTTAATTTTTTTTTGTGTTTCAAGTGGATGCATACTCTCACAAGGAAAGGTTCCGGGGTATCAATTTCAAATATAATGAAACTAGGAATGTATGTAGAGTACAGGACAGAAGTGTGCTCGGCAGTGGGACTGCTAACTGCTGTCCAGCGACAGGCGCTGCTGGGATTCACCGGAGCAACTAACAGCACAGGAACCGCATCCTTGGAGACCGTTGTGTGTAAAAGTGGAGGCTATGGCCGCGATCCTTAGACTGAAACCCAATAAAGTGTGGTACTCCAATATTGGGATAGCAGGGCACACTGACACTACGGGTACGGTACTGGACGAGCCTTTGCTGCAAATGCTAACGGACAGTACGGCACCCCGAAATTATTTTCACTGAAAAGGTGAAAATCTCAATACCGAACAGAGACCAGCCACGGGGTGACTTCGTTGACTCTGATAACTGGTTCACGGACGGATTCAAATCCAGTAAGGGCACAGGTGCAGGTATTTATGGTCTGAGCCCAAGACATAGGATATCCTTAAGCCTTGGAGAGCATGCAACGGTCTTCCAAGCAGAAGTATTCGCTATTGCAGCCTGCGCAGAACTGACTGCAAAGGGAGGCTCCACGCAGAGGAAAATAACATAATAACTGATAGTCAGGCCGCTGTCAAGGCAGTTATGAATCCTCTTACCAGATCAAAACTGGTTAAAGACTGTAAACAACACCTCAATAATCTGGCACAAGGCAGATATATTATATACAGATATTAGAGGCAATATAATAGCCGATGAACTAGCCAAGGAGGATTCTAGGAAACACTTCATAGGACCAGAGCCCGTATGAGAAATCGCAAGGGATTCTACTAGAAGGGCGATTTGGTCTTGGTTAGATAAAGAGAAAGTAAGGAAATGGAGGTCGACTGAGGGTCAACTCCATACTAAAGCGCTAATAGCGGACGGGGACGCTAAGTTCTCTGAAAGCCTAATTAGACACAATAAAAAACAAGTTAAGACCATTATTGGGATGATAACTGGACACTGTCCCTTAAGGAAGCATCTATACAACACGAGTCGAGTGAGCGAACCCTGGTACAGGAGGAAACAAGTTTACACGTAATCTGCACATGTGAGGAATTGAAGGTACTCAGGCAGAAACATTTCGGAAGGATCTACTGGAGCCTTCAAGGGTACTCAAGTTTCTGGTGGGCAAGTTACTGGACTTTATAGAGGACAGTAAACTTCTCAACTGGAAATGAGGGCTTCAATAGGGATGGCACAAAGAGCACCCAGCTCAAGTGCCGGGACTATAGGTGTCCAACCCTACCTGAATGAATGAATGAATGTAGAGTACGTTGAGAGTTAAAACATTTTTGTGTGCTGATATTCCCTTTAACAGAGTAAAACACCTCTTTAAAAATTGAGAGGAAATAAATAGGGCAAAAATTTAGAAGCAAATCGTGTTTTCAAAACATGTAAATGGGGTGTATACTCACATATATATCACATATCCAAATGTCTTGTTATTTTGAGGGAAAATATTTTTTTAACTAAACTAGCTGCCACTATTGGTTGCTTCGTATACTATCCAGTTAGTTTACAAACTATACAACATTTACCACCAAAGTACAAACCACAGGAAAAGTATACAAATTAACCAGTGTGTTAGGTTAGTTCACAAACTTTCCACGGTAAATGGATAAATTTAGAACTTAATATTCCTAGTAATACATAATAACTAACTCGTTGGTTAGTATGTGAACTAACCAATTCCCTTTGGTTAATTTATTAAAAACTAGCTGGCCCAGCAGACTTCGTTCTGCTTAGCAAAGTATTGATTTATATATTTAATGTTTTATTTTTACGGGTACCACCCCCGTGTCCCGCCCGTCCCGTACCACCCACCGTGTCTCGCAAAACAATTGTCGCAAAAAATTGTAAAAAAAAAATTGTCACAATGTAACGTCAACATAAACGTCATCTATCATAAAAATTACTCCATACAAAATGTTTGGGAAAATGAATTTTCTTGATAATTTTTTTGTCGGGGATATTTCGGGAATTTTCTTGGGTATTCTTCTTGTTTGGCCAGAGACCAGTCCGAATTGATGCGAATCATCGAAATCGGTCCAGGCGTTCTTGAGTTATAAGCGTAGTAAATAACGGCTTTCTCTTTTATATACATATTATAGAAGAAGTGAGGTTATATTTAGTGTTGCGTGTAGTTATTGTTTGCTGCCGATCTTTTCGCGAATCTGGTCATTAAAAAATGAATCAGCAGCTACAATTTGAAAGCGTATTTTTGGAAGTTTACCAGCAAAATTCAAAATTAATGAATGACAGTGATTACAGTGAACTTTTACGTATGATTTACAGAAGATCGAATCATCTTATATAATATTACATAAAAAATCGAGAAAAATTATTTTGTGTTTGAGTGAATTTTATGATGGAGGTCATCAAGCAACAACAAAATGATTGAATAAAAAGTATTATAGCGTAACACAAGAAATGGTGAAATTATTCATTGAAACTTGCGAAAACTGTCAGCTCAAACGGAACAAAACCAAAAAAAGTATTGTTGTTAAACCAATCGTTTCAAATCATTTAAGCTCTCGGTACCAAATCGATCTCATCGACTTACAAACTAGACCGGATGGTGACTACAAGTTTATTTTTGTCTATCAAGACCACCTAACCAAATACGTCAGTTTAAGGGCGCTGAAAACAAAGCAAGCTAGAGAAGTAGCTGGGCACCTGCTAGAAGTATTTGCAGACTTACAGTGCAGACCTTGTGTGTTGCAGAGCGACAATGGCCGAGAATTTGCAAACAAGGTAGGTATTTTTCCAATGTGAGTCCTTGCCTTCCACGCGGTTGGCATGGGTTCGATTCCCGGCCGATTCATTTTTTTATAAACAGTAGAAACAGTGAAATCTCTGTTTTATTTGAAGAAAACAATGAAACATTGGGTTTACAGCCAGTGGTAATCAGCCCAGGAATTGAAACTACGCAAAATGATCTGAATGAATTATTGTCATTGCAGAAATGCATACTTTGTTCTGAAGAAAACGTGTGCGATTATTGTCAGAAAAAAAAACAATATCGAAGCGATCAGAGATGCATGTCGCGAAAGTCTAAAAAGACAAGCAGAAAAAATGCTAAAAACTTCTAGGAAAAAATTTCAACAAGGAACTGCCCGCATGTCCGTGAGAGTGCCCATTCCTGATGTAGACCGAAGTCGATCAGATCACAGGAACATTCTGGGCGTAAGAATGCGCGTAGAAGATGAATTTTTCCGAATTGGAACTGTTCACGATGTCCTTAAGCAACTATATTCCCGAAATGAATTTTAAATATGCAAGCAGGAATTTATAAAGCTAGAAGATGTCAAGATAGACACCGAAATAACATTACGAAGCGCTGCACGAAAATTTTCAGTAACCGGTTCAACCCAAGGCATGTGCGCTGTCAATGTTAGAAAAGTTGCACAAATAAAAAGTGTAAATGTCTTGCTTCGGGATATACGTGTAACAGCAAGTGCCACAATAGTGCAACTTGTTCCAATAAATAATATTTTTTTGAATTTTATTATTACGTATATTTTTATATGTTTTTTTTGTTTTTTTTTAACTTATGTACATTTAAGTAGTAATAGCAATGTCATGTTGTACCTATAAATAAACTTTATTTCTGACAAAGAATTATTTTACTATCCTAAACTAAATTAACCAAGCAGGATTGGTTAGTTTACATACAAACCAACGAGTTAGTTATGAATTACTAGGAATATTAGTTCAAAATTTATCCATTTACCGTGGATAGTTTGGAAACTAGCCTAAAATACTGGTTAATTTGTATACTTTTCCTGTGGTTTGTACTTTCGCGGTAAATGTTGTATAGTTTGTAAACTAGCTGTATATGTACGAAGCAGCCAATACTGGCACCTATTTTAGTTAAAAAAATATTTTCTATCAAAATAACTAGACATTCGGATAGTTTGTATACTATCCAGCTGGTTTATAAGCTAGCCAAGTTAACGCTTTAACCGTAACATATATACTACATAACTATCCGACAGATTTTACAACAGATGCTCTGGCCGTGAAAGCCTTTTAAAAACTGAAAAATCTGATCGCTAATGCTCCAAAACTTATTATGCAGTATATAACGTTAATAAACCAATAATAACTCAATGTGATAGTTCCTTGGAAAGGTATTTTGTGGGAAAATAAACCAATTACAACTAGAATGACTGCAAACAATGCTATGCAGATATGGAACTGGAATTAAATGTTATATTCCTTATTGATGAATAGTTAAACTGGTTTATTCATAAAAAAAAACAATAAAACATATTTATATCATTGGTAAAAATTTTAAAATATTAACAGTTTGCAGTAAATTGCAAAGGAACTAACTGATTTTTTGCAGGTGTCAAGATGCATACATCTGATATGTTGTCTAGGGCAGCATTGAGAAATAGGCAAGTAGTTAATATAACAGAAGATAATATTAGAGTTCAGATTTTTGAAAACAATTTGCCATTTTAAGTAGTAGAAAATACGAATAAATGGATACAACAAATAAAGACTATGTTACGTTAACAAAAACATATATGAAACAAAGTTGTCTTAAGAATAACAAAAACATTCCACAAAGTTTAATATCTTACTATTTAATAAGGAATGATATTTTGTTTTTTGATGGTAGGATAATTCTACCAAAAACTTTACAACGGACATTGAAATTGGTAACTGTAGACCTAAGACAAGAATCAGAGTTTTTTTTTTTGCTAGGCATTAATCACAATATTTTAAAACTAATTCTAATTATACAGCTGAATGAAAGAAAGGTTCGAGCTTAAAATATATATATATATATATTTTTTTTTTTGGTTGAGATATCTATTTTACTTGATTTTTGCCAATCCATCTATTGACCGCAAGAACATTTCACTAGTTGTTGTAGGACAGTTTATATATAGTAGGACAGGCGTTAGAGATACATAAGTGAAAGAACCGTTCTAGGTTAGGTTATATATTTTTGCGGAAGACAGATTAGATAGTTAGCTTATGTTGTATTTTATAGCACAAGTGTCCAATAAGCCATTGAAATATCAGATTGCAGCAATAAAAGTGATGATAAACGATGGGGGGTAGAGAAAGAATTAAAAATTATTAATGTGAATGGACTGTTATCCCAATTTATACACGAGAAGATTTTTATCTTAATATTGCAGCTTGTAGGAGAAGAAGAATTGAAGTTTTAGTTTCACATTGTATAGTGGAAAGTAACGGCTATTCAAACAGATGTCAATGCGAGAAAAAAGTTGGAAACCAACAAATTGTTGTTCTTTAAATCTAATCAGCTTTAATCATATTTCGATTCGATAACATACTGGTTAGGTTGAAAAAAAATTGAGGAATGTTTAATAAAATAAACGGATCGTTAACATAAATAGAATCACGCACATTCTCAAAATTCCCTGTAAGTACATCGTAATTAATGAAACGGCGTTCAAAGAGTCATTGATATGCGATATTTGGATCAAAAGTTCAAGAATAACTCATGTGCGTGTATGGATGTACTATGTACAAACACACATAAATACATATATTTATATATACAATAATTCATAATAGTATGAATGTGGATATGACATCAAACACAAGATTTTGATAAACGAAAAAAAAAGTTGTGTATATACAGGCTGGTTCATTTAAATTTGAAAACCTTCTTATGTACACACGATACGATCTTCATCAAAGTTATACGATTTATTATTTATTTATTATTTCATCTTGATGGTTAAATAAATCAACCTATGGATACATATGTATATATACAACCATAATAAATATGATACATCAGTGAACAGTAACTTATCTCCTTAAATAATGATATAAGATACTTCATGGCAGATTAAAAATTAGTATGATTGATATATGTATAACACTTACTTTTAGATAAACATATGCATGAAATAATAATAATATAAACAATTTCATCTCAAACAAAGCACATTTGTAATTAACATACAAGAATTTCACAAATTATTAATATAGATGATTTATCGAAAAAATACAATATCATCATGAATAATGTAACAGCTGTCTAACCACATTCACATATAAGTACAGATTCCCAGGTGTCAAATCCAGATCTTAATGAAATTCGATAGGTAAGTAGAGTTCATTAAAACACCTATTCGAAAATGTACAGATTTTCAGTTTCCTTAACTTGACTCTTGAACGGAAATAGAACAAAAAATTGTGTGGAGTTTATATCGGTAATATGACTACTATGCTTAGATTGAGGTCAAGCTTCCAAAAACATATTAAAAAGCTTCCACACTAAGCTAGAGACCTGCACACCCTTTCCTCTAACTCAAACTTATTCAAAACCTTTTGCAAGAGTTATCTTAACTTTTGATTTTTGTTATATGTGTGGTGAGTGCTTAGTTAATTAAAATTGATAATAATATAAGCTAGTATTGATGATGCATTGCTATTCTAAAGTTAAAGCACTTCATTGAAAATGCGAAAAGAACCAGATGTTACAATTTAAATCTCATAAATAATAATAGACACATACTCAATCCCTTTTAAAAATAATCTACGAGCCTTTGTTTTCTATCTTTTTTATCTCTCTAAACTGGTGACAAAAAGCAAACAATATTAATTCTCCGAGTTGTCTCAGCAAGAAGCTACAGAAGAAACCTACTTCGTGCGTCCTTGGATGTTTCAAATGTTCTTGATGTAGGAATACTACCGAATGATTCCAAAGCTGGTAATCTATTTCAGGCAATTGTTGCGCTTGATTTTTAATGTGGCATGCATGTATTTAGTTGTTACCAAATACCATTTGCTGTTACTTATCTTTGTGAAAGTGAGTTTCCAATATTTTAGCAAATCAAAATCAAAACTGGATATGGATATTAAGCTTGATATTATCTGGTTTGTACTTTTAAGATATCGTGCGGAGTATGAATTAGTTGCTAATATTGAGCGTAAGGATGGCCCTTAAGTTCGTGCTGCGTCTTCTCGGTAACTGACGTCAAATGCGACTCTCTCTGAAGCCGCTGATAATTTCCTGTTTCTATACAGGATGTCTTAACAATATACCGATTTTACACATGTGTCCCCAAAACATACCGAAAAACTTTAAGAAGTCAAAGAGGACATAGGAAATTTAAACACAAAAATGCACATAAGGCTACATGGAAGCCACCTGGATGCCACAAAGAAAATCAAATAGATCATATATTGGTAAGCTAGAATCCAAACGAGAATGAATGAATGGAAAAATGAAAGAAATTGAAGATGAGAGAACTCAGGGAAATATCAAGAAATTTTTCCAAAGCATAAACCAACGGAAAATATGTCACAAAAATAAAACAAATGTAAAAAACAAAGAAGGAAATCTAGCCCAAAGCGAAGAGGAATATCAAAATATATGGAAGGAGTACTTTAAGGAGTTGCTGGCTGATGATAACGAAGAAAATTAACAATGGAATTGGAAGAAGAACGTCACGAATCGGAAGCTGAAAGTTCAATAATGGAAGAACCGACAATCGAGGAGGTAAGGAACATTATTAATAAAAGCAAGAACGGAAGGACACCAGGGAAAGATAATATAAACAGGGGGTAATAAAATACGGAGGAGCAAAATTGCAAGAAGCAATATTGCAGTTGATGAGAATCATTTGGAGGGAAGAAAGAATGCCAACAGAGTAGGAACAGAATTACCGTGGAATTACACTCCTGAATACTACTGATGAAATAATGACCACACTAATACAGAATCGACTAGTAAATAATTACAAAAATATAATAGGTGGCTATCAAAACGGATTTATAAGGGGAAAATCAACCGTCGATGCGATCCATAATGTCAAGCAGATCATTGAGAAAGCGTACGAATACAAAATGGAACTAGAAATGTTGTCCATTCATTTCCAACAAGCGTTCGACTCGATAAAGAGAAAACAACTTATGGAAGCATTAAAATATTTGGGAATAGACAGCAAACTAAGACGCCTTATACAAATGTTACTAAGAAAAACGAACATTAGTATTAAAACTCAGAAGGGAGAAACGGGAAGTTTTATAACAAACAAAGGAGTTCGCCAAGGAGACGCTTTCTCAATTACATTATTTAACTTCACACTTGAATATATAATAAAGAAAACTAATGTGAGAGGTACACTGAGATCAGGAGGAGCACAAATCATTGCGTATGCTGACGACCTGGTATTGATAACAAAAAATCGACATATCATGACAACAATGCTAAGCAAGATAGAAAACGAAAGTAAGAAAATGGGATTAAAAATCAATGAACAGAAAACCAAACTAATGAGAACAAGAAAGCAACTAAAGCAAAATCAAGGTAATATTGGCCAACATCAGTTTGAACAAGTAAATAAGTTTAAATATTTGGGGGTCACGATTTGGGGGTCAATGGAGAAAGAAACAAAGAGGTGCAAGAAAAAATACAGTGAGCAAACGGTACATATCATAGCTGTAAGAGTATGACACAACGCAAGATCCTGTCACGAGCAACAAAAATAAAAATATATAAAACCATGATAAGACCTATACTCCTATATTCTGCTGAAACAATGACACTGACGAAAAAAGAAGAAAATGTATTAAGGATAACAGAAAGGAAGATAATGAGAAAAATTCTAGGCCCTATTAAAACTGAAGATGGAAGTGTCATAGCAAAAAACAATAAAGAAATACTAGACGAATTAAACGAAGAGGATATCGTGAAACTAATTAAAGCCAAACGGATAGAATGGTTGGGACACGTTTGGAGAGCTAGACCAATGGCAACAGTAAGAATTATGGTGGAATGGAGGCGGGACAGTGGAAGAAAGAGAGGAAGACCAAGACGGAAATGGATAGAGGAAGTAGAAGACGACCTATTGAAACTGGGTATTCGCGACTGGAAGAGCAAAGTGCACAATAGAGAACAATGTGGGTTGATAGCCCGAAGTGGAAGAAGTCACGCACGTTTCAAACCAGAAGATATTTGAAGAATGGGGACTGATTCCGAGAAACGAATCGTAAAGGCTCATATGAGCGGTGCAACCTCCCCTCCCCTCTCCCCCTCCTCCCTCATCATTGGATACTGCCAAGCTATATTACCATCAACAACAAGAGTGCTTTTTAAAATGTTTGGGTTTGAAAATAACCAATAAAATGTTGATGTGTTGTGTGAAATCCTCCTTAAACATAGCTATAGTACATTCTTGATTACAATCGTTTTTATATCAGACACAATTTTTTTTTCTTTCAAAATAATCTGCAGTTTTATATCTTTTATTGCTTTAATGATTTATTTTTGTAAAGTACTAAATATACATATGCTTAAATATGCTTACATTGTATACACAAGGTCGCTGTGATAACCGACTATGGAATATCCACATCAATATATCTGTGAACATTCAAAATATAATAATTTCACTCCTCATATCAATAATAAACAACATTTATTTTCATTATGGATAAACGCCATTATCGAATACCGATAAACACTTTTTCTTTGCGCTTTTGAACAGATTTCTATTTAGGATTCCTCCATAAATTATATCAATAATAAATATTTCTTTGAATACTGAACGATCGTTTCCAATCCTATTAAAAACTACACTAAACTATTAAGATCATCAATACCATTTCCTTGTTTAACTCTACAAGAAAAAATCATCAATGGCTCTATTTATTACGAAATAGTATTTATTTACTATACAAGTACTCTAAGCGAGAATGTTACATTAACATACATACTTTATAATGTATGTATTTGTATATATTAACTTCAGGAAGTTCTTTCCTCAGTTAGATCTGTGTATGGCGTACAACGTAAGACATTGTCGTACTCGTTGAACGTCTTTATTCTTAAACCCGCAGCGCACTGGATCACTACAACTGACAGATGTGTATAATTAAATTAGATATAAATCAGTTGTATTATGCAATTGGAACGATTTTCTTCCTCACTAATACCGTGCAGTGTACGTTTGCTTCTTCGAAAAATTATAGACAATAAATCTAAATAAGGTTACGCAGGCCCCGCTATTAATGGGTAGAGGATCCGTGTTCCTTGAATGATACCCGCTACTTAAAAGCTTGTAACTGCTTCTAATTAGAATAGAGAGTACGAAGTAAGAGGCATCACCGCTGTTGGTGTATTTATCTAATAAATTGCTACTCGTGGAAGTATGGATATTTGATTCGAATTTATCAAGTTGACAGAAACCTATGCACGGGGAATTTGTGATCCAGCTCTTTTTTCGGTATAAATTATTATGGTAATTTTACTATTGGAAAATCTATGACGTCTTAGAATGCATAATTTTTTAAATAAATCATGTTTATGACGATATGAATAACTTTTGTTATATTTAACTACAGTATGTATTTATTTACCTTTCAACAGTGACTAATACATATTATGTCAGGGATATAAACTGCTTTAACTCTTATACAAAAAGTATTAAATTGATGGTAAAAGGTATTCAATTCTCAAAGCAGTGGAGATTGCCTACTCTGTAGTAAAAGATTGCCCAAAATGGTTTCGAATGGGATAAGAATCCTTGAAGGATACACAGAAGCAGAAAAAATGGTGAAAGTAGTGGCTGTATTTGTTCTCACCAAACAAAAGGCGAGCACTATTTGAGTATTTAAAATTAGATTTAGAATTTACAGTTAATACGAGTCTACTACTACAGTAATAGAAAGTCA
This sequence comes from Holotrichia oblita, assembly GCA_023690525.1. Classification (NCBI taxonomy): domain Eukaryota; kingdom Metazoa; phylum Arthropoda; class Insecta; order Coleoptera; family Scarabaeidae; genus Holotrichia; species Holotrichia oblita. Next base: position 42,338,123 of record CM043016.1, on the reverse strand, counting down.
AGAATTGGATTACAAATAAACTTGGAGAGAAAGTAGTTTAGCGTACTTACTGTTTAATATTTCAAGCTACTAAAAATTCTCCATTTTTGAACTCAAGCATCATAATGATTGAGATTTTTAAATCTAATAAGGGTTGGTTCAGCCGATTCGAAAGTTATTCTTGGCATAGCATCGCAAAAAGTAAGGCACTGACAAAAAGACTTCCCAGAAAAACTCAAGGCTATGATAGAAGGAGGTGGATATAGCAACTAAACCAAATTCAACGTGAACAAGACTAACCTGTTCTAGAAAAAGATACTTAAAAAGACTTTTATCGCGGCCAAATAAAAGAAACCTTTCCAAGTTTTAAAGCCACCAAAGATTAATTCATAATGATGTTTGGCGAGAGTGCAGAGTGCAGGACTGCTGGATGTAAGTTCAAACCTCACTCAGTTTATTGCTTAAAAAATTTAGTTTTGTATCCCAATTATTGGCTTTTATTATATTTTTATAGTTTTTTTTAAAGAAGTGATGCTCATTTGCACCACACATGACCAATAGTGTAATTTAGTCTTACTAAGTATTGTTCTTAAGTTTGGGTAGTTGTTTTGTATGATAATAAAACAAATTATTCAATTAATATCAATCATAAATTAACTATGAAAATAGCCATAGACCATTGATTCCAGTACAATTTACAAAGACAGTTGATGGATCATTTCTTCTAAAAATATTATGTTGGAAAAAACATACAAAGTAAGCGGTTAGAGAAAATATCCTAGCGAACAAAAACCACAGTTTTCAATCCCTATTCCAACCCCTGTCAAAAATCAGTACTCGGTATAATATAATAATAAATGGTAAAACTTTTATGGGGAAACCATGTAGGAAGAAAGCTAGAGAACTGCTACAGCTTAGCAGGAAACAGCTCTGTACTGTTACGGGCCTAATGACTGGAGATGCTGCAGTGAAAGAACACCTACACAAAATCGGAGTGTTTGACGGGGACACAAAGTGTAGACTTTGCGAGATGGAACTGGAGACAGTCGATCATATACTACGCGACTGTGAGGCACTAGATCGCAGAAGGCAACCCCAACCTATTTGGGAGAACGAAATGAGACCCAGAGACACCTTACCCACTCGGTTAGGGACCAGTACAAATTAATGGAACTATCGTGTTAGAATGGGTGAGTTGAATACACAGACGTGGCACAATAAGAATGAAAGCTGCAGTGCCTTACCGGTGACCATTGGTCGGACGGGTCTGGTATAAGGGAAAAAACAACGCGACGGCTATAACATATTGGGTTGTTTAATTTTTGTATTCGTTTCACAAAATTACGAATCAGTTATAGCAAAACAAAAGTGACACAAAAACAGAGGAGGTCGCAAGCGAAATAAAATATGAAAAATGCTTATTAACACTGCAAGTTAGCTCGAAAAACAAGGAATAGAAGAAAAAATTATGAAGTTTTTAAATTTAGGTTATCAACTCTCAGTAGGGGCCCAAATACAGATCCGAAGAGTTCCCACCTCTCCGGTGGGAGCTTCATCCCCTTTTGCACAAAAAACCACCCCCAATCGTGACCTCGTGATAATGTTCGGCGTTTTGCTGGTAAACCGCAACTTCTACAAAAAAATGTTATAGGACCTTTTATACTCTCCATTAAATTCTCTATAAAAATGTTTCTTACTGATTTCTGTTACAATTTTTATAAAGAAGAAACAACAATTAATACAAATGTGTAAATCGGACGCAATTAAAGAGGTTCACTGGCCATTTAATGAAAATTTACAAGCATCTAATGATAGGTCGGAACTGGAGTCAGAAGAGGATTAACAATAATTAAGACAGTTACATAATTTAATGAGTCATTTTTTTAATTATCATTTATTTTCATAAAGACGTTGGACTTTATTTGAGTTGTTTCCCTATCATTTATTAAATGTTGCTATAGCTTTAGAGTAATAGTGTAACATGTGTAATAAAATCAAATTTCTCCAAATAAAATTTGGAAAAAATATCTTTTAATTATTTGCATATTGCATCGTATTAGCACTATGATTTCCTTTTATAATCAGAAATTTTAGAGTAATTATAAAATTACTATTGCAAGTTTCTTGTTATTGAAATTACAGAAAACTACTATAATAGTAATTATATACCAAGGGAGAGAAGACATTTTTCTCAGCCGAGTAGCATTATTAATATGGCTATAATAATGGCTAAGAGGCTGAGAAAATCTTCTCTGCCGTGGTTTATATACTATTTTTTCCACTACTAGCATATTTAACCGCTTTCTCAATAATAATGTAATATAATAAGCCGTTCCGATAAATGTTTAATTTAAGATATCCATAGAAAACATGTTAGTCTGTAAAAACAAATGAATAAACATTTAATGTTAAATTGAGATTTTATTAATGTCTTGTCACAATACCAAAACAAAATGTCAGACAGTAGTTGTACTCCTGCAGAAATCCGCAAGGAAGCAAATCAAATAGAGTATCAAAAATACTGGTACACTGGCTTGCAATAAAATCTCGTACACCTTAATGTCAAGCAAGCTAATTTTTGAAGATTATTTTTCAATGTAAGCTGACTTTAGATTTGACGGACGTGACACACTATGCATAGAGGTTATGGTGACATAAAAATAGTGTACTTTTGGAAATGAAACGTCAAATTAGAAATGTCACAAAAGGTGAAATCAATATAGGTAAAACTAGGTGTACGAAATTTTATTGCAAGCCAGTACGTCAGGAATTAACATAACCTGCCATAATTGTACTATTAATTATTATTTTAATAAGTAGTGTTTACCAAATTACGTATTTCCTACTTTGTTTATTCATGTTAAATGTTAACCTAACCTTTTTCTTGAATTGCGGATTTCATTCGTGCATCTATAGGACTTCTATGGTTTTATATTCAAATTATTTCTATTCTATACATTTTTATTGAATAAATCATAATTTTATTATTGTCAATTGTTTTTATTATTTACTACTAGGAGATAATTTTTATTATTGACTACTAGGAGAGAAATTCATCTTCTCGGCCCGAAAACATACCAAATAATGACGTCTTCTAACGCTAGTAGTGGAAAAAAGTTGTTACACTATAGAACTGGGGTGTCGACATGTTTCTCGTTAAGCGCAAACACGGTTTCGAGATAATAATCGCCGGACCCAATTGAAAATTTATAGATGGAATTGAAAAAGGCTGTATCCGTTGCTAAGCCGCAAAATAATGATGAACTGTGGAGAACATACCCAGCTGCGTGGAAATAAATTTTTTGAGGATTGAGGTGGCCATCACTCCATTACAACTTAACACAATGAAACAACGAGTCATCAAAACATTTAAAGCTCATTATGGGAGATGATTATTTGTACATCTCCGTGAAACTATGAGACCAAACATTTCAATGTTTTAGATTCTGTAATAATTGATCTTGAAATTATATTTTAAATTAATTAATTAATTGGATGTAGCGACATATTTTTTTGACAAACTACTAAGATACCTCACTGACTGGTTAATACAGCTGAGTGTCAGAGTGGAGAACTGAAGACCTATAGAAGGACCAAATATAGCACGCTGCGGTGTCTATTTCCTGGATGAGAAATATATTATTATTATTGGTCAAATTCTTTGTATTTATATAAACAATACTGTATATTATATTATATTATGTGCCTAAAGGTAAATGTTGCATTTCTAAAGCTTTGATTAATCATGTCACGGACTTTCTTTTCGAACTGGACGAATAATTATTAATTATAACCGGAGTAACACAAACACGCTTTCTAGGGCGTTAAAGTCATTTAAAAAATGTATGCTATACATCATATTTATTGTAAATGTTGTTATCTATACATATAATTAATACATGTACCTATTCTAAAATGTTGTAATTAAAATAGCATACTATTTAGATATTTATATTTTAAGTTGTGAAACTGATAAATTGGACTTTGTCAAATGACGCAACAATAATAAACGGTACGTATATTTTTATGAAAAATTAATTTGAAAAACACAAAATTGTGGTCGACGATAACCTCTACTTTTCGGAAATATTTAGTGTTTATCTTGAAGACTACCTTATAGGGTAGTAGCACCAATGAATGAACACAACAGTGACAATCTATATAAACATTGATATTCGTAGTTTTTAAATGTATTGAACTATCTAGTTTTAGACTTAAATGCTAAAGACTTGTCACCTTTTAATCGAAAGAGTTCCTTTAGAAAATTGCATGTTTCCCTAGTAAATGAACACTCAGCTCTAATGAATCAAATGTGAAAAATCCAATAAATGAACATCATTAAATGACTATTGGGAACATTGTAAAAAGGTAATTGATAATTAAAATTAAAATGAAAATCTTTATTGATAAACATTATTAAACAAATAGCAAATATTTTAAATTTCTAGAAAACAAAATCTATCTCAATCAGAAAACTCAGTTGCCTTAGATTAGGGCAACTGAGTTTTCTGCTACTTCAAATTTGTTAGCTAGTGCTGTAAACTTTACATTCATTATGTAATTACCTAACCTAAGAAAGAATTGTAATGTCTAAAAGGATATAGCAAAGCCTTTTGTTTTATCATCGAGAATGGGCCTTGCAATTTTCTTAACAATGGCGTTTTCGTTATACCAAATTTAATTTTTTGGTTTAGGTCATATCCAAGTGCCATCGCATTTTTGTTTCAAGACACTTACTTCATATTCTCCTCCTTCTATATCTGTTATAATTCCGGGAAAATGCGTTTCTTCGTATAAGACAATTACGTAATCGCCGATTGCATATCTAACTATTTCATTTGAATTATTGCCCTCTTTACTTGCAACTTTCACCTTGTTAGAAGTAAGATTGACAGCTGATACAATTTTTTTCTTTTTCTCGATTTTTGATCCTTTCTTTTTTGTAACAGCTTTTTTACATGTTCTTTTAGTTGCACTTTCTGTATTGGAAATTTGATTTTTTTCTTTTTTGTTTCTCTTCTTTTCTTTTCAGTAGCTCGCTTTCTTTTAATTCTTTAGCTTTAGACTTTTCTTCTTGTATCTCTCTCCATATTTTTGAATTTATTGCAAACGGCACTTTTTCAGATTTTTCTTCTCTTGGCCACGATAAATGCAAAGATCAAAAACTTTCTGTTTGTTCTTGAGTGCAGTCCTTTGGTTTTAAAGTTTCTTGGTCCATTCTCGATACTGTTACATCCATTTCATTTGCGTTGTCTTTCTCTCTAGTTTCATCGTATTTTTGATTTACTATTTCTTCATTTTGCTTGTTTTTTCTTTGTCAGATTTTTTCGGTCTACTGTTTACGAACGGATTTTTCTTGCTTATGAGCTTTTTAGTATACCTTGAACGCCATCTTTTACATCTTCAGAGTGCATCAGTAAACCTATTTTGGCTTTGTCTAAGATCCATTTTTCGATTCGGCTCTCATCTTCAGCTCTTAAGACATTTTCAGGTCCCATTTTTCTTTGCAAAGGAACTGCGCCTTTAATTTTGTTATGCAGAGTTCCTTTCCGAATATTAAAGTATTTACTGGCTGCATTCAAAGACATATTTTCATTTTTTATAGAATCAAGTCCTTTTCGCAAATCTTCTTCACTATAATTAAACCTGTTGTAAGATATTTTTCTAGTGTTCATTGTGGTATTCATACAACGACTTCCTTACGCTTGACCCTTTAGAATGATTACATCTGTAAAGATCAAATGAAATAATATACTAGATTCATAGGTACTCTTACAGCTTTTTAAAGAAGAAATAAATATGTTCATTCATTAGTTTCAAGTGTTTAATAAGAGCAAGTACGTAACCCACAAAATGAACACTCAAAAAATTCGTATTCAACTACTGGTCCCGGAAATAATAGCTATGTGTGAGAGATAAAATCAAAAAGAGCCATATGAATATTTTTTTAGAGATTATTTTCGCATATTTTAATGAAATGTTAAAATTCCAGTAAATGAACACGTTCATTCACTGGTTTTAAGGGAATTTATGTACCAGAATATGAACATAGGCCAAAGTAATATTATTACTAGGTTAATTTGCATTTTCTAATCAACAATATTATATTTGAACATATTTAAATTGTCCTTATACAATATTTTATTCCTATACTTACAAAATAACACACTCCAAAACTTCTTTCAATAATTGAGTCCACTTCGCTTTGTAAATTATTTGTTTCAAAACAACCCACTCACTAAACACAGTATATTCTGAAACAAGTTTCAGATGCTGCCATTTTCTAATGGCGGTTTGAGCAGTACTGCTGTCTAATAGATACCACACAGTTAAACCCAAATACCTTAAAACCCTATTATAGACTTATGTAATCTTAAGATGAAGCAATAACTAAGAAAGTGTTCATTTAGTGGAGGGGTGTTCATCTGCTGGTTCCTTCGCCTATTATCTATAAACTTTGATTACTGTAAAGTGTCCAAGTGATAGATACACAAAATTATAGTGATATAGTGACCCTAGTGACCCCCATTGTCTCTTAAAACCATTTCTTTTTAATTGGTCATCGACAGAGGTAGTATCGGGCTAGCTAGTTGCTTATATAGATTTCATCTACTGATTAAAGAGATGAACAAAGATGTTAACCACTTAATCTTTTGATCTGATTCATGTACAAGCTAGAACAAACATTTTTATCTTGTTTGTCTACATCAGATTTTGATTTCAACAGAAATTTTGAAAAACTAGAACAGAAGCTTAAGAAGCTCTAAAATGTTCGTCTATCAGCACAGTATATCGGTTTGATAAAATTTGCAGGCACAGAAAACTGTGTTAGCGTTAATATGATACTACTAAATCTATGACTTTAACAAATTTTTGTTATAATTGCATTTATCACATAAAAATATAAATATGTCATGTCAGTTTTAAATTTTAGGCATAGATATTTCTTAATTTCAGTGAGAAATTGACCTAATATGACCTAATATGAGTAAGTTCACCAGTTTTCAAAATGTGTATATGGTAATAGAAATAGTAATTGAGATAGCAGAATCAGTATTTTCTAGATTAGAAATGGCTAGAGCAGTTACAGTTGAATGGAGGAACACAAATTTAGCTAATTGCTCGATATTCTAGAAGGATTGGCATTTTTGACACAATTAAACAATTACAATTACTGCAGAAGATATATCTAGCACTTTTTAGAATTAGTAAATCTAAAATTATGTTTGGCAAACATTTGAAGGAAAAGAGGATAAAAGAAACGAAAACGAGACAGACATTTACAAGAAAGGCAAAAGCCATAAAGGCATTGTAGACCATCGCAAGGCCAATAATAGGAATAAAGTCCGCGATCTTGTAGACACGTAATTTGTGTGACTCGGGTTCAGATCGACAAGCAGATATATTCTGCGTTCAGAAAGCTCATTTTGGTAGAAGCACGATTGTGCGAAACAGGAAGTTTAGGTCTAACCAAGATTGTAATACTAGCATGAGAATTTCCACAAGTTGGTTCACTTGTACATCATTGTTTGTTCAGCTTAGAGGGCTCCTCTTCATATTCCATGCCGAAATAATTGCCACTCATTCTTAAACTGCCTTCAAGAGAATGGATCGGTAACATGACAGTATTACGCGAAGATGGCTGCTAAGCTAATCTGGGATTAGATGCTACGAAATAGCTCAAGAGGTGCCAGCGAACCACATAAGTCATCATAAGTTCAGAATTAATATGTGATATTTCATATGGCATCATCAAAACTTGTATCAGATCTGAATTAGCTGCTAGACATCGCTCCTACTGGAATGGACTTACCGACGTGAGGACACTAAAAACTCTCAGGCTTTATTGAAATGGGGAAGGAAGAGAGTGATTTTTCACCTCGTTTTGTATACGTAAGCTTTTGCTGTTTCACTACTATATCTCCTAATATATTTCACTCAATAGTCCTGTACGGTTATTTCAGACAATAACACTAATTGCGATGAGGATAGTCTTCATTAGCATCATCAATATGAAAGCTTCGGGAATGCCTGTGCAATCCTCTAGATCTACCTGATTATCTTTAGTATAGTACAGGGTGGGCCACTTAAAATGATACATTGAAATTATGGCAAAACTAAATACGAAATTTAAAATCGAACCAGAGAGAGTTCTAAGGGAAGCATATTTTAATAAAAATGTATCTACATTTTATATCATATTCAAATAGTTATTATTAGACTTCGTAGTTTACACTTCATATTTTAAATTTAGCAAGTTGCACTTTAAGATAAGCAAATGGCAGAATATGTAGTAATTTAAGTCAAATCTGACAAATGTCATACGCATTAACATGCGTTACGTAAAGTTTCGGTAAACTAAGCTTGAAACTTCGAACTCGCGAAATTTAAATTATCAAATTTCATTCTATACATCTACACACTTGGATCAAATATTTAATAAGTGATTGTGATGTGTTAGAAATACCATCTTCTAACAATAAAGTGACAGAAAATATAAATGTGCTACTTATTTAATAAAATGCAAATTGATTTCGGCGTGACGTCATCATGAATATTACAAAATTTACATTGTTATTAATATATGCTTCTCCTCGATCACTGTAAGTTTACCTGGTCGGATTTTAACTTTTTTAGTTAGCTTGGCCGTAATTCTAGTGCATCGTTTTAAGTGGTCAACACTGTATACATATATCCCAAATTTTTCATAAATTTAGGTATGATTTCTTGGTTGTAAAATATGATATGGTGCATCTGGTTACATCATACATTTTGACGACATCCTGATGTATGCAAAAAGAGTGGAGGATCATAACAGGAGATTGAGAATGTTAGATTAAATTTACAAAAGCAGCGTAGCCTCTATTGATCTCCAGACTTCTGAAGAAGTCTAGGATTTTCTTGGGGACTATAGTTCTAATATCAGCCGGTCCTACATGTGCCTGTTCGAGGTAGCGCTGCCTTTGCCGAGCCACCACCTCGCAGTTGCATATAATGTGTTTCGTCATCTCACTATGCTCCGAACAGAATCAGCCATCTTTACCCATTTCCTTCAGGTGGTACCTAGAAGGTCGTGACCAGTAAGTAAAGCCGTGATGGTGCTGATGTCTTTTCTATTGAGCTCCAGAAGCGATTTAACTTTGTTGGCTGAAGAATTCATAAACTTTTTTGTTCACTTTCCCATTGTTGGAGATGAGCTCCTGTATGGCTTTCGGTGATGCCATAGAATAGCTGTAGTTAAATATATTGGAACGAGACCCGGCACATTCTTCTTCCCAGTGACCTGGACCATCGGCAAAACAAGAATAGTGATATCATAATCAATAAAACAACACAAGTGTTTCTAAATGTTATGCATATCTTAATCTCCTCAAAGTGTACCATCCTGCAAAAGGAGTGCTTTCTTGAGTTCCTGGTCTTACCTATAATATAGAGACACTTGCGCTGAAATATCTAAGGTATATTTGCTTCTCCAATTTTCTACAATATTTCTCGAAGAAAATCGAATGTCCCTTTAATACTTTTATATTTCGAAATTGAATATAATTATTTCTACAAAAACTCAAACCTCAACAACACATTAATTTGCATAAAACTATCATTTAACAAAATCAATCTCTTCAACAACTCGGGAAGTATTTACGTGTATATGAATCTACGCTACTTATCAGTACAAGCAATTTTTTTCTATTAATATAAATTAAACCATTAATTTTTATTTTTAAATCTCTCCCACAGATTTATTTTCGTACATTGAATTAATCGAGATACTAATCGGTGTCGCGTAAAACGCTATATCGGATTAATACTACAATTAATTCATCACATCAAGTCCGAAACTGATTACATCGGGAATTTTTACACAATCGTCATCGGAAAAAAATCTACAAAAAAAAAAACGGGCGAACGCTTAGCTGACACCTGCGAATATTTATAATGCCCACAAATATGTATTAGAGAAGGTGGAACGTACTACACGCATCATCAGCATTATTTAAATATAAAACGCCGAGGAGAAATGTCAGCTGAAATCGATAAATTTATGCGTGAAACTCAAACGCTCGCGATAATATTCGAATAAAAATGCGGTGGACACACTAGGACTGTTATAATGCGGATCGGTCGAATGTTGTTGTCCGAAATTCTGATGGTAATGTGATGGTCGGTCGTCGCATCTTGTCACGGATTAGTATGTATTAGTGAAGGCCTCTTCTCTTATATGTACATACATATATATATCTATGTATACTGAAACTCTTCTGCATAGTTCTCGAATATAGTCAAAGAGAATGACTTTAGGCAGATGTATCACACAAATTCGGGCAGGGTCATTAACCGTCAAGGTAAAGCAAGGTAAAATCTTATGTAAAAGTTTTTTTTACGGCAATGTTACGCTTGAATACCATGTGTGTTTAGAAATAATAGGATAATTGATCGATATTACATACTTCGTTATAATATTTTATAAGTAGCTGTGATTGTGGATAATTCCCCAAATAAAGTGGCTCAAATTTCAAGAGAACAATATTCGCTTGTGTGAGGTTTTGTTAAACAGTTATGCAAAAAATTACCTTTTAAACTTCGTGCTCAGATTTGGATTTTGATATCAAAGTTTTGTAGAAAATTTAAAACTTTAACTCAAAATGACAGCTGTCATATTGTAGAAACAGCCGTCTCTCACAGTTTCAACATTATCTAAGGATATAATTGTTCTACAACCTCTTAAATTATAAAAAACTTATTTTCGTACTAATTTGATGAGTGTAACAGTTAAAACACCTCTAACAGCTGCCAAACTGTGAAACAAATACTTATGTTTTATAGTTTTACCACATGTAACAGTCAAAACAATTTTGACATCTATACATTTGCAGAATCAGTTTTTTTATAGTGTTGAGTTTCATATTCAGTTTTGACGATTAAGCTTGTCAAAATATAAAAATTAGCTCTAAACTCGACTATTTCTTACAGTTTTGAGTACTATATAACCACAAAATCGTATTTTAAATTGTCATTTTTTGCAGTTTTACTAGGTGGAGCTGTCAAAATACACCGGGCAACTGTCAAATTATACAAACAGTATATCTGACAACTATAAAATTGTAATCTTAGTTATTTTTTAGAATTCTGGTAGTTGTAGCTGCTAAATATTTGCAACCCCTCTTAAATTATAAAAAGATTTTCGTATGATGTTTATTTTTAAACTTTCAAACAACAAAAATGTCTCTGCTCTTGCTATTTCAATGACTGTAACTAGCAAATACTGACAGCTGCCAAATACGCTCAAGATGCGTTTCGTTATTCATTGCAAGTGTCGCAAGTAATGCGGAGATAGTACCGATATAACTGATAACGCACTGTCAAAGTAGAATAAAAACCTATGACATCATTGATTTCGTCGTCATCATCATTTCGGCATATTTAAAACAAAATAGTTTTTCCAACGCACTTACACTACGTCATGTACGAAGAAGCACTTGCAGTGAATAACGAAACGCAGTCCAATACTTATAGTTTGAGATATTACAGTTGTAGCTATGAGAATACCTATATTTGACAGCTGTCAAATTATAAATAATTTTGCAACACTGAATTTTACAACAATCAAACAGTTGTCAGTGTATCTGTTAGATAATCAATATAGCAAATTATTTTTTTAATTTAAGCATTATCTGTTTGAAAACAGATCTGCCAGCTGTAAAATCTGTAACATTGTTATAATTTTTAGTGTCATAACCACGAAAAAACTTTTCACCTGTCAGAAGTTTTTGGTGGTTATGACATTAAAAATAAAATCGTAGAAACATGTTATTTCCTTTTGGTTTGACATTTTGTTAGAATATTTCTAAAAGCTACCAAATCTTGCTGTTTTTTATATGTGTAACAGTTAAAACAGTTATTAAACTTTAACGCAATATCTGCAATATGTCAAATTGTATAAGCAGTGCTTATTATAACTATTATTTGCAGTCCTAATAGTTGGAATTGTCAAAATATTTCTAAGCACTAATACTAACTCAGGTATAACAACGTTGGTGTAACGTTGGCTGATTGTCCGAGTTACATTGGGCACGCGTTGGGCAACAATGTTGGCAGTATGTGAAAGTGTAGAACATTTTACAACGTTGGTTTTATATCTTTAGGCGACATTGGTGTAGGATAAACTTTCAATACCTACCCATTCTGTTGGTGAAACGTCGGCACCTGACGTTGGCGTCTTATCGAAAGGATACATAGGAGTAACTACGGGAAGTGATATTGGGTATTAATCTTGTATGTGATATCTATACGATAAAACATACAAGATGCAAAACATATATGATGGTACATAGGTATTGTTAGTTGATCCGATGTTAATTAGTTTGCTGAATAAATTACAAAGGATATTATACCAACTCAAAATTCGAGTTAATTATCTGTATATAATATATTTTCATATGAAATAAACGTGATTTAAGATCTTAAACTACCAAATTACAATAATTAGATCATAGATAATTTAATAGAAAACTTCTGTTTGAATTTTTACATATCTAAGTATGCAAGATGTTGATAATAGTTAAGAACATATACAAGTCATAATTTGAAAACTGTTATAAAATCAACGCTTAAAATAGAAATTTCGACATGCGTTCAAGACAAACATGCTCATAATTGTGTAACGTAGTATATCTCAATTATGATCTGCCTGTAATCAGGGCATATATCGTAGATGTTTTATTTCATGTGACAATATATTAGTCGAAAACGCTACAAATTTTATGTTTTTTATGTTTATGTTGTTAACAATAGTTAACATCGAATCATATATCCATATAACACCATACATGATCTGCACATACAATAAATAAAGAAAGTAATTACGATATTTTATTTATTAGGTGAAACTAAAATTCAAGATAAATAAAAAAAATAAGATGTGATATATCTTATTACAGAACAAAATTTATTAAGGACCGTCGGTATATAATAACAAGGCGATTGAACTAAAAATATTAAAACAATTTTATAAAACATTCTCTGTAATCCTCGGAGATGTTCAAAGCTCAGCTGATTGCATTTATATTCTTCACGTCAGATATCCACAAACATTAATAAAATGGTGAAAGACTTATTGTGTTTATAATGTGGTTGATAATGATGTGAAGAAAATTTTATCATGTTGTCATTAATTTATTTCAGTAGATGAATTAGGAATATTCTGTCGATTTACGAATATTAACGCAAATGAAACTTATTAAACTTTCACCATTTTGATAATAATGTGGGTTTAGAACGAGTTGTTATCGTGTAATGCTCTTCATGTTTACTAACCCGAATGGTTCCGACTCTTGTCAGAAAGACCTCTACGTAGTACGACGAAACTTTCCTATCGAAACAACCTTTATCTCTTTTCAATCTATTTCTATCAGAAAGATATAGTTCCCGGGAACTATATCTTGATAGAAAATTAGAGATTGAAGTTGTCAAAATAAGGTTGTTTCGATAAGAGGTCGCAAGATTTGAACCATTCGGGCCTAGCCATGTTTACTAGTCTACAATGACAACTAAAATCATAACGTGACAGATGGTAGTTTTAGTAAACAACCTTTCATTTGACAACTTCAATTCTAATATCGCTAAAAGAAATAATGACATGACAAAATATGATAAAATTTCTAACTAATCTAACCATTATAAACAAATAAGTATTACAGTTTATTAATGTTTGTGGATATATCTGTCTGATGGAATATAATTAATGCATCATTTGCATGAAGAGGAGGACAGAGAATGTTAAGTTAAAATTGCAAGACAATTGTTACAGAATCGCAGATGTTATTGGGGTCGACGGTCCTTTGGAAGTTTGTTCCTTCCACGTGCATAGGCCCAAGTCTAGTACTACTTTAGTGCATGCTGGCAGCGTTTCAGAGGGCGCAACTTGTAGAGTTGTCAATGGTGGTAAGTACTTCCTAAGATGTTCCTGTTGTTAGAGGCGGTGTAGCTTATCTAGTTGCTAAGGGTTGTGGAACTTCATTGCATGATGTTGTTGATGTTGGCCATGGTGGAAGTCCTATTTCCTTATTTACATCGCCTGTCACAATTCTCCACCCCATTACTGCCATTAGTCTTTCTTCAGGGGCTGTTAGTGGTATTGCTCTAGCTGTACCATTTCCTGTCTTACTCATTTCCAGTTTTACTAGTGCGGCTTTCCCTTTTACTTTCGAGCGCCATCGACTTATAGCCAATTGCCACTTGCTAAGGCCTTTTGCCCTATAGCCCAAGTTGTTTAATTGGAGCACTAGCTCCTCCCACTTTATTTTGAATTCATGGTGATCACCATCAGCATGTTGAAATTTCGATTTTAACAAAAACTGATTAATTTCCAAATAATGAACAATTAAGGACCAGTGTTCCTTTCTCGTTTTAAATTCTCTTTCGCTTGTATCTAAAATAATAACACTATATTATAATTCAGTATATCATCATCATATAAATATTATACAGTGTATATTTTTTGATAAATTTGGTTACTTTGAAGATTTTTCTCAAACAAATTTCTAGGCGCACGTATTTACGTGTATCACTTCGTACGCAATGAACGCCGCGCGCCGTTTGACAAAAATGGTCAATCAGCCATTTTCGCTATTTTGCAGTAACAATTTGCACTTCAATACTTCCCAGGCACTACTAAACAATAAGAAAATACACAGCTTCCCCCTTGGCGCGATGATCTTGGCGTTAATAGCAAATGCATACGTAACCTAAATTTATGACAATGATAATCTCATAGTGAATGGTATGTCCCGAACAAAGGCAGATTATAAGAAAGAAGCTAGGAAACAGGTCCGCAGCTTTTTTATGTTCTTCCTTACCGAACTCATTCCGACCGCCAGATTATGAACGACTGCACTTACAGATTAGCGGTTTCGAAAGTAGAAAGAAAATTTCTTTCTATTTAGTTACAGAGTTCCCGTGCTGCCTTTGTAATTTGACAGCTATCAAAAAATATAAATGCGTGCAGATCCTAAAACTATAAAGAACAAGTATTTTACAATTTCTTAGTATTAGTGCTTAGAAATATTTTGACAATTCCAACTATCAGGACTGCAAAGAACAGTTATAATAAGTACTGCTTATACAATTTGACATATTGCAGATATTGCGTTAAAGTTTAATAACTGCCGGAACTGTTTTAACTGTTACACATATAAAAACAGCAAGATTTGGTAGCTTTTAGAAATATTCTAACAAAAATGTCAAACCCAAAAGGAAATAACATGTTTCACAATTTTATTTTTAATGTCATAACCAAAAAACTTCTGTCAGGTGAAAAGTTTTTTCGTGGTTATGACAATTTAAAAATTATAACAATGTTACAGATTTTACAGCTGGCAGATCTGTTTTTCAAACAGATAATGCTTAAATAAAAAAAATCATTTGCTATATTGATGATCTAACAGATACACTGACAACTGTTTGATTGTTGTAAAATTCAGTGTTACAAAATTATTTATAATTTGACAGCTGTCAAATATATTCTGATAGCTACAACTGTAATATCTCAAACCACAAGTATTGGACTGCATTTCGTTAGTCACTGCAAGTGCTTCTTCGTACATGACGTAGTGTAAGTGCGTTGGAAAAACTGTTTCGTTTTAAATATGCCGAAATGATGATGATGACGAAATCAATGATGTCATAGGTTTTTCATTCTACTTTGACAGTGTGTTATCAGATATATCGGAACGATCTCCGCATTACTTGCGACACTTGCAATGAATGACGAAACGCATCTTGAGCGTATTTGGCAGCTAGTTACAGTTACAATCATTGAAATAGCAAGAGCAGAGACATTTTTGTTGTTTGAAAGTTTTAACAAAAAACGTCATACAAAAATCTTTTTATAATTTAAGAGGGGTTGCAAATATTTAGCAGTTACAACTACCAAAATTCTAAAAAATAACTAAGATTATAATTTTATAGTTGTCAGATATAAGTACTGTTTGTATAATTTGACAGCTGCCCGGTGTATTTTGACAGCTCCACCTAGTAAAACTGCAAAAATGACAATTTAAGATACGATTTTGTGGTTATAGATAAGAAATATTGCTTAGAGCTAATTTTTATATATATTTTTTATTATTATTATTTTTTAATAGTGACTCCGTAAAATCGCTTGTCTGGCTATCACTGCAACTCTAAGATGTTGTGTTCAATTGGCTTTGTGACAGCATCGTATCGCCTTTTATGATGCCGCGCTGTTAATCACTTTGCTCCCAACAGCGAATTCGATCTATTAAACTCTTGTCACCGTCCCTCCAGAGAATGAACCCCGGCGCCTATCGTCCTCTCCCAACAATAGTTAACCACTCGCCATCGACCCGTTTGTTTGACAAGCTTAATTGTCAAAACTGAATATGAAACTCAACATTATTTAAAAAAAAACTAATTTTACAAATGTATAGATGTCAAAATTGTTTTGACTGTTACATGTGGTAAAAATATAAAATTTAAGTAGTTGTTTTCACAGTTTGACAGCTGTTAGAGGTGTTTTAACTGTCACACTCATCAAATTAGTACGAAAATAAGTTTTTTTTATAATTTAAGAGGTTATAGAACAATTACATCCTTAGATAATGTTGAAACTGTGAGAGACGACTGTTTCTACAATATGACAGCTGTCATTTCGAGTTAAAGTTTTAAATTTTCTACAAAACGTTTGATATCAAAATCCAAAATCTGAGCACGAAGTTTAAAAGGTAATTTTTGCATAACTATTTATCTAACAAAACCTCATGTCTTTTTATATCTATCCCACAAGCGAATATTGTTCTCTTGAAATTTGAGCCCTTTTATTTGGGAATTATCCACAATCATAGCTACTTATAAAATATTATAACGAAGTATGTAATATCGATCAATTATCCTATTTATTTCTAAACACACATGGTATTCAAGCGTAACATTGCGGTAAAAAAAAACTTTTACATAAGATTTTACCTTGCTTTACCTTGACGGTTAATGACCCCTGCCCGAATTTGTGTGATACATCTGCCTAAAGTCATTTTCTTTGACTATATTCGAGAACTATGCAGAAGAGTTTCAGTATACATAGATATATATATGTATGTACATATAAGAGAAGAGGCCTTCACTAATACATACTAATCCGTGACAAGATGCGACGACCGACCATCACATTAGAATTTCGGACAACAACATTCGACCGATCCGCATTATAACAGTCCTAGTGTGTCCACCGCATTTTATTCGAATATTATCGCGAGCGTTTGAGTTTCACGCATAAATTTATCGATTTCAGCTGACATTTCTCCTCGGCGTTTTATATTTAAATAATGCTGATGATGCGTGTAGTACGTTCCACCTTCTCTAATACATATTTGTGGGCATTATAAATATTCTGGTGTCAGCTAAGCGTTCGCCCGTTTTTTTTTTGTAGATTTTTCCGATGACGATTGTGTAAAAATTCCCGATGTAATCAGTTTCGGACTTGATGTGATGAATTAATTGTAGTATTAATCCGATATAGCGTTTTACGCGACGACGATTAGTATCTCGATTAATTCAATGTACGAAAATAAATCTGTGGAGAGATTTAAAAATAAAAATTAATGGTTTAATTTATATTAATAGAAAAAAATTGCTTGTACTGATAAGTAGCGTAGATTCATATACACGTAAATACTTCCCGAGTTGTTGAAGAGATTGATTTTGTTAAATGATAGTTTTATGCAAATTAATGTGTTGTTGAGGTTTGAGTTTTTTGTAGAAATAATTATATTCAATTTCGAAATATAAAAGTATTAAAGGGACATTCGATTTTCTTCGAAATATTTGAAAATTGGAGAAGCAAATATACCTTAGATATTTCAGCGCAAGTATCTCTATTTTATAGGTAAGACCAGAACTCAAGAAAGCACTCTTTTTGGGATGGTACACTTTGAGGAGATTAAGATATGTATAACATTTAAAAACACTTGTGTTGTTTTATTGATTATGATATCTATTCTTATTTTCTTGTTTTTGTACCAGGTCACTGGTCTCGTCTCGTAGAGAAAGTGCGGCGTTCCAATATATTTAACTACAGCTATTCTATGGCATCACCGAAAGCCATATAGAGCTCATCTCCAACAATGGGAAAGTGAACAAAAAGTTTATGAATTCTTCAGCCAACAAAGTTAAATCTCTTCTGGAGCTCAATAGAAAAGACATCAGCACCATCACAGTTTTCATTTACTGGTCACGACCTTCTAGGTACCACCTGAAGGAAATGGGTAAAGATGGCTGATTCTGTTCGGAGCATAGTGAGATGACGACATTATATGCAACTGCGCGGTGGTGGCTCGGCAAAGGCAGCGCTACCTCGAACAGGCACATGTAGGACCGCCTGATATTAGAACTATAGTCCCCAAGAAAATCCTAGACTTCTTCAGAAGTCTGGAGATCAATAGAGGCTACGCTGCTTTTGTAAATTTAATCTAACATTCTCAATCTCCTGTTATGATCCTCCACCTCTTTTTTCATACATCAGGATGTCGTCAAAATGTATGATGTAACCAGATGCACCATATCATATTTTACAACCAAGAAATCATACCTAAATTTATGAAAAATTTGGGATATATGTATACAGTGTTGACCACTTAAAACGATGCACTAGAATTACGGCCAAGCTAACTAAAAAAGTTAAAATCCGACCAGGTAAACTTACAGTAGTGATCGAGGAGAAGCATATATTAATAACAATGTAAATTTTGTAATATTCATGATGACGTCACGCCGAAATCAATTTGCATTTTATTAAATAAGTAGCACATTTATATTTTTTGTCACTTTATTGTTAGAAGATGGTATTTCTAACACATCACAATCACTTATTAAATATTTGATCTAAGTGTGTAGATGTATAGAATGAAATTTGATAATTTAAATTTCGCGAATTCGAAGTTTCAAGCTTAGTTTACCGAAACTTTACGTAACGCATGTTAATGCGTATGACATTTGTCAGATTTGACTTAAATTACTACATATTCTGCCATTTGCTTATCTTAAAGTGCAACTTGCTAAATTTAAAATATGAAGTGTAAACTACGAAGTCTAATAATAACTATTTGAATATGATATAAAATGTAGATACATTTTTATTAAAATATGCTTCCTTAGAACTCTCTCTGGTTCGATTTTAAATTTCGTATTTAGTTTTGCCATAATTTCAATGTATCATTTTAAGTGGCCCACCCTGTACTATACTAAAAGATAATCAGATAGATCTAGAGGATTGCACAGGCATTCCCGAAAGCTTTCATATTGATGATGCTA
Organism: Holotrichia oblita; assembly: GCA_023690525.1. NCBI lineage: Eukaryota > Metazoa > Arthropoda > Insecta > Coleoptera > Scarabaeidae > Holotrichia > Holotrichia oblita. The sequence continues at coordinate 42,318,821 of CM043016.1, read as the reverse complement.
ATGAAGACTATCCTCATCGCAATTAGTGTTATTGTCTGAAATAACCGTACAGGACTATTGAGTGAAATATATTAGGAGATATAGTAGTGAAACAGCAAAAGCTTACGTATGCAAAACGAGGTGAAAAATCACTCTCTTCCTTCCCCATTTCAATAAAGCCTGAGAGTTTTTTAGTGTCCTCACGTCGGTAAGTCCATTCCAGTAGGAGCGATGTCTAGCAGCTAATTCAGATCTGATACAAGTTTTGATGATGCCATATGAAATATCTCATGTTAATTCTGAACTTATGATGACTTATGTGGTTCGCTGGCACCTCTTGAGCTATTTCGTAGCATCTAATCCCAGATTAGCTTAGCAGCCATCTTCGCGTAATACTGTCATGTTAATGATCCATTCTCTTGAAGGCAGTTTAAGAATGAGTGGCAATTATTTCGGCATGGAATATGAAGAGGGAGCCCTCTAAGCTGAAGGGGTTCTCTATAAACAAACAATGATGTACAAGTGAACCAACTTGTGGAAATTCTCATGCTAGTATTACAATCTTGGTTAGACCTAAACTTCCTGTTTCGCACATTCGTGCTTCTACCAAAATGCGCTTTCTGAACGCAGAATATATCTGCTTGTCGATCTGAACCCGAGTCACACAAATTACGTGTCTACAAGATCGCGGACTTTATTTGTTGATTACAGCTACGCTAGGATGGATAAGCCCACATGAGAATACAACAAACCAATTGGCCTTGCGATGGTCTACAATGCCTTTATGGCTTTTGCCTTTCTTGTAAATGTCTGTCTCGTTTTCGTTTCTTTTATCCTCTTTTCGTTTAAATGTTTGCCAAACATAATTTTAGATTTACTAATTCTAAAAGTGCTAGATATATCTTCTGCAGTAATTGTAATTGTTTAATTGTGTCAAAAATGCCAATCCTTCTAGAATATCGAGCAATTAGATAAATTTGTGTTCCTCCATTCAACTGTAACTGCTCTAGCCATTTCTAATCTAGAAAATACTGATTCTGCTATCTCAATTACTATTTCTATTACCATATACACATTTTGAAAACTGGTGAACTTACTCATATTAGGTCATATTAGGTCAATTTCTCATTGAAATTAAGGAAATATCTATGCCTAAAATTTAAAACTGACATGACATATTTATATTTTTATGTGATAAATGCAATTATAACAAAAATTTGTTAAAGTCATAGATTTAGTAGTATCATATTAACGCTAACACAGTTTTCTGTGCCTGCAAAATTTTATCAAACCGATATACTGTGCTGATAGACGAACATTTTAGAGCTTCTTAGCTTCTGTTCTAGTTTTTCAAAATTTCAGTTGAAATCAAAAACTGATGTAGACAAACAAGATAAAAATATTTGTTCTAGCTTGTACATGAATCAGATCAAAAGATTAAGTGGTTAACATCTTTGTTCATCTCTTTAGTCAGTAGATGAAATCTATATAAGCAACTAGCTAGCCCGATACTACCTCTGTCGATGACCAATTAAAAAGAAATGGTTTTAAGAGACAATGGGGGTCACTAGGGTCACTATATCACTATAATTTTGTGTATCTATCACTTGGACACTTTACAGTAATCAAAGTTTATAGATAATAGGGCGAAGGAACCAGCAGATGAACACCCCTCCACTAAATGAACACTTTCTTAGTTATTGCTTCATCTTAAGATTACATAAGTCTATAATAGGGTTTTAAGGTATTTGGGTTTAACTGTGTGGTATCTATTAGACGGCAGTACTGCTTAAACCGGCATTAGAAAATGGCAGCATCTGAAACTTGTTTCAGCATATGCTGTGTTTAGTGAGTGGAGTTGTTTTGAAACAAATAATTTACAAAGCGAAGCGGACTCAATTATTGAAAGAAGTTTTGGAGTGTGTTATTTTTAAGTATAGGAATAAAATATTGTATAAGGACAATTTAAATATGTTCAAATATAATATTGTTGATTAGATAATGCAAATTAACCTAGTAATAATATTACTTTGGCCTATGTTCATATTCTGGTACATAAATTCCCTTAAAACCAGTGAATGAACGTGTTCATTTACTGGAATTTCAACATTTCATTAAAATATGCTAAAATAATCTCTAAAAAAATATTCATATGGCTCTTTTTGATTTTATCTTCCACACATAGCTATTATTTTCGGGACCAGTAGTTGAATACGAATTTTTTGAGGTGTTCATTTTGTGGGTTACGTACTTGCTCTTATTAAACACTTGAAACTAATGAATGAACATATTTATTTCTTCTTTAAAAAGCTGTAAGAGTACCTATGAATCTAGTATATTATTTCATTTGATCTTTACAGATGTAATCATTCTAAAGGGTCAAGCGTAAGGAAGTCGTTGTATGAATACCACAATGAACACTAGAAAAAATATCTTACAACAGGTTTAATTATAGTGAAGAAGATTTGCGAAAAGGACTTGATTCTATAAAAAATGAAAATATGTCTTTGAATGCAGCCAGTAAATACTTTAATATTCGGAAAGGAACTCTGCATAACAAAATTAAAGGCGCAGTTCCTTTGCAAAGGAAAATGGGACCTGAAAATGTCTTAAGAGCTGAAGATGAGAGCCGAATCGAAAAATGGATCTTAGACAAAGCCAAAATAGGTTTAGTGATGCACTCTGAAGATGTAAAAGATGGCGTTCAAGGTATACTAAAAGCTCATAAGCAAGAAAATCCGTTCGTAAACAGTAGACCGGGAAAACTGGCGATCTGACAAAAAAAAACCAAGCAAAATGAAGAAATAGTAAATCAAAAATACGATGAAACTAGAGAGAAAGACAACGCAAATGAAATGGATGTAACAGTATCGAGAATGGACCAAGAAACTTTAAAACCAAAGGACTGCACTCAAGAACAAACAGAAAGTTTTTGATCTTTTTGCATTTATCGTGGCCAAGAGAACAAAAAAATCTAAAAAAGTGCCGTTTTGCAATAAATTCAAAAATATGGAGAGAGATACAAGAAGAAAAGTCTAAAGCTAAAGAATTAAAGAAAGCGAGCTACTGAAAAGAAAAGAAGAAAAACAAAAAATAGAAAAATCAAATTTCCAATACAGAAAGTGCAACTAAAAGAACATGTAAAGAAGCTGTTACAAAAAGAGAAAGGATCAAAAATCGACAAAAAAAAAATTGTATCAGCTGTCAATCTTACTTCTAACAAGGTGAAAGTTGCAAGTAAAGAGGGCAGTAATTCAAATGAAATAGTTAGATATGCAATCGGCGATTACGTGCACGAAGAAACGCATTTTCCCGGAATTATAACAGATATAGAAGGAGAATATGAAGTAAAGTGTCTTGAAACAAAATGCGATGGCACTTGGATATGACCTAAACCAAAAATTAAATTTGGTATAACGAAAACGCCATTGTTAAGAAAATTGCTAGGCCCATTCTCGATGATAAAACAAAAGGCTTTGCTATATCCTTTTAGACATTACAATTCTTTCTTAGGTTAGGTAATTACATAATGAATGTAAAGTTTACAGCATTAGCTAACAAATTTGTAGTAGCAGAAAACTCAGTTGCCCTAATCTAAGGCAACAGAGTTTTCTGATTGAGATAGATTTTGTTTTCTAGAAATTTAAAATATTTGTTACTACTCTTTGTTTAATAATGTTTATCAATAAAGATTTTCATCTTAATTTTAATTATCAATTACCTTTTTACAATGTTCCCAATAGTCATTTAATGATGTTCATTTATTGGATTTTCACATTTGATTCATTAGAGCTGAGTGTTACTAGGGAAACATGCAATTTTCTAAAGAAACTCTTTCGATTAAAAGGTGACAAGTCTTTAGCATTTAAGTCTAAAACTAGATAGCTCAATACATTTAAAAACTACGAATATCAATGTTTATATAGATTGTCACTGTTGTGTTCATTCATTGGTGCTACTACCCTATAAGGTAGTCTTCAAGATAAACACTAAATATTTCCGAAAAGTAGAGGTTATCGTCGACCACAATTTTGTGTTTTTTTCAAATTAATTTTTCATAAAAATATACGTACCGTTTATTATTGTTGCGTCATTTGACAAAGTCCAATTTATCAGTTTCACAATTTAAAATATAAATATCTAAATAGTATGCTATTTTAATTACAACATTTTAGAATAGGTACATGTATTAATTATATGTATAGATAACAACATTTACAATAAATATGATGTATAGCATACATATTTTAAATGACTTTAACGCCCTAGAAAGCGTGTTTGTGTTACTCCGGTTATAATTAATAATTATTCGTCCAGTTCGAAAAGAAAGTCCGTGACATGATTAATCAAAGCTTTAGAAATGCAACATTTACCTTTAGGCACATAATATAATATAATATACAGTATTCTTTATATAAATACAAAGAATTTGACCAATAAAAAATAAAATTGATCCAGGAAATAGACACCGCAGCGAGCTATATTTGGTCCTTCTATAGGTCTTCATTTCTCCACTCTGACACTCAGCTGTATTAACCAGTCAGTGAGGTATCTTAGTAGTTTGTCAAAAAAAATATGTCGCTACATCCAATTAATTAATTAATTAAAAATATAATTTCAAGATCGATTATTACAGAATCTAAAACATTGAAATGTTTGGTCTCTTAGTTTCACGGAGATGTACAAATAATCATCTCCCATAATAGACTTTAAATGTTTTGATGACTCGTTGTTTCATTGTGTAATCCTCAAAAAAATTTATTTCCACTCAGCTGGGTATGTTCTCCACAGTTCATCATTATTTTGCGGCTTAGCAACGGATGCAACCTTTTCAATTCCATCTATAAATTTTCAATTGGGTCCGGCGAATATCTCGAAATCGTGTTTCCTGTTTTGTAACGAAGCATGTCGACCTTGAGTTCTATAAATTTTCTACTAGCGTTGGGTCCGGCGATTGTGTCAATAATAAAAATTATCTCCTACTAGTAAAATAATAAAAACAATTGACAATAATAAATTATGATTTTATTCAATAAAATGTATAGAATAGAAATAATTTGGAATATAAAACCATAGATAGATACACAGAACCTTATTATCTCGAAATCGTGTTTGCGCTTAACGAGAAACATGTCGATACCCCAGTTCTACAATGTAACAACTTGTTATAGTAGTTTTTCTGTAATTTCAATAACAAGAAAGTTGCGATGGTAATTTTATAATTACTCTAAAATTTATGATTCTAAAAGGAAATCATAGTGCTAATACGATGCAATGTGCAAATAATTAAAAGAGCCTCTTAGCCATTATTTTCCGTCTTATATTTGGAGAATGTCTTCTCGCCCTTGATTTTACTTATTATTACACATGTTACATAGTAATTTTATAATTACTAAAATTTCTGATTATAAAAGGAAAAAGCTATAGCAACATGTAATAAATGATAGGGAAACAACTCAAATAAACTAACATTTAATAAATATTAAACAACTCAAATAAAAGTCAACGTCTTTATGAAAATAAATGATAATTAAAAAAATGACTCATTAAATTATGTAACTGTCTTAATTATTGTTAATCCTCTTCTGACTCCAGTTCGAGCTATCATTAGATGTATGGAAATTTTCAAAATGGCCAGTGAACCTCTTTAATTGCGTCCGATTTACACATTTCTATTAATTATTTGTTTCTTCTCTATAAAAATTGTAACAGAAATCAGTAAAACATTTTTTATAGAGAATTTAATGGAGAGTATAAAAGGTCCTATAACATTTTTTTGTAGAAGTTGCGGTTTACGAGCAAAACGCGGAACATTATCGCGAGGTCTCGATTGGGGGTGGTTTTTTGTGCAAAAGGGGATGAAGCTCCCACCGGAGAGGTGGGAACTCTTCGGATCTGTATTTGGGCCCCTACTGAGAGTTGATAACCTAAATTTAAAAACTTCATAATTTTTTCTTCTATTCCTTGTTTTTCGAGCTAACTTGCAGTGTTAATAAGCATTTTTCATATTTTATTTCGCTTGCGACCTCCTCTGTTTTTGTGTCACTTTTGTTTTGCTATAACTGATTCGTAATTTTGTGAAACGAATACAAAAATTAAACAACCCAATATGTTATAGCCGTCGCGTTGTTTTTTCCCTTATACCAGACCCGTCCGACCAATGGTCACCGGTAAGGCACTGCAGCTTTCATTCTTATTGTGCCACGTCTGTGTATTCAACTCACCCATTCTAACACGATAGTTCCATTATTTTGTACTGGTCCCTAACCGAGTGGGTAAGGTGTCTCTGGGTCTCATTTCGTTCTCCCAAATAGGTTGGGGTTGCCTTCTGCGATCTAGTGCCTCACAGTCGCGTAGTATATGATCGACTGTCTCCAGTTCCATCTCGCAAAGTCTACACTTTGTGTCCCCGTCAAACACTCCGATTTTGTGTAGGTGTTCTTTCACTGCAGCATCTCCAGTGATTAGGCCCGTAACAGTACAGAGCTGTTTCCTGCTAAGCTGTAGCAGTTCTCTAGCTTTCTTCCACCATGGTTTCCCCATAAAAGTTTTACCATTTATTATTATATTATACCGAGTACTGATTTTTGACAGGGGTTGGAATAGGGATTGAAAACTGTGGTTTTTGTTCGCTAGGATATTTTCTCTAACCGCTTACTTTGTATGTTTTTTCCAACATAATATTTTTAGAAGAAATGATCCATCAACTGTCTTTGTAAATTGTACTGGAATCAATGGTCTATGGCTATTTTCATAGTTAATTTATGATTGATATTAATTGAATAATTTGTTTTATTATCATACAAAACAACTACCCAAACTTAAGAACAATACTTAGTAAGACTAAATTACACTATTGGTCATGTGTGGTGCAAATGAGCATCACTTCTTTAAAAAAAAACTATAAAAATATAATAAAAGCCAATAATTGGGATACAAAACTAAATTTTTTAAGCAATAAACTGAGTGAGGTTTGAACTTACATCCAGCAGTCCTGCACTCTGCACTCTCGCCAAACATCATTATGAATTAATCTTTGGTGGCTTTAAAACTTGGAAAGGTTTCTTTTATTTGGCCGCGATAAAAGTCTTTTTAAGTATCTTTTTCTAGAACAGGTTAGTCTTGTTCACGTTGAATTTGGTTTAGTTGCTATATCCACCTCCTTCTATCATAGCCTTGAGTTTTTCTGGGAAGTCTTTTTGTCAGTGCCTTACTTTTTGCGATGCTATGCCAAGAATAACTTTCGAATCGGCTGAACCAACCCTTATTAGATTTAAAAATCTCAACATTATGATGCTTGAGTTCAAAAATGAAGAATTTTTAGTAGCTTGAAATATTAAACAGTAAGTACGCTAAACTACTTTCTCTCCAAGTTTATTTGTAATCCAATTCTTGACTTTCTATTACTGTAGTAGTAGACTCGTATTAACTGTAAATTCTAAATCTAATTTTAAATACTCAAATAGTGCTCGCCTTTTGTTTGGTGAGAACAAATACAGCCACTACTTTCACCATTTTTTCTGCTTCTGTGTATCCTTCAAGGATTCTTATCCCATTCGAAACCATTTTGGGCAATCTTTTACTACAGAGTAGGCAATCTCCACTGCTTTGAGAATTGAATACCTTTTACCATCAATTTAATACTTTTTGTATAAGAGTTAAAGCAGTTTATATCCCTGACATAATATGTATTAGTCACTGTTGAGAGGTAAATAAATACATACTAAGTAGTTAAATATAACAAAAGTTATTCATATCGTCATAAACATGATTTATTTAAAAAATTATGCATTCTAAGACGTCATAGATTTTCCAATAGTAAAATTACCATAATAATTTATACCGAAAAAAGAGCTGGATCACAAATTCCCCGTGCATAGGTTTCTGTCAACTTGATAAATTCGAATCAAATATCCATACTTCCACGAGTAGCAATTTATTAGATAAATACACCAACAGCGGTGATGCCTCTTACTTCGTACTCTCTATTCTAATTAGAAGCAGTTACAAGCTTTTAAGTAGCGGGTATCATTCAAGGAACACGGATCCTCTACCCATTAATAGCGGGGCCTGCGTAACCTTATTTAGATTTATTGTCTATAATTTTTCGAAGAAGCAAACGTACACTGCACGGTATTAGTGAGGAAGAAAATCGTTCCAATTGCATAATACAACTGATTTATATCTAATTTAATTATACACATCTGTCAGTTGTAGTGATCCAGTGCGCTGCGGGTTTAAGAATAAAGACGTTCAGCGAGTACGACAATGTCTTACGTTTGCCATACACAGATCTAACTGGGAAAGAACTTCTAGATTAATATATACAAATACATACATTATAAAGTATGTATGTTAATGTAACATTCTCGCTTGAAGTACTTGTATAGTAAATAAATACTATTTCGTAATAAGCCTAGAGCCATTGATGATTTTTCTTGTAGAGTTAAACAGGGAAATGGTATTGATGATCTTAATAGTTTAGTGTAGTTTTTTAATAGGATTGAAACGTCGTTCAGTATTCAAAGAAATATTTATTATTGATATAATTTATGGAGGAATCCTAAATAGAAATCTGTTCAAAAGCGCAAAGAAAAAGTGTTTTATCGGTATTCGATAATGGCGTTTATCCATAATGAAAATAAATGTTGTTTTATTATTGATATGAGGTAAAGTATATATTTTGAATGTTCCAGATATATTGATGTGGATATTCCATAGTCGGTTATCACAGCGACCTTGTGTATACAATGTAAGCATATTTAAGCTTATGTATATTTAGTACTTTACAAAAATAAATCATTAAAGCAATAAAAGATATAAAACTGCAGATTATTTTGAAAGAAAAAAAATTTGTGTCTGATATAAAAACGATTGTAATCAAGAATGTACTATAGCTATGTTTAAGGAGGATTTCACACAACACATCAACATTTTATTGGTTATTTTCAAACCCAAACATTTTAAAAAGCACTCTTGTTGTTGATGGTAATATAGCTTGGCAGTATCCAATGATGGGGGAGGAGGGGAGAGGGGAGGGGAGGTTGCACCGCTCATATGAGCCTTTACGATTCGTTTCTCGGAATCAGTCCCCATTCTTCAAATATCTTCTGGTTTGAAACGTGCGTGACTTCTTCCACTTCGGGCTATCAACCCACATTGTTCTCTATTGTGCACTTTGCTCTTCCAGTCGCGAATACCCAGTTTCAATAGGTCGTCTTCTACTTCCTCTATCCATTTCCGTCTTGGTCTTCCTCTCTTTCTTCCACTGTCACCTCCATTCCACCATGAATTCTTACTGTTACCCATTGGTCTAGCTCTCCAAACGTGTCCCAACCCTATCCGTTTGGCTTTAATTTAGTTCACGATATCCTCTCTTCGTTTAATTCGTCTAGTATTTCTTTATTGTTTTTTGCTATGACACTTCCATCTTCAGTTTTAATAGGGCCTAGAATTTTTCTCATTATCTTCCTTTCTGTTATCCTTAATACATTTTCTTCTTTTTTCGTCAGTGTCATTGTTTCAGCAGAATATAGAATATAGGTCTTATCATGGTTTTATATATTTTTATTTTTGTTGCTCGTGACAGGATCTTGCGTTGTGTCATACTCTTACAGCTATGATATGTACCGTTTGCTCACTGTATTTTTTTCTTGCACCTCTTTGTTTCTTTCTCCATTGACCCCCCAAATCGTGACCCCCAAATATTTAAACTTATTTACTTGTTCAAACTGATGTTGGCCAATATTACCTTGATTTTGCTTTAGTTGCTTTCTTCGTTCTCATTAGTTTGGTTTTCTGTTCATTGATTTTTAATCCCATTTTCCTTACTTTCGTTTTCTATCTTGTAGCATTGTTGTCATGATATGTCGATTTTTTGTTATCAATACCAGGTCGTCAGCATACGCAATGATTTGTGCTCCTCTGATCTCAGTGTACCTCTCACATTAGTTTTCTTTATTATATTCAAGTGTGAAATTTAAATAATGTAATTGAGAAAAGCGTCTCCTTGGCGAACTCCTTTGTTTGTTATAAAACTTCCCGTTTCTCCCCTTCTGAGTTTAATACTAATGTTCGTTTTCTTAGTAACATTTGTATAAGGCGTCTTAGTTTGCTGTCTATTCCCAAATATTTTAATGCTTCCATAAGTTGTTTTTCTTTATCGAGTCGAACGCTTGTTGAAATGAATGGACAACATTTCTAGTTCCATTTTGTATTCGTACGCTTTCTCAATGATCTGCTTGACATTATGGATCGCATCGACGGTTGATTTTCCCCTTATAAATCCGTTTTGATAGCCACCTATTATATTTTTGTAATTATTTACTAGTCGATTCTGTATTAGTGTGGTCATTATTTCATCAGTAGTATTCAGGAGTGTAATTCCACGGTAATTCTGTTCCTACTCTGTTGGCATTCTTTCTTCCCTCCAAATGATTCTCATCAACTGCAATATTGCTTCTTGCAATTTTGCTCCTCCGTATTTTATTACCCCCTGTTTATATTATCTTTCCCTGGTGTCCTTCCGTTCTTGCTTTTATTAATAATGTTCCTTACCTCCTCGATTGTCGGTTCTTCCATTATTGAACTTTCAGCTTCCGATTCGTGACGTTCTTCTTCCAATTCCATTGTTAATTTTCTTCGTTATCATCAGCCAGCAACTCCTTAAAGTACTCCTTCCATATATTTTGATATTCCTCTTCGCTTTGGGCTAGATTTCCTTCTTTGTTTTTTACATTTGTTTTATTTTTGTGACATATTTTCCGTTGGTTTATGCTTTGGAAAAATTTCTTGATATTTCCCTGAGTTCTCTCATCTTCAATTTCTTTCATTTTTCCATTCATTCATTCTCGTTTGGATTCTAGCTTACCAATATATGATCTATTTGATTTTCTTTGTGGCATCCAGGTGGCTTCCATGTAGCCTTATGTGCATTTTTGTGTTTAAATTTCCTATGTCCTCTTTGACTTCTTAAAGTTTTTCGGTATGTTTTGGGGACACATGTGTAAAATCGGTATATTGTTAAGACATCCTGTATAGAAACAGGAAATTATCAGCGGCTTCAGAGAGAGTCGCATTTGACGTCAGTTACCGAGAAGACGCAGCACGAACTTAAGGGCCATCCTTACGCTCAATATTAGCAACTAATTCATACTCCGCACGATATCTTAAAAGTACAAACCAGATAATATCAAGCTTAATATCCATATCCAGTTTTGATTTTGATTTGCTAAAATATTGGAAACTCACTTTCACAAAGATAAGTAACAGCAAATGGTATTTGGTAACAACTAAATACATGCATGCCACATTAAAAATCAAGCGCAACAATTGCCTGAAATAGATTACCAGCTTTGGAATCATTCGGTAGTATTCCTACATCAAGAACATTTGAAACATCCAAGGACGCACGAAGTAGGTTTCTTCTGTAGCTTCTTGCTGAGACAACTCGGAGAATTAATATTGTTTGCTTTTTGTCACCAGTTTAGAGAGATAAAAAAGATAGAAAACAAAGGCTCGTAGATTATTTTTAAAAGGGATTGAGTATGTGTCTATTATTATTTATGAGATTTAAATTGTAACATCTGGTTCTTTTCGCATTTTCAATGAAGTGCTTTAACTTTAGAATAGCAATGCATCATCAATACTAGCTTATATTATTATCAATTTTAATTAACTAAGCACTCACCACACATATAACAAAAATCAAAAGTTAAGATAACTCTTGCAAAGGTTTTGAATAAGTTTGAGTTAGAGGAAAGGGTGTGCAGGTCTCTAACTAGTGCTGGAGCTTTTTAATATGTTTTGGAAGCTGACCTCAATCTAAACATAGTAGTCATATTACCGATATAAACTCCACACAATTTTTGTTCTATTTCCCGTTCAAGAGTCAAGTTAAGGAAACTGAAAATCTGTACATTTCCGAATAGGTGTTTTAATAAAGACTCTACTTACCTATCGAATTTCATTAAGATCTGGATTTGACACCTGGGAATCTGTACTTATATGTGAATGTGGTTAGACAGCTGTTACATTATTCATGATGATATTGTATTTTCGATAAATCATCTATATTAATAATTTGTGAAATTCTTGTATGTTAATTACAAATGTGCTTTGTTTGAGATGAAATTGTTTATATTATTATTATTTCATGCATATGTTTATCTAAAAGTAAGTGTTATACATATATCAATCATACTAATTTTAATCTGCCATGAAGTATCTTATATCATTATTTAAGGAGATAAGTTACTGTTCACTGATGTATCATATTTATTATGGTTGTATATATACATATGTATCCATAGGTTGATTTATTTAACCATCAAGATGAAATAATAAATAAATAATAAATCGTATAACTTTGATGAAGATCGTATCGTGTGTACATAAGAAGGTTTTCAAATTTAAATGAACCAGCCTGTATATACACAACTTTTTTTTTCGTTTATCAAAATCTTGTGTTTGATGTCATATCCACATTCATACTATTATGAATTATTGTATATATAAATATATGTATTTATGTGTGTTTGTACATAGTACATCCATACACGCACATGAGTTATTCTTGAACTTTTGATCCAAATATCGCATATCAATGACTCTTTGAACGCCGTTTCATTAATTACGATGTACTTACAGGGAATTTTGAGAATGTGCGTGATTCTATTTATGTTAACGATCCGTTTATTTTATTAAACATTCCTCAATTTTTTTTCAACCTAACCAGTATGTTATCGAATCGAAATATGATTAAAGCTGATTAGATTTAAAGAACAACAATTTGTTGGTTTCCAACTTTTTCTCGCATTGACATCTGTTTGAATAGCCGTTACTTTCCACTATACAATGTGAAACTAAAACTTCAATTCTTCTTCTCCTACAAGCTGCAATATTAAGATAAAAATCTTCTCGTGTATAAATTGGGATAACAGTCCATTCACATTAATAATTTTTAATTCTTTCTCTACCCCCCATCGTTTATCATCACTTTTATTGCTGCAATCTGATATTTCAATGGCTTATTGGACACTTGTGCTATAAAATACAACATAAGCTAACTATCTAATCTGTCTTCCGCAAAAATATATAACCTAACCTAGAACGGTTCTTTCACTTATGTATCTCTAACGCCTGTCCTACTATATATAAACTGTCCTACAACAACTAGTGAAATGTTCTTGCGGTCAATAGATGGATTGGCAAAAATCAAGTAAAATAGATATCTCAACCAAAAAAAAAAATATATATATATATATATATTTTAGCTCGAACCTTTCTTTCATTCAGCTGTATAATTAGAATTAGTTTTAAAATATTGTGATTAATGCCTAGCAAAAAAAACTCTGATTCTTGTCTTGGGTCTACAGTTACCAATTTCAATGTCCGTTGTAAAGTTTTTGGTAGAATTATCCTACCGTAAAAAAACAAAATATCATTCCTTATTAAATAGTAAGATATTAAACTTTTGTGGAATGTTTTTTGTTATTCTTAAGACAACTTTGTTTCATATATGTTTTTGTTAACGTAACATAGTCTTTATTTGTTGTATCCATTTATTCGTATTTTCTACTACTTAAAATGGCAAATTGTTTTCAAAAATCTGAACTCTAATATTATCTTCTGTTATATTAACTACTTGCCTATTTCTCAATGCTGCCTAGACAACATATCAGATGTATGCATCTTGACACCTGCAAAAAATCAGTTAGTTCCTTTGCAATTTACTGCAAACTGTTAATATTTTAAAAATTTTACCAATGATATAAATATGTTTATTGTTTTTTTTATGAATAAACCAGTTTAACTATTCATCAATAAGGAATATAACATTAATTCCAGTTCCATATCTGCATAGCATTGGTTTGCAGTCATTTCGGATTTGTAATTGGTTTATTTTCCCACAAAATACCTTTCCAAGGAACTATCACATTGAGTTATTATTGGTTTTTATTAACGTTATATACTGCATAATAAGTTTTGGAGCATTAGCGATCAGATTTTTCAGTTTTTAAAGGCTTTCACGGCCAGAGCATCTGTTGTAAAATCTGTCGGATAGTTATGTAGTATATATGTTACGGTTAAAGCGTTAACTTGGCTAGCTTATAAACCAGCTGGGATAGTATACAAACTATCCGAATGTCTAGTTATTTTGATAGAAAATATTTTTTTAACTAAAATAGGTGCCAGTATTTGGCTGCTTCGTACATATACAGCTAAGTTTACAAACTATACAACATTTACCGCGAAAGTACAAACCACAGGAAAAGTATACAAATTAAACAGTATTTTAGGCTAGTTTCCAAACTATCCACGGTAAATGGATAAATTTTGAACTAATATTCCTAGTAATTCATAACTAACTCGTTGGTTTGTATGTAAACTAACCAATCCTGCTTGGTTAATTTAGTTTAGGATAGTAAAATAATTCTTTGTCAGAAATAAAGTTTATTTATAGGTACAACATGACATTGCTATTACTACTTAAATGTACATAAGTTAAAAAAAAACAAAAAAAACATATAAAAATATACGTAATAATAAAATTCAAAAAAATATTATTTATTGGAACAAGTTGCACTATTGTGGCACTTGCTGTTACACGTATATCCCGAAGCAAGACATTTACACTTTTATTTGTGCAACTTTTCTAACATTGACAGCGCACATGCCTTGGGTTGAACCGGTTACTGAAAATTTTTTGCAGCGCTTCGTAATGTTATTTCGGTGTCTATCTTGACATCTTCTAGCTTTATAAATTCCTGCTTGCATATTTAAAAATTCATTTCGGGAATATAGTTGCTTAAGGACATCGTGAACAGTTCCAATTCGGAAAATTCATCTTCTACGCGCATTCTTACGCCCAGAATGTTCCTGTGATCTGATCGACTTCGGTCTACATCAGGAATGGGCACTCTCACGGACGTGCGGGCAGTTCCTTGTTGAAATTTTTTTCCTAGAAGTTTTTAGCATTTTTCTGCTTGTCTTTTTAGACTTTCGCGACATGCATCTCTGATCGCTTCGATATTGTTTTTTTTTCTGACAATAATCGCACACGTTTTCTTCAGAACAAAGTATGCATTTCTGCAATGACAATAATTCATTCAGATCATTTTTGCGTAGTTTCAATTCCTGGGCTGATTACCACTGGCTGTAAACCCAATGTTTCATTGTTTTCTTCAAATAAAACAGAGATTTCACTGTTTCTACTGTTTATAAAAATGAATCGGCCGGGAATCGAACCCATGCCAACCGCGTGGAAGGCAAGGACTCACATTGGAAAAATACCTACCTTGTTTGCAAATTCTCGGCCATTGTCGCTCTGCAACACACAAGGTCTGCACTGTAAGTCTGCAAATACTTCTAGCAGGTGCCCAGCTACTTCTCTAGCTTGCTTTGTTTTCAGCGCCCTTAAACTGACGTATTTGGTTAGGTGGTCTTGATAGACAAAAATAAACTTGTAGTCACCATCCGGTCTAGTTTGTAAGTCGATGAGATCGATTTGGTACCGAGAGCTTAAATGATTTGAAACGATTGGTTTAACAACAATACTTTTTTTGGTTTTGTTCCGTTTGAGCTGACAGTTTTCGCAAGTTTCAATGAATAATTTCACCATTTCTTGTGTTACGCTATAATACTTTTTATTCAATCATTTTGTTGTTGCTTGATGACCTCCATCATAAAATTCACTCAAACACAAAATAATTTTTCTCGATTTTTTATGTAATATTATATAAGATGATTCGATCTTCTGTAAATCATACGTAAAAGTTCACTGTAATCACTGTCATTCATTAATTTTGAATTTTGCTGGTAAACTTCCAAAAATACGCTTTCAAATTGTAGCTGCTGATTCATTTTTTAATGACCAGATTCGCGAAAAGATCGGCAGCAAACAATAACTACACGCAACACTAAATATAACCTCACTTCTTCTATAATATGTATATAAAAGAGAAAGCCGTTATTTACTACGCTTATAACTCAAGAACGCCTGGACCGATTTCGATGATTCGCATCAATTCGGACTGGTCTCTGGCCAAACAAGAAGAATACCCAAGAAAATTCCCGAAATATCCCCGACAAAAAAATTATCAAGAAAATTCATTTTCCCAAACATTTTGTATGGAGTAATTTTTATGATAGATGACGTTTATGTTGACGTTACATTGTGACAATTTTTTTTTTACAATTTTTTGCGACAATTGTTTTGCGAGACACGGTGGGTGGTACGGGACGGGCGGGACACGGGGGGTGGTACCCGTAAAAATAAAACATTAAATATATAAATCAATACTTTGCTAAGCAGAACGAAGTCTGCTGGGCCAGCTAGTTTTTAATAAATTAACCAAAGGGAATTGGTTAGTTCACATACTAACCAACGAGTTAGTTATTATGTATTACTAGGAATATTAAGTTCTAAATTTATCCATTTACCGTGGAAAGTTTGTGAACTAACCTAACACACTGGTTAATTTGTATACTTTTCCTGTGGTTTGTACTTTGGTGGTAAATGTTGTATAGTTTGTAAACTAACTGGATAGTATACGAAGCAACCAATAGTGGCAGCTAGTTTAGTTAAAAAAATATTTTCCCTCAAAATAACAAGACATTTGGATATGTGATATATATGTGAGTATACACCCCATTTACATGTTTTGAAAACACGATTTGCTTCTAAATTTTTGCCCTATTTATTTCCTCTCAATTTTTAAAGAGGTGTTTTACTCTGTTAAAGGGAATATCAGCACACAAAAATGTTTTAACTCTCAACGTACTCTACATTCATTCATTCATTCAGGTAGGGTTGGACACCTATAGTCCCGGCACTTGAGCTGGGTGCTCTTTGTGCCATCCCTATTGAAGCCCTCATTTCCAGTTGAGAAGTTTACTGTCCTCTATAAAGTCCAGTAACTTGCCCACCAGAAACTTGAGTACCCTTGAAGGCTCCAGTAGATCCTTTCCGAAATGTTTCTGCCTGAGTACCTTCAATTCCTCACATGTGCAGATTACGTGTAAACTTGTTTCCTCCTGTACCAGGGTTCGCTCACTCGACTCGTGTTGTATAGATGCTTCCTTAAGGGACAGTGTCCAGTTATCATCCCAATAATGGTCTTAACTTGTTTTTTATTGTGTCTAATTAGGCTTTCAGAGAACTTAGCGTCCCCGTCCGCTATTAGCGCTTTAGTATGGAGTTGACCCTCAGTCGACCTCCATTTCCTTACTTTCTCTTTATCTAACCAAGACCAAATCGCCCTTCTAGTAGAATCCCTTGCGATTTCTCATACGGGCTCTGGTCCTATGAAGTGTTTCCTAGAATCCTCCTTGGCTAGTTCATCGGCTATTATATTGCCTCTAATATCTGTATATAATATATCTGCCTTGTGCCAGATTATTGAGGTGTTGTTTACAGTCTTTAACCAGTTTTGATCTGGTAAGAGGATTCATAACTGCCTTGACAGCGGCCTGACTATCAGTTATTATGTTATTTTCCTCTGCGTGGAGCCTCCCTTTGCAGTCAGTTCTGCGCAGGCTGCAATAGCGAATACTTCTGCTTGGAAGACCGTTGCATGCTCTCCAAGGCTTAAGGATATCCTATGTCTTGGGCTCAGACCATAAATACCTGCACCTGTGCCCTTACTGGATTTGAATCCGTCCGTGAACCAGTTATCAGAGTCAACGAAGTCACCCGTGGCTGGTCTCTGTTCGGTATTGAGATTTTCACCTTTTCAGTGAAAATAATTTCGAAGTGCCGTACTGTCCGTTAGCATTTGCAGCAAAGGCTCGTCCAGTACCGTACCCGTAGTGTCAGTGTGCCCTGCTATCCCAATATTGGAGTACCACACTTTATTGGGTTTCAGTCTAAGGATCGCGGCCATAGCCTCCACTTTTACACACAACGGTCTCCAAGGATGCGGTTCCTGTGCTGTTAGTTGCTCCGGTGAATCCCAGCAGCGCCTGTCGCTGGACAGCAGTTAGCAGTCCCACTGCCGAGCACACTTCTGTCCTGTACTCTACATACATTCCTAGTTTCATTATATTTGAAATTGATACCCCGGAACCTTTCCTTGTGAGAGTATGCATCCACTTGAAACACAAAAAAAAATTAAGTTGTTTTTAAGAAGTTTGCAAATATTTATTTTAAAACAAAGAAGTCTAAATTAATCTAACCAAAAATAAAATGTATCAAGGTACATATTCCCAAACCTTCATGTGTACATAAAATCCGTTTGATTATGCCAATCAAAAAATTAGACGACAAAGAAACGATTATATCCAACAAAACAAATTCATCAAGATAAACGGATATCCGTGATCGATAAGTAAATATTAAAGATACACCGCGTGTATTCTGTCATCGATTATACATAAGTTTCAACAAATAGCTTTATAATAACAGGTACTACACGAGGATTAGAAAATCGCTCTCCTGAACGGTAATTCCGCGAATATAGCGTAAAAAATAAGCGTACTTGATACATTTGTGAAATCCACGGCGAGCCTAATTAAAACTATGACCTAAAAAGTAAATAAATGAGATTAGAGTTTTGACGAAATACCACCGCAAGAAGTTTCACTTCGGGTTACCTTGAGAAAATACTAGGTTTTGTGCTGCCTGGTGCGTCCGTTGTTCGTTGTTGCACTTATGTATATACGCGCTCTGAACGAAACAAAAGCGCAGCGGTAGCGAAGTAGTATCTTTCATTGTTGTATTCTCTTATTAGCTACTAGTCTATTCCGTAAGATTGCAATCGTTTTATCGGCTTGATTGCGTTTCGATTCCGCCGTGTCGATTGTTGAAAAGTAGTAAAAAGCTCCTGCTTGATTGAGTTACTGTATCCGCGATTATAATTTATAATCATTAATCTAATTGAATAGTGTAAAATGAAAATCTCACAGCGACTTTTCAATATAATAGATTAGAAGGTTAATGTGTCGTTAGAGTATTAACGATGCATTGTAATCTCTATGAAATGTGAGGTTGTTTTGTAGAGCCGCTGAGGCGCTAAAAATTATTATTTTAACTACAGAATGAATAACGTGATTCTGTACATCTTTTGTCTCATTCTAAATGTCAAAGTTACATAAAGTTAGGATCACCTCACACAATAACCAAAGATGTTTATAATCCAATCCGCAATCGTTTATGAACGACCATGTTATCCTGAGAAAGTCACTGTTTTATGGTATTACTTTGAAAATTGTCATGCAAACGCAGTAAATGTTTGATGATGTTTGTCTTTTTAAAACGATCCAAAACGAAAATAAAACCATGTACGTCATTTATGATAAAACGCTCTGTATAAAGAGTTAATTCTGCAATCTCGTTAAATACAAAACCAAAAAGTATAAAACAAGATAAAATGAAAGCGAAGTAATTATTATTAAGCATCGTACCATCATATATAACGCTTACTAGCATCAGCTCATGGAAAATCACGTAACTTACAGATATTATTGCGTTTACTCAATCATAACAAATAAAGCAAAATTAGAGCGGGTAACATAATACTAATAAATAAATTGTAAAGATTATAGAGAGATCGTTCAGTGCTCGATTTGTTGATCACTATTATTGCGGATAGATTTTCCGATATTTTCTTTTTTATATAATCTTATAATAGAATCGTAAACGTAACTCAATTTACGATCGCTGCGATAATAATTAGATGAAAGTAAGAGTCAGTGTGTGTTAGAAATGATCTGTTTTGTTAAAAGCGAGCGATTGATTCGATGACGGGGATTAATCTTATTTTATGCATTTTGCGTATGTACATTCAATAAAGATTATTTTTTTCGTCAGGTGAGACGGGGCTATAATATAAATTGTACACGTTAATGATACCTTTTACAAATTATATGATTTAGTACAGTTATTAATGCAAGAGTAAGAGGCGGATTATTTTTTGAATGTGCTCCTATAAATTCAGATCAACATTATCGAAATGCACAAAAAGATAAATAGTAACTTTTACTTTTCAGTCGTTCACTATACAGATTGAAAGGTTTTCGTTACATTATCTTATAATTTATGGAGGTAATATCGCCAATTATTTCTTTTTCGCGCTTTTGACAGCTGCGATTACATAACATGTGAATCGGACTGAAAGAAATTAGCAATAAAATTGATATTAAATTATAGATGTTGTCCAGAATTAAATTAACTTTTATCTATTTTATAAAAAATAATTATTTTGATTTTTCAAATCTAGTTCTTGTCTGAATGTTTTTTTTTAATTTTACACAAAAAATAGATTTATCTTTCTTTATATTTATTAAATATTTTATAACAATCTAAAATAGTTTGAATTGGTATACTTACATAAAAATATTTACGCTATGCGTTTACTACTATATTATTGACAACATTTAATTAGCCAACTATTGCATTATTTCTTTTTATAGAATTCTGTCCAAACACTTTGATGATAATAATAATAATCATAATAGTAATTCGGCTCACACCAAAACACATAAACATAACCTCTACACAACATACATAGACTACCAGAAAGCATTCGACAGCGTCCCTCACTCCTGGCTGCTCGAAACCCTAACCTCTACAAAATAGACACCAAATTAATCCGCCTGCTAGAAATCATAATAAAGGAATGGACAACGACCATCAAAATGAACACGGGCAAAGAAACCATAAGAATCCAAAATGAACCGATCAAACGAGGCATCTTCCAGGGTGACCTACCTAAGCGCACTATGGTTTTATATAGCATTCAATCCGTTAACAGGCATACTTAACGAAGGGAATAAGGAATATCAGCTTGGCAATACTCGTATCAGCCATTTGATGTATATGGACGACATCGAACTGTACGCAAGCAGTGAGAAAGAACTCAGAGGAAACATCAATAAGACGCAATCATACAGTCAAGCTATCGGGATGAAATTCGGACTGGACAAATGCCGCATACACGCAACGGTCAAAGATGAATGGAACGAAATTCCACTATACGCAACAAGCAATAAACAACAAATAAACGTCATGGACAGGGACGAACTATACAAGTACCTCGGATATAAACAAGCATCAGTAATCAACCATAAAGGGACCAAACTGGCACTAACTACTGCATTCAAGGAGAGCCTAAGAGAAGTGATGAGAACTGAGCTAACAGCCGGAAATAAAATAAAAGCGATAAATGCCTACGCCTTGCCTCTACTTATATACAGCTTCGGAGTGATTAAATGGACAGACACAGAACTAGATGCGCTGAATAGAGATATACGGACAAAGGCTACGAAATACAGAATGCACCACCCAAAAAGCTCTATTGAACGTTTCCACCTAGCTAGGAGGAAAGGGGGAAGAGGTATACTGAACTTAAAGAACATACACTGGACTTAGGTCAAGAATATAAAGACCTACTTTGAAGAACAATCATTAACCAATAAGATCCATCAGACAATAGTAACAGAGAACTTCAAAGGTACCCCGCTAGAGGTAGAAAACGTCGCAAGCAAATTAGAAAACATGCAAAATGTCATAGATTGGTGGAAAGGAAAGGCATTGCACGGCAGATATCCCACAAAGTTATCAGAAGAGGGGATAGGCAAAAGAGCTTCAATGGAATGGATCAGGATGTGAACCCTATTTGCGGAGACTGAACGGATGATGTTTGCCATCCAAGATCAAGTTTTGCCAACAAGATATTACCGCAAACATATTCTGGCGGAGAACATAGACGATAACTGCAAACTATGCCGAAAACAGAAGGAGGCAATAGACCACCTCACTGGCGCATGCCAAATCTTAGCGCCACGCGAAACCGAAAGACATGATGCGGTAGCCAAAATCCTACATCTTGAACTGATGAAATTGGTGACGAAAGACGAACAAAATATACATTACAGTAAATATCAGCAATGTTGTGGAAAACAACGAATATCGTTTATACTGGGCGCGACCCATTACAACGGATACGGGGATTCTACACAACGTTCCAGAAGTAGTGCTCAACAAAAACACAAAAGAAGACGCAAATCATAGACATAGCGGTGCCTAATACCATCAATCTGTTCAAGAAACATCAGGAAAAAATGAACAACTACCTGCCTCTTGCCATCGAACTTAAAGCTATGTGGAAACAAGAGAGAGTATCGATAATCCCAATAATTATCGGATCAACAGGAGAAATCCCGAACGCTTCCAAACAGCTAACACCAAAGGCAAACTATAAACTTTTAATAGTTGTAAAGTCGGTAAATTGTCTGGAATTTCGTATAATAAATCCCAATCGTTTAGAGGTTACAGAGGAAAGGTAATCAATATGATAATTGAAGGTTAAACATTGATCAAAGATTATTCCAAGGTCTTTGAATGTATTAGCTTTACTCAACACATGTTCATTAATGGTGTATGAAGAGAGAACATTTATTTGTGCGAGTGTAAGTGACAACCTAACATTCACGTATGTTTAATTTTAGTTTATGCTCTAAGCATCATTGTGATACATAATTTAGGTTACGTTGAAGGTTCTGAATATCATCCTCATCTCCTATAGCTGAGAAAAGTTTGACTTCATCAGCATAAGCTAACACAGGACATTTAAGATTAATAAGTAAATCATTCAAGTATAAAATAAATAGAAGTGTTAGAGCCCTGAGGTACTGTTGATGTTGATACAAATTCCCTTGAATGGTAGCCATTGTAGAAAACCTGATTAATCATGTTACATAGGTAATTTTCCATAAGCTTAAAAAAATCCGGAAGACATTCCAAAATGACTCAATTTTTGTGTGTGTCAAATGCACTTGAAAAATCTGTATACACGACATCCACTTGTCCTGGAGCATCTAGAACTTCCCAGATATATTTTCAGAGCTCAACTTTGTACAATTCAACATGGGTTTATGCCTGGAAGATCCACTGTTACCAACTTGACCATAATTACACAATACATCTGCGAAGTCCTAAAGTACAATGTTCGAACACTTTTACAAAATTTGATAGAATTGAAATGGGCCTGTAATTCCTTAGGACTGACGAATCACCTTTTTTATAAACGGGTATCAATCTTGCTCGTTTCCAAAACTCAGGAAAAATGTTGCATTGGCTGAATAGGTTAATAAGTATTGCTAATGGCTTCGCAAAGGCAAATCTACCATCTCTAATAAGGAAGCTTCGAAGTTTGTCTTCCCCAGCTGTGTGCTTGTTTGGAGCATTAGTCATTATCTTGTTGAGCTCATCTTCAGTCACTGGTAGTAGTGAAAACGATTCATGATTAGAAACTGCAGAAATATCCAAAGGAATGTTGCTTTTTTTTTTTGTATTCTTTTTCTTTTGTATTCTAGTTGAGCCCTGTTTAGAGCGAATAAAAGCAAAAAGTTCACGAGGATTATGATGAATAGCTTCTTCAACGTCTCCTACATAGGTTTTGTAGAAAGAAGTAATTATGATGATACATCTCATCGAATGTTTGTTACTTTCTAATTAAGGTTCCTAAAATGGGAGGTGAGCTTTCTGGGCAGAGGCATAACAGAGTTCTTCAGGGCTCATTCTTTGGTTCGAAGCTTTTTATATTATATACCAGCGCTATTCCAAAATCCATCGCCACGAGACTTGATGCTTTTGTGTGTGACGAGATCTACATATGAGTAAACATCCAAGTGGCGTTTAACAATTAACATGGACAAATACGCAAAAATGCAATCCTCCACCTACAAACATCATAAATGGGGGTCAACGACGGACGCGGAAAACTGACGTTTAGTACCACGGCATAACTTTGGAGACGAGTTTGACATTTAGGCAGCACTTTTCCAGCATCGCTACAAAGTTTTTGCGTGCACGCGAAGCTCTGGCTTCTCCCCTGTGCTGGAAAAGCTCCATGAACTTGAAGATCAAGCTCTTCTTATGGTGTCTTGATCTGATCCTGATCTGATAGAGTGCCAACAAGTTACAGGTTGAAAGACCTTATATTAACGCGCAAATCCACCGCAATCTAGGGAATACTGCATCTGAGCGAGTATGCGCTGGTGCTGGCCAAGAATACCCTTAAGAGGGCTTCCGGATCGGAAAATTCATTGGTCCAGCATGTGGACGAGCTGGACTCCGATAAGCGGCCACCTCGTGTCCCGACCTACAGGATCCAGAAGATGGGGCATTAACATCCTGCCACAAGTTGACTGCTCACTCACAGTGTCTCATTGAAAACAGACTGCAATAACTAAGAGTAGAATGGCTACCTCACTTTCACAACAGTTTGACCTACGACCCCGCGAAGGAATTTACTTTCATTTGTAAATTATCTCATTATTATGAGGGTTATTCTTGGAAAAAACAAGTTTCGACTCGCGTTGCAACATTAATTTTGGGTAGGAATGTATGACTTATAAATTTGTAATTTTGAAAGTAGATATTTTACAATGGTTGATCAGGTATTGAACGGCTGTGATCAGGTATTGAACGGCTGTGATCAGGTATTGAACGGCTTTTATCATGTATTGAACGGCTTTTAGCAGATAATGAACGGCTTGGTCGGGTATTGAACGGCTTTGATCAGGTATTGAACGGCTTTGATCAGGCCGAATAACTTGGTTTTCCTAGAACAACTTTCATAATAATGAGATAATTTTTACACATGAAAGTTAATTCCTTCGCGGGGTCAAAGGTCAAACTGTCCTGAGGTTGAGGTAGCGTTTGGAAGACTAAAGGACATCGATAGATAAAACAGAAAACTTACGAATTAAAGTTCATTACCTGAATCAAGCAAAACTTGGTTTAAAGGTTCCCTTTTCATTTCATAAGAAACATAGCAACTTTTGTTCGTTTAACGTTTAACGTTTCATTTCTTTAGTAGTTGAATTAAAAAAAAAATTCGAAATACATGAATTGTACATGAATATCAAGTTTCAAGTAAATTTGACCATAATTTTACCACCCCCTTAGGGTGGAACTTCGAAGGTTCAAACGATAACTTTTTGATATTTTTTTTTAAAGACATGAGACAACAAGCTATGCATTTTAAATTTTCTACCGTCCTTTAAAACCTCTCAAATCCTTTGTTAGGTGTAACTTAATTAAATAGTAGGTACCTATAGAGTTTTCCTTCGAAATTTTCAAAATGCAAGAAGCGGTCAAATGCAATGAAACAATGGCCGATCGTATCCGATAAACAATATCTCTGTATTTTACGAAATTGCTAGTGGTCAATTCCTTTGTGGTGCCAACTTTACAGACTAGACTTCATATTTGGTAACCTTTTTTTCTGGTTCTAATTCGCTATTTTTCCTCAATACAAACTTTATATTTTTCTTTCCGGCATAGCAATTTTGCTTTCTACGTTAATGAGTTTCTTCGATTGGCTGGTTCTTCATGATGTAGCAGCTACTATAGTTTTCATAGAGCCGGCATAAATCTTCTTTTGATGCTCGGATGCTGATTCTTTTCTTTCTCACCAATAGGTGTCATTACCAGTCCTCCATTTGAATTCAATAGCAATAACAGCAATGACGTTGTTAATATTAAGACTTTTTAAAAAGAAAACTTGATAGGCTCAGTATTTTGTGTCATCCGCATCAAAAACATAAGCTTTTTTAAAGGTTTAGATGGCGGGCTGGTTTGGGACTTAAATGTTGCTCCAATTGGCTGTAGCTGGTTTGCTGGTTGTTATTTCTTCTTGTTTCGGTCACGTTATGTTTCCACATAAAGAGAATTACTTTTCTACAATCTCGTAAGCCTTAGTGACCATTTTCAATAGAAGTTATTTGTTTCGCTAGTTCAATGTTCAAGTTTATCCTGCTTGATACATCAATATTAATACATTACTCCTCAACATAATAACTTCTTTGGACAAACAGAACTCTACATACATTACTACTACTAATATTGGAGTAGATCCACTCATTTCGAAAATGGCCTTGACTATCCTTGACATTCAAATTTAATTTATACCAGTCTATCAGTGTTGTGTAAATTTCCATTTTCCTGAAAGAATATGACGAAATCTTAGTAGGCAAAGTTTACAAAATAGGTCGTATTTAATCGAAGATTTGCTTCTTATTTGTGTTATTTGTTTCTAATAAGTAAAACGTAAATTTCCACTAGAACCAAAATAGATCGCGAATAATAACAATAATTATATGCGTAATACACGCGTAGTTGACACTTTTTCACGCGCGTCTTATATCTGTTTATAAAGCTTGCTTTTGCTTCGTATATACATATATATGTCTATATAGTGCGTCCGTCTAAATGCGTACATCTGTATAAAAACAAAAATGATATGCGTCTAATTTTATCCATCGATAATTGATAATACCCTGTTTCATCTTCAAGAAAGAATCGCATTTACATCATTATGTATCCAAGCGATATCGCGGGCTATTTTTACACAGATAGGACGTGATGCAATTAAACAAATACATTTACAAATAAAAATAACAATCGTCTATTCGATCTAGTTTTAGGAAGTCCAGAGTTCTAATGCGTCTTTTGTATAAATATTTTAATATGTATTACCTTTCTCTTCAATTACATAAACTATCTATGATGAAATAATTAATGGTCATGCACTATAATATATCTTAAATAAAAATAAAGAAATAATGAGATTAACTATTTGAAACTGCATCATGTTACATATAATAAATCTTTGATTTAATTGCTATTAACAATGGCGTAACTTCAGTAGGATCGTACCATTCTCGTTTCATTAAAAAAAACCACACACAAAGAATTGTAACAATATTTATATAAAATAATATTGTTATTAATA
This sequence comes from Holotrichia oblita, assembly GCA_023690525.1. Classification (NCBI taxonomy): domain Eukaryota; kingdom Metazoa; phylum Arthropoda; class Insecta; order Coleoptera; family Scarabaeidae; genus Holotrichia; species Holotrichia oblita. Next base: position 42,292,101 of record CM043016.1, on the reverse strand, counting down.
AGATAAACTATAATAACATTTTATAAGACTTCCTGTTGACTTTTACTTCACAAAACAATCAAACGAATGCATCAGCTAATTAGTAATTGATTTTGAACAAGCAATGCAGAATCTATTAGCAAAAAACTTGAGGAAGTATGTAGATCTGTACTTTACTTGTTTAGAAAGGCGAATGAAAGGATAATTACTGCATATTAAAATCATAGCAAATTCGTTGTTTTATTATCGCAGAATAATAAGAGCAACATCATAAATGCTGTTAAATCTAATTACCTACGTTGTAGTAAATTAAACCGATATTCTAAGCGAATTTTTCGGTTTAATTTTTCATTATTAAGATTGTAACAGTCAAATTATAATTATTTGCATTATCGTATTCAGCTCTCCTAAGATTCATGTTTGATTCAATTTGTAATTATTTTAACAAAAGAGCAATTTATTTTCGTATTTCGAAATCGAAATCTGTTTCTCTAATTTAAGTAGTTTGTATGTTATTAAATCCCATCAATTGGACACATTGTGCATCCACAAACAAACAACAAGACTTTTAGCTTAGATATAACGTGTCCTTTATAACTTTCTACTTTAGAACGCAAGTGAAGGTGATGAATAAACCTGGCCTGCTATAGTAATATACATAACTCATAACGGCTTGAATCTGTTCGTACCACAATAGGACATAGCGAGACAAACGATATCATCGTCAGGATATTTAAAGTAAGCTGTGCACAAAAACTGCTGATGAAATAGGAGCTCAAGGTAAGTTATATTTCCTTCATGTTTTTACATTTATATTTAGGCTTTTCGCACTGCAGCATTGTGTTCTACATACCCTTTACTCGTTAGGTTATGAACATTAGATTTTTTTGATAGTCCTACATTTTATAGACGGGGCAATGAATCGGAATAAACTGGTCCACATCACCCTCTTCAAGAGTACAGATGTATACGGTTTGTAGATGGCCCCAAATTGCAGGGCATACTTCCTTGACTATTCGCCCCACTATCACATCAGATATTCTGTATGAATATCCTCGTGTTCTAAATAAAGAACCAGTTGCTAAGGACCCGCAAAAAGATCCTTGTTCTAAAATGTGTGTGTGGACTCATGAGCACCCATGCTGCTTTGGTATGGTGGCCAAAAACAATACAGAAGACTGTACAACAACAGCTTCAACAAATCCAAAGACTTATTTGTCTAAATATCACTGGAGTGATGCGGACCTGTCCCACTGCAACGCTAGAAGTACTCGTGGAAATCACTCCACTGCACATTTACATCCAAAAACAGGTTATATCGAGTGCCCTATCTCTGGTCAGACTTATGGGATTAAAACCTGGGGACATTAGAGGACACTTTAAAATTTACATTGCAAAGGACAAGATCACTATGCAATACATGTACATGTCGGGCTCGTGGCCTAGTGGCTTGCACACTTGTCTCGTAGTCCGGCAGTACCGGGTTCGAACCACGGTGCTTGCTTTCTGAGTTTGGTTTTCTGTAGTTTTCCAAATTCCACGGCAAATGCGGAAAGTTTACATCTTAAGTCGGTCTACAGCCGCAGGCGTAATAATAACTCATGGCCCCTGTAATTGGCGTAAGCTGTTGGGGGATGCTAAGGCATGAATTATTATTATTATTACAACTTCTACCAATCTTACAAGATGGTCGTCGAAAGCCGTACTAAGTGGGTATCCGATGACACTCAACTCAAAAATGGAACCCTGGACATTAGGATCAATGAGCCTAACCACTATCTCAAAGTGCCTATGGGACTCCACACCAACATATTTCGAGCGGAGTCTTCTGCTAAAAATTTATGCGCCGTAAGGAACCTCGAGATAGGCATACGAGGCCGAACAATTAGTATATCAACTGACAGTCAAGCGGCGTTGAAAGCTGTGAGTGCCTACACATACGAGTCGGGTCGGTTCCATGATTATATGCAATTTAAGCTAATTGGGACACAATAACCACGTAACTCTTCAGTGGGTCCCAAGCCATCAAGAGATCGAAGGGAACGAAAAGGCAGATAAGCTTGCCAAAGAAGCAGCAAAAATCCACTTTATTGGATCTTATCCCTGTTGTGGACTGCGAAAGAGCAAACTAAAACAAGCAATTAACAAATAAGAGGACAACAGAGAGGCCTCCCACTGGCAGAATACGCCAAGACAAAAGCTAGTGAGGGCACTGTTATCAGGATCGCCTAAGACGGCAAAGACGTTGCAAACTTTTAGCAAAGGGGATGTTGGACTGCTGGCGGGCTTTTGACAGGTCATGTGGCACTGAAGTACCAACTAAATAACCTCGAAAAAGCTGAAGATCAAATCTGCCGTCGATGTTAAGAAGATCTAGAGACGACAGAACACATTTTGTGTAAGATAACTTCTCGACAGAGTCGGTGTTCGATACTTTTTCTGAAGAGGCTCATTCATCGCATCACAATCAATCAGACCTTTCTGAAAATGTAAAAGATGCCTCTAGTGACACAATTTTTTCTTAACCTTCAGAATTACTGCTGAGAGAGGGAAAGGGGGAGGTTGCATGTTCGCTCCAACAGTTAGTGATACCAAGCGTAAAAAAATCCGGAGCATGATTTTCATGATCGTTTTATTGAAATTGAAAAACAAAAAATGAAAGTGCTATGGAAATTTCAGGCCTGCTTTCTGTTTTGACGAGGATTGCTGAGAACAGGGAGCTGACTGTGAGAAATAAATGCAGATGCCGCGTTACAATGACGTGTCCAAAGTGTTCAGCAAAGGACTTTCAATGAGGCTCCTTTCCGTAAATTTTCCTTTTTCATCTCTCTCTCCTCATCAGGTTAGTATCTTCGAGTGACATTATCTCATCCAATTAAATACAAAAACCACTTTAGTACTACAGTACATTGGGAACTGAACAACTGCACTGACGAACAACGGCTCCAGTGGATGAATGTGTTCGTCCGTTTTGTTGGTCGTCAGTTTCCGCCAGCTTTATCCGGCCGAATACGGTTCTAGTGGATAACCGTTTTAAAAGCAAAGGAAAACAAAAAACTAAAAATTCAAATTCGCAAACAAAAAATCTAAATAAATAACATGGGGAACAGTAACGACAGTGTCACATAATAAAAAAATTCACGCTTTGACTCTCATGTCGGTCATAAATGACACTGATTTTGTATACGGCGCCAGCGGTTCTCTACAGGAAATTTCATAATGCGTCAAGGGCACCGGGAGACATCTATTGGTCGCCCTCGAGACTTCCATTTAAATATGACTTAGCAACGATTTCAAATATGCTGTAACGGACATGTCAGTCAAAAATGACTGACACAGCGTCCTAAGCACTTTTTTGTTTCTAGCGCCACGTCGGACATGTTTCAATTAAAAAAAGTGTAAAATTATAAATAAACATTAGAGTGTAAACGAATTTGTTTAAAATAGCACCATGAGGTGATATTTGAACTATTAATGAGGGTATTTTTCACATAATATATAAAGAAATAACTAGATTAAAAGTTCAAGTAACAGTTCGTGAAGAAATATGTAGAGATCTACGTTAAAGTCGAAACTGAAGAAAAAATAAAGAGATTAAAACCAAACATGTGGTCAAGGAAAGAAAAGAAAAGGAGGACAATCAGGACAAACACCTAGTATAATGGCAAGTAAAACAAAATAGGATAGAATTAAAATCGAAGATATTAAGCAGAAGACAACCAGAGCTGATTGTGTGGAACATGAGGAAGTAAGATGGTTTTGACGTATAATTGGAATAAAAGCAAATATAATAGTAAAAAGGATAATGGAAACAAGGAGGCGGATGGAACAGATTCGAAAATTGAGGATAACAAAATGATAGTAGCAAGGGGTAGCCTCTTGCTACTCCAGTCTTCAATTGGTCAAGCACATCTATGCACGCGTTTGTTATATTTTGGAAACTGACTCAAGTCCTGCTAATCAAGTCCTGATAATTTGAGGACCCCTCATCTTCGTCTGTCGAGCAACGCAGGGCTAAAAATATAAAGTATCAGTGCAAACAATCAAAAATTATACGTTAGAATACTTGGCTGGGCAATATGAGAAATTTTTCTAAAACCAGTCAATATAAAATTTAAATTTTATTTATAAATATCGATAGCATAACTTTATAAATGTTTACCCTTATTAATGACACTTCACATTCTAGCACGCATTGTTTGCACTGACGTTAAAAGGCAACGGTAGTATCAGCGCCAACAGAGATATAAATCAAATGCAGTAAACAATCAGGAAAGCGTTTAGAACTTGAGAAAAAAAGAAGACGACCTCTACGCTCACTAACTAAGATAAATCCTATAAAACTCGGAGTCTATTATTACGGAATGTAATCCTGCGACAGCAGGAAAGGAGCATAAATTAACGATAACATAAGACAAGCCGTTTACAGCGCACAGACGTAATTGAAACGTTGTTGCTGTAGAATGAAAAAAAGCGCATCGTACTTGCTAAATAATATTCTTTACCGAACGATTCAATTAATAAATATTTATATTAATTCTTGAATTCCTTATTCCGAATGCCGTTTTTTCTCCTCTGCCTGCAATTCAATGCGAAACCGTTCGAAAGTATATCCTGAATTTAGTAATTTTCGTAAAAATGAACGAATGAACGAATAAGAATTATAAGGTCGTCGTTATTAATTATGAGTGCGAACGCTAAAGGTCGTTTTCTAGTCTAATAATTGTTCAATTTTATGTACAAGGCGATATGACCTTATTGAGCTGCATTGAATTGTATATATTATTATTAATTCAGAACTAATACACGTTATGGTTTGCAAAATATTTATTTTATACATTATTATACAGAAAAAGCCCAACTCCAACTGAAATATCTGAGATTTCCTGTTAGATTATAACAACGAACAACAGAAGTTATCAAAAGGTTTTATACACTATGACGGCACAATAGTTGTTCTATTTATTTAAATGTGGGAGAATTCTTTGAATATACTATTCCAAAACGGAGAGCAATTATTTTATTATACCGAAACCGTATATAATATATACAATCATTTAGACACAATTTTGAACAATCGCTTTCTGGACATATCAAAGGTTGTCAAAGGAAAAAGTTGTAGTTCAAATAAAAAATTATAAGTATGTTGGTTATATAAAGGTACATTTCTCTGCAGAAGAATACCTGGACAATCGAATATTATCTATAATTTTTTGTTTTGGGATTACACGGAAAAGTTTTTCAAAGTTTTCACACAAGCTCGTATCCTTCATTGTTATTGAATGGAAGGAAAATTACTTGCATGTTCTTGCTGCATTTTTTGAGCAAATAAAATGGCCTTCACGCACGTTTTTGGTTAGTTGATTATTAATTCTTGTTTTCTACATTTGTTGTTGTTAGATCTATACTTAGAATATTATTTGTTGAAGATTATAATTTTCGAAGTATTATTACATATTTATTATGCCAGAATTATCTTCATGTCATTTCTAATCTCTGAACTACTAATCTTGAAAGAAATTCATACAAAACACATTACAGCATAGACTGGCTTACTAAAAATGTTAACTTTGAGACAGTCGATGTGAAAAGCTAAAAATAAACAAAGAAACGCATTAATTTAACCATTAACCAACGTGGAAGCATTGAACAGATTCATGGAATTTCAACTTCAATATATGACAAGCTTTCGAGAACGTTCACCCTGTCAAGTTATTATTAATCGATGTATTATATCTTGGAACTGGACGACGATTATTTTTAAAGTGGAGCATCTGTTAATTTTTAAAATGAAAAAAAAAGAATAAGTAGAAAGAAACAGGAATAAAACTGGAAAGAAACCAAAAATAACTTGCGGAGAAACTTGAAACAAAGTGCAAAGAAACTGAAACGAAACAGTAAAGAAATTGGAACCGGAAAGAATTTATGGAGGAAATGGAAAGAACGGCTCAATAGCCGTTGCCCTTAGGGGTGGCTACCCAACAATGTCAGATATCGATTTAATTCTCCCTCTCTTGACATTTTTCCCTGAAATTTGTATTCCAATCGATTTACCATTACCCATTACAAGACAAAAGAAGAAGCAAAGTGAACAGAAACTAGAAAAAATTGAGGAGAAGCTGAAAAGGAATCAGAAAGAAACGAGGATGAAAGCGGAAAGAAATTGGGAAAAAACTGGAACTAAACTGCAAAGAAATTGGAACGAAACTTAAACCAAACCGAAAAGAAACTGCCAAGAAACTAGAACAAAACTGGCACCAATCGGAGAGTAACTGAAAAAACAAACAAACATAAATTGAAAGAAAAAGCAAACAAACTGGAACAAAACTGTAATAATGCCGAAGAGAAACCGGAAGCAGCTTATGGAGAAACTGGAAAAAAACCTGGAAACTAATTAAAAAGAATCTGAATAAATTAAACAAAGGGACAAACCAGAGAAACAAACTGGAACAAAACTATAATGAAACCGAAAAAGAAGCAGAAAGAAGCTGGAAGGGGAGTGGAAAGAAACTGAAAAGAAAGTAGAAAGAAACTGGAGAGAACCCGGAAAAAAATTGAAACGAAACCGAAAAGAAACTGGAAAGAAACTGGAAACAAACCGGAATCAAATTGAAAGGAACGACAAATAAGCTGGAACTGAGATGTAATAAAAATGGAGAGAACCCGAAAAGAACTGCAAGGAAACAGGAAACAAACTGGAACAAATCTCGAAAAACTGAAAAAAAAGGAAGGAAGACGGAAACTAGAAGGAAATTAGAGGTAAACTGTAACGAAACTGTAAAAGAACTAACACGAAACAAACCGGAAAGAAACTCTAATGGCACTAGAATGAAATCGGAAAAAAAAACCAGCGAGAAAATGGAAGGACTCTTTAAAAGATGGAAGAAGAAATAGAGAGAAGCAAAACAGAAACTGAAACGGAAATGAAAACCAAGTGATAGAATCGGTTAGAAACTGGATAAAAAATTGAGACAGTTCGAAAAGAAATTGGAAGAAAACTAGAGAGAAACTGAAAAGGGAATTTCCAACTAATTAAAAAGAACTGGAAAGGAACTGGAAACAAACTGGAAACAAACTGGAAAGAAACTGAAAAAAGAATCATAAAAAGACACTTGAAACTAGAAAGAAATTAGAGAAAAACTGTAACCAAACTGCAAAAGAACTGGCAGAAAACAAACCGGAAAGGAAATTATAATGACACTAGAATGAAACTAGAAACAAAAAACTAGCAAAGAAATGAAAGGGATCTGTAAAGAAACGGGAGAAGAAATGGAGAGTAGTAAGGGAGAAACTGGAAATAGACTGAAACAGAAATGAAAAAGAAATTGAAAGAAAACGATCACAAACTGGAAAAAGGCAACGGAAAAAATTACTCGAGAAAAATTAAAAAAGAAATTTCTAGTTAACTAAAAAAAGGAAATTAGAAATTCGGCAGTAATTGGAGAATAACTAGATAAACAATAAAATTTGTACGGGTTTTTCGGTCCTTTAATAATAAAATCTTTATTTTCGATAATAAAGATTTTATTATTAAAGGACCGAAAAACGCGTACAAATTTTATTGTTTATCTAGTTATTTTCAAAAAAAAAAACAGTCAAAAAACAACATCAATAAAAACTATATCAACTAGAGAGGAATTAGATATTTTAACAAAGAAAATTCGCATTTGATTCTAAAGAGATGGTGCATATATACAAGATATACGACGAACAAACTACAATTTTTGAGAATAGAAAGATTGATACAAGTTTTTAGAATTTAGAATAATGGACTTAACCATTCTCTCCTTCCATAGTTTAAAAGCGTTCAACTAGCTGTCTTTAGGGAGACTATCGAAAAAACACTTAACGGCGATGTCAATCTTTTCTTCTGACTGGAATCTTTTCCTTCTCAAATGTTTTTTGAGCTCAAAACATAGCTAGAAGTCACACATCGCCAAATCCGGTGAGTAAGGAGGATTGTCCCTGCTGTATGGGACAACGCATTATCATGATGTAACATGATTCCCTTTTTTGGCACTTTACTGAACACAGTAGGCAAACAATTTTCAACATATCATTTAACGGTAACTGTCTTCTGATCTTCCAATTTAATTGTGGCTACCAACTCCGTTCTTCTAAAAAGTTCTATGTACATAACTTCTTTCATTGGTCGTTGTTTTTTCACCATCGTAGGGGTTGCCTCATCTTCATGTATCCAGATTCGGCTTTCTTGGCGAGTGGGAACATCAAAAAACGGTATGTATGTTTCATCGCCAATTACAATTTTAGAAATAATTTGATGGCCTCCAGCATTCAACATATTTAAAGTTTGTTGAGAAATTCTAACACGTTCTGCTTTTTGTAAATCTGTCAGATGATCGGGTACAAACCGAGTTCCAATATTTTTCAAATGTAAATGTTTATGCAATATTGATCTCACTTGCGAGGATTCAATCTTCAGATTGGAGTCTCATGGTAATGCGATTGTCCTCTTCCACCATCTTTTTCACCGCAAGATAAATAAATAACAATTTGTTTTGCATGGGTAACTAGGGTATACCTAAAGGTAAGCAAAATATAATAATAATAAATCTTCTTATGAAGCTATAATTTTTTATGTGTAGAAAACGAGTATTATTAAAGTTAGTGCAGTTGTTTTTTTGTTGGAACTTTATCGCGGAAATTCTGTTGATATATTGCAGATAATTACCGCAGAAAATTAAATTATCATTATTATTAGCATGAAATGTTTGACAAATAGTGTTAAATGTTGTCGTTTGAAAAATAAAATTGAATAGTAACTCCCAACTGTTTCTTTCATAGTCAGACCGTGAATTTTTCGCGCTGCCCCCATACATAATCTAACCATTCTTCTGTTACATTCACACGTTGCAATTGAATGGTTTTATAACTAAAACTCAAAATTTATTATCCACCTTGATTTACGTAAGAGTACTTCATAAATTATCGCCATTGTCGCTGTTCGAATAAGGATTTTATTCTTTATTCGTAATTTGTCCTTTTCGCTTTCTGTTTCTTTTTTCTCCCGAGTAGGTATTGTGCTAACTTTATGTATTACTAATTGATAATTAGAGACCGAATACTATTAGAGTAGTAATCAAGGATGACGAAGAATTGCTGAAAGTGATCGTTAAGCTTTCACTTTTCGTGATATGTGCCGAAGCATTTAATTATTGGTTCGTCTTTTATTATTGTTTCTCTTATATAGCATTTAATTGATAGCAATCATATCGCTGTTACATCCTAGTATATTATACCTTGTATTTAATATGATGGTTTATATCGTGTAATTGCGGATAAGTAGCTGTTTGAGAATATTGTGATATTTTTTTTTGTAAATTAATATTTCTGAGAACTGGATGTCATTTACGCTTATAGTAAGTGATAAAATTAATTGTCAAATCTGAATTAATAACAGTTTTGAGGAACAGTGTATTTGTATGCAGCTACAAACGCCACACTTATTTCTATTACTACGAAATTAATGAAAGGATGAATTATGACCGTATAGTCGCCAGTGTAGAGCTAATAATCGCCATGTCTCTTTGACACCGGAAGTGCACAGACTCTCCGGAATATATAGGTCAACAAAACACTGCAGACATTTGTTACGCAGTTCGTGCTGTGTTATGGTACTACATAGACGGTGCCACAGAAATTGTTGCTGCGGCATTTAGGTCGTTCTATTAAGATTTATATTCAAATAACTGGGATGATCTTAAATTATTTATATGTCGTATAAAATTGTAAATTAATAATTAAGGAAAATTAGTCAAATATGTGTCATAATCTTATAGATAAAACAATAACAAAAGAAGGTTCTATTTTAGTCATTAATTGTACCATAAAACTTGTATACGGATCAAGCATAATATACAAAGACTTAGTCATGTTGCCGTCGCCTAGTAAGTACTTCCGTTAAAGGTCTACACTTACTTTTCTTTATGCAAATAAATCCGCAATACAGAACGAAAACACAAACGCGCCCGCGGTGGAAAGATTGATGTTTAAACTTTAATCATGTCAGAATCTAAACTCCTGTAATTGAATTAGATCACGGATAATAACGAATGTGATTCAATTAAACTGGATATGTCGCGGACTACTGATTACTTTATCTAAGTTATATTTTTTCTTCTTCGTACGTAATTGTAATTAATATACGCAGTTCTTGTTAAATGATGACGTGGGATAAAATGCACGCGTAATAAACAAGAAATATTTGTATTATTGTACATATTATTACATGCGTATATATAATTATGTATACAAGTAATAGTAATAATCTTTATTCGTTTCCTATTTCCATAATTATAATTAATACAATTCTTAGTGCTTTAAACAGAGCAATAATTAATAAATAATAAAATCGTGATTATATCCATTAACCTCAACTATCTTATAAATGAAATCCGATTCATATTTAAAGTAAAACACATTCAAGAGCAAGTTAAATACTCTGTGGAATAAACTATGAAAAAGAGTCCTTTCTTATAAATATAATTGGTAGTATGAGTTTTCTTTCTATACACATTAAAATCTAAGGTCACTGAGAAGATTTTAGTCAGCAGAAGAAACGAACACGTGGAGGAAAATAACACCTTAAAAGACCACCAGATAGGGACATGGCACGGCAGTCCTAAGATCTGGCACGAAACACTGATTTCGAAGCTGGTAGCAGCAAGCACAAGGAAGAATCTTTCCCTTCAAAGTTGAACAGGCCTTGTCGATAGAAACATCGGCAGAAGCTGGAGTCCCGCAGGGATCTCATCTAGGGCCAGTTCTTTAGAACATATTCCTCAATGAACTACCGACACATCTCAGTACCAAAATTCTAGTTTACGCCGACGATCTCGTGTTATATTCCCATTCACAGCATCCTGAAACGTCACTACAAAAACTTAACCACCACATCCCATCCTTACAAAAATACCTGAAGAAATGGCGCATTCAACTTAACACTGCGAAATCAGAGTTGATGGTGGCCACTAGGTTAGGTTAGGTTAGGAGTGGGGTGGCATGGGAGCCTGTTTCACCGCGACCTTTACAGGTCTATTGTGATCCTCTTTTCCTTAGAGAACGCTCTCTAGTTTCTCCTTCTTAATCAGACTTATCATTTTTGAGAGCGGCTCTTTTATGCAGCCGTTAGCTGTGTGATTATCTACGCCCATTGCTAGAAACCTTGTCCTCGCTAGGTCGTCACAGTGGCACAAAACATGAAACTGGGGTTTCTTCTTCCTCTTGACAGAATCTGCAGAGAGCATTATCTGCCAGGCCGATGTTAAACATATGCCTATTCAGTCTGTAGTGACCGGTCATCAGACCTACTACCATTTTGACAGTCTTCCTGTCTTTACTCAGTAGGTCTTCAGTAAAGTCAGGTCTCTGTTTCCTTAAGAACTCCTTAGCCTGTCTTTGTCCTGGTGATCTTTTCCACTATTCCTTGGACTTATTTTGTGACCATTCGTAGATGGACTTCTTAATTTGTGGTTTGGTAATTCCGAAGGAAGGACCCGCTTCTATGAAAGGCCTTGACGAACCTCGTCTGGCCAGCTCATCTGCCGCCTCGTTTCCCTTCACGTCCGTGTGGCTGGAGACCCAGGTCAAAGTTATTTTCCTTACGGTGCCCACCTCACTTAGGGCTCTTACGCAGTCCCAAACCAGCTTTGTGTCAGCACTTGCGGAACTGATCGCTTTAAGTGCTGCCTGACTGTCACCTTACCTTCGTTCTGTAAATGCCAGCTCTTACGCCGTGGTCAGTTTTAGAGCCGTCGGTGTATCAGCTTGAATCCGCTCTTACTGGTGGGCCACATTCCCAGTACTTCTTATCTGGTATTATAACCTGATATTTTCTATCTAGGTTAAATTTCTGAACTATGGTGTCGCTTGGCGTCCCCGGTAGGGGCGCCGCCTTGAGTTCATCCAGTACTTTTTGATATTCGGCGCCGTGCGATTTACTTATCGGTGCTTGACTGTGCATGAGTCTGTAAGCTGCAGATGTAGCGCTTCCTTGTATAAAGATTTGTAGCGGTGGCTGGTTTAGAATTACTTCCATTACGGCTGTGGGGGTCGATCTCATTGCCCCTGTGGCGCACAGACAAGCCAGTCTTTGTACGCCTCCCAGCGTTTTGGCCGCCCCCGCCTGTCGCACCTTTGGCCACCATGCTATAGCCCCGTATGCTATCATGGGTCTAATTATCCTGGTGTAGTGTGACTCCACAGAGTCATTTTGGTGCTAAGGCCCCAGTTTTTACCACATAACTTCCTACACCTGCCCAAGGCAATAGTAGCTTTATTGGTTGTTTTTTGGATGTGCGTATTCTACGTGAGGCTTTGATCAAACCATACCCCGAGGTATTTCGTCTCTTTGGCCTGTGGTATTCTTTCCCCACCTATTACTAGTGGTTGCAGACCCTCTAGCGATCTTTTTCTTGTGAACGTGACAACTTGTGTTTTCTGAGCACTGACTACTAGTCTCTCTTGTTTACACCAGCTGTTTACCGTGTTTAGAGCTCTTTGCATCTGCTCCATCAGGAACTTTTGGAAATCGCCCTCTAACGACTATTGTTGTTGTGGCCACTAAGAGATTACATAACACCGACACCAAAACCATCGTCAGAGCACGAGGAGTACTGATACCTAAAAGTAACCTAAAATATCTCGGCACGGTTGTTGATACGAGGTGGGCTAAAAACGCGGTAAAGAAGGCATCTGTGGCCATTGTTTCATTATCCAAATCAAAATGGTGGCTAAACAAAATCGACCTGAAACATAAAATGTACATTGACACCTGCGTCTTCTTTATTCAGGTTATAATTGTGGTATTATTTCTCGAACGTTAGCAATTCGTAAAGTAACATTTCATAGTTCTATTGAGAAAAAACGTTATTGTGTTCTGTGCATCAAATGTTTTTGGATAAGATCAGGTCATACAAAAGTTAAGAAAGCTCCATTGTAGAAAACATTAAAATTTAAATCATATCGTAGGCTTCCACAGTCTGGGTCTCTAAAAACGAAATAAATTATAACAAGGATATAATAATAATAATAATAGTTAGAGTCACCCCTCACTTAAATAACCCCGTTATTTCTGATCTGGATTCCACTGTCATAATTATAGATTCTGACTAGTTCATTTTGAATTTCCCGCTTTCCCCCTACTCCCTTTACAGTTCCTGACTTAAGTTGGTTACTTTTAGTTTTGAATTTCCCCCAATTAATATTTCCCTGTTTAACCTGTCTCACTCAGACCTGTTTCCCGCGCTCAACCATGCGGTCTATGTTCGGTGGATTGTCACCTTAATTTTATTAATTCACAATACATTTTGTGTTTTTAACATGTTGTGTCTAGTCTTAATATAAGCTCCTAGTATGACCAATAGTATTAATGGTTATCTTTACGAACTTATGTTCTGTGCTTGCTAGCTTCTTACTCTAATCGTAAGTTTTTTATTTATGATTACTGTTACTGTTTCTTTATTGGCATATTTTCTTGTAGAATTACCTTCTGAGGAAGATTTTAATAAAAATCGAAAGCTTAAGGTTTAGATAAATGAGTCTTATTTCCTTTCAATAAGGATTTTACCATTGGCTGCTAACCCCACTAGCTCTACGTTCATCTCAATTAGCGTTTAATAATAATAATAATAAATATTGTCTAAGATCACTGTTGGACATCGACATTGTTAACATTTTACAAAGTAACAGTAAAAACAGAATGCTATTTAAAAATGTATATCAATATTATACAAGCTCGAGAGACACAGACTATAGTCACAAGAATTAAAAAAACACCCATCAATAAAGTATTTTCTAAATTCTTTATAAAAAATATTACTGTCCCGTAAGCATTTTAGGTTGTCTGGAAGAGGATTGTGGGCTTTAATTGCTGCATAATATGGTCCTTTTTCATAGAATTTTGCCTTATAGGCAGGAATAGATAAATGGTTGCCTCTTTTCGTTGAGATACTAGATTTAGATACTATGGCATTCGTATCGAAAGAGCGTGCATTTTTGTTATAATATTTCAATAGTAGGGTCAGTATATTAAGTTCTTTAATGTAGGTTCGACATGACGTAGTAAAATTAAATAAGAGTAGCCAGATCGAAAAAAATTATCATGATAAGTAGTTCTTCCTTATAACTGAAAATAGATTAAGCATCAGTGCTTCTCTAAACGCAAAACCTAATTTCATCGCACTTTTCTATGCATCCTATATTGTACAACAGCTGCTACAATGGATTCATTCCAACCCCCATTCCTTCTAGTGGACAAAATTGAAAGTAGTATACTGCCGGGTGTCAAACAATCCAATCGGTACATCAGATACCGATCTAGCTTGGACAATTCATGGATTGTCAGTCCCGGTAGATTTTTCGATCTGCTGAGCATGCTAATGGTGATTCCATGTACGGCTTACCATGACGTAACATATTGAACTGAATTTATTACACTCGCTTACGGTGGCAATTCCAACAATATAGCATGAGCGCCTATTACAGGCATTTTTTGGTTTTTTATATTATGGCATTTCTCAGCGTTTTAATTGTAATTTTACATAAAAGTAGAAGACAACAAAAGAAAATGTATTCGCTTTCTTATATATGTATAATAATAACCAAAAGAAAATGAGCACAAAGCTACCTATTTTTATTGTAAAAGTACTGAAAAAAGTTTTTTTTCAGTATGTACATATTTGTGTACTTCAACTATTTTCAAGCTTCAGTTTCCGGAAAGTATTAGCATTATCTCTTCTGTCATTACTACCACGCCACGATCACAATACATGTTAACTAAATAATAAAAATTTAGTTAGTTTAGTCAGTTTTTCTGAGTTCCATCAAATAGGTGCAGTGCTCCTCAAGTAACCAACAAGTACACTCACTTGCATCATAATAAAAAATCATTTAGCATCTATTTAACAATGTTCTTCATATTGATGTTGATTATGTGTTTATTCCTTGTTTGTAAAACTAGTTCCTGGATATTTCTCAGTGTTTGTTAAATGTTTTTTATTGTTTACGATTACAGGAACTATAAATCCTCCAAGTTGCATGTTTTCATATTTAACAGTCAAGATCAAAGAAAATATGGAAGTATTTGGAACACTGTTTTGTTTCATAACCAGTGATTTTGTTCGATGTAAACATGTTGCCTATTGCTATAGTTTTTCGTCATGAATGAAAGTACTACATAATATCGTGTTATTATCAAACATAACTGTTGTACTTCTTGCAAATAATAAGCTTGTTGCAGCAATAGAATGATAACATGTTTATGGAAGTTAGGAACTGATATAAAAAAAATTGGTAACAAAATACAACGAAAGAAAAAGGAACAAATAAATAAATACACAACATTTTTTTTTTGGCACAAAATGATTCCATAAAGTGCTGAAAAGCCAGTAAGATTTGAAACGACGGAAACAACCGTTTTAAGATTATATAAAATTATATGATATATTCAGGTCTTACAAGTTTCTAACAGTATCCCATTCTCGATGATGTTTTCCTTGCGTATCGGTAACATTTTTACGACAATCAGGACATTAATTTCTAAATTAGCACACCTGCATTCGGAATTATTGTAATTCTATGCACATTCACTGATCACTCATGTGTGTTCACATAACATTTCGTGTTACTCATAGTCGGACATAATTACTTCATGCTGGTTCGTAAAATGTAATTATCGCGGCAATATTTTCTTTTAAATTTTAATAGCCGAGCAATAGCGGTATAAGTATCTTATGTTAGCGGTTTGTTTGCCCGGATTTACATAACAATGCAAATAGATATTAGAACAGCATTTGTATGAAATCGGAATACGCAACTCATGATAATTTTTTACTTGAGATTTTCAATTATATCTGAATGAGAAATTCAATCCATAATTTAAATATTTTTCCATATTTTTTTTAAATTAAGAAACCGTAACGTACTACGGGATTAAAGCAATCTCTATAGCTAGGTAGATTTAATCACAGTAATCGATACACAACGATTGTTTTAAAACGATCGTAAACAAACATTAAAACGATCATAAAATCGATTTTAACTTAGACCGTTCATTCAATTCTCCGGTAACGGTATTTCGCAAGTATTTTAATCGCGAAAATAAACAGAAATCGCCGCAAAACCTATCATCACATAACTACAGTCGTGTAATGCATACAACATAAATAAATCGTAGAAAAATACCTTCGCATACATACATTATCCTATCGGCCTACTGAGGCTGAGGCTAATCGACTTTAGCGAGGAACGAGGATCAGCTGCTTTGTAAACAAAGGGCCTGCATGATCGTCAGACGATTACAGTTGGTAGTAAAGTGCGTACTACTACGTTCTGCCGATAATATACATTGCTCTCAGTGTATTGCTGCAAGTATTCCTGCAGTGGGAACTCATATAATAGTAGCGTTAAATATAAATAGAGTGAAGGTCGCTGGTTGACATTGAGTGTCTTACCCTACTGCCGCACAGGCTCTATTTCCGGACGTTATATAGGCTGTACTGTAACATTACAATACCATTAAAAAAGGCATATGATATATTATGTAGCATTAAAGCAAATCCTATGCTACCACTTAATATAATGTACCGGTTGATAAGATTGATGAATTTCTAATTTTTATAAATTTAAATGCATTATTGGTTTTATTAATTTATATCAGTCAAAATAGCCACTTTTACGTGTTGTCATTGCAACATCGTTGTTGGCCAAAGCAAGTAGCAATAGTTTCTGTCAAATATAGCAGCGTTTGTATGATCTGAAACTTGCATAGCTATGTCACGATTAGAAAAAAGGCTTGCAAAATGTGCAAAAACTGGCTGACCTTGGTAAAAGCGCAGTCTGGTGAATAGAAACTGGACTTGGAATGAATCACCAGCCAGTTTCTGCTCTAATTCACTTAAATAGACAAAAACCTCGTTTAGACGGAAATTAACCAACAGAGTTAGAAATCAAGGAACAACACAGGTGTGTCCAGAAACCATACGGAAATCACTCAAGAGACAAGGTTACGTATCCAGAAAACCAAAAAAGAAAATCATTCAATTACGTTAGCACATATTCAACAAAGAATTAACCTTTCTTTCTCCCAACAGTTTTGAGACGATGGTTTGGAAAAAGTTTTTATTTCTGTTGGAAATTGTTTTCAAACAGGAGGAACTAGATTACGGATTTTGCCGAGAAAACGACCTTCCTTTTTGTATTGCTCAAGACAAGGTTGACAATATTGCAACATTTTAAATGGTTACCTCCTCGAAACAGTTAACATTTTATATTCGGCTGGATGGCGATTTCAACAGATAGAATTAATTCCTTGACCACCAGCTTCACCAGACCTTAGTTCAATTGAAAAGATATGAGGATTACTAAAAATTGAGGTTGGCGCCTAGAAATTAGCAAATGAGGGCCATCTTTTAATTCTTCTGTGTTCAGAACCATTGCTACACATTTGCTTCGCTGTGTCAGTACTTCCTTTGATAGAATTGTAAGTTAAAATTCAGGTTTTCCCTTGTAAGATCAACTGAATCGTTATCATGCAACATTGAGAGGAAGAGGACGAGTACACCTTTACTCATTTTTAGACTATATGATATCAGCGTCATGTCTTTACGAAAAATAAATATTGAAGATGAACTTGGCCTAATTGCAAATTACTGCATCATGCATCGTATCGACAAATGTTATTTTATCTTCTAAAAGTCTCTCCGTCAAAGTGAAGCTTTTATACCACTCAACGGTCATAACATTTCTATTGCTTCCATTGAAAGGACCCTTCTTCTTGGTTACAACAATATAATTCTAGATTACTGACGCAGAAGGTTTTAGAATTACGTAACGCATACTGTCCAGGATTATTAAAGATCTACTTTATGAACCTACATTGCTCCTATGGACCGGTTGTACATTGTGAGTTTAAGCCCGAGCTCAGCTTAAACCGAAAAAAAAAAACTAAGTTCAAGTTTTACTTGAGTTGTACAATGCGAGTTTAGTCCTGCGCGGCAGTTTAACTTGAACCGCCAAATTTGACGGCTGAAGCTTGAGTTCAAGTACTCGTAACCTCACTTTTGTGTTGTGATACGATACGATCGATGATAATTTATTATTATAGGTATAGCAGTGTTTTACATTTTGAAAAAGAATATTGTTGTTCAAAATATGGAAAGATTTATGGATTCATATGATGAAGAGATGTTAGAACTGATAGATCTTATAAATCGAGCAGAGTATTTCGTCCTCGTGAAAACCAATTTGAAAAATGGAATGATTTGCATTTTATACGAAGATTTCGATTTTCTAAAAATGGAGTTCGTTTTATTCTCTCTTCTTCCATTAACTTCATTTCGTGTGCTGTTTTTCTCTTTATAAGCTCAAGTTCCAGTTCATGCTTTTATCTCATAAACTGTAACTTGAGATCATGTTATTTTTCTAAAAATTTATTTGTAGAATTTTCTAATTGGCTTTTGGCTTCAGCCCACTGAAAAACCCGAATTATGATGCCATGTTGTTCAGCATTTTGTGTATTTTCTACTATAAAGTACATGATCACATTACAGAACAAGATAATAATGTTATGTTATGCATGTATGTATATGAGCGTTTTATCAAATATGTACATTGAACAGCTTCGAGCTCAATATCTACGCTCCAAACCAAAACACAAACAAAGTGACATGTTCATTTTACCCCTAAATTAACTTTTTGTCAGTTTTATAATACTTGAAATGGTTTCTATAACTTGCATTTTTCAGAATCTCTCAAAACCATACAGATCTCACAGTATTTTGCATCTAAAAATATCGAGTTCAGACATATCCCAAGTAAAACTAAATTCGGACAAAACGAGACGAACTAGAATTAAGAATTCATAAACTTAGAGTAAACAGTTTCTACACTCTAATACATCCACTACCCACACAACACCTATTCAGGATGCATTTTATTTAAGGCAAATTAGCTTTTACAGATTTTGTTGTGTTGACGTACAATGAAAAAATCCTGTTTTCTATACCTGGTCCGAAAACCAGGCGAGCCGTGGCTCAACAAAAATAGGATCAGCATTACTAGCCCATCTTAGATCTCTGGATGGATCTCTCTGTTTTGGAACTAATAAGACTGTTTTGTAATGGTTGTGGGGGCCAAAATAAAAACTCAACTACATTATCTATATGTTGACCTATTGGCTGAGACATGAAGCCCCAGAAAATGTTAAGGAAGTTATAATTCATTTTCCAGTAAGAATACCTGCCGGCCGATCGTGTTTTTGGGCGCGTCGAAAAAATTCTGAAGAAGTACAGTGCAATTCTTAATCCTGAGAAATATAATGGTTTTTATAGTCAAGTTGGAAGAGTTCGAGAATTAGGCAAAAATTGGAACCTGTATAATATCAAAAAACTTTCTGAAACCTACAACAAACTGACCAGTATTAAAGATTTAAAGAAAACTTATATTAAAAAAAAATATATCGAGGAACAAAAGAAAAATGTTGTAACCCTATTGGAAAAGCAATTTAATAAAGATGATGTTCAATGGCAGAACCTTCCTGAATAGAAGTTTTCTAAAAATATTTTGGAGGAAAATGTCACGCAGTTGGATGCACCAGAAGAAGAAGCTGAAATATGTGATTGTATTGAAGAAGACAAAGAAATGCACATTTATCATTATGTTCTATTTTGTTTAGAGTTTTTAATAAAGGAATAATATTTTTATTTTATGCAACCGAATTTTAACAAACCCAGACATATCCCATATGAGTTCAAACAAAACCAGACTTATCTGTAGGGATCATGCAAAAGCAGACAAATTTATTTTTGTTTGTTAAAAATATCTGAGGAAAATATATAAATTGGTTTTGTTTTTTTTGAAAAATGAGTTAAGAGATCACTTTCAGATCGATGTGTTGCTATTAACAGGATAAAAACGTTTGTCTGTGGAACTTGGAGCTAAACTCAATCTAAACAGCATTTATACAACAGACTAAAAAGTTAAACTCAAGTTTAGTTGAACTTCCGTTTAGTTGAACTCTCTTGATTTGTACAAGCGGGCCTATATGACACAACATCTCGCCAGTTGTCATGATTTGTCCAATGCAGTTATTTTACCTACAATTACTTCCAAAAGCATCAAGCACTGATCTAATTGGAAGCAATTTATTTACAAGTCTTCTTGTAGGTCTAAAACGTATATCGTTAAGGTGAACATCTCCAAATAAATACAAAAAACGCTTTCAACTTATACAAGATTGAGCCATCACTTGTTCATGCTTCGGAAAAATTGGTGCTAGATAAGGGAGTCCAAAGACTGCCGGAAATTCTTCTTATTAGTTTCTCTAGAATTTGTCGGTCACACCAAATCCGTCTGCTTGTACCTAATATATTGCAGGTGGTTTTTTTGTTAAAATGGATCTCATGGAAGGATGCATTTTTGTCTAAATCTACTGAATTTTCAGGAGGACGCAGTGGTGTTTCTGTCACGGAAGCAGAAGCAAATAGTATCACAAAAAAATTCCACATGATCTCAATGCGCTTGCAGCCTTTTTACTCAAGCAACTTTTGAAAATGCATTGCCAGTTTTGGAACTTGCAATTTTTCACATTCTTGGGTATAGTCTAATTTAAGTGGATCAACGACGTCTTTGTCAAGAGGTTAGGATCGGTGACTGCTATGTGGGGAATGCTTAGGAGACGACATTTGAGGATAATTGGCAGAGAAATCTGATTGCAATGGTTGTTTAATATAAGCAGAGTAGGATCCTCTACATAACCTGCTTCAAGCATTTAAAACTAACCGATCCATTCCGCAAACAAATCTGTACTTATAAATTCTTTCTTTTTCTTGGAAAAATTAATCGGGGTGTGGAGGGAGACTACTTCTCTACAAACTTGATCTTTTCGGGTTTTCGCCTGATCTGTGTAAGATAATAAAATCTTATTTAACAAATAGATTGAATTACGTCTTTTATAACGGTTTTACCTCATTTCAATTTACATCTTCTAGTGGTGTTCCTCAAGGATCTAATCTGGATCCTTTGTTGTTTATTCTATTTATAAGTGACCTATTGACTTCACTATCTTGCTCTGTTCTTGCATATGCCGATGACGTTAAAATATTTTCCAATATCTCCAGCCAGGATGATGTTATCAGCCTTCAGCAGAATATAAATGTAATAGTTGACTGGTCAAAAACTAATAACTTGGTACTAAATGCTGATAAGCATGTACTCGGAAAACAAATTCTCATTATTCTATTTATCAACTTTATGGTCACTCACTCACTAAAGTTACTACTATTAAAGATCTGAGTGTCTTTTTTGACCCAACACTGTCATTCAATCTAAACATTGAAAAAATTTGCTCGTCTGCTTCTTCATGAGATCCTCTAAATATTTTAATGATCCCTCACTTCTCATATCTCTATACTTTGCATTCGTTTTATCCAAGTTGAAATACGCATCCATTATTTGGTTTCCGTTTTATGCTTCACAACAACGGCCACTAGAACGTGTTCAACGCCGTTTCCTCAAGTTTCTTTCTTTAAAAATGGATGGAGTGTATCCACCCTGGAGCACATCTTGCCGTCGTAATTTACATAGCGCAAAATTTCTGTAGAAGCTGTTAAATAACAGAATTGACTGCGTCTTCCTGGCATCGTGTATATCGTTTAATGTTCCTCGTATAGCTTCACGAAAGGCATCTACGTTTAATTTACCAACACCCAAGACAAATCTTTTAAAGCAACGAAAGGCTAGAATGTGAGTAACAAACAAATTTAACAATTCCTCGAGTAACCTATTTGTATCTCGCAGTAGAGAAGATAGTGTGGTACAGTAAGGCGCGGCAAATTTTGAACAATTGAGAGTGCAAATTAGCTGGGGATTGAAACCGAAGGTGATTCATTGGCTATACACTGTAATGGTGAGGCCGACGATATCCTACGGAGCCGTAGTCTGGTGGAGAAGGACAGAAATGTCCTCGGCAGTGGGACTGCCAACTGCTGTCCAGCGACAGGCGCTGCTGGGAATCACCGGAGCAAGTAACAGCACAGGAACCGCATCCTTGGAGACTATTGTGGGCCTCCCTCCGCTGGAGCTTTACGTAACGGCGGAGGTTATGGCTGCGATCCTTAGGCTGAAAGCCAATAAAGTGTGGTACCCTAATACTGGGATAGCAGGCCACACTGACACTACGGGTACGGTACTGGACGGGCCTTTGTTGTAAATGCCAAATTATTTTCACTGAAAAGGTGAAAATCTCAATACCGAACAGAGACCAGCCACGGGGTGACTTCGTTGCCTCTGATAATTGGTTCACGGACGGATCCAAATCCAGTAAGGGCACAGGAGCCGGTATTTATGGTTTGCGCCCAAGACATAAGATATCCTTAAGCCTGGGAGAGCATGCAACAGGCTTCCAGGCAGAAGTATTCGCTATTGCAGCCTGCGCAGAACTGATTGCAAAGGGAAGCTGCACGAAGAGAAAAATAAACATAATGACTGATAGTCAGGCCGCTATCAAGGCAGATATAAATCCTCTTACCAGGTCAAAACTGGTTAAAGGTTGTAAACAGCAGCAGCAGTTCTCTGAAAGCCTGTTTAGACGCAATAAAAAACAAGTTAAGACCATTATTGGGATGATAACTGGACACTGTCCCTTAAGGAAGCATCTACATATACAACACGGGTCGAGTGAGCGAACCCTGCTGCAGGAGATGCGAGTGACAGGAGGAAACAAGTTTACATGTAATCTGCACATGTGACGAACTGAAGGTAGGTACTCAGGCAGAAATATTTCGGAAAGGATCTATTGGAGCCTTCGAGGGTACTCAAGTTTCCAGTGGGCAAGTTACTGGACTTTATAGAGGACAGTAAACTTCTCAACTGGAAATGAGAGCTTCAATAAGGATGGTACAAAGAGCACCCAGCTCAAGTGCCTGGACTGTAGGTGTCCAACCCTAACTGAATAGATAGATAGATAGATAGCTCGTTAAGACTAGTTGGGGTGAAAATCGCACACCACATTAACATTCCAACTATTTAATAATCTCGAATTAAATCGAGAAATATATAAACGTCAGTATCACACTTCAGCATTCGCTGCATGACTGTGGTTCACCATAGTACACATTAATGTAGTTAAGTCTATGCGATACCACTGATCCCAGACGCATGTATTTTCGCTTTTGGCATCCTTTCCGCCGCTGACATTTGAGTATAAAAATCACTTCATAATTAGAACTTTGGAGTAATGTCAACAGACGCGAAGACAACAAGATTCTAACCAAGTGACTAACACGTTTTCTAGTTTGTTTTCCTAGAATAACTTTTTCTTATTATGTCGAGATGTAGTTATGACCTTGCTGCGCTCTATTGATTGTCTTAGGAAGTCAAGTTATGGCGGGAAAATGTATTAATAGTGATTTAAATTAATTTAAACGAACTGCATCGATTCTCGCATATTTTTAGTTTCGTCGGATAATGCTCAGAAATATTCCGTACATTATAATCTCTAATATTATAATTTACATACAATATATGATTTATCACTGTTATTGTATGTAAATTCGCGACTATTTAGACATTATACCAAGTTGTCGTGACCGTTTATCTAACGACATTCTAGTATTTAATAACAATAACAACAAAATTGTACGCTGGAATTGTTAATATCGTAACACTTTACAGTTGTGTTTCCGTTAACAGCTGACAAATCTGAAATGTGTACAGATACGAATCTATTGCTTTTGGCGTCCAGTTTTAGCGGAGAATTTATAGCTTTGTATTTTATGTTAATGTACGAATGCACGGAAATAAAGTGAAATTAGAACACGGTAGCATCTTGTGTGTTACACGTTATTAAAGCTATGAAGTGTAATAATTTCTGTTTATTTAAGCATTACTGCTGAACATTAAATAACTTGGTGCTACTAAATCTACCGCGATATTATTAATATAATTAAACGTTCAAAGGTAACAATAAGTATAATTTATAAAAACATAAAATTTAAACACAAATAATATTTAATGCTTTTACGTGGTTGACTGTTGTTTGTATGTTAATGGTCCGTTGAAGTAAAGATTGAATTGGAGAGGCAAAATTATATCTTCACGGCGCATAATCGCAAGGAAAAAGCAATAAATGCTCTGCTATAATCGACTATAAAGAGCAGACTTAATTTACTATGATTTCTAGTTGCGGTAAGGTTCATAGTTATAGAACTAAGACTGCTATTTTTTCGTCGTATATGTTTTGTTATGTCAGTAATAAACCAACAGAATTTTGAATTAATATCTCTAAAACTTTTTATGTTATAGATACTAAAAAAAAACATGATCCAGAAGTCACAGTAGAAAATTAGACGTTAAATTGAATTACAATTATCCATTAACTCACATGGAATAGGGATACTTTTTTTAGTAGTCCCCATCTTCTCCTTCACTCCGAAGCATATGCAGTCCCACCACCCAACGACATTCCCGTTGGGAAGTCTCCAGGTGGCCGGAAAAATAACTAGAAGACATTGCCCCAGAAGAGCACTACTGTGGAGTTCTTTACCTGCATTTGATACACTATTTAGTCTGGTAGTGTGATGCAGAGGGAAGCACTTTCTGTTAAACTAAAACTAATGTAAATTGATACCAACTTCCATTTTTTCAAATTTTAGCAAAGCTTTAGATGTTAGACGTTTAAAAGCCTGTAATGACAGATGAAATTAAAGAAACGACGACATAGTTATTTATACAGTCTTGTAGGAGCAGTTTTTCAGGATATCGTAATTTCGTATTCCTCTATTCAGGACATATTTTCAATATATAAAATACGCTTATGCAGGGTGGATATGCTACACGTAATGTACCTCTTCGACACAGCAATTTTTTTTTAATTTTTGGTTAAAATGCAAGATAATCCAAACCTATTAAGAAGAATTATATGGATGGATGAATGCAATACTGCACACACAAAAAAAACCTGAATGCCTAGAAAGCTTTTCAGACAATTTAAGGCTATTATTTAAAGAGATTGTGGGCATCATAATTTAGTCAACAAAACAATTCATCACTAAACACTTCAACCCACCAAACACCTAAAGAGCTTTTAATAAAAACCAAAGCGTTTCGATAGCAAAGCTATAATTATCAAGGTGATAAGACGTTTTATTATCGCCTTGATATAGACAGCTTTGCTGTCAAAACGTGTCGGTTTTTAGTAAAAAGTTTTTTTGTGTTTTGTGGGTTGAAGTGTTTAGGTTCTGCACCAAGAGATCCAATAAAGAACTTTCCAAAATAATTCATTACAGTTTTCAAACATTCAATTCAAACCTCTTTATTTTCGTTAGAGTAGAGAGTGTAGAATCAAAATAATCCTTAGTTAACTCTAAAATCGAGTTGTGGCAACTCAAGCATACTCATCGTCTGCTCTAGTATAGCTTCGAATGTAATGAAGTTAGGTAAAATTGTAGAATTTCGACAGAAATTACAAAAAATACATGAAAAAGTTAGTTCTGATCTGCTCCTATTTTTTTTTTCTCTAAAGTAATTTGATGGTTTACATTAGAAATGTCTTCGTCAAGAAAAGTTTTAGCAGATAGCCAATTAAATCACTTAGCAAAAAGATACGAAGAGGGTGAAACTGATTTGGAAGTCAGTGACGAAGAAGTTAAGAAAAATGAAGATGTTGTTTTTTGAAAGACACCGATGAATCAGATGATGTAGATACTAACGAAAATGATGAAGTGGAAGCAGAAAACATCAATCTTGGCAAAAACATGTATAAATGCTATGGCACACCATTTACAGGAAAGGCCAGTAGAATACTCCAACAAAATATTGTAAGAGATATGATCTAAAGAATTCAGAATAAAAATGTTTTGACCAATTATGTCAGAAAAAGTCTGTGTTCTAATCAAAGATTTATATAAACTTCAAAAGCCATATCCAGCTTTGAAAGACACTTGCAGATTCCGGAAAAATCAATATGATCGGATAATAAACCACGCACAACTTGGAATATAATAAATAACCTAAACAAATAAATCTTCTCTTAAATGTAACAGCATGCAAATCATAATAAATGATATGGTTGTGAAATCTCCGGAGCGGTTTGCTGCATCATTTAATGAATTCTTCTGACAAACTCCAATCCTAATCACTGATTCTATTCCCAAGATGACTGTACAAAATAATCATATGCAATGTAATTCCTAGAGTATGTTCCTCTATCCCTTTACTGAATTCATCAATCATCGATCATCGATTTGTGATAAAATAAAAAATAAATCAACAGCGGGGTGTGACGATGTACCGGCCTGTATTCTTAAAGAAAACAAGGTCAAGCTTATTCAACTCATCACTTACGTAGTCGATATGTGATTTGAAGAGGAGGTTTTTCCTCAAATTCTTAAACTTCGCTCTATTAAACCGATACATAAGAAAGGGAACATAAATATCTCATCTTATATTAATAACTATTGGTTTATCTCTCTTACATCCAGTTTTGCTAAGTTATTTGAGTATTCGATGCTTGATAGGTTAAATCGATTTCTGGATAAATTTGAACTTTGATCTAGCCAATAACATGGCTTTAGAGTTAGTAAATCCACTATCACTGACTTGTTAGAACTTCATAGTTACATATATAGTTAATGAATATTGAGAAGAAACTTTATCCTATTGGTATTTTCTGTGACTTAACTAAGGCATTTGATTGCGTCAAACATGATTTATTACTTGACAAATTACAATTACCTTCACGGTAAAGTGGAGGAATGGTCGACGTCCTATCTCTCGGATCGAGTTCAATTAGTTGAAATAGAAGATTTTAATGGTAATATGAAGGAGAAATTTCGATCTTTCGTCTTGCTTAATAGGATTGGTGTACCGCAGGGTTCTATCTTAGGATCGGTTTTGTTCTCACTTTTTCTAAATGATATTATTGAATTTTTGAGCGATTATTAAGTCATAATAATCATCTTTCAAAATATTGGAAAACATTTTCTCTCAAAACATTTAATAATATTGTGAAATAATCTTTCTCAATTTTTTGAGTTAGAGATAAGTTAAGTATAAGTTAGTTGATAAGTATTATATTTTAGCTTAAGCTCACTTGGTTTGTCATTTTTTTCTTTGATGGATTTTTGTTGTTTTCTATTTTTTTTATTGTTCTTTCGTTTGTTTATGACGAATTTTACACTTTTTGGTCTCTAAATGAAGTTATATATATATATTTTTTAATGTGGTGGGTGCTTAGTTGCATTGACTCCGTAAGCTGTATCGCTTGTCTGGCTATCACTGCCAGTCTCGCGGTGTAGTTTGTGTGTGTATGTTGTGTTCAATTGGCTTTGTGACAGCATCATATCGCCTTTTATGATGCCGTGCTGTTACCCCAACAGCGAATGGCAAGTCGATCCGGGATTAAACTCTCTGAAAAAATGTCACCGTCCCTCCAGAGAATTGAACCCCGGCGCCTATCGTCCTCTCACAACGATAGTCAGCCGCCTAACCACTGCGGCCATCGACCCGTTACCCTATATTATTATTATTATTAATTAAAAAATACGAAAAATATGTTGCACTAATATTTACCAAATTTATTGAAAATTGTTCCAAGAATTATACGCCAAGTGAACACATTACAGTAAATTAGCAACTATTAAGTTTTAGAGGTCGTTCTCTTACATGTCACCAGCAATACCGTATATGAGCGAAGAAACCGTGAATCTGGTCAGTACAATAAATGTACTACATTTATATACATTTTCATATGAGACTAATCGTAGAGCTATAGTATAAATAAATAATAAATATAAATTGGTTTTCTTCTTCACAATTAGGGATCTTATTAGCACCAAAACGAACTAACTATGATCGCAACACTTTGAAAAAATAAGCCAGATATTACTCCAAATTTCTTGAAATGTAAATATGAAATTCCAAGGACAAACTTTATTTATGCTCTTAATAAAAACTTTATTTTCACCAACCAAAAATAATATTTCTTCTTTCTTTTTTTTTGAAAGACGACGACAAAGATCTTCCAACTCCTTTCCCCGGTTGGACCATAGTCCTTGAATCCTTTCGTTCTCTACGTAGTACGGAAAAAAGGAGTCGTAGGAAAGGAAAAAACGGTCAAAACAAAACAAAACAGACAAATTGTAAAATTAAAACGTGTTTAATGCGTAGAAAATAAATAAAATAAAGCAGAAATAAAACTGTATATCGAACTTCATACCAACAAAAATTAGGTACACTAGGAAAAAGAAGAAACCTCAGTCCAGAGCGGAATTACCTTACCAGAGGAGTTTTTTGAAAGAGGAAGAGTCTTTGATGAAAGGAAACCCAGTAGTTGAGTTCTATTCCCTCCGTTACTTCAGTGGAAAAGCTACTGATTTTCGAGCTATTCTGTATGCAGTTCACCTGATGGGGTGTTAACCTTGCGACTCAATCTTTCATGTCACTCCTTCTTTCCCAGGATATTTCGCACCAGTTTTCACCGTTTTCCATTTTTTTCGGTTTTGAGCATGCTTCCTACGATGGCCTGTAGTCCTTTCTGCTTGCTCTCTCCACCACCCACGTCGGACACTCAACGAAGGTATGGTGGATTATGTCAATCCCATTGCAGTAATTAAATTCGGTGGCGTTTGCGTTTTGGTTATACCAAATTTGCGGAGGTGTGTCTGGTAGGAACCATACCCTGTCAGAAACTGCGTTGTTCCATCTGGTCTGTCTGAAGGACCCTGCAGAATAGGGACACTGAACAAGCCAAACGGCGATAAGACCGAAACAGAAAAGCAGGTTCTCAAACACCTCTTAGAGGTGCACTTTCTCGGCTCTAAGACCATTCACACCCAGACTGGGGGGAAATGTGTGGAACTGAGCTATGCTCAGATACCTAACTTAAGAGCGCGGAAAGAAGACTGGAACCCCGCACGGAAAATAATTCAAGTCCCAAAAATTCGATGGGCCATCGAATCCTTCAAACCCTTTAAATCGGCGGGCACGGACGGCATTTTCCCGGCACTGTTACAACAGGGCCTGGAGCCGCTGTCCCCAGTTTTATGTACCCTACTAAGGGCTACCTTAGCTACGGGTTACATACCAAATAGCTGGAGAGAGGCTCGGGTGGTCTTCATTCCTAAACAGGGCAAGGCGTCCTACAGGGAAGCGAAGTCGTACCGGCCCATCAGCCTTACCTCTTTTCTTCTCAAAACTTTAGAGAAGATAATTGACAGACATTTGAGGGACTCCGTATTGGCAAAGCTGCCTCTAAACGAGAACCAATATGCCTATCAACCTGGAAAATCTTGTGAGCAAGCTCTTCATGAGCTTGCCCGGCGAGCGGAAATTGCCTTAAGCAACAAAGAAGTCGCGCTGGCTACCTTCCTTGATATAGAGGGCGCCTTTGACAGGGCGTCCTTTCTGTCGATGGCTAGAGAACTTCAAATACGTGGAGTCGAGCCAACGGTGACAAGGTGGATCGACGCCATGATAAGAAACAGGATGGTTCATGTGTCACAGAACCTCTGCACCATAAAGGCGACCGTGGCAGCTGGCTGCCCACAGGGCGGAGTGCTGTCACCCTTGCTGTGGTGCCTGGTGGTGGATGGCCTTCTATGCGATCTTCGGACGGCGGGCTTCCACGCACATGGCATCACCATCATGATCTGCGGCAAGTTCGAGGGCGTGATATCCGAGAGGATGCAAGTCGCACTCGGACTCGTGGAAAGGTGGTGCAAAAGAGAAGGGTTAACTGTTAACCCTAGTAAAACGACCATGGTGGCGTTCACTCGAAGAAGGAAGCTTTCCAGACTTCAGTGTCCGACCATCTTCGGCTCAAAGATACCCGTATCCTCTGAGGTCAAATACCTGGGGGTGACTCTGGACGCCAAATTGACGTACAAACCACACCTGGAACAGGTAACAAACAAAGCCACGAGGGCCTTTTGGGCCTGCAGAGGAATGTTTGGCAAAACGTGGGGGCTGAAACCTATGATGGTACCCTGGCTGTACACGAAAGTTATAGTACCCTCTATAACTTACGCAGCGTTGGTCTGGTGGCACAAAGCTAGTTTGGGCTATGCGGCCAACGCACTCAGTAAAGTCCAGAGGATTGCCTGTTTAGGCATCACTGGAGCCATGTCTTCGACGCCGACTGCGGCGATGGAGGTGATCCTTGGGCTTCCTCCGCTGCAGCTTGTTTTGTGGTCGGAGGCAGTTTTAGGGGCCTACAGAGCAAAATGTAGTGGATGCAGTGGCTTCTCCGGTAGAACGGGGGATCATACCGGCATCTTCACCTACATAGAGCACACAGTACCACTGTCCATGAGGGCGGACAAGATACCGCCCACTTTCAGTTTCAGTGAGGGATACAACGTCTCCAATAGAGAGATTGCCGAAACTCTCGCCCACAAACCGAGACGGGAGGTATCTCGCTGGTTTGTGGACACCTCTAAAACGCCTAACGGCACGGGAATTGGAATTTGGAAAGATGGTGAAGCCGAGGGTGAAGCCTTCAGCCTAGGGAGCTCCGCGTCCATCTTCCAAGCCGAAGTAATCGCAATCCAGACCTGCGCGGAAGGCATTTTAAACTGCCCGCAGGTTAATGGAGCAGTGGAAATTTTCTCTGACAGTCAGGCTGCCCTTAGGGCACTACAGGCTGTCAGGTTCGATTCCGAGGCCGTGCTACACTGCCATAAGACTCTCGCAAAACTGGCGGAACGCCTCAATACAACACTGAGATGGGTGCCAGGTCACTCTGGAATCGGAGGTAACGAAATGGGTGACAAATTAGCTAGAGGCGCCAGTGTGAGACCACTCGTGGGTCCAGAACCTACATGTGGGAACTCCTATGGCAGCATCAAAGCCTTTGTCAGATCTGAACTCGCTGTTAGGCATTGCTCCTACTGGAATGCACTTGCCGGCATGAGACACTGCAAAATTTTCGGGATTCGCCCGTATGATGAAAAACTGCACAAGGCAGTTTCCATGAGCAGGGTCAGGTTGAGGTTACTCACAGGAATCTTAACCGGTCACTGCGCACTGAACAAACACCTGCATCGCATGGGCATAGTAAACTCTCCCCTATGCAGAAACTGTGGGAATGCGGAGGAAACTCCAATCCATCTTCTTGCCGACTGCTCGACAGTGGACAGGGAGAGGCGGAGTTACTTCGGGGTCGGGCGTCTGGACGATCCTGGACTAAGAAAATTAAATCTCGACCAGGCTGCGGACTTTTTCGTCCGACTACAACCTGGCTAAGAGGAGTAAAACTGCACGGGGACACAATAGGTCTTTCTTATGGCCGAGTTTGCCTCTACGGCTCGTCCGCCCGTGCAGTCCCAAAAAAAAAAAAATCTGGTCTGTCTTCTTGCGCTAACAAGACTGTAGATGGTATATCAACTAGTACAAAGAGAGTCTCAGTTTTCGTTGGATGCTTTGGTACTTCTTTCGATTGGTCCGCTTTCGCATGGCGTCATTCCACATAGACGCCCCATAGAACAGCATGGACTGCACCGTGACACCAAGTAGTCTTCTGCTATCTAGTCTCCATAGCAATGGTATTATTGACAATGAAATACAAAACCTAAAACTGTACTCTTATAAGTATAATTGAGTAAAGAGAAAAATCGACCTTTATGACCAACTTATATTACTTTCTGGAAAACTACTGTATGATATGGGTATAGTAACAACATAGATTTCCGATTAGGTAACATAAGTGTGAGCCTATGTTACCATTTACATAGTAATTTTTATCTTACCGTTCTAAGGTTAACAAATGCTATTACATGATGATGCACATTAGAATAAAATTTACTATTTTCACTCATCATTAATTAATTAGAGTTATATCATAAATAGTCTGTAGTGTAATATAGGAACATAATAGATTCAATTACAAAATCCCATGGTTATAAAAAAAGCCATTTAATATTTTATACTTATGCACATAATGCTTTTATTACCCGCATATTCCGTTATATATTCCATTTTTAAGTAATCTATCCCAGCATTGGAATCACTTTTACTTTTAAAACCAGCGCAAAAGTTCTTTAGTGCCAGTCATTGTAAAACCGTAAAGCGCCAATATTTCACTCTAAATGGATTAGTCAGACAGCAAGTATTCTGCGCACTATACGGTAGTACCTACTTCTTTGTATTTAATCTATATCTGTTATTCTCTTGGTTGATGATTATTACTACAATGTCGTATATTGTAGTTATTTGTGCTCGTGTTCTTGTTTTATTGCGCGTTTATGCAATAAAAATAAAGTAAAAGATTGCTTTTGTTTCTTGTTTCCATTGAAACACAGCGGTGTTATTAATTTTATATTTGGCTGAATAAATACAGAAACAAATTAAATTAAAATTGTAATTGAAAAAAAACGAAAAATACGTATCAAGGCTTCCAATAATCCGCTTCGAAAGATGATAATAAAAAAATAACATTGAATCCTTTAATTACGGACACTCATATAACACTGCTCCGATTTAAATACCAGATAAGAGAAAGGTGTTACAGTTAACATCCGAGACCAACTTTGCATCTATCGCAACATTAATTCTAAAATTAACCTTAAATTCGCATCGAATCAAAACTAGAACTAATTTCTATAATTACGATCGTGTAATATCGCTGATAATTGTTCCACTGTAAAAAGCACAACCTTCGGTTTCGTTTTAATAACTGTGCAGAAATATATATATCGAGGAGATCTCGATTTTGATGTGATTTTATAACCTTTCACGTTAGGGTACACTCAACGATCTCTTATTTTATTTAGTTATATATAAAAAAACTAGAATTAACCCTGACAGCAAAAATCTTTTTTTTAATTTAATAAATACAAGATCGGTCAAAATTGCATCATAGTTACGTTCTAATTGTTGAAAAGTATATGAGTATCGTTAGGTTTTTAATTAATACTAATAATTAATCCTCTGTCAAGAACAAACGCATTTAACTGTTTATAGAGCAAAAGGGTACACATTACAAGATTTGCCAATTATATTGCTTTTTTTCTCCTTTTTTTCGTACTGCAAATAGTACACGATATATGGAGATTTTCAGAGGAAGATGGTTTCCTACATTTGGCAAGTGTATTGTGTTTGCCACTGTAATTTGTCCACAACCGTTTCTCCTTTTCTCGCCTTCTGTTCTTTGATGTAAAGTTGCCTATTACATCAATTACCAGAATTGATTAGAAGCGTAGATGATTATATTACATGGGTTTATCTTGCGTTATATTCTTTTTGTGAACAATATAGCTATTTACTACAGCATAATCCAAAAATGTAATAAAACAATTTCACCCACCACCTCCTCAAAGACTAGTTCCAGTGCTAAGACTTTGATCTGTTCAGATGTTAAGGTCTCCTATCCTAGATGCTTTTTCCGGCGTAATGCTTCGCACTCGCAAAGTATGTACTCGGCTGTTTCGGTTCCCAGTTCGCAGAATCGACACATCGAATTAATAAATTTCTTCGCTTGTGTTTATCCGGGAGTTTTCCTCCAGAGGTAAGCCCCATTTCTTTTGTCTCCCGTTCTCGATCTTCCTTCTTAAGCTGGCTTTTGGGAACGCCAAGGAAGGATTCCGGTCCAAGGCAATGCATGTTAGCGTCTTGCTTTGCAAGTTCATCCGCCACATCACTTTCTTTGGTATTGGTGTGCCCTGGATCCACTTCTTCGCTTAAGCCTTTTGGATTTTTTCTTTAAAAATACATGTAAACTTACTTACAAAATTATACCAACAAATCAGCCAGGATGCTAGTTACAAAAATCAATCAATATATGTATTCGGGAATGTATTTCCCCAATAATCGTTAAATGTGGAAAATTACTTTCCCAGGAAATGCACTATCCAGTGCTAACAGTTTTAGCTAAAGGCCTAATTTTAATCAGCTCCAATATGGGATACGAGCCACATTAAAAATTGTTTTTCATAATGATGCTGGTTAATCTTTGAAAGCGAGATATTTTTATTTGGTAAATAAATATTTACCTGGTACAGAATTCATCTTACATATCTACATATGTTAAAGTTGAAACAAATTAATGAAGAACTGAATAGAAATACGAAAGTCAGTGTTGTTGGTCCTCTATTTTAAAACCCGTTGCGATGTACGAAGATATAAAGTTACAAAATCTATCTATAGGTTTTAGTGGAACAGAAGGGCATGTCAGTGAGACAGGAGGTGATGAAACTGCTCAGAAAAATAGTTGATTTGCTTTTAATGTATGCTGATCATCTTGGAATATCATTTGTTAATTCACAGCCACTTTGATTCTTGGTACAGCTGTGCCAAAAAACTGAATACACTGCTGAATTATATACATTTTAGACAGTTCAAGATTATAAAACTGTGCTTTTTGCAAATATTTCTCCAACATGCCACATAGATTTTGTCCCGAGTGACAGAGTAACACCCAACTCAAATGGCAAATTTTATTTTAAGAGTACAAAAGGGCGTGGCAACGTTTGTATAAGATACGTGTTTCAAAGTTTCTTTAAAGTCAAATCATAAGAGGGGTGGCAAGGTTTGTATAGGAGAAAATTATATTTTTGACATCATACATACTTGTAATTTGGTATTAATCTGACACAATAAAAAGAAATATGTGTCCGGCGGTCTTTAAATTTTAACTCTTGAGAGTAAAAGAGAAAAAATTTACTTGAAACTTTCAAGTTCTTCTGCAGCGAATTTTTCGTTATCTACAAATCTATTTTTTGTTATCTACAAATTGAGACTGTCTGTCTATATTTTGAAAATAATTGGTCTCATTACTATCACCAATAATTTCTTGACTTTCCACAATTTCAGAAACATTTGAAGATGTTTTGGCAAACGACAAAAAAGGGTGGAATGCATCCATTTGATCTGATCATTGCCATTTTTTACCACTTTTAGCAGCCTGACCAGTTTTGGTTTTATTTGCTTTTATGTGTCGCATATAGGTATCCCGGAGGTTCTTCCATTTTTTTTTTACTTCATCCGCTGAAATATATATAATACATTCTTTTATAACAAGGAGAAAATGACTACTTAACTTGTACAATTTTTTTTTCAGATTTCTTGCTACCGGAGATAGTTTTTCTACAATTGGCCACAGTTTTAGGATTGGCTTTGAAACAGTTAGTGGAATCATACCAGAAGTTTGCCAAGCTATTTAGAGAAGAATGGAAAATATTTATTTGCTTGAACCTACAACGGAAATTTGGGAAGAGTCTGCTAAAAGATTTGCAAATAAATGCCGATTCCCCAATTGTATCGGTAGTATAGATGGGAAGCGTGTTACCATGAAATCCCCTAACAAATCTGGCTCCACATATTTTCGTTATCTGAATAAGTTTTCAATAGTTCTACTGGCAATTGTTGGTCCGGACTATCGATTTATTTGTGTGGATATTGGGGGCTATGGCAAAAACAGTGATGGAGGAATTTTTGAGGCTTCTCATATGGGTCAAAGGTTTGAACCAGGTTTGATGAATATTCTGAAAGACAAACCTTTGCCAGGGCAAAGTGAACCTTGCAGTCACGTTCTAATTGGTGATGAAGCATTTGCATTCAAACCTTATATTACGCGCCCCTTTCCTTATCGACAATCGAGGGTTGATCGTCGTAAAGAAAATTATAATACACGGTTGTGTAAAGCACGAAGAGTTGTAGAAAACGCTTTCGGAATCTTAGTTCAAAAATGGAGAATATTCTTTAGACCAATTGCAACTAAAATTGAAACTGCAATTCTTATACGTACTAAACAGATCGATAGTGAAAATTATGAATCCGACCTATGGGACCAACCCAATCAACAATCTGTTCTTACAGATATGGAAACTGATCCAAAACGGGTAACAAACTTATCATTTAGCATCCGAGAGAAATTTATTAATTGTTTTAATATCGAAAAAATAACTTAGGTACTTACCAGTATCCTTTAATTCTCCCCCAATCTGTTCCCAAACCTTATCTTTCTTCCTCACATTTTTGTAATCTTCATGTGATAAATCATATAAGATCATAAGATGGAGTATTGTTTTACAAATTGGATTAGTTTTTCTGTATATGTCATCTTCTTCAATCAAAATTCGCTCGGCGTCAGCGACTAAAACCGTGCACGCAGCGTTTGGAATTTATTCGCTGCAGTTCGGCGTGTGCCGGCTCGATATCTTCGCAGCAGTGTAGGTATGACCATTAAATTTTATAGATAGCGTTTCGATGCGATTAATTTGTAGCGAAAAATTCGCTGCGACTGCGAATGTTTCGCGTTGGTTTGGGGGATGCTTTACAGTCTAGGCGGACTAGTGGTAGGTACTACTGTTTTCTAACTAATATTTAAATTTGTGCTCTTTCTTCCAAGCACTTTTGAACAATAGCCAAAAAATATTTAAAAAAAAATGCTTCCTATCTTTACTGGCAGTATTGTTAAATTTATGTATAAGATGAGGATTCATTCTAACTACAGTCCCTGGCAACTTTATTATGGTCACCTCTAAAACTACTCAATTTTGAATTTCGTGCTTTAAAAAATATATGGAAAGTCATCACTTTTTAGGAATATGCAATATGCAACTCCCCCCTTATATTGCTATCTACGTTGCATACATCATTGTACTGGTAATTAAACGTTTAGACTGAATTTTGAGAGAAAGACAAAAAACATTGTCACTTTGTCGTGGGTGGTTGTCTAACGCTTGTGGCACTTAGCTGACTGTTCTGCGGTGTTCTAATACTTTTGCTGCCCTATTGTATATATTGAGAACATGCTTAGAAGAGTTGCCGCCAAGGGCGAACCTACCAAAAATATTAATTTTAAATATAAATAATATTTGCTTATTGTTTTATAATATCAGTATTTTAGTAGGACTATTCTGAATATACCTTCGCTCTTAGTTTTACATCATTATTACAATTTTAAGATGTTACAGTACGAGTTTTGCTTGAAAATAGAAAAAAAGGTGAGTGACCACACACTCTGTGTTTGCACACAACTCGTGACATCACGCCTTTGTGATATTTTACTCTAAATTATCTCCGCCCAGGTTTGCATCAACTTCTTTTTTTGCTTTTTTTGAAACTGATTCCCCCTTCGTAGTCCACTTTTTTGACTGTATTTTTGTTTTGGATGTATAATGGTGTATCCAAGTTTCATCTTCAGTAATTAATCGCCGCCAAAATTCTGATTTGCTGCGCTTAAACTGTGCCAACAGAGCATTTGAACAAGTTTTTGGTCTAACAGCTTTCTCATGGCTAAATCTTGATTTAATATGTGACAACCACGTTCTGTGGACATATTCATAACCTCTGCTATCATTCTCACTTTAATTCAGCGGTCGTTTAGCACTATTTGGTCAACTTTAGCGATGTTATCGTCAGTGGTTACAGTTTTTGGACGTCCTGCAGGCTCATCGCCCCCAAGCTTGTACGACCGCGTTTAAATTCGGCTGCCCAAAATTTCGCTGTGGTAAATGATGGTGCATAGCCCTCGTATACAGTGTCCGACTCATCTTTAATTTGCACTGGCGTATTGCCTCTCAAAAGCAAATATTTACTGACGGCTCGATACTCGATTTTGTCCATTTCACAAAAACATACACTCACTCAAGCTATTGTCTAACAACTGCGCGTACAAATTTCTGCCATCTTCACGTTGGGATCGGAAATAATTCAGACCACCCTTGTATTGCAGAACCATCAATACTCTGCACCAGAGTCTTACATGCTACTCCTCTTGCTTTTTACTTATCTTAAATTTCTAAAATGATAACCTGTGTCTTGTCAGTACAATCTTGTATGCGTCTTATTTTGTCTTCTGTTACAAACGTTTCGACACTGGCAACAAACGTATTAAAAGAGAAAAAATCTTACAGAATCGATTCCTTTCTGTGTTTTTATATATTTTTTTAATTCTTTGTTTAAAAAAAACAAATTTCAACACAAAATGAGCTGGTCATTATTAATATTATTATTTCTGCACAACATTTAAGATCCGCAAGACTTATTCCACCCATGACGAAGAAGTAGAACGGCATTAAATCGTTCTAACGACTGCATCTATAATTACACAAATCCAATAACATCGAAACCCGAGTAAATAACGTAGAATGCCGTTAATAATAATAAATAGTTGTGTGTAAACGTACAATAATGTGTGTGATCGAGTGTTTCGTTATAATATTGAGGGAAAGGAACAGGACAATTATAACAATCGCTCTGTGTGCTGTGCACACAAAAAGCGTTCTTCAAAATCGCCTTTAAAAAGTGAAAATAATAGAAAACTACTCTTATATAACCAGGTAAGACTTCACATAATAAAATGAGTAAACTCGAATCTGTGCCAAGGTAAGTACGACGAACGCATGCGCCTTTTACTTTTCTGCCGGGTCTCTCGGCTAACGCTAC
This sequence comes from Holotrichia oblita, assembly GCA_023690525.1. Taxonomy (NCBI): domain Eukaryota; kingdom Metazoa; phylum Arthropoda; class Insecta; order Coleoptera; family Scarabaeidae; genus Holotrichia; species Holotrichia oblita. The sequence continues at coordinate 42,253,719 of CM043016.1, read as the reverse complement.
TCACTCTTTTCTCGGTTTATTAACGCTATGCTCGCCTCCAGTTCACAGCTGCACTTTTAGAATGTTGCATAAAAAGCACTTAGTTATCAAGCGAAATTAATTCTATTACCAATGCTATTATTTGAAACCAGCTTCATTTTGTCTTATTTATTATTTTCTTTGGTATTACTCAAATCAATAATTATCTTAGATTTCTATTTCTTTAAAATTTGTTACTTATTGTGCCATAATATTTGTTGGATGTACTATAGTAGACCGATACACAAGCTATTTAACGCAATCTAAGTAGCGATGTAAAATATCGACTAAACAGCCTTATAAATAAACTCTCAACTATATTATTATACTTATTGTAAATCTATATCAGAAATTAAATCTTCACTAAAAACTAATATCAGTCTTGCATAGAGGAAGTTGCCAAGTTGATGTAATAATTAGCATCTGTTCATCTCTCACGATAAGAAAAGGTAATAACTGTCACATAAAGACGTTTGCAACTAAACAGATCAGTGCAATATATAAATATGGAATTCGACATCGTCAACCAATATCGATATCTAGAATTGATTTTCGATGAAAAATTTCATTGACCCACCCAGATCGAAAATGCCATTAAATTATGCTGGTAAAGATTCAATGTAATAGGGCGCCTAAAAGCTACTTAGTGAGTGGCTCTAAGTGTGTAGCATTTCCTCAGCGAAAAAGCTTTTCCAACCAATGCCCTGGTCGTTCAGGAAACCGAGCGTTCCTTATTTCTATGGGCTACATTTTTAGCAAATAATTTTGTCATGAACTAAATAACAAAACAGAACAGGACAAACTTAGACCACCAGTACTAGAGGCACATGCTCGCAATAACAAGCTAGCGAACTAACTATCTAAGTAGCTTGTAGCAATAACATTCACTCGACACTGAAAGTTTAGAAGATGTCAACCAGTTATCTCAACTTTACTAACCAACCGAATATTCACAGAATGTGTCAACAGCAACTGAATAAGTCGCACTTAATTCATAGGTGATCTATGGATG